>OZ030008.1:20965000-21670000 GCA_964023405.1 Apodemus agrarius
CGGCAGTAATTAATTGCCTATTTGGGTTCCTGCTGTGGCCTGGAAGGGAGGGTGCTGGACAGCTCCCTCCTGGCCCTGCGAGCAAGGGTCCTGCTCATCTCCTGACAACCATCTCCTCTGAATCCATGCCCAGGCCGGGCGGGACCTGGGCAGCATCGGGGCCACATCTGTTCACTTGGGGGAAAGTCAACAGATCTTTCCGTAGTGTTTCTTCCACTACCTTCTCAGAGAGCTCCACCCACCATGGGGCTTTCTAGAAGGCCAGGAGGGTGACTCTTAGTCTGAGGAAAGAACCCTGAATCCAACGTTTTTTTTAATCCCTGTGTCTCAGTCCTGGTTTTAATACACATCGGCTATGTGACTTCGGGCAGGACACCAGCCCTCCTGGATGGTCCCTGTCCACTGTCCTCCGTGGAGTGGGGCAGCAATGGTCTCCTTAGCCAAGGTTTTGCTTTCTGGGGTTTAGTTGCCTGCAGACAACTGAGCTCTGAAGATCCTATTTGTTTTGCATCCATCTAGAGAGAAGATCACATTTTGTTTAATGGTTCTTGTGATACTCATTAGAATTGTACAGATTAATATCGAGGGTAGTTAATCTTTGTGTTTCATTTATAAATGAAACTGTTCCATACCATGTATACACACTGAAAGAACTTGTGACTGGATCTGTGGCTCAAGGTTGATGTTTTCAGCAGCACAACACCTCCCTCACAAACAGGGCTGTTCTGTCACTCCAGAGTCTGTTCTCTAGAGTATTTCACACCAATCCCACCCACCCCCATCTGCTGTCTAGGTGAGGTATCCCTTAGGCTTTATAGACAGATGTAGCCTGGCTTAAACACCCTGTGGGGATTTTTCTAGTAAAATCAAGGTGTGTGTGTGTGTGTGTGTGTGTGTGTGTGTATGTGTATACTACTGTTGCTTTCAAGTGACAAAGTCTAGTTGCAATTACCCACATCAAGCAGCCCATAACAACTTATAATTCCATGCACGCACACGTGTGCACAAACACACACATTATTAAACAGATAATATATTTATTATATAAAACATATTAAACATAATAAATATATAATAAAATATAAATAATTCTTTAAAAGCAACAAAAGCAAGGCAAAAAAAAGAAGAAAGAAAGAAAGAAAGAAAGAAAGAAAGGAAGGAAGAAAGAAAAGAAAAAAGAAAACCACTATCACCAGCAGCAACAACAATAAAGACTGATTGGCTGTGGTGGTGCACACCTTTAATCCCAGCACTTGGGAGGGAAATGCAGGCAGATCTCTGAGTTCAAGGCCAGCCTGGTCTTCAGGGTGAATTGAAGGACAGGACAGCTAGAGCTACACAGAGAAACCCTGTCTTGAGAAAACAAAACAACAACAAACAAAACTCAAGAAAGAACAACAAAGGCCTTACCAATACCTGTCATTGGTAAATATGACAATAAACTGTAGAAAAAAATAATCCCCAGCTGCACTTTGCAAGCCTCAAACCATAAAGCATATCTACAGTTGTTGTCATCATCATCATTGTCACTGTCACAACCACCACCACCACCACCACCACCATCATCATCATCATCATCATCATCATCATCATCTGATTCACCAAAGACATTTGCTGAATGATAGATATATCCCTCAGTCTTTTGGCCACAGCTGGCGGGCAGGCACCCTGGAGTCTGAAGGCAAGTTTATGTGGATGGGAAGAATTGTGACAATTAATTAGTAATGCCAGCCCTGGGTCCTTGTTGGGGTGAGGAATCATTCAGTGGACATGCAGTATTAAAAGAAGATGCTCATGGAGCTAGGTGTTGGTGGTGCACCCTGTCTGCTAGTCCCAGTGCTCAGAAGAAGACAGAGGCAGGCAGATCTCTGCATTTGAGGCTAGCCTGGTTTACACAAAAAGTTTCGGGACAGTTAGGGTTACACAGAGAAACCTTGTCTGTGTTCAGGCATGGAGATTGGAGGGATAGCTCAGTAGAGGACCCACTTCAGTTCCCAGCACCTACATAAGGTGGCCCACAGCCATCTATGCTCTCAGCTCCCGTTGATCTGATTCTCTGGCTTCCGTGGACAAACAGACAGACACACGTACACACACACACACACACACACACACACACACACACACTTAAAAATAGAATGTGAACAAGACAAAAAAATTAAAAAAAAAAAAGAATGTGAGTCTTTTAGCAACACTTCTGGCATTTGAAGTTAATGTGGGACCCCAAACTAGCAGACACTAGGCTCTTTAGAGGCAGGCCTGATTTTATCCATCCAAAGCCAGAGTTCATGAGAGCCCCTCCTTCCCAAAGTGCAATGGGGGTCTGAATTTGAGGACTAATGTTATATTCTTCTTGTTTTGTTTTTGTTCAAGGCAGGGTCTCTCTGTCTAGTCCTGCTTGCTGGAACTCACTGTATAGATAGACTGGCCTCAGACGCACAGGGATCCCCCTGCCTCTGTTTCCTGCGTACTAGGATTAAAGGTGTGTGCTAACACACCTGGCTTCAGGTTCTCTGCTCTCAACATCTGGAGAGAAGCATGGACAAGAGGTCCACAGGAGGGCAGCTGGAGGCTGTTAGCCTGGAGGTCTGCGGTCAAGCCTCCTAGGCTGTGTGCTGATCTTCCTGCTACCGCTAGCTGATGGCGTCACACCCTTCATCCTCACAATGGAGTTCGGGATTGTGGCTCAAGATTCTACAACCAGAGCTACGCTTCTCACTGTCCTACGGTCCACATCGGTTACTAACTCTCCGCAGCAGTCTTACCAAAGGCTCACTCCCCTTTTCCCTGCCACAGTTTCCACACAGAAAGCGAGGGTGTCTCTGTGTAAGTCTGACCCTGTTCTGCCCTGTGGCTTTCCTCTCATTCACTTCAATGGCCGGAGACTTTCCCGAGGACCTCGAGCTCCTGCACGGCCCCCTCCCCCTCTGACGCGTTCTTCATTAGACCAGCTTGCTTAGACTTACTTCTCATGTTCGCTCTTGCTCCAGGAACTGGCACTAGCTGTCCCCAGCACCTAAAGAACTCTCTCCGCCCCGTGTCCACTGGCTTGCCTCTCACCCTCCTCAGCTTCTACTCCACCAGCACTCTCTGGCACTTCCAGGTGGCCTTATGAATGGCCAAGGTCAGCTCTCAGGACCAGAGGAAGCCTCAGGCTGAGACGTGTGAACTGGGGATCTGAAACGGGCATTGGCCCATGGACTCTGGGATGGTCCACCAAGGCTTGAGATCAGCTCAAGTGTGTGGGGAATGTGTGGGCAAGCCTCCACAGCCTGCCTGAGGCCATCAGTCAGCTACCCCATAATCGGTCCCTTTCAGACAGCCTCAGAATCCTTGTCATTGTGGTGTTTGAGACAGCCACATGTTCTTTGGGGACATTCAGAATGAAGTCTGTTTGAGACCCTATGATTCCATGTACACATGAAGAAGCCCCCAGGGCGATGGGGGAGGGGGAGGACAGGTCAGAACAGCGAGTGATACTGGGTGTAGTGACACAACCTGGCGTTTGTCGGGGACTGAGACAAAGCCCGACCTCTGACCATGGGGCTGGCCTTTAGGCATCTGGGTCCCATCAGAGAAGGGTCTTTCTTATGCCACACATTCCTGCAGGAAACCGCCAGAGCAGATGGCAGGCCTGGCCAAGAAAGGCAGGCAGGGTTTATAGAGAGCCATGCCATGTGATAATGTCCAAGCTGCTTCCCTCCCGGCCCGAGCAGAGGAATCCTGTCCAGATGGAGCAGCCAGGGCTGCAGCTGCTGGAGGTCTGGGCAGAGTGTGCCCAGCCTCATGATTGCTCCCCAGTCTTGGGTCTTCCTGGGTGGCCCCAGCAGGATGGTGAGTGTGGGGAGAAGGGTTAGGGGATGGGGTTGGAGACATAGCCTGTGACCTCAACAATGCCTGGAAAAATGGAGACTTCAGTAGATAGGTTAAATGAATCAGGCACCTGATGGATCAAAGCAGGCCAGGTGTGGGGGCCTTTGTCCATAATCCCAGTGCTCAGGAGTTAGAGACAGGACCAGGAGGTGAAGGCCAGCCTTGGCTACGTGAGTTTTAGAATAGCCTGGGTTACATAAGATCCTGTTTTTCTGTTTTGTTGTACACACATGAACACACACACACACACATACACATTTAAGGAGGCAGGTATACTGTAAGGACATTTACTATTGAGTCATCACCTGTCACCTTTCACAGTGGCGAAGGGTCTCAGATATCAGGCTGGACAGTAATGGCGCTCCCTCTTGTAACTTTCTTATCTTTGAGAGCTCCACCCAGGTACAAGCTAAGGGACCTGGCGGGTTCATCTTTTTGTCTGCCTTAGGATTGGGGCCCTGAGGAGTCAATCTTGGGGTAAGGATGGGAGGCTGGCACTTTGTTGCAGGCTCTAAAACTAGTAAGAGAGAAAGCAAGTGAGGCGAGGAGAGAAGGGAGCCGCAGACTAGCCAGGAAGAGGGGCTGCTTACCATTTTGTTTTTCTTGCTTGCACCACTGGGCTCAGTGCCGCTGGGGACCTCTGAGAGATGGCATAATAACATACATGGGTCAGATGGACAAGGATGCAGTAGAGGGCCGCTGGTTCTTCACCCCCGTCATGTCACACGCTGAGGGTTGCTCCCAGAGCTGACGTCCTAGGTGTCTTGTCCCTGCATAGGCTGGAGAGTTAAAATATATATATATATATAAAGTAACTGCCACAGCCCTGCCTTAGTCCCCATCCAGTCACACCTTTGGTTGCTTCCTGGGAATATAAGCAAGAATCCCTGTGATTCAAGGACGTGGGGAAGCTTTTGGGTGAGGCTCACTGCACACCGAAGCTCCCTGACTCTGCCTGGGGCTTGGTGGCCACTGAGGCCCTCCTTGCTTCTCCATAAAGACAGTTTCCTTTTATCAGTCTCAGCCTCTGCTACCTTGTGGGTGTCACCTCTGCCCTGGAAGGACTGTCCCAGGTTAGCCCCTCCACTTAGCAGCTGAAGAGAGGTGTTCCTTCATCCCAACGAGGGCCCATGCATATCTGCCCAGATGCTCCTCAGAGAGTCCCTGGGGTACTGGGAAGGAAAACAGGGTCTTCAGTCCTTTTAGTCACTAGAGCCGGGACAACAAGGAATTCTGCCAGGTGTGTTTATGCTGTCTCCCTGACTTCCGGTGTGCACAGTACACAGCTCACAGCCTCACACGGTCGCAGTGTAGAAAGGAGGCCTTTGCACAGGACCAGACTACCTGACTTCAAAATGCTCATTCAGTGATAATTTTACAGTGTGCGGGCAGATACACACATGTGAAGATGTCTCACACTGAATCACCAAATCATATCCAATCATGCATTGTTTCATATAACACCCAGGCTCACAATTTATCACAGCACGGAACTGAATTCTGTTAGAAAAGCCCATGTTTCATGACCTGTGGTCTTCTAATGACGCAGTTACCCATGACATAATGTCGTGGGGGTGTCCACCAGAGAAGACTACTCAGAGGCTCAGACATGGATTTAAGCCAATAGAAAGTCTTTGTTAGCCAGCTGGCAACTACACTGCATGTTTGGGATCTCAGTGTAGACCCAAGCTTCTCTCAGGGTGAGTTTTTAAGCACAAAAAACCATGTCCAAGGTCAACATACTCCGTTAACAAGAACAGTTAGCCAAAAGCAGAACTACAGACGCTTAAAAGTAAGGTTAGTACATTTAGAGACATTCCCAGAACGCTATAGATGTTGTGGGTTAGGTCTTTGTTTTCATTTTGGCACGTGGTGCTGTCTGTGTGCTGAGTTTTACAGCCTGAATGTTACTTCCATCATGGAGTCAGTTGTGCTAAAGTGTGGGGCTTACTAAGGTCTGGGACCCTGTTACAATAATACATTTACATAATAGGACAATGTTGCATACACACACACACACACACACACACACACACACACACACAAGTAACCAAGCCCATGGGAGCATGCACAGACTTCTACACACTGACAAAAAGAAACCCACCTTGATCAAAGCCTCCACAGGACATGCGTCATAGCGAAGGTCGTGATATCACAACATACCCTCTTCAGTAGCATGCTGTCTTATGGCCTAGGGTAGAGCAGCAATAATGTGCAGCCCTGACTCCCTAACTCAGCCCTACAGAAGCAGAAGAGGCACAAGGAGTGGAAAGAATCCGAAGTGAGGAGAAAGGGTGGCTTTGTTTGAACAGATGTCTTGTAAAAGGGCCTGGTGTTATTTAGCTGCTTTACTGAGCTAATGGATTCCAGTAGCTCAGGAGTCTGGGGGATTTATTAGTGGCCCCAAGTGCAATGGCTTCCACCCTCCCTGATTCCTTACTTCCTGACAGTACGGCACCCTCCATCCCCAAAGTGGTGCCTTGTTTGAAGAAGAAGAGCAGAAGCCGAGCAAATATTTGTGCCTCCGGGCCCACTTGGCACTCGCTGCACTGGAGTTCTCTGCTGGGACTGACAGCAAGCAAGCCTTTGCAGGCAGATTCTGCTCTGCACAGCCTGGGAGAGATGCCAGGACCCTGGCCAGGGTCTGTCCTGCGCATTCATGTGCTGCTGGGATGGCCCCTCTCTCCACCTCCCTCACCGCGCTGCCTCCTCTTAGTTCAGAGCATGCTTCTTCAAAGAATGGCCCAGGCCCCAGCCCTCAGCCCTCTGTGATGTAACTGTCACCCCAGCCTTCCACATTGTTCCCTTACAGACCTCGGGTGCCATCCCCCTCCTGTCGCTTCATGGCCATTTCTGCGTGGTGCCAAATTCTTTCTTATCTGACGTCCGCTGCTTTTTCTGCCTCTCAGACAGACCTTTCTGTCTCCTCCCGAACAGTTTTAATCCACACCCTCCAGACCCCAGCGCCATTCATCAGGGTAGAGCCAAGGAAAAGAGGAGAACACAGACATCTTGATCAAGGGCTAATATCCAAAATATATAAAGAACTCAAGAAGCTAACCACCAAAACAAACAAACAAACAAACAAAAAACCCCAAACAACCCAATCAAAAAAAAATGGGGTATAGAACTAAACTGAGTTTTCACAACAGAAGAATCTCCAATGGCCGAGAAACGCCTAAAGAAATGTTCAAAGTCCTTAGTGATCAGAGAAATGCAAATCAAAGCAACCCTGAGATTCCACCTCATACCAATAAGAATGACTAAGATCAAAACCTCAGGTGACAGCACATGCTATTGAGGATGTGGAGAAAGAGGAACACTCCTCCACTGCTGGTGGGATTGCAAACTGGTACAACCACTCTGGAAATCAATCTGGAGGCTCCTCAGAAAATTGGAAATAGATCTACCTGGAAACCCAGCAATACCACTGTTGGGCATATACCCAAAAGATGCTCCATCATGCCACAGGGTCACATGTTCCACTATGTTCATAGCCGCCTTGTTTGTGATAGCCAGAAGTTTCATGTTTTGCTATAGTAGACTGGACTGCTAACAACAATATTGGCATCACCTCAAAGAACTCCTTCTAAACAGGTCTACGGCTCCCCTGTCCTATCAGCCATCTTCCTCCCATACCTTGGTTGCTGGGTTATAAGGGAGGTGGAAGAGTTTATCTATTAAAGTAGATTTAAAAAAACATAAGCCTATAGAAGAGGAGCAAGAGGAGGGAGAAGAGGAAGAGGAGGAGCCGAAAGAAGAAGAGAAGAGAGAGGGGGAAGGGAAGAAAAAGGTGTGCCTTTATTTTTTTTTAAAACTTATTTTAGTTGTTCATTTTCTTTATTATTGGCTTTCTTTTTTTTTTAAGAAGCCGATAGACATTTTTAATAGAAAAAGAGCTAGACACAGGATTTTTAAAATTATCTCCACATATTCATTGTATGATCACAACAAATCACTTAATCATTCTGACTGCTGCTTCCCATGTTTCTGTTATTTCTTTTTTTCTATGTTCTTTGTTTACATTCCAAATGACTTCCCCTTTCCCAGTTGCCCCCTCCCTCCCATAAGGAGTCCCATAAGCCCTCTTCCCTCCACCCATTCCCCTATCACCCCTCCCACTTCTCTGTCCTGGTACTCCCCTACAATGCTGGATCAAGTCTTTCCAGGACCAGGGCCCTCTCCTTCCTTCTTCTTGGGAATCATTTGATATGTTAATTGTGTCTTGAGTATTTTCAGAGCATCTGGGCTAATTAATATCCACTTATCAGTGAGTGCATTCCATGTGTATTCTTTTGTGATTGGGTTACCTCACTTAAACCCTGAGATTTCACTTCACACCAGTCAGAATGGCTAAGATTAAAAACTCAGGAGACAGCAGGTGTTGGCAAGGATGTGGAGAAAGAGGAACACTTCCTCACTGCTGGTGGAATTGCAAGCTGGTACAACCACTCTGGAAATTAGTCTGGTGGTTCCTCAGAAAACTGGGTATGACACTTCCGGAGGACCCTGTCATACCACTCCTGGGCATATACTCAGAGGATTCCCTGGCATGTAATAAGGATACATACCCCACTCTGTTCATAGTAGCCTTATTTATAATAGCCACAAAAACAACAAAAAAGCCATCACACACCACCAGAAGTTTTTTGGTGCATTTCTCTCTATGGAGTCCTGACAGAAAGAGCTCACCTGTGCAGTGTGAGGCAGACCAGAACATGTGTGTCATTAGCAAATAATCCTTTAATGCATGTCCTTTCTCATGCTTGCTTTAGTAGGACGTCTTTTCTCCTGTGTCTGTTTTAGCTAAACATCCCTTCATGCATCTGCCTTAGTCTTTCACCTGTGTCCACTTCAGGAAAAGTCTTTTATGAATTTGCCCCAGCAAAACACCATCTAACACAACTGACTCTCTAAAGAATCCTTAAGTTTCCACTTCAGGAGGGATGAGAGGGAAGAAGGAAGGAAGGAGAGGGGAAGGAAGGAAGTGTTAGATGCTGGTTGCAGTCCCTCTTTGGGCACCCTTCCGTCTGCTCTAGATGCTGGAGAGGCTGCTCGGGCTCAGTCCACAGCTGGGACAGACCCCTTACTTAGCGCTGTTTATTCTTCCCTGTTCCTTAGGCCGGCTCTGTGAGGCAGAGATGCGGGGAAGAAACCTCCTGTCTGCTGTCATTCATTAACACCTGTGTCTAGAGATAACACGATTAATCCCTAAAAATAGAGGCCAGAAGATTTGGCTCTGAAATTGATTGAAGGGCCCCAGGATGGCAAGAGGCGGCTCTGGGGAACCTCAGGAAGTACGGGGTCCTGACAGCCATCTAAGGTCAAAGACCAGCTTAACGCCTCTTTCCCTGGGTAGAGGGGCTGCTCTTTGTCTCCTTATCTCTGGGAGCCAGTGACGGTCTGTCCTCTAAGACTGCTGATCACACGTACGTTATCAGTCCTGCCTGTCATCGCCAGGGCTATGGGGCTGTTGATGTCTGATGAACAGCACCTGAGCGCCAAAGAGACCCTGTTCATGGTCTTATCTCAGGCCTCTGTATCCTTCTTGGGTTCTATGTTCCGGTCCCTTTGGGGCAGTCACTGAACCCACAGCTTCCCCCGAGGCACCTAGATAAGGCGCTGTCTGGATGCTGACGCTCTGAAGTCGGGTGTATGGGGGAGGGACAGTGACCCGCTGGCATCTCTGATCCAGGCTGTTGTCTGTTGGGGCACTGCGGCTGCTCTGGTCACATGAAAGGCAGAGACCTCGGTTTCCAAAATGCTCCAGGATTCAACACTCAGCCCCTTGGCATCCCATGCCTTTCCATTGTAAACCGATTTCTCCTCTAGCTGAGGGAAATATAGGTCAGGACCAAGGACAGCGCTCTGCGAGGCCTTTCTGAAAAGGGAGAGCTGGAGGGATAAAGAAGAGGAGAGAGGAGCTGAGAGAGAGGGGGTGGCGGGGAAAGGGAGGAAGAGTATCCCCAAAAGCCCAGTGGTAGTGAGATGTTTCTGGGTCTCTATGTTCAGCTTACTGGTGGTTGAAGAAAAGACAGCTCGGCTAAGGAGAGACTAAAGGAATTGGGGCCACTCAGACTCAAAAGGGTATAACTGAATACAGCAGATTCACACCTTGAGTGAAAGGTCAAAAGTAGGTCTCGGAGAAATAAAAGAATGGCAGAAAAGGTTTTTAAGAAGAGTGGAGAAAGATGTATTAGTTGCAGTGAGCAAGGAGAAGAGAGTTGTTTCCGAAACAGCCCCTCCTCCGTGAACAAAAAAAAAATGTGTGACTGTTAAGGTCGCAGCTAAAGGGCACAGTGTGGACTCTGTGTAACTTGAGGTCAAGGAGTTCACGTTCACAAGGCTAAAATGGCGGATGGGGAGACGTTTGGGGCTGCTTGTAATCATGCAGACAGAGGCCAGGAGCACCTCTGGGCATGCTCGAATCACAAAGTTTTAGCTGAAATAAGGAAAGGGCGGCTTAGCAGTGTACTGATGCAGGGGACTGTCCAAGGCGCCTGCCTCATTTAGCACCTAGCCAAGGAACTGACGGCAGCAACAAGAATAAAACAGCTCTGCCTTGTCCCAGGATGAAGTGTTTGTTGGCTGTACTCCTCGATTCAGTCAGCCCATAACTTGTGAAGTAAACGCTACCAGAGCTCTCATAAATAAACAGGCGTGGGGAGTACTTAATACCTCACCTGCGGGGGGGGGGACATCACACGATAGCAGTGTCTGTCTTTGGAGGAAGTAGTTTCCTCCTTCGCCCCGCCTTTGCCCCACTGCCTGCCTATCATCTATTTTGACCATATAATGACGTTAACTTGTGTGTGTGTGTGTGTGTGTGTGTATGTGTGTGTGTGTGTGTATTTGTGCACAAATGCCTGTGTGTTGAGTGCCCATGAGTGTGCATGGGCATGTGTGCGTATGCATGTGTCCGTGTGCATGTGTGTGCATGTATGTGTCGAAGGCCTATGAGCGTATGTATACTCAGAGGCCAGAACAAGGTGACTTTCTGTAAAACTCCTCACCTTATCCAAGGTCTCTCACTGAACAGAACAAGACAGTGAAGCTCACTGTCTTGCTTAGGGTTTTATTGCTGTGAAGAGACACCGGGACCAAAGCAATTCTTATAAGGAAAGCATTGACTTGGAACCAGCTTAGGCTTTCGGTGGCATGGCCCATCCTATTAATGGCAGGAAGCATGTCAGCATGCGGTAGACGTGGTGCTGGAGAAGGAGCCCATGCTGCTTAGACAGCAGAAGGGGACTGTGTTACTCTGACCAGACTTGAGCATATATCAGATCCCACAGTTTACCTCCCTAGGGACACACTTCCTCCAACAAGACCATGTGCCACTCCCTATGGGACAGTGGGGGCCAATTATATTCAAACCACCACACTTACATTTCCACTAAACTGGGCAGTCAGCTAGCTACAGCAATCGGCCTGGCTCTGTCTCCCTTAGGGCTGGAGTTACAGGCATACATAGACCAAACTCAAGCTCGTCAAGTGGCTGCTGAGATCCCCCCTCTGGTCCTCATGTCTGCCCAGCAAGTGCTTCTATACACTCTGAGCCATCTCTCCATCCCTCCTTTTGATATAGAGTTCTCTCCTTAAACTCGCCAACTCAACCCTGTTTGTTAAAACAGAGCAGAGGTTTCTACTTCTTGGCATACACAGCTCTGGGGTTTCTCTGAGCTGCAATCATTCAGTGCATGGTGTGGCTCCATCAGACAAAGGAGTTGCTGTTTAGAGAATGACCCACGGTTCCATTGTCAAGCTACAGCGAATTCCCAAGGACCGGGGAAGACTTAAATCTGAGCTAATGAACCTACCTTGATTATGCAGGGATATTTCATACATATTTGGCTATTCCAAGGTAATAATAGTAAGTCAGAAAGGATCCAGATCAAGCCCCGGCTGGCTGTGAACCTGCCCCAGTCCCGGGGGAATCTCCCTTGACTCCAGGCTGCAGAGTCCCCAGCCTCGGACTGAAACTCGGCACATGTTACTATTTTTCTTTGGAAAGCAGAAAGCGCTTTATCACCTTATAAGCCTCCCTCCATCTGACTGCCTGAGCTTGTCTTCCACCCGAGCACTGAGCCATAGGAGGGTGGGTAGGAAGGAGGAAGCCGGGCAGCTCTGATAAGTGAGAGCTGCCATATCCTAACTCCCGAGGAGCAGGCTCTCAGCGATCACTGCTGATAATCCATATACACTGAATCCCTGGGGACTTTCATTCCCGAGTCATGGGGATGAAAAGGAAGGTATAACTTCAGAAGGAAGACGTAATCCTGCCACAGTGCTCTCTAACGAGCCTTCTTCCCTCCAACCGCATCCTGCTAGTGGTATTTCTTGACTGGCTCTCTCCCAGGCTCTCTTCGGGAGATGGGACAGTTTGTGTGACTTCATGGATGTCACAGTGGTCCAGAGGTGAGAGGGGGAGGAGCTGGCAGAACCCCGTGAGCAGAGACTGCATAGGGGAGTTTTAAAATTATTGTTTAATTTTGTTTGTGTGTGTACGCTTACATGTCTGGTGTATATATATATGCACATGGCCATGCTTGGCACAGAGGCCAGTGGAGGGCATCGGGTGTCCTGTTCCACCACTTTCTATCTTATTCCTTTGAGGCCGAGTCTTCTCTGATGCAAGAGCTTAGCTGGAGACCAGAAAAACTCGGCCATTCTCCCGTCTATAAACAATACTGTAAGCCATAGTTTGAATCTGCTCTGCTCAGGGAGTGGCACTATTACAATGTGTGGCCCTGTTGAAGTAGGTGTCTCATTGTGGGTGTAAGCTTTAAGATCATCATCCTAGCTGCCTGGAAGCCAGTGGTCTTCCACTAGTAGCCTTCAGATGAAGATATAGAACTCTGAAGATATAGAACTCTTTTTTTGTTTGTTTGTTTGTTTTGTTTTTCAAGACAGTGTTTCCTCTGTGTAGCCCTAGCTGTCCTGGAACTTATTCTGTAGACCAGGCTAGCCTTGAACTCAGAAATCCACCTGCCTCTGCCTCCCAAGTGCTGGGATTAAAGGTGTGTGCTGCCACTGCCTGGCCTGCACCATTCCTGCCAGGATGCTGCCATGCTCCCAACTTGATGATAATGGACTGACCCTCTGAACCTGTAAGCCAGCCCCAATTAAATGTTGTCCTTTATAAGACTTGCCTTGGTCATGGTGTCTGTTTACAGCAGTAAAACACTAACACAGTAGTGTATGGCTTTCCTGTGGGATCAATGGTCAGTTGGAAAAAAAGACACAGGTCACTTTGAACAAGTCAGTTAAGGTGTCCTGCAGTTTCCTCACCCACAAAACAGGGCTGCCAATGACACCTGCCCCACTATTCTGAGGCTAGGATTGATATTTCCGAGCTCTACCTGTTCAGGGTCTGGAAAATTCTCCACAGATGAGGAGCACCCCACCAATCCTCAGCATAACATCAAGGCATTCCCTCACTTAAAAAAACAAAAAGCAAAAACCCAACCACATGCATTCAGCTAGAAAGATTAAGCAGTTAGGAGCACCGGCTGCTCTTCCAGAGGACTGGGGTTCGAGTCCCAGCACACAACTGTAAGTCCAGTTTCAAGGAATCCAGCATCTTCTTCCTACCTCCTTGGGTACCACATGCATGTGGTGCACAGACACACTTGCATGCAAAACACACACATAAAATAAAAATAAATCTTAAATAGTATAAAATCGCATGAAGTTTTATTTTATACACTTTCCTCTGGTCCTCAGCATCAAACCCAAGGCCTTGGACATGGCTGGAAAGGCTCTGCTGCCAAGCCAACCACCCCGGCTCAGACATGGGGAGCTTGCCACTGGAGTCTGGAGTTTCTCGTGATTAAGCAGGTCATCACTGTACAGGTGTCTTAGCGAGGGTTTTACTGCTGTGAACAGACACCATGACCAAGGCAACTCTTGTTTGTTTGTTTGTTTTTTGGATTTCGAGACAGGACTTCTCTGTATAGCCCTGGCTGTCCTGGAACTCACTCTGTATACCAGGCTGGCCTCGAACTCAGAAATCTGCCTGCCTCTGCCTCCCAGAGTGCTGGGATTACAGGCGTGCGCCACCACCGCCCGGCTAACCAAGGCAACTCTTATAACGACAACATTTTGTTGTGTCTGGCTTATAGGTTCAGAGGTTCAGTCCATTATCATCAAGGTGGGAACATGGCAGCATCCAGGCAGGCATGGTGTAGACGGAGCTGAGAGTTCTACATCTTCATCTGAAGGCTGCTAGCAGAATACTGGCTTCCAAACAACTAGGATGAGGGTCTTAAAGCCCACGCCCACAGTGACACACCTAATCCAACAAGGCCACACCTACTCCAACATGCCCACACACTCTAATAGTGCCACCCCCTGGGCTGAGCATATACAAACCATCACGACAAGCAAAATCCAAGTCACATTCCCTGGACTGTGGATCAGTATTGACTAGACACCTTTGTTCAAAACTCAGAGAATAAACATGAGTGTGGCCAGAGAGGACAAGGCTAATTCTCAAAAGGACACTGCTAGTGGTTTCTGGGCTCAGAAGTCATGATTGGGTGGAAAGGAGTCCCCAGAACCAAGCCTGGCTGTGGGCACACCGCCTGTCCGTCTCGGGAGTCTGGAAGCCTTCTGGGTGGGTAATGGTGTCAGTAGTCCCAGCTCCTTCCAAGCATCAGAAGCCAATAAGGCCGGGTCGGTGCCCGACAGTTGCTTCCTCAGATGAACCAGTGAGGCAGAAAATGCAGATAATAAAGAGAGCGAACGGTGCGGGCCTCCCCAGCTGCAGGAGTTGGCCCCTGGGGAGGGGGGAGTCAATGAGCTCTTGAGCTGGGAGTCTCCATCTCTCCATCTTTACACTCTTGCGCAGACCCCCCCCCCCGGGCTGTGCAAGCGAAAGCCATGCAGCGAAATGAAACTCGGCAGGATCTGGGAAGAGCTGGAGGCCTGTGATGGGGGTGGGGCAGGGGAACTTGCTTCCCTTGAAAGAGACGGCATGGCGTCACCAGCTGCTTCCCAGAAGGAACATCCTCAAGTATCTCACCATGGAGGTGCTGAATACGCAGGAGGGTCCTGCTCTGAACCCCATGGATAGTAATAGCAGTAACAGAAACTCACCCCAAGGAAGGGAATGTGTGTCAAGTACTAGACCAAACACATTGCCTATGATACCCCAGTTAGACCAATAAATCTCTTTTAAAAAAATTCTTTTAGATTTATTCATTTTAGTTTATGTTTATATGTATGTATGTATGTATGTATGTATGTGTTTTATCTATATGTATACATGTGCACTGTATGTATGTATGTATGTATGTATGTATGTATGTGTGCAATGCCCAGTGAGTTCAGAAGAAGGTACTAGATATCCTAGAGATGGAGTTATAGACATCTGTGAGTTGTCGTGTGGGTCCTGAAAATCAAAGCTAGCTCCTCTAGAAGAGCAGCCCTCTCTCCACCCCCTATGACAGCCTTTTAGCCATGGTCTATGCACTCCCATTTCATGGTTGAGGAGACTAAACTCAGAAGTGATACTGTTTCCCAGACTGGGGATGTGACTCAGTGGTAGAGTACTTGACTGGCATACACAAAGTCTGGGTTCAAACCCACGGCTGTATGGACAAAGTATGCCTGTGCACCCCAGACCTTGGGAGCTGGAGGCAGGCGTTCAGGATCATCATCCTCGGCTGCATCGTAAGTTGACGGACCTCCTGGAATACTTAGACCCTGGCATCGTTTTAAGGGCTGTATCGTTTCTGTGGGCCAACCACACCCTCAGTGGGTTTGGGACTCACACCTGCCTCCAGTCTGTGACCAGACTGCCTCCGTCATCACCCCCGTGAAACCATCATCCGGTTCATTCACAGTCTTCAGTATTTGGTCAGCCTTGTACTGAGGCCACTGGTGTAGCTCAGTGGAGATCATATGCCTGGAATAAACCAGGTCCTCGGCTCCATCCTCAGAGCACTGCAAACGAGACAAATAGTCGTCAGCAAGGCAGGAAAGTGATCATTAAACTAAGTCTCTGTTACTTCCTTGCCAGGGGAACTTGGCCTTTACAGAGAAACCATGGCTGGGCATTCTTCTAACACTGAGTCACTTGTGTGACTGTCTAAGTTGGGGTTTTATTGTGAAGAGACACCATGACCAAGACAACTCTTATAAAGGAAAACATTTAATTGGGGCTGGCTTACAGTTCAGAGGTTCGGTCCATTATCGTCATGCTGGGAAGCATGGCATTGTGTAGGTAGACATGGTCCTGGATGGGCCAAGAGTTCTACGTCTTGATCCAAAGGCAGCTGGAAGAGGACTGTCTTCTGTAGGCAGCCAGGAGGAAACTCTCCTGCACTGGGTGGAGCTTGAATACTAGGAGACATCAAAGCCCACCCACACAGTGACTCACTTCCTCCAACAAGGCCACACCTTCTAATAATGCCACTTCCCGTGGGTCAAGCGTATTTGAACCACCACAGTGACATCCTTGAGTTCACTGTCGACTGGAACCTTTCCTTCTCTTGCAAGTGAGGATGAGTCAGGTCGGTGTCTTTTCATCTAATTAAACAATGTGCAGTATCAATAGGTTTTCCTGGGTCTGGGACGTGACTCAGTGGTAGAGAATCTGCCCAGCATAAAGCCTCAAGTCCAATCCCCATTATTTCAGAGAGATTATTCTAAGTGCTCCACTTGTCACTGTCTTCCATAAATTAAGAATTTAATTGCTTTCTGGCCTGGGCCGATCAGGAGGCACCATCATGGGTGTTGACATTCGCCACAACAAGGACCGAGAGGTTTCGGCGTAAGGAGCCCAAGAGCCAGGACATCTCCCTGCGGCTGCTGGTCAAGTGGACAGGGTTCTGGCCAGACAGACCGACTCTATCTTCAATCAGGCTCTGCTGAAAAGGTCATTTATGAGCCGCACTAACCAGCCACCCCTATCCCTGTCCTGGATGATCGAAAGATGAAGCTTCCTGGCCAGGAGAACAAGACCACTGAGGTTGTGGGAACGGTCACAGATGATGTGCGAATTCTGGACGTACCCAAGCTGAAGGTGTGTGCACTGCGCCTGAAGTCGCATCCTCCAGGCTTGGGGTAAGATCCTCACCTCTGACCAGCTGTCTTTGGAGTCTCCCAAGGGCCAAGGCACTCTGCTCCTGTCTGGTCCTTGGAAGGGCAGAGAGGTCATCGACATTTTGGCAAGGCCCCACACAGCCACACCAAACCCTATGCCCATCCCAAGGGCCGGAAGTTTGAGCGTGCCAGAGGCCGAAGGGTCAGCCGAGGCTACAAAAACTAACCCTGGATCTTACTTACTGTTAATAAAAAAGCTTTGGATGTTGGGAAAAAATTAGTCATCCCTAATTCTAGTTCACCAAAATCTCCCACCTCCCAAGATCAAGTCTGAGACTCACTAAAAGAGCAATGGTTTGGAGTTCACAAAAAGATCAGCGATTTGGGGCTGATATTCTTGATTTGCAGAGCACCCCCCACCCCAGTGGTGTCCGAGTGGTGCCACACGCCTGCCATTCCAGTGCTCTGGAGGCAGATGTGGTAAGATTCAAAGTTAGCTTGAGTTAAAATGAGTCTGTCAGAAGGCCAGGCATTGTGTGTGGAAAGGATCATTAGCTTTAATGACATAGCATAGCACCTACCAGGGTGTTTCTCCTTGGCCAAAAAATGAACCTATATAGGATGTCAAGGCCCTGGAGACCACAGGGCAGGCATTTGCCTCTGCGAGGGGTAGATTCGATCAAGAGAGCCTCTCACCGGACAGTCAGTGCTTCGGACAGCTCAGCCGCAATTACAGGAGTCTCGGTGGAAATCTGACTAAACAGAGAAGCATTTTTTACATTATCTTTTCTCCACTTCATTATTTAAACAAGCGTCCCTGTTCATACACACGCCTTCTCTTTACACTCCTAAGCCTCCGTCTTAGACTGTTTGCCTCACAGCCTGCAATTCCCCAGCAAAACGGCTAGCTACAACCCGAGCCTCACAAATGCCAGCTTTAATTAAAAGTGCAATTTCCAAATCTACCCAACGCTCCGATAGGATATGGCACGTTTGCTGCCCCGGGATCCTCCCGGCTGCTTTGTTGATTAAAATGGGTGCTGTGCTAAGTGCTTTGTCAAATCTTCACCAAAAAAGAGGATAGGAAGTTGACATTTACACCTTTATACTGGCAAGAAAAGTGATATATTAGACTCTCTCCTATTGCAACAAAAGCTGGAGTGGGGCTTAAAGGAGGTGTTAGGCCAAAAGGTCCCCGGTGACAGCTCTGTTCTGAAGCTTCAGGCTTAGGGATCTTCTTTGACTGATGCTGATGCTGGGGATAGTGAGGATTGGGATGAGGGTGATAGAGATGGGGGAAGGAATGGGGGTGATAGAGATGGGGGCAGGATGAGGTGGTAATGGAGGATGTGGAAGGTGGGGTGATGGAGGGGGTGGAGATGGGGTGATACAGGCAGTGGTGGTGGATGGGGTTATAGAGGGAATGTAGGGGGTATAGGTAATGGAGGTGGAGGGGGATAGGGCGATCAAAAGGGTGGAGATGGGAGTGAAGAGGTGGGGTGGAGGTGATAGGGAGGGATGGAGTCATGGTGATGGGGGGAGGGGGGAGTCATCATGTCCTTTTCAAATACCTCTTCACAGTCAGTGTCCAAGGACCTTGAGCAAGGTCCTAGCTCTTTAGCATTATTGCGAACAAGAAAAAATTCTGGCCAGGCAGTGGTGGCGCACGCCTTTAATCCCAGCACTTGGGAGGCAGAGGCAGGCGGATTTCTGAGTTCGAGGTCAGCCTGGTCTACAGAGTGAGTTCCAGGACAGCCAGGGCTCACTTCAAATGCAGATTCTTTGAGTCCACTTGTAGAGATTCAGACTTGGTAGCTGGCATATGGCCACAGAACGTGTGTGTGTGTGTGTGTGTGTGTGTGTGTGTGTGTGTGTAGACCAGAGAACGACATTGGAAAATGTGATGGCTAATCATGGTCAACAGCTTGACTGTATCTAAGATCTCAAACCCAAGCTGCAGGGCATTCTTGTGAGGGATTTTCTTAATTAGATTATTTGAGTTGGAAGATCCACCTTAAATGTGGTTTAGAAGAACCACGCGTTTTTGTAGCAGCCTATAGAAAAAGACTTGGAAGAAAGAAAACCTCAATCTCGCTTGCTTGCCCTCGCTGGCAAGTTCATCTCTCCTGCTCCTGTGGCATTCAGTCTTAATTGGAGCTTTATTTCTGTGAAGAGACACCGTGCACAGCGACTCTTGTAAAAGGAAACATTTAATTGGGTCTGCCTTACAGTTTCAGAGGGTCAGTCCATTACCATCATGGTGGGGCGCATGGTGTCAGGCAGGCAGACATGGCGCTGGAGGAGCTGCTGAGAGTTCTACATCTGGATCCACAGGCAGCAGAAGGACTCTGTGTTCCACACTGGGCCTAGCTTGAGCACAGGAGCCCTCAAAGCCCGCCCCCACAGTGACACACTTAGTCCAACAAGTCTACACCCATTCCAGCAAGGCCACACTTCCTAATAATATCACTCTCTATGGGCCAAGTATTCCAACACGTAAGTCTATGGGGCCATTCCTATTCAAACCACCACACACTCCTTTGCCAATATTAGACACTATTTCTTGGGATTCCAACACACACTGAAAACCAACAGCTTACCAGGAATCTGCCTGTCATTATAGACCAGGTTGAGACATCCAACCTCTCAGACTGAACACCTACTAGATTCTCAGTTTCTCCATTGTGAGGCAACCATTGTTGAAATACCAGGATGATATCCTACAAGCCAATCTAGTCAATGCCCTTTATATATATTGGATCCCACCAATTCAACTAGACTGAGTGACCAGTCAACTCTGCTCCCATCCCCGTCTCCCAGCTCTGCCCAACATGGCATGGTCCTAGGGATCCAAACTCAGATCCTCAAGTTGCTTACCGCTCTCTTTACCGACTGAGCCTCCTCCACAGACATGAAACCTGCATTTCAGTGAAGTTCCTAGTGATTCGATAAAGGAAGTCTTTAGATGATGTGCTGAGAAAATCTACTTTTAATACCTCCCAGGCAATTGACCGTGAGGGTCTGAACTAGGACATGAGTCTAGACATAACCTTGTGCAGGACACCTAAAAGCACAACCCTCTCCAGCCTTGACACTTGCATTCTGGTGTCTACAGGAAACTCACTGTGCCCACTGCCCTGTCAATAAAATGGAAGATAGTACACTAGGTGACAGATTAATATGGTGGTTGTTTGTTTTGGGACAGAATCTCCAACCCAAGCTAGCTTGGAGCTCACTATACACCTGAAGGGGATCTCACGCTGCTAATGCCCCTGCCTCCGCCTCCCAGTGATGGGACCACAGGTGTTCACAATAACATTGTGGGGTGTGTGTGTGTGTGTGTGTGTGTGTGTGTGTGTGTGTGTAATATTGGGGAGTGGACCCGGGGCTTCATGCCCACTAGACGAGCACTCTGCCAGTTGAGCTCCGTCCTCAGCCCTGACTTCATTCTCTAAACATGTAAAAGACCTCCTGCAGACCAGCAATGTGAAGAGAAATCATTCGACAGAAAGACAGAAAAGGCACAGGTTATCATTCCTGGAGAAGAAAGTAAAAACAATAAATAGATGCAAGTAAAGATAACCACCAATAGTGGCTGGGTGTGGATTTAAAAAATAATAATAGTTTTGGCGTTGCCTGGGATTTTTGTTTCTGCATATTTTCCTTCTTTGCTCACTTGTTGATGATATGACATGAAGCAAATGGAAGGGTGTGGGGAACTCCCCAAGAACTGATAACACCAGGGTTGAAAGGTTGTAGATAAATAAGACTCTCCTGTGTCTAGAGTAAATGTGTGAATGACTGTAATCTTTGAGAGAGAGTAATCTGTCAGGATTTATTAAAATCAAAATGTGAATTCTTTCACTTAGCAGTCAGCTTTGGGTATCTATTCTGCAGAAAGAAAGGCTCCAGGATGTGTGGGCATGTGCAATGGACATCTACTGAACATTGTCTGCGCTGGCGGAAACTGGAAATTACCTAAGAGTTGAGTAAATTCTTCTACATCCAAACTCAGGAATATTCCACAGCTATTGAGAAAAGAAATTGACTACTACAGAGAAGTTGATCATAAATCATGTTCACGGCAGGTACGAACACAGACATATCAAATCACAGAGAAATTAGTACAGTGTGTGTTCTGGCTAATTTTATATCAACTTGACACAAGCTAAAGTCATCAGAGAGAAGAAGGGCTTCCATAAATCCAGGCTGCGGGCAAGTCTGTAAGACATTTTTTTTTCATTAGTGACTGATGGAGGAGGGCCCAGCCCATTGTGGGTAGTACCATCTCTGGGCTGGTGGTGCTGGGTTCCATTAGAAAGCAGGCTAAGCAAGCCATGAGGAGCAAGCCAGTAAGCAGCACCCCTCCATGGCCTCTGCATCAGTTGCTGCCTCCAGGTTCCTGCCCTGGGTGAGTTCCTACCCTCACTGTTTTTGATGAAGAACTATTATCTGGAACTGTGATTGAAATAAACCCCTTCCTCCCCATTGTTTTTGGTCATGGGGTTTCATCCCAGCAATCATAACCCCTAACTAAGACAATGTGATACCATTTAAAAATAAATAAGCCCTGGGCTGTGTTTATATGCATGGTGTTGGAGGTGTTATGAAGAACATATACTGATATATTTTTGTCGGATGCCTGGCTCGTTGTGTGGGCTCTGGGATCTGAACTTTGGTCCTCCTGATTGTGTAGCAAGATCTCTTAACCTCTGAGCCTTGCCTCTAGTCCTAATTTGGGTTCCTTTGTAAGACAAAGCCACAAGGGGACAGGACACGACACTGCTGTCTATATTTATGTCCACACTGCAACACTTGTTCCAGGAGAGCAGACAACTCTCAACAATAAACTATATATGGTTCATCAACAGCCAAAGAACATAAGGTCTGGATTCAAGTAACCACTCAGTTACCCCCGAGTCCTACCTCCCTTGTGAGATTCATGTCCTTCCCCAAGTCTGACTCAAGCTCATTTGTCTCAAAGATCCTGAGTCACCCAGAGACAGAGCTTCAAGGCAACGCCCACCCTACTTACAGTAGTTAATTGCCACTGTTAGCATGATCAGATTTAGAACAGCCTTGGTGAGTGTTAAGGTGCACTTACTGATTTGTCCTGAGAGCATCTCTAGATTATCCGCTGGGAGAAATCTGCCCTGAAGGGGATGGCGCCATCCTGTAGACTGAAGGCTTGGGCAGAACAAAAATGGGGAAAAAAAGAATGCTAAGAGATGGCCTTTACTTCCTTTCTCTCCTTCTTGGCTCTGTCATGCTCTCCCTCTGTGAAGGACCGAACCCTCTGAAATCATAAGCAAAACTAAAGCACTCTTCAGTCACTCCTGTCCGGCACTGGGTCACAGGGGTGGAAAGTAACTAGTGCTCCGCTGTACTCCTGGAGACACTGTCAGGAGGCACAGGACCCTGTGGTTCGGTTCTGTGATCACATTGCCCTCTTAGAGACCTAACCTGTTCCAGGGGACTTGCAGGCAGAAAGCCAAGGCAATGCCAGAGCTCCTCAGGGGCTCAGTGAGCATCCACCGGCTCCTTTCTCAGTCTTCGAAACTCTCGGGTCTGAGACTCTCTGGAGGCTAAGCCATGTATATCTCATGGAGATGGTTTAAGAGGAATCTAGAAGACTTCAGGTCTCAGGTGCGCGCACACACACATACTCACCTGCATTCTCTCTCTCTCTCTCTCTCTCTCTCTCTCTCTCTCTCTCTCTTACACACACACACACACACACACACACACACACACACCAGAGTAGGGTGGAACCTCCAGAAGGTTCCATGAGTTACTCTCGTCCTTCCCGTCTTTGTGCAGGCCTTCTCGTGGTTATGCGCAGTGTGGAGAACTTGGGACAGAGGATTTCCTTTTATTCTCTACTTTAAGTATTTTTACCATTTTATATGTATTTTTAGATATTTTGCCTGCATGCATATCTATGCACCACCTTCGTATCTAGTGACTTCAGAAGCCAGAGAAAGATGTTGGATCCCCTGGAACATGGTAGTTGTGAAGCAGCGTGCATGGGTGCTGGCAGCTGGACGTGGGTCTTGAAGAACCACCAGTGCCTGTGAACGTGGAGCCATTGTTCTAGCTCCTATTCCTTACTTAAGAAATATTCTACAAATGCAGACAAATTCAAGAATCTAATGTGCACACTTCACCCAATAATGCTAGCCACCATCCCAACTCTAACTCAGGTCAATGACTAGACCCTCTTCTGGACCTGCCCTTGGAACCCTCTTTTCCTATGTCCTCTTTCTCTCTCCAGAAAAAGTCACATTCTGGCTTCTGAAGTCAAGAACTTTCTTTTAGAGTCTGCTGTCCTTGTGTGTATTCCCAAACAATATTTCAGTTGATTGGTAGGTTGGTTGGTTGGTGTGCAGGAAGTTTGCATGCGGGGCCTTGTGCGTGCTAGGCAAATGCTATAATGCCGAGGTACATCCATAGCCCACTGAGCTGCCTCCTTACTAAGGTCTCAGCCTTGCCTGCCTGGTGCTGGACACGGCTGAGCTTGTGTCGCTCTTGTCTGTTGGCGTTGCTGTGAGGAAGACCTGTCATGTTGATGTGTCGCCTGTTGCAGGTTCCCACGGCTCTGTCTGTGACCACACCACAGAGTGTCATTCCGCCCGTGTCAGGGACTTCGGTCATTCCGTGTGGTGTCTCCTACTGTCTACATGCCCCTTGATGTGTTTTCTGCTCCTAGAAAGAAGCGCAGCTCTGTCCGAGGACTCGCACACCTCTGACTTTACTAGGCAATCTCCGGCTGTTTTTCCAAAATGACCACGTGGCCCTTTGTGGGCACAGCAGCCGCCAATGAGAATTCTCAACAACCCAACAGCTGACCACAGGTCTTCTTGGATGATCTTTACTTCGAAGCCTCTGGCAGGGTTGGTCCTACTTTCTAGAATATCCCTTTTCCTTGGGTCACAGAAGCCTTCTGGGACTCCTTTAGTCCATATTATCTTCCACCCTTAGCTCCCACCATGTGCCACACCTCTCAGCCCACAGGAGACCTCACCGGGGTCTCCTGAAGTCCCTTTCCTTCCACCCTGCCTCCCGCTAGCCTTGGGACTCCTGGCGACAGAATGTATGTCTCGGACAGGTGCCAAGTTGGTGTTTGGTCCATAACTGTTGAACAAACTGGTGGCAATCCCTTCCTTCCCCCAACCCACGACTCTCCTCAACCACTGGGAGGCCAGGTGACTATTAAGGCTTTTCATAGAATTGTTGCCAAAACAACAAATAATAACTCTGGGGAAATTAATTGTCAGATCTGCTCTTTTCATTAGTGGCTCATCAAAGGACTGCGAGCCCCCAGGGGGACTCTTAAAACTAAGTAACCGATCAGCATGGGAGGAGGCATCTTCTCCCCGGAAGCCCCCTCCACCAACACAACATGCAAACAGACACACCTCCTGTGAATTGCTGGGCTTGGCCATTTAACACAGTTATTACCAACTCCCCCCTTAGTGAATTATAGGCAAGAGCCTCGGGAGAGCTTTCAGAATTCTTCAAATGGATGTTTAAAAGCCTGCGGTTGCTCAGACTGGCTTAGCTAATGGCATTTATTACTTGGAGAACAGGGTATTTACATAAAGCTGGATTTTTATTAGAGTGGTCAGGTGGTTCCTGAGAGGGAGGGTGGAAGGAGGAGATGGAACAGCACAAACTTCCGCCTCAGCTTCAGCAGATGCTATCGAGCTCGGGTCCCGCGGGAAGCCTGGACCTGGGAGCACAGCCCAGGGATTGAGTGTGGCCGCCCTAGGTGGGCGTGCCCAGCACAGACCTCCTCTGCATTTCCCTGGAGTACAGAATCAGGACCGTGGACAGCTCACAGGGCAGGGATTGACTCCCTTGGTTGGCTGTATACTTTCTTTGGTAAAACAACAAACACCACTAATGTTAGCCCCTTGATGATTTCACACCTAATATATTCCGGTCACTCTCTCCCCGATCTTCCTCACACCCCTGTCAATTCTTACTGCGCACCACCAGTTCCCTTCCCAAATGAGGACTTTCAGTTCTGTTTTATGACCCATTTAGAACAACCAGAGCCATCTTTGTGACCATTGGATCTGTACTCTCTGTTGCACCTTCACGAGGTCACACAAGGAAGGCAATGCCTCCTCCTCTCCCTGAATCTATTAGTAGGCAATAGTTCAGCAGTGTGGGCAAGGACCCCCAAAACTCCCCTTCCACCCCCTTCATCCCACCCCTCCCACCCCCTCCCTCCCATCCCCTTCATCCGTGCTTTGCTCTGACAGACTCGCTCTTGTGCGGACCCCGGGCAGTGGCTGGGAGTTCATGGTTGCAGGGGCTGTGGGGTTCCCAGATGTCAGGCTTTTAATTGAAGGTCTAGGGGAGGTGTCTCACTACTTTCAACCCTAGCCTGGATCGTCAGAGACAGTGAGCCACTGGCTTTGCCAGCAGTTGGGGGAGGAGAGCTTTGTATACTCCAGAGCATAGCAAGGCAAGATGAAGGTAAACCGGGGCCACTGGGTGCTGGTTCAAGGAGCCTCTGTTAACTGTCCATTGCGATATGGGGCCTAAGAGACGGCGTGGAGATTAAGAGAATATAATATTAGTGCATAGGATGAGAACTCAGATCCCAGACTGGGTGGATCATAAACAGCTGTAACTTGTGCTCCAGGGGATCTGATACCCTATTCCATGGGCACCTGTATTCGTATGCAGATATTCACACACACACACACACACACACACACACGCACACGCACACGCACACGCACACACACACACAGCACCTTGTTCTTCTTCATGAGTCTGTATTCTCAGGAGATTCCTCTCCTGGACTTGCATGGATAACCTATCCAATTGCATTCAGATGCCAGATCACTTGGGGCCAGGGGGTCAGATTATGAGTATGGAGTTAATGAAGGAAGTAATGAAAGCAAAAAGCCTAGAAGAGGAGCAGGTGCTTGAGGCGATAACTATTTAAGTAATTGCCACCTCTGGGATGCGATGCTGAGCTGAGCTGAGCAGGTGCACTGCTGTGCTTTGTCCTTCTCTCAGAATCCCCATTCTTCAGATGAAAACACTGAGGCTGCATGCCCATTCTAAAGATGAAAACACTGAGGCTTCCCAGCAACAGCGATGTGATTCAGAACCCAGGAGTTCTGGCTTCAGAGTTGGCAGTTTTGATTTCAATAACCCATAACCTTTCAGAGTGGGTAAAATGCACATCCCTGACAGCACACACAATATGCAGACACCACAAACATCCATCCAGAGTCGGGAGAGACAGCACACACCTGTAATCCCAGTACTCTGTTGTGTGACTTTTCCTGGGGAGAGGATACCAACAACAGCGTAAATAAATTATCACATTAAATCTAGCTTAATGAAGCAGTGAGTTTTAGGGGGGGGTAATTAATGGGCAGAACGTAGTGGGTTACCTATAAGATCACGAACAGCTCAAAGGCAGCTGCGTCCCCGACAAGCCCACCTCGGGAAGGTGATAAATTAAAAAGCCACACGGGCACAGGAGACGTCTCATGGAGCCTGATTCTCTAGAGGTTCCTACTCAATCTGAAGACAGCACGGCTGGCCAGAGAGGTCAAGAGCTGCCAGTGGCTCCTAGCCTTGCCCACTCTGCTCATCCTACCCAACCACGCCCTGCGCTTCTCTGATGGGCCAGGCACTGCCGCCAGGAGTGATGAGCCCGTGCCGAAAGAGCCCCCAGCAGACGCCACAGTCTCCTTCCATTTTCCCTCGGAGGGAGGGTTGAAGTCTCCGAAGCCAGCCGGGTTTTTCTCTGCCGTTGCTTTCTGGGAGGCATGAGCTCACAGCCTTGAGCTGGACCCAAGAGTCTCAGAGCCCTTCTGCATGAAAGCACATCCTCTGCCTTCCCGGGGTATCACACCCCCGAGGCTGGGCGTTGGCCGTTCACTGGGGAGGATAATGGCAGTATCTAACATCGTGTGCCGAGCCCTTCCTGGTGTTCCAGAGTTCTTGAAGTGTGTATGCAGACTGCATGCACCCCAGTGAGACGACCACAAAAGCATCCCAGAACACAAGCGGTTAAAAGGAAGAGACCGTTGAAATGCATCTTCTTTTATCTGTCTGATTCTCCAACACAAACTGACAGACCAGCAGGCTTAATTCAAATGAAATGCACGTCGTTGGCGCTATAAAAAAATGACTTTATCGCGGCGAGGAAGAGCGATTAGGAGAAATAAATATGTGTGTGATTGAGGACAGGATGCTCCGTGACAGAAGATAGAGGACGCTCCGGCCCAGGCTGGGCTGATGCTGCGGAGGAGGCTGTCCCCCTCATCCCTCAGACGTAGACGGCCTCAGAGTCAACCCTACTGCAGCCGCACGTGACAGCTGCCCTCGACACAGAAAACAGCCAGTCTGGGCTACCCTGGGCACCTCCCGATGCAGTTGGCGCAAAGGAAGCAGAAAGGGAAGATGGTATGTGGACCCAGCCCGCTTGGGTCTGGATGCCAGCTGTCCCCCGTAACGGCTGTGTGGCCTTAGGAAAGTTGCTTAGCCTAACCTCACTGTCTCGGCTGCGAAACGGAGCTAATGATAACAGCGTGGGCCTCGCCGCTCTATTCTGCTGCCAAGAGTAAGTCCTGAACACACACGGAGCAGTGACGGTTGCCTGGGCAGGTGACTCAGTTGCCTGCAGCCCTGGGTTCGAGCCCCAGGACTGCATAAACCCACTGTGGTGGTGGGTGCCTATAATTGCAGCATTGGAGAGGTGAACGCAGAAGGACCGGAAGGAAGTACAAGGACAGCCTCAGCTACATCTCGAGTTCAAGGACAGCCTGAGCCATATGAGATCCTGTCCAAAAAACTAAAAAATAAAAAAATAAAATAAAAAAAAGTGGCGCTCCTACTGTGGAGGCCAGGTGGGACAATGGCGCTAGCTTGTTTAGTCACTCTACCCACAGCCTTCCCTGGCCTGGGCGGGGACCTATTTGACCTAGGGATGTTTGCAATGGAGCAAGCTGCTCCACCAAGCAACAGCAGCCACGCCCGAAGCTGCCCGCTTGCAGGACAGAGGCGGGGCTAACCTCTGCAGATCAGAGACTCCTGGCACTGGGTAGCTGTGTGTCATCCGGCAATGCTTCTATCTCTCTGAGCCTCAGCACCCAGCAACCCTCATGCCCTAGGGTAAGGACGGATACATCCTTGCATCAGGCAGCTCGGGCCTGAGAGGGAAGACTCAATCAACGCCAGCAGCTACCAGGATCCATCATCCTGACCCGTCTCCTCTCACCTGGAGCCTAGCTACTATCTAGCGGGCTGGTTCCCAAAGGCTCTCTTGCTCATGAAAGTATCACGCCAAGTGCCAAAACCTACTCTCGCACCCTCTCTGCCTCCTCCCCTCGCTCTCTATGTTCCTTCCTTGGCTACATAATGCTGCCTCAGACCCCAGCTAAACCGCACAGAACCAGAGTTCTGATACAGCCCTGGGTGGTCAGACCTGACCAGCAGCAGTGCCTCCTCCCTGTCCCCCGTCCCTCAGTGTCATCCTCACCCCTCCCACCCCCAAGCACCCAGGATCTAGAATACAAAGTAACCAATCCTTTCTCCTCAAGGCTGACCCTCGCCCCTCCATCCCTGGTTGGGGATGTGAAGTCAAGGCCCTTCCAGAAGGAGCCCCCTGGGAGACCTCTGCTCTGGGCCCTGAGGCCTGGATCCTTCAGGTTTGTTCCAGGCCTTAAATGGGTGTCCACACAGGAAGAAGGCTCCTAGAGAGCATCGATCTTTTCCCAGCGGAAAGGGGCTGCGAGCGCGGTAACAGGCTGCATCCAGGCTAGCCTGATACTAACGAGGTCCAAAACCAAAACCAAAACAAAGCAAACAAAAGAAAGGGGGAGCATTGGTCCCTGATCACCAGAACCCCTCTCTGAACCCTCTTTGGAGCATGAGAGTTCCTCGGAGAGTTCTCCAGAAAAGGGAGTAAGATCTAGCCTGAGGCACAGAGCCTCCAGACCACAGGGTAAGTCTCTGCCCCTGATGGCTTGGGGCCAGCTTTGAAGTCCACAGCGCCCCCACCTTGGAAACCACAAAGTCCTGGGCACATTCATTGTCCTTCCTCTGTTCCTGGGCAAATGCTGCTTTCCTGTACCCTGCCTGGAAAGTAGGGACCCTGCTGACCCACTCCCTCCTTCAGGTCTCAGCATAAATGGCCCCTCCTCTGGGCAGCCTGTCAGATCTGAACTCTGTTCCTTCTGATGTCATCTTTATTCCTTCCTCCTTCAAATCTTTATGAGGAAGGGTCTCTGTTCTTCCCCCTCCCTTCCTTGTCTCCTCCCTTCCCTGCCTTTCTATGGGGGCGGGCCTTCTTCCCCCTCCTCCCCCTCCCCTTCTCTGATGGTGAAACACAGGGCCTTTGCATATTTGAAGCCGGGACTGCAGCCCTAAACTGTGCAGGCTAGGGATACGGTGGAAATCCTAGCCTTGACTGATGCTTTGGGTCAGGAGAAAGCGGAAAGGACCCAGTTTCCGAGCCCGATGGACCCGGTCCATGTACAGTGAGGACACTTGTTATCCAGCCTTGTGCTTTAACCAGTGCTAACGATCCTGCCTTGTAGACGGAGCGGAGGATAAGGTACTAACGTCTGCAGCAGCATGAGCCCTAGACCAGGGATGGGAGACGGTGCAGACTGAGCCTGCGGAAGGCCCAGCCATGGGCGCCTAGCGTTGGAAACCTGCTCTCGGCCCCCTCCTAGTTTATGAAGCAGAGTTAGGCGTTATTAGAAGACGCCGGGAGCGAAAGCCTTAGATCCTAAGAGGTTCCTAATGCTGCGATCCTTTAATACAGTTCCTCGTGTCGTGGAGACCCTCAACCATAAAATTATTTTCGTTGCTACTTCATACCCGTATTTTGCTACTGTTATGAATCATAAGGTGAATGTCTGTATGTTCCAGTGGTCTTAGGTGAGTCCTGTGGAGGGAGGGGTTCTTTGACCTCCAAGAGACCCACAAGTTGAGATCCACTGCAAATTCAAAGAAACTAGAACACACCCAACCAAGGCTGAGGGTGTGGACTTCTCTAGGAGAGAGTTGCCTCCTCCTCCTCTCTGTGTGGGTGTGTGGTGGGGGACATTCACGTTTGTTTGTTGTTTGTGATGGGGTCTCACTGTGTAGCCCAGATGGCCTTAACCACCTGCCCCAGCCTCCGAGTGCTGGGGTTACAGGAGTTGGCGTCATGCCTGGCTCAGTCACCCCTCTTTAGTCTTGTGGCTTTGGGAGAGCTGATTGGTCTTTTCTGAGCCTCCTTTGTCCCACCTGTAAATGGGGCACTCTGGGACTGGAGGCCAGACTTTAGATTCAAGTAGGAACTGAGTAAGAACAAGGAAAGGAGATTGTTGTCCCCGGCCTGAGGGACAAGGAGCAGGCATGAGCTGTTGGCCCATGCTCGCTGCAGAAACTCCCATCCTCCAAAATGAAGACTTCACAGCAGCCAGCCAGGGCTGCCCGTGGCCACCTGAAGCCCAGAGAGGCTAAACTAGCCAAAGGCTACACTGCAGGGAGAGGAGGAGTAGAAACCGAGGCGTGGAACTGGATCTGAATCCCGGCAGCCACACTTCCCAGCCAGTCGTCTCATTAGTTAGAGCCCAGCTGGGTGACCCAGAGCTGCAGCTCGGTGCCTCATAGCGAGATTTTAAGATTATAAAGAGAAAGTAGCGCATACTCAGCCCCAGGACTTCGAGACTTCGACTTTAGTTTCCAGTCTGCTAACATGGTTAGGAATAAGCTGTGTCCCGTAAGGAATGGTGGATGTGAGCGCTGGCACACCAGAGCTAGAGGAGTCCTGGTGGCCAGAGCATGAGCCCTGGCCCGGCCACTACTACCCGGCATGCCTTTCCCCTCCCTCGGACTCCAGACAGCCCCACACCCCCCTGCCCACAGTGTGCCAGGCAGTGTGTGAGGTTCTCTCATGTGTCGTGATAAGCCTCAGCCTGGATGGTCACTGTCACTTGGGAAAGGAGAAACTGAGGCTGGGAATTGTGAAATTCCTCACAAGGGGAAGGGCGGCGCCCAGGTAGGTGGAGGGAAGCAGTGTGCAGCTCTAGGCAGGGGTGAGAGGGCGGAGAGACCGAGCCCTCCTATCTTTTTTACATGAATAGTTAAGAGGCAATTATGATGCTAATTTGCAGCGCTTGAGGGAGGGCGGAGCTGAGCAGGGACTGGCCCTCTCCCTGGAGAGTCCCGGGCAGAGTCAGGGTACACACATGGCTCCCCAGAAAGAAGCAACTCCTCTTATCTCACAAGGTTTGCCTCTGCCAGGCTCCTGCAAAACCAGGCTGAGGTGAAGATGACTGGGGACAACCCTGATTCTTCCTGCCTCAGGACAACTAAAACAAAAGCCCAGGACATGTGCCTGTGCATGTGTGTGTGTTTAACTCCTGTGTCTCAGTTTCCTTGTCTGTAAAATGGGCTGATGCATGCCAGGTTTGAAGAACACTGGATGACGCAGTGCCTGGTACGTCCTGCTGCAGTGTCCACGGTCCCAGCCTTGTGCTGAAAGAAGAGACAATTATGTGATCTGGCACCAGGCAGGGAAGGCTGGGAGGTTGTGGCTCAAGACGCTAGTGTGTGTGCTGCTGGCTGGGAGAGGGGGCTCCATGGTAGAACTCCTCTGTCACGCTCAGAAGCAAGTCTACACTGGGTGGCCGGACGATGCACACCTTTAATCTCAGCACTGGGAAGGCCGAGGCAGGCAGATCTCTGAGTTCAAGGCTAGTCTGGCCTACAAAGTGAGTTCCAGGATAGCCAGGGATATCCTGAGAAATCCTGTCTCAAAGGAAGAAAAGAGGAAGGAGGAGGAGCAGAAAGAAGAGGAGGAGGGAGAGGTGGAAGAGAAGGAGGAAGAGGAAGAGGAGGAGGAGGAGGCTACATTCACCAGAGGCTAGACTGAGGGTGAGGGGCACTGCCAAAGTAGCCTCTCACCACCTGTGTCCTGTAGTCTATAATCACAGCCACAGGCGGAGGCCGCTTATCACACACTCACACACACACACTCACTCACACACACACACTCACACACACACACACTCACACACACACACTCACACACACACACACTCACACACACACTCACACACACACTCACTCACACACACACTCACACACACACAGACACACACACTCACACACACACACACACACACACTCACACACACACACACACAAGCACATGTGTCTTAGAATTGAGGCTGGGCTGAGCCACTGGAGTGGCTAATGCAATGCTTGTTCACAACATCGGCTCATAAAGAAGGGACTTGACCACAAGTATGTCCTTGTGACAGGAGCTGTAGCCATGATCAAGAGCCCTTGAGAAAGAGACAGCAACAGAGATTAGCATCAGATGAGGCTATTTCATACTTATATATATTTCTTACAATTTAATAATTACTAACACAACATGTTACATAATATACTATAAACATATAACAAATATAAACATATACATTCATATTATATGTAAATATAAAATTATGTTTATCTTATAAATTATATAAACGTATTTTTATAGATTTATATTTATATCACATCAGAAAGAGCCTGGAGGAAAGGCCAGCCTGGCTTCCTTCCTTCCGGATCAACTCTCAGAGCCTGTCCAGGAAAAGGAGGCTTTACAGCCAGGGACCCAGAGTGCTCAAGAATTTAGTATTGTTGTTGTTGTTATTTTAAAGACATTTTCTCCTTGTAGCCCTCGTGTGCTCCTTTAATCCCAGCACTTGGACAGTGGAAGGGGGCAAAGGCAGGCAGATCTCTCTGAGTTCAAGGTCAGCCTGGCCTACAGAGTGAATTCCAGGAGAGCCAGGGATGCACAGAGAACCCCTGTCTCAGAAACCAAAACCAACCAACCAAAAAATAATAATAATTTTAATTAATATTTTTATTTATTTATCATTTATTATTTATTTAATATATTATTTTTAAAATAATATTTTTTTAAAAGATAGGGTCTCATGTAGCTCATGCGGGCCTCAAACTAGCTCTGGAGCGAGGTCCTCGAATGTCTGACTGCCCCACCTCCTAAGGGCTGCATTATAGGGGTGTGTGCCATCACATCCGGGCTGTGCAGGGCTGGGGCTCAAACCCAGAGCCTTGGGCATGCTGGGTAAGCACAGTGTACAGAGAGGGGAATTATGTTCTGTTCCCAGGGGTTCCCAGGGCTAGCTGAGGCTCCCCTGCCTGTGCCCCCCACCCCATCCTGACCCCAGGCTGTCCCGCCTCTTTGAACACTCACTCCACAAGAAGACAGAAGGACCTTTCCACCCCCGGCCTGGCAAGTCGGAGGCCAGGAGGGGAGGACTTTGGGAGTGGGGACACACAGAGGGTTATCAGTGTGTTGGGGTGAGGGGTTTGCTTCCTGCAAAATGGCTGCGTGGGGCCGGGTGGCTGGGCTGCCCCAGGCCCCTCTCCAGCTCATTCATTGATGGAGACTTGGAAAAAAAATACTGATTTTTTCCCCCAGCACTGGAGACAGAGAGCAATCTGGGTTGCTACGCAACCAGCGCCTGTGCCCAGCAGATAACACCAGAGGAATTAACTGTCCTTGTCCTGCTCGGGCTCCGTGGGAGGGGTCGATGCCAGTGACTGGCCCACAGCCTCCCCCACCTGCCAACCTCTGGCTCCGTTATGGAGGGGGAACCTGGAGCCAGGTCCCAATCCCTTGCTTCCAAAGCATCCAAAGGGGAGCCCTTGCCTCCAGCTTAGGGGGTACCTGGCTGCAGGGTGAGGAGGGGCTGTCTGAGCTCTTAGACTGGATGCCCCTGTCGGCTTTGATCTGCAAATGAGCTGTGAATTCAAAACAAACCTGGACTGGAAGAGAAGCTGTGAGGAGGCTCCGGCTGCTGACAGACTGTGGAGGGGCTAGCCAGAGCTGGAAACAAGATGGGCAGAATGAGGCCATCTCCTGGGGCCGCAGAGAGGCCTGCGTGCAGCGCCGGCCTGGCTCCTACAACAGGCCTCCAGGCCCAGGGAGGAAAGCAGGGCTGGGGTGAGAGCCAGTTCATCCCGAAGAAGACAGGACCTCTTGAAGCTGCCGGGGGGGGGGGGGGGGGGCTTGGCCTTCTGGGAAGATCAAGAACTGACAGATCCTGGGTCTGGAGGACTGAATGCAGCCTGTCTGAGGGACTTGGGAATAATGGGTGGGGCCTAGGGAAATGTAGCAACACGCGCAGCTCTCCACAGAAAGCCCTGTGCTGTTGGTGATCCACCCGGAGCCCGGACTCCAGGATCCACACACATCTTCCCAGGAGCAAGGCGGCTGAACCTGCAGATGTGGGTATCCTACCTGCTGTTTCTTTCCATCCTGAGAGAAGCGGAGATGACTAAGAGTCTCTTTTCTAAAATTTGGCACCCTCAAAATGGTAAATAAGTTTCTTTTTCCACTTTCATATAAGTATGTTATTTGCTCTTTGTGTGGGCAAGCATTCAGACCCAGAGTCAGGCTGTGTGGTAGCAAGACCTGGGTTCCAATGCACTCAGAGCTGTGTGACCTTGGGCCAGTCACTTGACCTCTCTGAACATCAGTCAATCTGCGTCTCTTCCATGAACGAGTCCTGAGGATGTGTGCCAGGTTGAGCTCATGACAAACTGCCTTCACTGTAGGTGAAAACAGGCTGAGTGTTGGTTCTTTCTTTTGGTTCAGACTCGGGAGATATATGGTACGTGGAAGCCATGACTGCGGTCCTCTGCTGTCCTGGGCGGGCTAGATGCCAGAGGCGCAGGTGGATATCCCCAGGGCCAACGTCCTCTGGCCCAGGAGAATTCCACAGCCTCAGAGGCCGAGTTCACGGGCCTTCCCTCCAGGCTGGCAGCCGCCCCATCCCCACCTGCCCTCTGGCTTCTGTCCCCTCCTTGCCCCACTTACTGAGCAAAAGTCTTGTTTCCGAGTTGCCATGGTTACCATTTATGCGTGCACTCTCACACCAGGCTCCAAGCTCACAGGCTTGGCCGGCATTATTAACTCATTTATTCGGAACAGCAGCGGAACTTGGACCTCATTTTTAACCCTTTGGGGGTCGTCCTAAGACTTTATATTTTGTGGAGACAGCATTCCCGAACAGGAAACGCTCTTATTTTAACCGCCAAGAAGTTGGACAAATGTTACTATAGTCCATGCGATCCTCTCTGGGCTAGCTAAGATACTTGCTTTACCCACAGAGTTCCCGGGGACTCAGCTCTGTCAGTCTTCCAGAACTCACAGATCCGTCCCTCCCACAGGCTGTCTGTCTGTCTGTCTTTCTCCCTTCTTCCCTTCCTTCCTTCCTTCCTTCCTTCCTTCCTTCCTTCCTTCCTTCCTTCTTACCTCCCTTCCCTCCTCCCTCCCTTCCTTCCTTTCTTTTATGCAGAGCTAGAGGTGGGACCCAGGGCCTTGGACACACTCGGCAAACACTTGAATCACTGGCCCCATACGTGTGCTTTCTGTCTTGTTTTGACTTAGAAAGCTCTTTATTTATTATTAGTGTGTGTGTGTGTGTGTGTGTGTGTGTGTGTGTGTGTACCACTGCTCATGTGAGGCAGTCAGAGAGTAACTTTGTGGAGTCAGTTCACTCGGGGACTGAACTCAGGTCATCAGGTTTGTGCGGCAAGCCCCTTTCTAGGCTGAGCCCTCTCATGGTCCCCTCGTTTAGACTTTTCTACATCATAAGAAGGGAACCAGTGTCTGTTGTCTGCCTGCCTTCTCCTGAGCTTGTCCCTTTTCAGAGGGATTATCTTTACATGAATACTGTACTTTAATTATACTTGTCCATCCCCTTTAATTACGGAGTAGTAGTTGTGGACTGATCTGTGAGCAGAGAAGCCTCTGAGGAAACCATACATGCCAGCCCTTTCAGTTGAATCCAAGCCATGGTGTTAGGTCAGGCCCACCCAATGAGGATGAGTTTTACACTCCAGGACCTGAGGCCCAGCAACAACCAAGCAACGTGCCCAACGCTCTGAAGTTCCACCCAGAACTACCAGGATCCCCCAGCCCTGAAGCCCCTGGGCTCTTCCATGTCCAGCAGCATTCGGATGTAAGGCCCGACGGCCTACACATAGCTGAGAGCCCAGCCATCGGATCTTTAATGGAGTTTTATTTAGAGATCTGGCAACCTGAGAAAAGGCTTGGTCAGCACCCCAAGGACCGGTTGTTTGCGTCTTTAGCCCGTGGGTTCCATAGGGGAGACAATCAGTAGGTCGTTTTTAAAGTTTAGTCTTGCCCTCTGATGTCATAAACGCCATGGCTGCCAAGTCAAGTCTTACCTTCCTCCCAAGCCACGATGGGTAGTCTGGATGCGTTCGAGGCTGAAAGTTAGTTCAGCACTCTCCCCGCATATGCAGGAGATCCCTCCTCCAGAGTGAAGGGCACGTGTGCCTTACACTGCAGAGTTTGCAGCTCTCCTGACTTCAGGCCTTCACCAACCCCAGGTCTCAGCAGAGGAGGCTGGGGGATGGCCAAAATTGGAGCTCACCTGGCAACAGAATCCGGGGTATATTAAACATGTGAATGCTGATGTGGTTAGGGGTCCACTTGGTCTCAGCTGCAAGGTGTTTTATCTTCACCCAGCAGGGTTATTGTCTTAGAGCTTTACTGCTGTGAAGAGACACCATGACCAAGGCAACTCCTATAAAGGACAGCATTTAATTGGGGCTGGCTCACAGGTTCAGAGGTTCAGTCCATTATCATCAAGGCAAGAGCATGTCAACACCCAGGCAGGCATGGTGCAGGAGGAGCCGAGAGTTCAACATCGTATCCTGAAGGCAAACAGAAGACTGGCTTCCAGGCAGCTAGGATGAGGGTCTTAAAGCCCACGCCCACAGTGACACACCCACTCCAATAAGGCCACACCTTCTAATAGCGCCACTCCCTGGGCCAAGCATATGCAGACCACCACAGTTACCTTGGAGTTGTAGACAAGGCCAAGTTTTATAATCGGAGCTGTGAGTCCTTGCCCTCTGTGGTGACCCAGGCTTGCCTTCACTCTGGTCTCAGTCTCAGTCAGCCATGGGGTGTTCTCAAATCCTGTTCACAGGCCTCCGTCAAGGGGTGAGACACAGAGGGCCTGACTGCCTGGTCTGCTTCTTAAAGTTAAGGTATGATGTCATAAGGACGGGAACACCAGCCTTCCGGTCTGTCTTTCTGAGATGTGGTTAAAGACTAGCAAAACCAAGCAGTGACAAATACTGGCATATGATTGGTAAGACAGTAAAACCAGTCACTTGACTGGACTTCTGAGGGGGTCACCCACAGCAGGCCTGGGTAAGCCTGGTGTAACCCCTCAACTCTGGTGTTCAAGTCTTTCCTGGGGCTGGTGAATTCTGTGCTTTCTTCAGTGAGGTGATCCCGGGCCACAGCGGGGTCTTCCACACTAGGTGGGTCCCACTTGTTCTGGAAACCAGTGTCTGGGTAGAGGTTAGCTGCCAAGAGCTTGGGAGGGGGCAGTGGGAGGGGCAGTGGGCGGGACCGAAGGAATCACAGCCGATTTTCCCAGTGGCCCTAATCTGTTAGCTGGTCTTCATAACCTAAGCACCGGCGATGTGGGAAACATGGGCTGGCTAACGTTTCTGTAAAAAGGAAAGGCTCCCTGTATGCCTGACCCATAAGGAGGTGTCCAGGAGCTGTCGGCACCAGTGACTGGCCTCCTGAGACAGCTGCTTATGGGGAAGTTTTAGGAGAGGGGTTGCTACAGGCACACTGCCCTGCCTGCCTCTTCACAGGGCACACGGCTGTTCTAGAGAAACTTCTCTGCTGAGGGACTTGGGGCTTGTGACATCACCCACGTGGCTTCTGCCACATCCATCCTTTAAAAGGGGGACATGGTGGGCTAGAGAGTTGGTTCAGCAGTTAAGAGTACTTGCTGCTCTTGTAGGGGGCCCAGGTTCAGTTCCCAGCACCCACATGGCAGCACACAACTGTCTAACTCCAGTTTCAGGGGATCCAATGCCCTCTTCTGGCCTCTGTGGACACCAGCCATACACATGATGCACAGATGTACATACATGCAGCCGAAGCACATAAAAGTAAATATGTATTCATTTAGACAGGATCTCACTATGTAGCCCTGGCTATCTTGGAACTCACTATGTAGACAAGGCTGGCCTCAAGCTCTTAGAGATCCACCTACCTCTGTCTCTAAAGGTATGCACCTCCACACCGGGCTTAAATAGATAATTTTTAGAAACTGGTTGCATAGTGAATATTAATGATGAACAACATATTGCAGTGTGGAGACGAGTGGGAAAAAGAGACATGAAAAACCAGGGCTGGAGACATGGCTCAGTGGTTAAGAGCACTGACTGTTTTCAAGAGGTCCTGAGTTCAAATCCCAACAACCACATGGTGGCTCATGACCATCTGTGGGATCTGATGCCCTTTTCTGGTGTGTCTGCAGACAGCAACAGTGTACTCATATACGTAAATTAAATAAATAAATCTTTTTTAAAAAAAGAAAAACTAGAGTCTCACAGAATGTAAAATACAGTATTGATGTTGAATATTAGACTGTTTGTACCATGCAAACAAACTCAATGTTACTGATTTGAAAAGGTTTCTATTATTATTATATTATTATTATTATTATATTATATTATTATTACCTATTATATTAAGGAGACTTTTGGACATTGCTTTCTGGCAGAATTTTTAAAAACGTGTGTGTGTGTGTGTGTGTGTGTGCACATGCATGTGCACATGCATGCATCCCATGATAGCCATGATACACATGACATGTGGAGGTCAAAACACAAGTTTCCAGAGTCCTTTCTCTCCTTCTGCCATGTGGGCCCCGGGCTAGAACTCAGCCGTCAGTCTTGGCACCTAGAGCTTAACCACTGGGACACACCTTGCTGGCCCTGCCGGGTTTCAAAGGGCATATGTGACACATACCACAAATGTGGTTCAATAAATGTGACACCACAGAATTTCTTTAAAATTGAACTTTAATAAAATTAAGTAAATTAACTTTTTAAAATTAATTTTAAAAATCTGGCCAAAAACTGAAGGAATTACCGGTGGAAAAGCCAAAGGCTCTCTCCCTGAGACTTACTATTCTCAAAATGTCTGCTTGGCAGGACCATACCCGAGCAGACCCTGACCTCGCTTAGGGTTCCAAGTGGAGCGGGGTTAGGGTACCTCAAGGAAAAGAGCATTGAGCCTGGCATCTGCAGCGCGCAGAGCAAAAGGGTTATGTGAGTTACCTGGGAGGAGAGCCCAAGGCTGCTGCTGGGGCCAGAGGGCGTGGCCAAGGCTGCCGCCGGGGCCAGAGGGCGTGGCTTGCCAAGGGGTCTGCTCAGGGCCAGGCTCACAGCTGGGGTGGGGCCTTTTGCCATCTCTCCACTTCTTACTTTGAACTCTCCAAGGGTACAAACAAGATCAAAGTCAGGTAGCCACAAGGTGTGGGTTCCATGAAAGGTAAAGGACCCAGAGGGTGTGTGTGTGTGTGTGTATGTGTGTGTGTGTGTGTGTGTTCTTATATTTTCCATAAAGAAGAATCTTAACGAGAGGGAAAAGCGGGGGTTTCCTGCATTTCCCCATCCCTGGCAGCCCTGTTCGGCCCGCTCCCACCCACCCCTCTCTGTGACTCACTCCCCCCTCCCCTCAGATCCATCAGGGCCCATTGTTCTCTGGTCTCCTCAGTCCAAAGCTCTTGATGGATTTGGTAATTGGGGTAATTACGGTAATTTTACCTTAAAGACAGACAGCTGCGGATTCCCTATTGGGGAGCCCCTCCCTGGGCCTCCTGCCAGTATTCAAGGACAATGACAAGTGGCTCCCATTCCCCTCCCCCAGAATACAAAGTGGCTGGGTAGGGGTAGGAGTAATACATAGACTGTCCCTCTAGCAGCCCATGGTGGGGGCTGGGACAGCACAGGGTCATTTTCCTCTCTTACACCCAGCGTTAGTTCTAGGGATTTGTCAGCCCAACACACACACACACACACACACACACACACACACACACATTTTCCCTTTCAGGCCTGAAAATCCAGGCAGATTAAACCCCACTGTCCCCGGTACGCGGATAAGGTCCCTGAACGACGCCTAAAAGGTTCCCTTGAGCCCATCCTTGTCATCTCTAAGGATGCCCTAGGGATAAGAAAGGTGGACCTGGTTCTTGAGTGTCATTTGCCCCAAACCTGCACCTGCCAGGCTCGGCGGAACCAGAGCCCGCGCTGCTCTGCCCCCAGCGGCGTCTTGTGGAACTGCATCCTAATCCACTGCCCTTGTCGCCAACAACGCTGGGGAAGATCGCTGACCGCTGAACGATCGATCGATCGCTCTGTCTTCGGAATTTCAGTTTAGAAGGGGTCTCAGAGAGCCGAGGTATTCCACCAAGGCCACAAAAATGTGTGACACTACACCACCGCCACCGCGGTCTCTCTCTCTCTCTCTCTCTCTCTCTCTCTCTCTCTCTCTCTCTCTCTCGGACATTAAGGGTTGTATTTAGGGGGGGCTGAGGCAGTCCTTGGGTAGGCTCAGAATTCCAAGTTGGTGGTTTCCTTCTTCTTCCAAACCCTCTTGGAGTGCACCTCATCTCCTGTCCCTCACCAGGCAGCTCACGCTTCCGTCACCACTCGGGATACCCCAGGCTGCAGCGTCTCTGTCGGGAAACAACTCCCTTACACTTTAGCTCCGAGCACACTGTCGTCCCCCCCCGCCCCCGCCCGCTTGGGGACGGGGACGGTCCTTCCACCTGTCGCTTGCTTACCCTCCCCTTGAACTCCACTGTGTTTAAGCGTCCCTTTCTCCATACATTTCGGGGAAACTCCAGGACCGTGTGCAGCTTCCTCTCTCCGCACACTGAGGGACCCCTGCCCCCTTCCACCACCCCGACCCTGTTCTTCTCGGTTGCCAGTTGTAACCATACAGCAATTTATGAGGTGCCCTATGTTAATTTCTTCCACCAGATTGCAGACCCAAGACGACATGCGGCCTCTGTTTGGCCTCCAGTAGCAGAGAGAAGGATTCTGTTGCTGCGCGTTGGGAATCTACGTCACTGACCAGCTAGAGACGCTTATCTGGGTCTTCTTTACCACTGAGGAAGAGGGCTGGTGGCTTCAGAATTCGTCAGCTTGCCCCGCAGCCTCCCCGCCCTCATCCTCTGCTGGGCAGCACCTCTGGGTCCCACCTCCCACAGACTTCCCGGATAGGACGCTCCCACCCCAAAGCCCCACCCCCTGTACTGAATAGCAAATCCCTGGTTTGACTGAAGGTTGGGGGGCGGGGAAAATGAGAAAGCCTGACCTGAGATCGAGTGGGAGAACCGGACGAGAAATCAGTAGGGTGGACCGAGCTGTCCCTCTGCCCCAGGCGCCTGAAGGCCTCTCTGATTCATACACCCTGGGTGAATTTCAAGGCGACTCTGGCTAGAATTTTTCCAGCTCCTTCTATTTGCAGGTCTTTGCGGCCAGCAGTCCCCATGGCTGGTTCCTTTACAGCAGTTTGGAATCTGTTCAAGTGTCACGACCTTGTTGGATGCCTTATGGGCTCATTCCACCCGCCACGCCACCTGGGCACCCATGACGCCTGTACACGTCATTGTGGGGGTACTCTATCCAAGATCTTGTCTGTCACGGAAGTGGTTAGCCTGCCTGCAGGTGGGCCGCGCTGGGGTTGCAGACAAATCCGTCCCCCATCGTCCCCACCCCCACCCCCACCTCCACAGCTCTTAACCAGGAACAGGAATCCGCACGATACACTCCACCGCTAGGGGGCGGACACGCGACTGTGGCGCAGAACTCCCCAATAGCTGTGAGCCCCAGTAGCCCACTGGCCTGCTTTGGAGGGCCCGGATCTGGACCACTCTAAAACCAGCACGTTCCTTGCTTCCTCTCTCCTCTGTCCATTTGATTTTCTCAAAATGTGATGCCTTTCATTTCTGGATTGATGCCTGTCTCGCCCATCTATGAGCTCTGTGCAGGCTGGGTCCTTTACTGCCCTTTGAGATACTCTGAAGGTAGCCCCGCAGCCTGCACAGATGTAATGGTATCCGCGGCTATGTCTGACTCCGTGTAGCCCCGCTGAATGCTGCCTCTCCCTGGGAAGCATGCCGTGGCCACCAGGCTACTCTCATCTCCTGTTTGGCGTCACCGTCACAGCCACCCTTTGCCCTTCCCATTTGAGGACAACTGGCTAATTCCCATCATTCTTCCTCTCAGACATGTGTGTGGGCGTGTGTGTGGGGGTGCCCTGCTATAGTAACAGCAAATTTATGCCAGTCCCTTGCAGACCGCACAGCGTCTAAGACTTTATTCTTGGACGTCTAGACTTTAGACCTGCCTTGATGTGCTTCCTAGAGAGGGCGTCTTCCTGCCTTCTGGCTGTCTTCCCCCTCTCTGTGTCCTCGCCTGGCCTTTCCTGTGTGCTTTGGGTGAGGAGAGGACTCCCATGATGCCTCTTTTCCCCATCGGGGCACCAGTACTACTGACTAGCACCCTACACTATTGTCTCTTGGAACATTTATTGACTTTAATTTGGATATAAAGCACCTTAAAGGCCTCCTTTCCAAATACGGTCACTCGGGGGTCAGAGTTTTAAGCATGGGTTTCGGGAGGGTGTGATTTGGTTCCTAAGAGACTCCAGTCCAGACTGCAGAGCCCGCAAAAGCCGAGCCCCAACTGTGAGTTGTGCTAAGCCGGCAGAGGGGCTTCTGTGACATCATCAATCATAAAGATGGCACTGGCTGGAAAGCGATGAGTTCTCAGATACCGCGGAAGATGAATGGGGTAGCGGGCATGCGATTGAACCGGGCTCCTCCCCCACAGCCAGGGCGTACTGCCTGCAGCACACAGCCAACCTGGGGCTCCCACAGAACATCGAGCACGCGTGCCTCCCTCCTGCCAAGGTTAACCAACTTTGCGCCATTCCTGCTAGTTGAGAAAAGTGAACGCGGGATGCGGTGAGACCAGCACAGGTGCTGAGACCCACCCGTGTGGGGAGAGTAGCAGCTACCACTGCGGGCTGCCTGCTTCTCCTTAACAAGGGGATGGTTTGGAGAACGGTGCTATGGACACGCCCCATGAGTTTTCTCATCTGTGTCTACCAAACAGGCAGGTCAGGTGGAGACAGACGACGGACCGAGGACATGAACACATTTGCTCGTGCAGGAGACCAGCTTTTACTATGCATTTGTAGTGTGGTTGAAGCCACAAACACAACCCCTAAGTGGTGTCTGCCCCTGGGGGGCTGCTCCCCAGTCAGGGAGACGAGTGAAAACCCAGTCAGCAAGACTGTCGCCGGCAGTGTTAAATGCTAAGGAAAAATTATTGATGGAAAGATTCATTTATGAGAAAGACAGACAGACAGACAGACAGACGGACGGACAGACAGACAGAGAAAGGGAGAGAACACAAGGGAACAACTTCAGGGGTGGCCTCTTGGAGAGGGGACATTAGACCTGAGACCTGATGAGGAAGGAGCTGTGGGAAGGATTCTATGTGGAGGAAAGGACAAGGGTAAAAGCTCTGAAGCAGAAAGCAACTTGGGCTCTCTGGGGACCTAGAAGGACGAGCATGTGTCTGGTTGTGCAAAGGCAAATGACTGTGGAGAGGTAGAGTCAGAGACATAGGCAACCTGGAGGCCAGAGAACGGATTGGGACACTGCTTTAAATGCTGGAGAGTCTTCTCTGTTTTCAGTGCAAAGCTTTTCACATGATTGAGATTATCATCATCATCACCATCATCATCATCATCATCACCATCACCATCACCATCACCATCATCATCACCATCATCATCATCCTCCATCACGACCACTACCTCCATCACCTCCACTACCGCCAGCATCACTGCTACATACTTTAGGCCTGAGGAAGTGCTGTCAGTTGCATGTAAGTCTTTCTACAGTTATTTGCAGCCTTACTCCATGAGGGCCTAACTTAGGGGTGTGTGGTACACACCAGTGGAGTCTCAGACCCACCACAGCAGCCTGGTGTCCCTCAGGCACCCATGAGCAGCCGACTCGGGAAGGCAGAGGCCACGCTGAAAGCAGGTAAGCTGTCTTTATGCTGTTTCGGTTTTCTGTCCGCCATGTCTGACCCCATTCAGTTCTCGAGTTCTTTAAGTCCGTTCTGGTTTGGAAGTTCGCCCATGTCTAAGCTCACATATAATACCAATACAGCATTTTAAATCTGTAGATGAAGAAATGGCTCACGCTTTCAGAGCGCCTGGGTTTGATTCCAAGCACCCACACAGTAGCTCACAAGCATCTGGATGCCTTCTTCTGGTCTCTGTGGTATTTAAATGGTCTGTCTTTACACAGTCATAGCATCCAACATGGCGCCACCACCATTGCCACCATCACCACCACCACCACCATTGCTACCATTACCACCATCACCGCCATCTTTTTAGCCACTGTCATCACTACCACCATCCTGTGACCATTACCATCATCACTCCTATCACCACAGGATCACCCTCATCCCCACCATCATCACCACAGGATCACCCTCATCCCCATCATCATCCCCACAGGATCACCTTCATCCCCATCATCATCCCCACAGGATCACCTTCATCCCCATCATCATCCCCACAAGATCACCCTCATCCCCACCAGTATCACCACAGGATCACCCTCATCCCCATCATCATCACTACAGGCTCACCCTCATCCCCACCAGTATCACCACAGGACCACCCTCATCCCCACCCTCATCCCCACAGGATCACCCTCATCCCCATCAGCATCACCACAGGATCCCCCTCATCTCCATCATCATCCCCACAGGATCACCCTCATCCCCATCAGCATCACCACAGGACCACCCTCATCTCCATCATCATCCCCACAGGACCACCCTCATCCCCACCAGTATCGCCACAGGATCACCCTCATCCCCATCAGCATCACCACAGGACCACCCTCATCTCCGTCGTCACAACCATCGTTACCAGCATCAGCATGCCATCGGATGAGGCAGCTGCTATCAGCGCAAACCCACGCCCCTCCCTCCAGCATCACAGAGTCCGTGTGCAGTGCCCATCTGAACTGCACCTGTATCTCTGGTCAAGAGCGCACTGGCAGTCAGAGCCGCTCTGCCAGGCCCGCAGACAGCCCGGAAGTGTAAGAGAGCAATGCCCACCATAGTCGGGAGCAGCCTGAATCAGTGCCTGGACCCGACTCCTTCCTCTGTGCTACCACGTGCCCGCTATGCCTGTTCTTTGCCCCAGGGATGGGGTGACTCAAATGGACAGCGTCTACGTTGTTTCTCAGGGTCCCTCAGCAGACGTAAGCTCTATTTGCCTATTGTGGCAACTTGTTTGATAATGCACCCGCTGGTGGCCATGGAGCACTACTCTCCAGACTCCTGGGAGCACCATTTGCTCTTCAATCTTTGTCTCAGAGTCTACTGAGGAGCACTGAGATGGAAACACTGGAGAAGGAGTTTGTAACAACTTTTGGTATAAATTAGATGCTCAACATATTCATTTTCGAATGAATGAATGAATGAATGAATGAGGCTTGGGCAGGAGAAAGAAGGGGTAGAGCTGGGGTCATAAGTGGCAGGGGTTGGAGGTGCCAGCAATCCACCCTTGACCTTGAGCACTGCCGCCCTTCCGCCATCAGGGCTCCCTACTCTAAGCACTGCTCCCGGCCCTGCTGGGTGGAGTGAGGGTGCGGTCAGAGCCTGTGGGCCAGCACAGCAAAGGGTTTTATCTCGCAGCTCCAGTCAGCGGCCACCGTGAGCCAGGCCGGGGAGAACAAGAACACGGCATCGAGCTAGTTGTGCGTTTAATGTTGAAGCAACTTAAATAAGGTATAAAACGTCACCGTCCTGTAACACAGCATTTAGGACACAGGCGAACAGAGGGAGAGCTTATCACCTGTGCAGCTCTCCTAGGGCTGTCCGTGACGTGACATCTTTAGGGCCTCGGGGACGACAAGGGGTTTCCCACTCCACACTGTGGGGATGCCCCCAGAGTCATAGTTTCTGGAAACTTCTGCCTGTTCCTGAGTCACAGGTTTTATTCCCTTTGTGTCTGGAAATTGTAGACAAACCCCTGTAGAGATGCAGGTGCCGGGTGGCATCCTCCAGGTATGTGGTGAGGGGCAGGCTCTCTCTGTGCTGCTGGCCGTAGAAGAGGTATTTCCTGGAAGGGAGACTTGGGAGGGAGACCTAGCTTTTCCGTCTGAAGAGCTCTGGCCCCAGGCTGGATTTCCAGGCTGTTAGGTGGGGCCCTGTCTAATGACCCACTCTCCATGGGGGTTGGCACGGTACAAATCTAAGAGGTAGGCATCTGGGTCCAGGCGACGTTCACCTGTGGAGAGAAGGGATCCCAGAGGCTGAGAAAATGGCAGGGAAAGATGCTTTTATCGTTCCAAGAGCCTCTCCCCAGGCAAGGCACCACCCTCTGTTTACAGGAGCCCTGCCGTGGCTCACAGTTACCCTTTCTCTGAGGAGAAAAAATTAGTAGAAGATGCTTTGCCAGGAAGTTTAATCCTTCTTCCCCAGACGTCCACACCAGAGGTGCCAAAGACCAGCAGCCTTTGGGGCTGATACAGCCATACAACCAGGAGTCCCAGAGCCCCCTGGTGGACCTGACAACCTTCCGAAATGCCTTTCCTAGCCTCCTGTACGCCTCCCACTCAAAGCTGTCTTTCAGTCACCCAAAACTCCTGGACCTTGGGTTGTCTCCCCTTCTTGGCCACTGGCTCTCTGAGGCAAGTCTGGTCCTTGGACCAGCAGGGGGATTAATTAGAAACACAAGTTCACCAGATACCATTTCCCATCACAGCCCTGGAAGAGTCTAATGCCCTACTCAAGTCTGAGGCCCATTGCTTGTCCTTGGTCCTCACAAAGCAAGGACACTTGGAGCCAGCCGGATGCTGGTGAATGCTGTCACTCATAAAGACATCCACATCCGGGCCTGAGACTCCCCTCCGTGGTAGCACTGACAGCTTTCACACCAAACACCAGTCGGCCCCACAAAGGAAGGAAGGAAGAGTTCCTAAGTCGGCCCTGCTCTTCTTGGCCCTCACAGCAGGGGAGACGGAAGCCTGAAGGCCCCCACCGTGGGCTCACGTCCCACAAGGGGACTTACCGATATTTCCTCCAACTTCATAAACGAGGAAGGTGACCGGCTCCGTGTGACTGTAAGACAGAGAAAAACCCCGCTGGGCTCTGCTACAGAAAGCAAGACCACCCCAGGTCTGGAAGGAGCATCCTCAGGGATTTGTCGCCCTAGTAGGAAGGGCCTGAGGACTCTTCTGAGAGAACTGGAGCCAATAAAGGAAGCGGCACCCAGGGACAGGGGGAGGCAGGGAGAGGCAGGTGGAGGCAGGGGGATAATCCTTGGGAAAGAGCAGCCCCAGGTTCTCTGCCTCGGAGCATCAAAAGTGGGCTTCAGGGTGTGAGGTCAGGGCGCCCTGCTGTGAGCACCAGATTCTGCATCAAGTAGGAAGGTGGACACTGTATTATGTGTGGGTTATAATGATACAAGTATACAATTATCTGATGATAATTGTAGGTATCCTGCCTTCGGCTCTAGGATCTCCCCGTGACTAGCTTTGGGTCTTTGGACCTGCCCTAGGCCACCTGGGCCTTCGTTTTTCTCATGAAAAGGAATTGTGTCAGACACTTGGTAAGGGCTGATCCTCTGGGAGTCTTTTTGTCAACCCCATGAAGAAGCTCCCAAGGGCTCCAGCTACTCCTTGTGCCTGGGATTGACAGCTACATATCTGCCCCTGATGCACTTGGCCACACCTTCTTGCCTCCTTAGGACCTCTGCACGTGTAGTTTTCTGTGCCCAGAAGCCTTGTTTGCTCTTCAGATTACAGTAGACACCTCAGCGCACATTCATGTCGCTTTCTGTATTTCTTAGAAAAGGTAATATAGTTTTTAACTTGGCTTGGCTACTTAATTTATGTCTTTCTCACGACATGAGCCTATAAAGGCCAGAACCTTTGTTGGTTATTTTTTTTAAATATTTCTTTTCTTTTCTTTTCTTTCTTTCATTTTTTTTCTTTTTTTTTTCTTCTTTTTTTGACACAGAGTTTCTCTGTGTAACAGCCTGGCTGTCCAGAAACTTGCTTGGTAGACCAGGCTGGCCTCAAACTCAGAGATCTTCCTGCCTCTGCCTTCCAAGTGCTGGGACTAACAGCGTGCCACACTACTGCTGGCTATTTATGTTTAATTATGAGTGTACATATGTACATGTGTGTGTGGGAGGGAGGGTGTCTGTGGAGGCCGGATCGCTGTACACCCTGGAGCTGGAGTTACAGGTGGTCACGAGCTGCCTGAATCGGGCAGCTGGGACCGAACTCCAGGCCTCTGCAGCAGTAGCGGGTGCTCGTGACCACTGTGCTATCTCTCCAGCCACTCCGTCCGTCAAGGCCTTTCATTACCATTTTAGCATTCTATGTGATGTCCAATCTACAGTAGCTGTTTATTAACATATGTTAAAATCAGTAATGAATGGTGGCCCTTTTCATTATTATTTGGAGCCAAGAAGCTCTAAAAAGGCTGATCACCACAGAAGGAGGAAGGTCAGAGACAGACAAGCATGATTAACTCCTCCCAGCCTTCAGCTGGAAGGGACCAAGCCCCACCCCTTCCCACCCCATGCAGGGCAGAGGGGAGGCTCCTGCCTCAGGAAGGTGGCACTCACTCAGAGAGAAGGTTGTTTGGGTTCTCCCTGCCCTCTTTGGGCTGTGGGCCAGGGTGGAGATGCTCTGTGAACAGCTTCAGGACGTGGGCCACTCTGGTGCTGGGATTCAGCGGCACCTGCAGAAGACCCGTGCTCGGCCAGCCCGCCTGGACCTGGATCTTTGCCACCTTGGGAGTCTGGAGATGGAAATTTGGAGATGGAGAATCAAAGACCCTTCCATTCCCGGAATTCATGCACACATGTCTACTTAGACCAGTAGTCAGCATCACATGCATACATAGACCCACATTTACATCCAAGCGTGGAAATGCATGAACACAGCTGCACATATGAGCTACATACATGTGTGCACATGTAGCTCCAGGCTCATGTCTGCCAGTCAACACACACAGTCACAGATACAAAGACACACACGCACACATACAGAGATACACAAGCACAGATACACAAACAGACATACACACAGAGATAGACACACACAGAGAGATACAGATACACACAGAAACACACACACACACAGACACACAGAAATACACAGACATACCAGACACACAGACACACACACAAATACACAGAGACACAGAAATATAGACATAGACACACAGAAATACACAGACACACCACACACACAGACATACACAGACACACACAGAGATACACAGACACATAGAACTACAGACAGACACATAGAAATACAGACACAACACACACACACAGATATACACACAGAGACAAACACAGATATATACAGTCACACACACACAGAGAAACACAGACACAGACACACAGAAATACAACACACACACACACACACACACACACACACACACAGACTTTCCTTCCTGCTCTGTGTTCCGGAGTCTTCAATTCTTCCACATCCCTGCCCCTCAGAGCAGCCCTAGCCACCTTTTGAACCCCGCCCCAGGTACACAAAGGACTTCTAGACTTAGGGCCAACTCAGTGTCTTCCAGAACCCCCTACCGGGCCAGCTTCCCATCCCTCAGCCCCTGCCTCTGGTTCAGCAGTTCCGGCTCCTCCATCTCTAGGATGGGCTCTGGCGCCGCCTGGAGGTCACAGACGGTTATGCCTGGTAGCTTGGTGGCAGGGATGAGGAAAAACTGAATGCCCTCCCCTCAACCTTCGGTTTCTCCCTTCGCCTGGTGTGGGAGCCACTCACCGCCTCGAGCCCGTCCCCAGCCTTGTCTCTGTCTACGGTTGTCCTCCGCAGCCAAGTCTTGAGGCCCCCATCACAGAGCTGGGAGCGACGGCCATTACTGTCATTCAGTTTTCGCACTTGGGCTACCAAGAAAGAGGCGACCTGTCCAGAGAGAATCCTGTTTCAGCGGAGTTGTGTGACAGAGGCAAGCAAGGCCCCATTTCGGCCACGGCTGCTTCTCCCACACGGGGCTTGAAACTGATTCCCTGAAGCGGCTACCAGAACTGTTAGACGTTTAGCTCCAGTGAGGACTCAGGATGGAGCAGTCTCCGAGACAGAGCTGCGCTTGAGGGAAGCTCCTCACAGGCACACCAGGCAGAAATGTCCCCCAAACACCTCCGGCCTGCAGAGTTCCTGGAGACCTGCAGATCAGATCAGCCACTGTGCAGTGAGACTCTAGCAAAGATCCAGCGACTCTGTTTCCAAGGCTCGACAGACTCTGAGGTGTAGAAACCTAATTACAGTGGCACGCGGAGAAGTGTGTGCCTGGTACCCATGGAGGGCGGAAGAGGGCATCAGAATCTCTAGGACTGGAGTTACAGACTGCCGTGAGCCGCCACGTGGGTGCTGGGAATCAAACCCAGGACCTCTGGAAGAGCAGTATGTGCTCCTAACGGCTGAGCCATCTCTCCAGCCCCCACCGCTCCCACCCCTGGTGCATTTAAAGCAGCAGCTGGCTCAAGAGAGAAGATCTGGGGCTGCTCAAAGAAAAATGCATCTGATGGGCTCTGAAGGGATTGTCTAACTTGTGGATGGGGGGGAGGGTAGATGGAATGGAAGATGGTGGGTAGACTGGGGTGGATGGGCGGGTAGTGAATGAGAGGTGGGTGGGTATGCAGGTAAAACACGAACGGCTAGCTGGGTGGTGTCTGGATGGGTGTATACATGGGTGGGCAGTGGGTAGAGAGATGTTAGGTAGGCGGTGGGCGGGTACATGGCTGAGTAGGCAGTGGGTGATACAGGGATGTGAGTCAACGCATAGGGGCTGCATGAGAGGGCGGGTAAGAGATGGATGCATGATCAGGCAGATGATGGGTGAGGGTGGAAGGCAGGGAGCAGGCTAGATGAGTGGGCCTCGGGTGAGTGGTGGGGAAGTGGGAATTGTTTGGCCAAATGGGTAGGCCGATGACTGATCAGTGGATAAATGGGAGGTTGGATCCGTGGGTGGGAAGTTGTTTGGGCCAACGGGAGAATGGATAGGAGACCGATGGACGAGCAAACGGACAAGCAGCCTCCGGGGAAGGTGCTGACTGTGCGCTGGGAATACTGAGCACTAGAAGGTCCTTCTCAGCCTCCTGTCCCACCGTCAACTTCCTCAGACTAGGACCAGGTGCGCTGCTGTCCCCTCTGTGAGGCCCCTCCCCCACCCCTGCTTCTCTTCGTGTTTTCAGAGCGATGTTCATGGCGGGGGGGGGGGCAGGGACATCTCTGATGTCTGGTTTTGGCCTCCCCCTTGGGCAGGACTTAACGTCCCTCAGTCTCAGAGCTGGACGGCTCTTGAGAGACTAAACTAGGGGTGATAGGGGAGCGGGAGGAGGGCTGCGAGTCGGCTGAGGGGTGAGAGGTTTGGGTTGTAGGGAAAGAAAACGTAGGCTTCTTAGACTCGAATGCAGGGAGGGAAAATCCTGGCCTCTGCGCTGTCCTGCAGAGAGCTAGGAAGAGTTCTACGTAGCCGAATCTGCACCAGGGGAGCGCAGAATGGTGGAGGAGACTGTGATGGACGGACGGATGGATGGATGGACAGACGAATGGACGGACAGACCCACTGCCACTGCCATCACTCACTGTCCAGAGCAGGTCCTGGTACTGCACCATCATGCACACCACTTCAGTCGCGCCCTCTGCCAGCTGCTTCTCCCCCTTGGCGAGCTTGGGAGGCCGCCCTCGGGGCAGGAAGAGGTTGGGGGCCATCACCGTGGAGACGTTCCACAAGGTCATCTTGTTGTGCTGCTCCTGGGCTGCCACCTTCCTGAGGAATTCCAGGAGTGCCTAGGGGAGGACGCAGACCCTGCCTTAAATTCCAGCACAGCCCCCTTTATCGGAGCCTGAGAAGAGAGGGGTGGATCGTAGCTACTGTCCAGTGGCGCCTCGTGCCCCTGGCCCAGCACCTAGCCCCCACGTGTGCTTGCATCTCACAATGGTAAGTCAGCTGGGATGTGTCTCAGGAAGGTTTTACTGTTGGGCCCATTTTACAGAGAAAGAATGTGGCTTAGCAAATGTGCCAAGGACCACCCACATAGTAAAGATGAAGAGGGAGGGATGGATGGAAGGATGGATGATGGAAAGGTGGATGGATGGATGATGGAAAGGTGGATGGATGAATGGATGGATGGATGGATGATGGATGGATGGATGGATGGATGGATGATGGGAAGGTGGATGGATGGATGATGAATGGATGGATGGATGGAAGGATGGATGATGGATGGATGGATGATGGATGATGGGATGGATGGATGATGGATGGATGATGGATGGATGGATGATGGGAAGGTGGATGGATGGATGGATGGATGGAAGGATGGATGATGGGATGGATGGATGATGGGAAGGTGGATAGATGGATGGATGATGGAAAGGTGGATGGATGGATGGATGGATGGATGGATGGATGGAAAGATGAGTGGATGGAAAGATGGATAGATGAAAAGACAATACACTAAAAGAAGAAAGGAAGAAGAACATGATGAAAAAGACAATAGGTGGTTAGAAAAATGAAGAGGATGGGAGGGGGGTTTCTGAAGGGGAGACCTGGAAAGGGGAAAACATTTGAAATGTAAATAAAGAAAATATCCAATAAAAAAAAGTAGCAAAAGGAAAAAATGATGAGGAAAAGTCTGAGGGAAAGGAGAGAGGGGGAAGGAAGGGAGGGAGGGAGGAGGGGAGGGAAGAAGGAAGGAAGGAAGGAAGGAAGGAAGGAAGGAAGGAAGGAAGGCTATATTGAGCTCCTACAGGGGCTCATATCCTCTATCCCATGATTTCTCCTGCGCTAGCTCCTATAGCACCAAAACAATCAAACAAAATACTCCATCATCTTCAATGACTAACCGGGAGTAGACATTCCAAAATGAAGACCCCAGGCCTTTGCAGGCCCATCAGGCCCATCACACAGCGAAGGGCCCCAGAGGGAACTCTCCGTATGACACTAACAGCACGCCACGTGTCCCACAGCTGAGGACAGAGAGCAGCTGAGTGTGGGATGTGCTGGCTGCCCCAGCCCCACTCAGATGCACAAGGCTGTGGCACACCAAAGCCTGGGAGAGGCTCTCAGGGGGAGAGGTCTGCATCTCTCCCCTGCTCACCAGACTTCTCAGCATGCAGAGCCCTTGCCCTGGAAGACGCCAGCACCTCAGGTGTCACCACACCTACACCTGGTATGGCTGTGTGACATGAACAGAAGTGTGAGCTCCTTCAGAGCCAGCGCTGAGGCTGAGGCCTGAGACCAGGGCATAAAAGCCACGTTTACCTTCAAGGTGTTGCGGTTGGGTTCAGGCAGGAGAAGGACGAGCAGGTGGAGAGCCTGCAGGCGCTGCTTCAGGTCAGGGATGTCTGCAGAAGAGGGAGGGAGGGGGGAAGAAACTCAGGAATGCTCCATCATTGCTCTAGCCTTGTCCTGGGGGAAATTCCAGGCTGGGAAGCCTAGCAGGCCCTTTTCCACAGGGTTTACCACTACCTCCTGGCTAGCATGCTCAGACAGAAACCCAGGCAGGGCTGGTCAAGTCACCACACTTTTTGTTTTAAAAACAAAAACAAAAAAAAAAAAACAAAAAACCTAGCATACATGCTCAAGCCATATGCATCCACACATGCATATGTGTGTCTGGATACATGCCCAGACAGACAGACAGACAGACAGACAGACAGACAGACAGACACTGAGCTGAATTATGGTCTAGGGTCAAGAATGCCAGAGGCCAGAAAGTCATCCCTGGGAGGAAATCTTGATAGCTCACTTCTCTGGGATAGAAGGTTTCCCGATATCCTTCACAGGATGAGTGTTGGAAAGGAAAAGCTAACCCACACCTGAGGTCAGAGTCTCCAGGACAAAGAGGGCAGGAAGTTACGGAAGGGCCTGTCGCATGTCGGGTCAGGGGGTCCCTGAAGCACTGACGGTTGGACTTGGGCAGGGGGCAGTGGGGGAAACCCCTTCTGTCAGAGAGCAGCCGGCTGGGAGGATGAGGGGACGAGCTGAGGAGGGAGGAGCATCTCCTGTGGGTGTCTTACTCCAGGGAGGGAGGGCCCAGGAGGACGTGGGTCGAGTCCTTTTGCAAGTGTGTTGGGGACAGTTGGCTTGATGCATGCTTTGAAAGGAGACTGTGAGACACAAAGTGTGTGTGTGTGTGTGTGTGTGTGTGTGTGTGTGTGAGAGAGAGAGAGAGAGAGAGAGAGAGAGAGAGAGAGAGAGAGGAGAGATATCCAGGCTTTTCTGGATTTCTACACGGAAGCCCAATGAGGAATCTGTGGACCTTCGATGTAGGAGGGTCTGACCTCTCGAACATGGACAGAAAGGCCAACACACACGGGTGTCCACAGTTACACACGCCTGATTATCTCAGCCCATGGATGTCAAGAACTCTAGACACCACATGATAAAAGGAGGAAACAGATTCCTGAAGGTTGTCCTCTGACTTCCGCAGGTGCTCCATGGCATGTGCTCCGCCCACCCCTCCCCCACACAAAGCTTTTACCTTTTAAGAAGGCTGAAGCTAGTACACATGTACAAATGCACACACTTGACAGACACATACACCAATACCCACCCCGCCACATGCCTGTGCATCCATGTACATGTGTATACACGTGCAAACACGCTTCCAGCCCCATCAGCTTGGGACCCCAGAAGACAGACCTTTCTGAACAGGTACCCAGTCTGCCCTCCCCTGCCCTTCTGCGCCTCCCCCACCAGAGCGAGGGGCTCCCAACCTCCCCCCCCCCCGCCCCTGCCCTCCCCCCCCCCGCCCCTGCACATGCACACCACTGTCACACGCACTGGGCACTGATGCAAAGGCTGGGAGGTACTCGGCTGTGAGCAGAGGTGCGGGCAGCCTCCGGAGGAACCTCTTGAGCAAGTCAGATGCGTCATTGGGATGAACCTTGTCCCAGCGAACAAGGCCGGCATAGAAGTCTCTCTCCAGCTTCTGCTCCAGCCCCTAGAGAAAGGAGGGCCACCAAGAAGTTTTCCAGAGCTCTCTTATAGGCTGCTCACTCTGTCTGGGCTTCAGTGTCCTCTTGCAAGGCCGGGGGTGGGAGTGGGGTGGGGGCAGCGCCAGCACTTCCCTGACGCCGTCACTGTGAGGACGGGACGCCATCCTGTGTTGAACCACAGTGTGCAGGGAGGGCTCAAGTCCACGGGTGGTGGCAGCTGTGACTCCAGAGCCCACTGCTCTACTGTCTTTCTGTCTCCACAACCAGACCAAAGACTGGCCACAGACTAGCCAGGACCCTGATTCTCTCACAGCCAAACACACAGCACAGGGCGTGGAGAGGTGAGGCAGCCTTTAGAGGTGGAAGAAGCCAGACGTTACCTTGACCCTGGCCTGGGATCCCGGCACTCGGAGGATGCCTTCGGTGTCCAGTCCTCTTTTTTCCAGACAGGATAGCAGCTATGAGAGACAGAAATCAGCACTGAAGCTAACCGCCACGAACAAGTGGGTCCAAGCAGGGTATGCCTGTCTGTCATGAGAACCAGGACAGGGGGGTCACCACAAATGACAAGAGCCCTTGTTGTTGTTTCCGTGGTTCTGGGGATGGAGCCAGGGTCACAGCCATGTTGGGTAAGGGTTCTACACCCTGAGTCAAATCCTCAGCTTATCAGTTTCTGGAACCACTTCGTGAGTCAAGTGGTTGAGCTCCGAGAGCTTCAGAGACATAGTCTTCATTTGATCTCCAACTAAAGGAGACTGTCGTTAGAACTCCAGCTCACAGACATCAAGAGGACGGGTCTAGAAGGTCAGAACTGCGCCCATCTCTCTCAGTTAGCAGGTACCAGAGGCAGAATTTGAACCCAGCTCCCCTTCTCTGAAGTCCAGGCTCTTTCCCCTGCGGCAGGGCATCTCCCAGATGGTCCCCAGAGCCTGCTCTCCAAGGGCCAAGCAAACCCACGCTGGGGACAACTTACAGCTTGCAGGAGCAGTGGGACCTGGGTGCTGGGGAAGACTCTGTGGTCAGCTTCCAGGAGGCTGTGAAGGGGCACGCCAAAAAGGCCGGAGTCTGCAGGGGGGCGGGGCAGAAGAGCAGAGGGTGTGTCTCAAGAACAGAATCAGACTCATTTCTCCAGAGGACCAAGCTCTGGAGAGAGGTGGGGCTGAAGCCCCTGGCCTCAGAACTGGGGACATCAGGCATGCCACAGTACAGCCCTCTCCCCTGGGTAAGGAAACACTAAAAGGAAAATGCCCGCTGCCTTAGTGTAGGCCAACAGACCAGGGCGGAGCTGCCTAGCTCTGCAGGGCTGGGCCAGGACCCAGGGGGCCTCAGCCATCCTGGCTTAAGGTTGTTCCCAGACAAACCCGTCGCTGTCTTCTCTTCTGCTCTTTCTGCCACTGCCTTCTTTTCTCTACTTGATCCTTCCCGACTCCGTCCTAATCCACCATCCCCTGTCTCTGAAGAACCCCAACAAAGCCACAAATGCACGGTGGGATGCTGAGAGGGGTACAGTCGGGTGAGCACACCCTAAATGGTCCCATATGTCCAGAACCTAATGAGAGCTGGGTTCGGCAGCTCATGCCTGTAGTCCTAGCACTCCCGAGGCTGAGGCAGGGGGATGGAAAGCTGAAAGCCAGCCTGGGCTATTCTTTGTGAGATTCTGTCTCTTAAAATATATATTTTTTAAAACTTTGATGCATTCAGACTGTTAGATATAACAACTGTGACTGTGATTTGTACCAAGACATAAGACCTGTCTTCTAGTAGGGAAATCGTTAAATATACTACAGTATGGTCATGGGAAGGAACGTGGTATAATGGCTAAAAACGATGATTTCCTTTAAACCACTGAAGACATAAATTGAGGAAGACATTAAGGGACAGACGGGCCTACCATGTTCATGGAGTAGCAGAATTAGTATTGTAGGAACATCCATGTTACAGATTATCAATATTCCAATGACATTCTCCGCAGAATTAGAAAAAGCAATCCTAAAAATTCACACGGAAGCACAGAAGACTCTGAATGGCCAAACCAAATCCTGAGCAGGGAGATCTGCAATGGAAACCTCACAACGCCTGGTCTAAACAACACTACAGAGATGGACACACACACACACACACACACACACACACACACGCGGCTGGACTAGAGCACCGGGCCCAGGAATAAAGCCACAAGCTATGGCTGCCAAACATTTGACAAAGGCAGAGAAAAGAATCCTCTTCAACGGCGTCGGGGAAGCTGGGTAGAAGAATGAAACTAGAGCCATTATTTCCCCCAAAATAAACTCAAACTGCATCAAAGGCCTTAATGTAAGACCAAAGCTCTAACGTGGTTAGGGAAAACTACTGCTAGACAATAGCACAGGCAAGGACACTCTGGAAAGGATCCAAGGAGCAAAAACATAACCCCAAGAGCTGATGGATGTGACTGAACAAAATTTTTTTAAAAATCCACACAAAGAAGGGAACAATTGCCAGATACTCCGCAAAGCAAGAGAAAAGTGTGGTTGAACTATATACACACCAGGGTATCAATATTTAGGATACACAAAGAACTCCAAATATTGAATACGAAAAAAATCCAAATTATGCCATCAATAACAGGAAACACACTGCATAGACAATTCTGGAAAAAATACAAATAACTAATAAATATTATGGGGGAAAGTCCTTACTCATCAGAGAAATGCAAGTCAAAACTGTACCGAGATTTCATGTCATCCCTTCAGACCACCTGTCGTCAAAACTAATGAATGTTAACAAGTGCTGGCAAGGATATCAGGGGAAATGAACTCGCATACAGCACACTGCTGGTGGGAATCCCCGCTGGCAAAGCCACTGTGGTGGCAATTCACAAAACAAAACAACAACAAAAAACCCACCACATAGCTGGAGAGAGGTTGCCCTACACTTAAGAGCACTTGTTGCTCTTGCAGAAGACCCCAGTAAGGTCTCCAGCACCCACATGGTTGGTGACAACTCCAGTTTCAAAGCATCTGGCGCCCTCTTCTGACATCAGCAGGGAACTGTACACACACACACACACACACACACACACACACAGTGCACAGGCACACACATACACATAAAAGAAAAATAGACTTTAAAAATAAAAGCCTTCTATAGGACCACAGTAAGACCCCACACACACAGGAAGTAAGCCAGCGAAGCAGACACAGCCATTCGCACACCCGCGTTACTGAGCAGGGCTCACTACTGCCACGATCCAGAACCAGCCTAGACGCCCGTTAGTGATGTGTAACTGTGGAACCTGGATGTGATGGCCTGTTACTCAGCCAGAGAGAATGAAATGCTGCCTGCAGGAAGATTGACAGAGGTCATCCTGGTAAATGAAATAAGCCACTCAAAGGGATGAATGCCCTGTGCTTTTTCTCATGTATAGAATCTAAATTTAACACACACTCACACATATACACACTCACATATATACACACACTCAGACATATACACACTCAAATACATACACACACTCACACATATACACTCATATACATACACACACTCACACATATACACACTCATACATACACACACTCACATACACACTCACATACATATACACACACTCACACATACACACACTCACACGTACACACACACTTGCACACTCACACACACACATAACGCACACATTCACATATACACACACACTCATATACAAACATACACATACTCACATATATATACACACTCACATATACACACTTGCACATTCGCAAACACACTCACACTCATACACACACACACAATAGAAAGAGTCTGAAGGGGAGAAAAGGATCTAAAGGTTGGTTGTTTGAGAGAAGAGATGGTAATTAGGGACAGACAAAATATCACATTTTCTCTCATATGTAGAAGGAGAACTATTGATCCAAATTCAGCACACCTTCTCTGCTGTATGAACCTGTGCCGTGTCCCCACTGGGGACCCTTTGTGTGGGGCCTGGCCGTGTGGACGGTGGAGCTGGCCGGCACAGGAGCCCACACAATGCAGACAGAGGCTTTGGATGTGTTAGGTGGGTGCTTGCTCTCCGCGTTTCTGCTCTTGTCGGGAGAATCTGCTCCATTTGTCCTGGTGGTCCAGAGAGGAGGCGAGCTAGACAGACCCACAGCTAAAGCCACACCTGAGCTAGACCAATCAACAGCCTCCCGCTCACCCATGGGATAAGAATGGCTAAGCCCCGGGGCTGGGGGCTGCTCATCATGGAAGACTACTGTGGGAAAGTGCAGGATGTAGGACCGGGGAAAACGGAAAATGTCACAATGTATCATGTTAAGAGGAAAAATATACTCACACATACATGAGGTGTGGGGTGGAGACAGAGAGAGAGAGAGAGAGAGAGAGAGAGAGAGAGAGAGAGAGAGAGAAACACTGCTTGTATCTGCCTTGTAGTCTCCAGGATGCATTTACTCAAATAGGAATGGGGTATGATGAACAGGAATCGGGTTTTGTTTGATTCTTGCTATGTAGCCCAGGCTGGAAACAAATTTATGGCTCTCCTGCCTCAGTCTCCCAAAAGCCAGGATTACAGTTTCACCATGCTCCACTGGCTAGAAACTGTTTTTACTTGCAGGAAAAAAAAAAAAACCTACAGGTACCAAAACACAGAAGCTAAGGGCTCCTTAGTGGTGGGGCGGGCACCCCGAGTTCACAGGGCAAAGGGTGGGTAGGGAGGTGGCAGGTCGGACGGGGCAGCCAGGTTTCGGGCACACACGCTTACCTGGGCCTTTCCACTTTCCGCCTTTGCTTCTCTTCAGGTCCAGGCCCAGGATGTCGTAGAGTGCCGTCAGCTCTATCAGCGCCAAGGGAGGGATCTTCTTCATGTCCCTCGAAGACAAGTCTCCTATCCTGGTCACACCCAGTCTGCCTTTGGGAATTCTGAACCTCTAGGGTAAGTAGTAAAGACAGCCTATAAGGCAGTGTGTGGGTGGCATGAGGTGGTTCACCGGCCCCTGGGCGTTTGGGTGAGAGAATCACAGAGTGGGTGAGACCCCAGTCGGGGGCCACAGTGCAGTCAAGTCTCAGGGAGCTCTGCCTCTTGCCCCATGATAACATCTGAACAGTTCTCCACCAGGAGCTGTAAACAGCTCCTGCCTCAGAAGGCCTTTGTGGGCAACATGGTGTCAGGGTCAAAGCCAGCAAGGCCACAACGTGAGGTTGTTTTTGCACGCTACAATTCAAGAAAGGGCCTGTATCTCTTGCTCAGCTCACATGTGCTTCCGCTTCTGTTCCACCCCTCCGCCTAGCCAGGGTAGAGACTGAAAAGATGAAAGCTGCTCAGCCGCTCCACCTAGAGGCCACTTTGGAGCTCTGCAGGCAGCTTTCAGCATTGTGGGGGCCAGCAAGAGGGACAGGTCTTCTGGCTCTTCCTGACAGGCTTGATCAGATCACCCTCCAGTGTTCCATGAGAACACCCAAAGGAGATGGAAGATGTTTCTTTTGGCATGTATGCATGTATGGTATACATGCACGTGTGTGGATGTAGGTACACACATGCATGTGGAGGCCAGAAGTTGAGTCAGATGTCTTCCCCAATCAGTATACATACATGTATGTATGTATGTATTATGTATGCATGTATGTATGTTTGTTTGTGTGTATGCACATATTATTACTATTAATTATGCATTATGCATGTATTGTGTGTGTATGTATGTATGTATGTATTAGATACAGGATATTACTATGTAGACCAGGCTGGCTTTTAACTCAGAGATCTGCATGCCTACCCCATCTGAGTTCTGGAATTCAAGGTGTGTATCACCACACCTGTCAATCCCTTGTTATTTTATTTATTGAGGCAAATTTTATTCATAGCTGTGTTTTATAATCATGACTAGGCTATAGCACATAAGCCATGGGATCCTACTTCATAGATTCAAGTGCTGACTTAGCACTTTAATCCCAGCACTCGGGAGGCAGAGGCACTCAGAACTCTGAGTTCAAGGCCAGCCTTGTCTACAAGCTGTGTGTGTGTGTGTGTGTGTGTGTGTGTGTGTGTGTTTGTGTGTCTGTAGAGGTCACTGCAGGTGGGAGGCACCCCCTTAAGTGGTAGAGAGTAGTGGTCAGTGGGCCCACTTGTACCTGGAACTGCAGAGTCCAGGTTCTGGCTTCTCTGCCAGCCGGCTCATCTTTTCATATCTCTAAACTCACTTCTCTTTTGTCTGCCAAAGACTGAGGGCATCGTGGTATACTCCTCTCCCAGGGAAGCTGAGGCCACAAGCATGTCGCAGGAAGCCTAGGGAATGACGCCTCCAGGAGGTGACCCTCTGCAAACCATGCCACGGTTATTCAAGCACATTATACTGTGGTCAGCGAAAACCTCCCTTAGTAACTGCAGGTCCTGGGAAGACTGTGTCCCAGGAAAGAAGTCAGAATACTACCGACTGTCTGCAGGAGGAACTGCTTAAAAAGAGATATGGAGGAGGTGTGTGCTTCAGGGAGTGGAAGGTTCTAGACCTTGATCTGGCTGGAACCTCCCACAGCCACAAACATCATATTTTATCACTGCGTATATTACTGAGTTAAATTTCAATCTTTTTTATTAGTAGAATGTATTTAATATTCACCTGTTTATAGCCTGTGTAAGTGTGCTTATGCTTGTCTGCATATGTATATGTGTGTGTGTGTGTGTGTGTGTGTGTGTGTGTGTGTAGCCATACATGTGCCACGACAACATATGGCCGTCAGAGGACAACTTGGAGTAATCTGTCCTGTCCTTCTACCATGTGGGGCACAGAGACTTCACTCTGGTTGTCAGGCTTGGCAACAAACACCACTGTCCACTGACCCCCATTTCTGGTCCCTGACACCCAAAGCCACCCAGAGAACATCTGCAGGAGGAATCAAGGGAATGAATGATCCAATAACCTCCCTGCTGGGTGTCTGGCAGCCTGGCGGGTGTGAAGAACTGAAGGACGGGGCAGTGCTCAGAGGCCTAGGGCCAGCATCCTCACCGGCAGGGGTCCCTTGCCCCAGGCAGCGGTGCCTCCTGGGGATGGCCAGGTCCTCTGTAGAAGCACTGCAGCTTGTTCGGAGTAAGCAGAGTCCATGTTGAAGACCTCCTCCATGCCAGCTGGCTCCTGTGGTCCCCCAGGCTCTGTGGGCCCTTTAAAACGAAAGCAGAAGAGACAGGTTTGACTGGGAAGCCAGGACTCAGGCTCACTGTCCAGGAAGTGGTGTTCTAGCTGCTGCCCATTGCCCAGGAAGTGAGTTCTTATCTGAGGCCAACAAACGTGTTCACCTAGCTACAGGGTTTCTAGACTGAGGCCCGTGGGCCTGAAGACAGTGGTCCATTTAGGGAACATCTTGGCCCTTTGGAGTTTCTTCCGGATACCCCTGTGCAGGGAGGGGGAGGAACCAGAGGAGGATGCAGAGAGGAGCGTTCTCATTCTTCACGGAGAGGCTAAAGCAGTCTGGATCGCCGGGGCCATGAAGAATGAAGCCCACTTACTTAGGGGAGACGCAGAGTCCTCAGAATTGATCTTGGTCCATTTCATTCCTGGGTCCACATTCTCGGGAACCACTTCCTGTACAATTACAGACAGCAGCCTTTTAGTCCCCTGGGAAGGTAATACTCAGACCCTGGGAGATAAGAACCATTCCCAGGCCGAGCCCCTGAAGCCCAGAGGGGCTACGTACGGTGCTTAGCCAGGATCCCACAGAAGCTGAGCAGATGGGAAGACACGCGGGGCCCTGACTGTCTAGCTTCGAGCTTATCATGTTAACCGCAGGGTTGTATCCTTCCTGTGGATCCCAGAAAGAAGGTGCCCACAGCTTATCTGGCTCCAGCACCAGCAGACCATGAAAATAACAACCAAAAGCGCTACGTTTGTATTGGTGATGACTTCGACAGAACCTAAGCTTTCAGCTGCATCCGGGGACACGGTGGCCTCAAGGGCCTACGCACCAGGCAGGGCAGCACACAAACACCCCCACCCAGCATGGGGACAGGACATACGGGCATGCAGCGAGGCACATGATAGCCGAAGTGACATCACAGAAGCCCCAGAAAGATAGCACCTAATGTCCCTTACCCTTGGCGTGAAGACCCCAAAGATATCCCTGACGTCTCTGACAGGTGCCTTCTGTCGTCTTCGGGACGAGCGAGCGTAGACGTCTAGCCGGCGGCACACGGCAGCCACCTGGGTCGGTGTCAGTGTAGACAGGAGTCCCTGGTGATCACCATCCAAGCCCAGACCGCCAACAAGACCTGACAGGCCTGTGTCCCGTAGCCACTGGGATTCACCGTCCCCTTTGGCCAACAGAGGGAGGACATCAGATAAACTCATGGAACTCCATACATGGCTTAACCATGCTCGCTAAAGTAAGCCTCTCATAAAGCCATATGTTCACTTGGACATGAAGAGATGCTGCAGTGCTCATGTTGAGGCATGTGATTCTCCACGGGCGAGAACTGGGGGTGCTTACAACATTGGCCGGCATCCAGATTTAAACTCATATGAACGAACCCTTAGAGACAGCAAGACGGGGAGGGCCCCATGCACTCAGGTTTCAGAATATAGGCATGAAATTATGTCCACTCCCAGTTCTGGTAAAGACACCAACCACGGGGTCATGGAGGTCCAGGCGTGCACAGCATGGACTCTCTCTGTTCACGACCTGGGTATGTTGGAAGAGTGCCCTTGGCTGGGTTTCATGCCAGGATCCTATAGCAAAACCACGCTGAGACTATGGCTTCCAGTCCCGCCTGCTCAGACTCTGCTCCAGGAACTCAGGCTAAGGGCTAGGACGCTGCACCTGCGCCACCGGCCCCAGCTACCCTGACTTGGTGCTCTTCAGACTGGGGAGACACTGCCTTGTTGTGGGAGAAACAGCCAAGTGTCCACCAAGGAACCTGTGCAGAACTGCGAAAGAGCTAGCCTGAACACAGGTAGTTGTCCCTCATGTGTGGAACAGGTTAGCCCAGAAGGAGCGGACGGTTTCAAAAATAACCAAACAAGGGCCTGGGGAGATGGCTTAGTGTCTAAGAGCACTGGCTGCTTTTCCAGAGGACCCCAGTTTGGTTCTCAACACCCACACGGTCTTTAATTCCAATTCCAGTGTAGCTGATGCCCTCTTCTGGCGTCTGTAGGTACCACATGCACATGTTGCATGGCTAGACATGTAGATAAAATGCCCATACACAGAAAACTAAAAAAAAAAAACTTTAAATACTATAAGTTTCCGTAATATATTCTAGCATAGCACTAAGAAAGGCAATTAATAAACTCATATAATGTTCATTTATATCTAATCATTTGTTAAATATTTCCCCTTAGTCACCAACTATGCTTTTAACTTTTTTATTGTTGTTGTTGTTTTTTTTTTTTTAAGTTTGAGGACAATTTTATTAGAGCTTAAGAGAAAAAAAAATACCCAAGACAGGCAAGCTATAAACCTCAGCAGCTGTCCAGAGGGGGAAGAGAGAAAGAGAGAGAGAGAGAGAGAGAGAGAGAGAGAGAGAGAGAGAGAGAGATGCTGTTTGAGTTAAGCTGGCACAGAGGGTCATCCTTAGAGGACCAGCAGGCACATGGTAGGTAGAGCCTTGGAGAAAGGGCGGCAAGCACAGACTTCTGGAGGAAGCAAGTCCAGGCTCTGGGCAGCATCCGGAAGGAAGAGACAGAAGAAAAGAAAACGGGAAAGTTAAGTCCTTCTGAGTCCTGACTCAAAGGCAGGCAGACCCAGCAGAGCTGTGGAGTCTAAGAACAGAACTGTGAGAGAGGAGAATTCTGTGTGCTTGAGAGAATACTCCAAGATAAGAAGGCAAGAGTCTTGTGCTCTTGGTCTCTTGAAAACAGGGAGTTTTTCTTGGAATGGGCTTTCCTGCCTCTCCCAGATATAGTGGATAGGAGTGAGTTTGCTTCAGATTATCCATTACAGCTGGCTGTTATTATTTGTTTATTTGCTTCTACGGAAAAGCATGGTTTTGACACATGCAGCTTGTCCTTGTGATTGTGCACTTTCCTCACGTGACTCTTCCTAACCCTCAGAGTATAAATTGTCTGATGCTCTGAATAAAGCTGGCCGTTTCATGGGACTTTGCCTTATTTGAGGGTTCCCTTCTCCTAGGTCCACCTACCAACAAGAGAGGCAAACAGTAGGGACTACCTTAAAACTGTTGTAAAGGAACAATCCCCATGTGAGGGGAGGGCTTGCCACCACCGGCCGTGCGTAGAGGTTAAGAGGAAAATGAACCTCAGAATAGTCCAGCGGGAGCAGGGACGGGAGAGATCATCAGGTGGCTATGAGCAACGCAGAATGATATGTGTGTACAAAAGCAGCACAATGAAACCCATCGTTCCTGGGCTGGAGAGATGGCTCAGCAGGTAAGAGCGCTGACTGTTCTTCCAGAGGTCCTGAGTTCAAATCCCAGCAACCACATGGTGGCTCACAACCATCTGTAATGGGATCCGATGCCCTCTTGTGGTGTGTCTGAAGACAGCTACAGTATATTCAAAATAATTAATAAAAATATGTTATATCCATATGATCAATATAGTATATCATATATAATAATATAAATGTAAAATAATTAAATAAATGTAAATAATTAAATAAATCTTTTTTTAAAGAAAGAAAACCCTGATTCCTATACTAAAGTAGAACGATGGTAATGAACTACGCTCTGTAGTTCCATCTGTCCCGAGTCTACACAGTCCTGTGTTTATTTTGCTGTCTGGAGAGGCTCCAGCCTTCCAGCCTTCCGACTCCAGCCATGTTGGGTTTTTGATGTACTTGCTGGCTATAGTTTAAGGCGGGCAAGTCCATCTCTTGTAACCACCTCTGGCTTCACCAGAGATTTGCATGTCTTGGAGGCCCCTGCACCAGGCAACCAGCATTCGCCTAGAAAGACCTGAAAATTTCAAATACCCAATTTGACCAACCAAGACCAGGAAGGCCGAGGAAGCATCGGCCAAGGGAGAGTTTCCCTGTGGGCAGCACTGTCACACCCGCCCTACTCCATCACTTGCCAAACAAGGAAGGATGGGGCGTTGGGCACGTGGCCAGTTGTTCCAGATTCCAGCACGCAGGCTGAAGTGGGAGGGTCTGGCGATGCCCTGGCCTCGTCGAAAGCGAATCACGGCCGTGTGTGAACAACTGATCTGGTAACGTCAAGGCATGAGAATTGTTACAGGAACGAATAGCATTGGCCTGGGGTCCAGGGGTTGTCAGAGTGCTGTAGGACAGAGGGAAGCGAGGAAGGACTTTCTGAGCTCCTGACTAAGCACAGATCATCTTGTACGGTGCCCGAACAAGGAATATTCTAGAAAGAGGAGGCGGTGAGGACAAAGGCAGGGGTGTGCTTTCGTGGTCAGAAACGGCAAGGAGGCCTCAGGGGAGAAGAGCGTGGTGGAGTGACAGACTGGAGAATGACACAGAGATAGGTCCCCCACGAGTTCTGGACAGGCTTGTGTGCTAGGGGAAGCGTCATCTCACCAAGAGATAGAGTCTGATTCCCCTCCCTTGAACTATGGGTGCACGTAGGATGACAGAAAGCACGGAGCAGTGGTGGCTGTCCTTTACGGCTGGCTGGAAGCATCCACTGTGGTTCTTCCTCAGGCTTTACTCTTTAAGCCCAGATGTCAGGGTGTGAGGAGGCCTGGACCACACATAGAAGCCATGTGGAGGCAGTGTAGACCCAGGCCACAAGTGTGGAAGGCCACACTTGCTCCCAGGCACGTGAGTAAGAAGTCCTTTGACATGACTGAGACCGATGGCCTTGGGCTCGTCACTGAGGGCGATCCAGCTGAGCCCCGTCACCCCCAGAACAGTGAGGCATGTTAGCAATGGCCTTTGATGCGGTTACAGGGACACATGGCCACTGGTGCCCTGAGAGACGTAGGGAGTTGAGAGAATTGTATAGAGTGCTTAGAATCTATAGAATGTCAGATCCTCATAGACTATCTGGGTTCTCCACTGTATCCCAGTGTCTAAACACTTGGCCTGGCAGACGAGAGATCATGGATAGATATTTCCTGAATTAGTTCATCAAATGGGAGACAGACCGATGGGCCTTATAGGATAAGCCTTTTTGACAATGGCATAGAAAAAAGATGCCAGGGTGCCCAACAAGGAGACTAATGCAACAGTCCAAGCAAAGAACTCCTCTGTGCTGTAGCTCGTGTGTGGGCCCTGACACACTGCTTCCCTTGGGACAGGGCCTGAGCTTGCGGCCCCAGGAGCCTCACCCTCTAGGAGCTGGCTTCTGCCTCCACCACGCTCCTCCTTTTTCACTTCACCCCTCTGTTGGATCCATTCCACCTCCATCCAGAAGCCATCCATGGACAAGCTTTCTGCCCAGGAGAGCCGGGAGTGGGCGCTGTCAGCAGGGCGTGGCTTCCGAGGACGCTGTTGCAGATTCGTGGGGCCCGTAGAGGGGCCAGGACTGTGCAAGTAAAAGAAAGGGGGTGGTGGTCAGGGCAGCTCAGTTCTTGCTATGCCAGGTCTGGGTCTGTCCTGAAGTTAGCGCAGTCCCAGATACTAGACACTGGCTCTCAGCACACTGACCCATGACGGTTTCAGAATCCTCAGTCACAAGCAATGCTGCTAATGCCAAAGACAGTCAAAGAACCGGAGTGCTCCCTTGGCGTGGCCAATGGTCTTTATTTTGTGTAACGGTCAATCTCAACTGTCAACTTGGTAAGACCTAAAATCACCCAGGAGACTGGGCTCTGCAGCCATAAAAGATGGAGTAGGGGTCCCAGTGTCAGATGGTCGTGACCCAGACCGTGCAGTTTGGGAACTCTTGCATCCTTTCCTTGACCCTCCTTGTCCTTCTACACATGGAATGATTCTGTACTTTGTGCAGTCAGATACCTCCAGAATGAGACAGAGGCAGGCTGCTGATCCCACTAAACGACAGCCCAGGACTAGCAATAAGCTTGGCTTGAAGTTTCTCTGCTCCCTTCAGAACCAGAGGCTTCGGAGGCCTGGGTGCTAATAGTGCCCCAAATACTTACCCTGCCACCCACCAGCTGTTGGACCTGTAACGGGCCCTATCAGGTGAGAAGGAGAGACAATACCCCCGGGTTGCTCAAATGAGAAGTGAGTATATCTAGAAAATCCTATGACCGTTGAGCTTAGTATTGATACCAGACGGACTCCCTCAATGTCTCCTGTCCCTCTAATGAAAACAGTAAATGTCTTCGAGCTTTGAACTGTCCAAATTGAAAAACAAAACAAAACCAAAAACTCTAAATGCTCAATTTTAAAAATTTCACAAAGACGACTGCTTTTTAAAGGGAGGAGAGCTCTGGCCACACAGGAAGAGGACTGGAGATCAGATCCCTGGCGCCTCGTCAGTGCTGGGCCTGTCACCCTGGTACGCAGACGCAGACGGCAGCGACAGTGGGTCCCCGGGGACAAGCTGGCTAACTAGACGAGCCAAGTTAGCAAATTCTGGGTTCAAGTGAGCGATCCCGCCTCCTTTTATGAGGTAGAGAGCAACCGAGGCGACACCCACTGTGTCAGCCTCTGCCCTCCACGAGCACAGTGTGCAAAGACACATCCCCACACACATAAAAAGGAACAGGCGCGTACTACAGAATGGCAAAGGTTAAAAGTAGAAGGAAGGTTGCCTGGGGTGTGGCTGGGTTGTAGAGTGCTTACTCGACGTGCAAAAGGCTGTAGATTCACTCCCCAGCACAGAACACACACACACACACACACACACACACACACACACACACGGGGAAGGGGTGAAAAAATGAACACAGGCAGAGCAAAGTTGGATGAGCATTAACAAAGACAACGGGGAAACACACACACACACACACACACACACACACACACACCAAAGACAACAATCCCAATACTACTTTCAGATTAGGATGCATTCTGCGGAGGAGAAACACATTCAGAAAGAACTTACGATGGGAACTTTCATGCCTGTGTCTGCGTGGGAACATAGGGGAACACAGCAAAATCCAAACCCAGCAGCCACCCAGGTGAGTGACCAAGCACCCATAGAAACCTGTGAACCTGGTGACGTGGCGGGCCTCTTGTCTAGCCATTGGCCGCTAAGCACCTGGCGCTGCAGTCATGGCATTTAGACTACTGGCAGCTCACCTCCTAAATGATGGGGGTGAGATCCGGGTTCCACGGTCAGCTCCACGGATGCATCCCACCCAGGGAGAGTGTGCATAGGAAATTTTTATTCCTGGCTTCATGTCCTGTTGACATCATACTGGGATTTTATTTATTTTATTTTATTTTATTTTATTTTATTTTATTTTATTTTATTTTATTTTATTTTAGCCAGGGTCTCATGTAGCACAAGTTGGCTTCAAATTCACTACACATTATAGCAGACAATGACCTTGAACTTCTGGAGTGTCAGAATTACAGGTGTGCGCTACGGGCATCCAGCTTTCCGCGGTGGTGAGGATCGTACCCAGGACCCTGTGCGGGCTGGATGAGCCCTCACGCCGCCTCACCTCCAGCTCCACCATCTTGGAATGTCCATCGTGACTGCATAAAGACCGCCACACTCTTTTCACATGTGGCTTGTCCTACCTGTACCTCAGCCCAGGCCCCTGGCTGTGCCTCTCCCCACCCCCAATGTCACTGAGCTCCATCTGGAGCTGTCCATGGCGGGTGAGTGTTTCGGGGTCTGGAGGAAGAGTCGAGGGCTAGCCGTTTTCTCCCAGCAGAAATATCCTAACTGGAGATCAATTCCCGGTTAAAGATAAAATTGGCTGCTGTGCCGGTTGTGCTTTTCCAGATGGCCGGAGCCAGTTGCTCCCGGGAGTCTGTTTGCATCTCCTGCTGGCACACAGCTCTGCTCTGAGCTGCCTCTAGTAGCATTGAAAAGTCCCCCGCATGCATTCCAGCGTTTTCCTGACGCTTGGAAAACTGGAACGACTAAGCCCAAACAAGGGCCAGCCTCCGTGCCACCTTTCGCTAGCTAAGCGGCGGCGAGCGTGGAAGAGTCATCCCATGGCGAACTTTCTGGGGAGGTCAGAGCAGGCAAGCGAAAGCTTGGGAAGAAACCGCCGCACACTGACAGTTTCCGAGCTCTCGCCATGCTGTGTGCACATGAGTTCCATTTTAGCAAGAAGCGGCACGTTTCGCTCAGTCACGGAATTTGCTGGGAGCCTCCCAACAAGCCTTGGTTTGATGTCAGTGCCTTGTTGCTGCACGGGGTGCGCAGGCATGCAAAGCATGGCTACTTCCGGCCCCCAGGCTTAGTTTAAACATCACTGCGCATGCGCATGTGCCCAAAAACCGACCCAGCCAAATTTCAAGCTGATATATCAGCCCATATACAATTTTCCCCAAATGTACAGACAAGGAAATAGTTCCAAAGAGATATGGGGAGCCACTCAGACTTTTCCAGTAAGCAAAGGACAGAGCTAGAACCTGATACCAGATTTCAGGCTCAAAAGCTCTTGATGTGTATGTACGCATATATGTGCTATGTATATGTACATGATCATGTGTGGATGTGTGGTGTGGTGTTCTGCCACGGTCATTTTCCACCTTATGATTATTAGTTATTATTCTTTGGGCTTTTTGTGACAGGATATCCCTGTGTATCCGAGATCTGCCTGCCTCCGCGTCCTGAGTCCTGGATTAAAGGCATGCACCACCATCTTCTACGGCATCTTCTTTTTTCTCCAGTGGCCCAGGGGTGAAGCAGGGGTCCCTAGAAGTCCTTGGTGGCAGTTCACCTTCACTCTATGTGACAGTGGATATGTCTTTCATTCCCTGGCCTGGCTTTTGTAACTGTAAAATGCAGCCGTGGAAAGGCAGGTGTCATGTGCGGCAATCTCACCAGCGGACAGGGGCAAAGGCCTCCGCTGAACAGCAGATCAGGGCACAGCTTCGGGAACACACAACAAGAGCCCACAGAAGGGAGGGAGGGAGAAACTCCTCGGAGGCCAAGGTCAACATGACCCAGGGACCAAGAATGCGGTACAACCTGGTGAGCAGGACCTGGTAGAGGTGTGGCTGGGCTCCTTGCCAGAAGCCACTAAGGCTGGAGCAGGACAGGTGGCTCAGCCTGGCACGAGTAGTCACAGCAGCAGCGCCATTGTCCTTGTCATAAATGTTAGAGGACACTGACATACGGAACAGGCTAGTGTCATAAATGTAGCTGATGTGGCTACAGTGGCAGCCGACCCTAACACAACCCTCCCCCCCACCCACCCCACCCACCCCACCCACCCCCACCCCCCACCCCCAGTGAACTCGCATTAGGATTTGCCTGTGGGAGGCTCTCTTCTGAACCCCACAGTGTCCTTCCCGACCTGCCACTGGCGGGTCGCTTGTTTGTAATGAGGGCCACCCCTTGCATTAGGACTGTTAACAGCATCTCTGGCCTCTGTCCAACTGGACACCAAGGGCATCCCTTTGTTGGGACAGCCGGGGTGTATCAAACGGTGCCCAGGGAACAATCACACGGCATTGTGAACGGGGACACTCCCCATTCACCTGGGTCAGTTCAATCAGTCCGCTCTACATTCCGTTGTTATTATCCCATCTTGCAGATGAGAAAGCAGAGGTGCAGATGAGAGGGTGATTCAGCCAAGGTTTCCTGCCAAGCCAGGGCAGCCCAGGCATTCTGACCCCTTAGACTACATTCTCCAGCACGAGGCAAGTCCCCTGCGCACCTTTCCTGCTGGGTGTGGCTTCTCTTTCACGGGCTGGATACACACAGCACCTGGATGGAGAGGGACTGCTACCCTCCTGCAGTGCCCATCTTGAATCTATCAGCTGAAATCCCTGTCCCTGTCACCCCAGGCACAGGGCCACTGGTCTGTTTGGGAGCCCCCTCCTGTCCCCTAATTGCTCTTATGCGATGCTAAGTTGGGTTGTGATGGACTGAGACAGGTCCCAGTGAGGCATGCTGGGGGTGCAACAGGCTGTCACAGCCTTTGGTTTTGGGGCAAGCCCTGTAGAGCCTAGGTTAGATTAGCTAACCTCAGCCAAACTCAGACCCTTGAACAAGAACAAGCGGTTGTAGATTTTAGAAATGACTGAGGGTTGAGTTCGGGATCCTTTGTTACGCAGCAGTAGCTGACTGATACAGTATTCTGCTGAGCAAGCAAACCACTCTGACGAGAGGGGCAGATGCCTACATCCTCCCACTCATACACATTCCCAGATGCCACACACATGCCACCAGCAGTGTGCACACCTCACGTGTTCCCATTTCTAACACTAATGAGTGACTCAGATTTCAAGAAGGGCAGGAATCAGGCCTCTGAAAGCAGAGACATGGCCATCGATAGAGATCTCAGGACATAGCCATGCGCACATGGCTGGGGCGGGGAACCTTGGGTACATACCCGTCCATGAGCATGTACACAGACACGCACTGTCAGGACTCAGCCTAGGACAGGTATGAACGGCATACCTGAGGAGTCGCATCCTTATTACACAATGCATGGTACGCAATCTGAACCTTGTTGCACAGTGCACAGCCTGCACATCGGACATGCTGTGCTGCCGTCCGTGAGGCCGGGTGCATGTGGGGAGGGCCGGGGGAGTGAGAGGTTGGTTATAAAGGCTGCCAAGAGTTTGTGTATCACCTGCCAGCCTCCTCAGAACCCTCTAAGGCAGTACACAGCTTTCCTTTCAAGACAAAACCATAAAAGCAAAGCAGGACTCAGCCTGTGTGCTCATTCTTTGAATTATAATGTGCTCACTAGGTTGAGCATGTAGCTCGAGCAGAATGCTTGCCTAGCCTGTACAAGGCCCTGGGCACACATGCACGAATGCACACACGCACATGCACACATATACACAACACACATTCATGCACATACATGCACTCATGCACACCTACACATATGCATGAATGCACACACACAGACATACGCATACACACACACACACACACACACACACACACAGAATTCATCCGTCTCTGCCTGTGTCTACTGTTCCTTCACACTGTAGGCCAGATGGAACCTTCTTTTCTTAAATTGCTCTTCTCGGATCCTTGTCACAAGGGGAAAAGAGCTCCCATGGGGTGGAGGTGTGTTCAGGACACCTGGGGAGCCGGGACCCGAGGCTCAGCTGTAACCCCGTGAGCTCTCAGCGTACACAGAAGCTTCAGACGAGAAAGCGGCATCACAGCGGATATAACTATAAGCGAAAACTGGGTTCCAGATTCGGAAGATGCCCCGATTAAAATGTAAAATGACTACCCATTAAGATTTCATATTGGTTACATGTTAAATTATTCTAGAAATACCTGGTGAAAGATGCATCATTTCCCACGTTAAGCAGCTCCACACCCCAAATCCCACCAGCATCTTCCCTGTGCCCTGGTGTGTTGCCTTCATGGCCCGACCAACCCATGGGGCCCTGGCGGTTATGGCTGTCTTTCGGGAAGGTGGTTAGGGAGAACTTTTAAAATCTCCGAGAGGCACTGGAGATGGTTCTGGGAGGAACGTGCTTGCAGTACAAGCATGAAGAGCTGGGCTTGGGTCCCCAGAACTCAGGGGGTTCAGCCCCGCACGGTGCACGCATCTGGAACCCTAGCATTGGCTCAGAGGACATGGAAAGCAGACCCCAGGGCTTGCTGAGCAGATAAGCTAGCCAAACTGCGGGCTCCTGGTAGAAACGTCTGGCCTTCACACGTGAGCACATATGTGCAATTACTCCTAGACAGAAACACATGCTCATGCAAATACCACACACACTCAGGTTTTGTTTGTTGTTTTTTAAGAAAAAAAAAAAAAACCTCCACAATTTGTAGGTTTTTCTCTCCAAACAGTGGCATGCTTGTAGATGACCAACACCAATGGTTTTAGTGGCTCTTAGGTCTTACAGGGGCCACCTATGTTTCCAAAACACCCTCTCTACAAAGCAGCCAGAATCTAATATCACGGAGAGGAAAGCACAGGCTGCCTGCCTTGGCCTGGCTTGTAACCCTTACCTTGCCGCAAAGGCCTTCATGGTAGGATTTTATCTTCCACCATTTCCCTGGGAGATTTAAAGGCTTAAGAGGCAGACTGTCAGGGTTGGGGGTGGCTCAGGGGATAAAGTGAAACATGAGGACCTGAGTCTGGAGCCCCAGCGCCTACCAAAAAACCAGGTGCAGTAATGTGTGTCTATAACCCGAGGGGGGGGGGTTGGGAATGGGAGGACCCCAGAGGCTTGTTGGCTCTCAGTGCAGCAGAAACGGTGAAGTTAATCTAGTGAAAGACACTGTGCTAAAAAACATAAGAGAGCAATACAAGAAGAAACCTCAGGTGAAACCCTACCTCCTCACCCAGATGCACAGGCAGGCATACACCACACACATATACACACATGCACACACAAACATACGTACATGTACACACATACATATGTGCACACAAGTATATACCACACACATATACCACAGGCATACACCACAGGCATACACATGATCACACACACACACACACACACCACATAAACACATATATACACGCACACACCAGCACACACATATCACACATGCATACACCTCAGGCATACATATGCTCACACACACACACACACACACACACACTACATATACACACATTACCACACACGCATACACCACAGGCATACACACGATCACACACACACACACCACACATACACACATGCACACCACACACATACATACACACATATGCCACATACACACACATGCATATTCCACACACACACCACACAGGCATACACATGCTCACACATACATGCATACAACACACACACACACACACACACACACACACACACACAAGTAAATGTAATTAAAAACTAGATGATAATACCTTATCTAATTTAGAAAGAGTTTCCAGAAATCAAGAATAAACTATCACTAGGTCAGGAAGGTTGATATATTCTACGCACTTTGGAAATGAGGCATTGGTGCTCTCTTTGAAAGGACGCAGAACCCACAGTGGTCAGGAAAATGTACCTTTGAACTGGTAAAACAGTTCACCCACCAGAATGACATGCAGCTGAGGAAATCCCATCATCATGAGTGTGAGTCCCGCCCGAGGCATTCCATTCTCACACTGCATGAGCAGCTGCCGAGGAACTGGTAGTCACAGATGCCTGAGGAAGGGTCTGGAAACAGGGTCCATACTGTATGCAGGATGAAAACCCCAAGGCAGGGACGAGCAGCACCCTGGGGACCAGCCTCCGGCCTTGGTGCTTTCTGACAGCTCTGTGTCCCACAGTGGAGATCCCTGAGAATGTTCACATGGATGACAACCACTCTCAGAGTGGCACAGATTTGAGCACCAAAGGACGGGCTTGGAAAGGCGGGGGGATGCTTTCGTAAGGAGGGTGTGGATTCAGAACTCTAGCCAGGGAGGGGGGCGGATCTGCTGTTCCCATGGGAACAGGCATCTCCAAGCATGCTCCCTTTGACCACTGACAGCCGAGGTACATCATTCACGCCCTGTACGTCAGACACTGGGCTCCATTTTACCCTCACAGTGAGCTCATGCAGGCCCTGCTTGTCACAACCGCTTAAAGCCAAGGCTCAGAGAGGTTGATTCACGTCCCTCAGAGGCCCACAGCTGGCACGTGCTGAAGGTGCTGAGACACAGGCTGACCTTGTCACTTCCACTGTGCGCTTCTGATTCATCCCGATCTCGCATCTGCAGACATATCTGGAGATCAGCTGACACCGGCCTCGGTGGCAGAGACTTGAGCTGCAGGTGACTGAGGTCCGAGCGGAGGATGTAAAGGGTGATTTGGCTCATGAGCGACTTGGGTGTGGTCAGCCAGGTTACCTGCCTATTATTGATGGAGAGAATCTGACAGTCGCTCTAGGATCTCCTCCTGCCTCTCCGCTCCAGCTTGGACTCTCTACCAGGGACTGAGCATGCCCAACCTGTGGACAGCGAACTTAGAAAGACAAATGATGGGGCTGGACATGCAGCTCCGTTGGTCGAAGGCCTGCCTAGAGAGCCCTGTCAGGTCCCGAACACCACATAAATGGTACTGCTGTGCACGCCTGTGATCCCAGTGCTCTGAGGCAGGAGGATTACAGTCTGAGGTTGTCTTCACCTACATTCTGAGTTTACAATAGCCTGGATAGCATGAGGCACTGTCTCAAAAGACCGACAGATATCACACACACACACACACACACACACACACACACACACACACACACTACAAGAAGTTTGTTTGGATTTGGTTAACAAAAACTAAAAAAATACAATAACTTACCATCAAGAATGAGCCAGGTGGGCTGGAGAGATAGCTCACATTAGGCTCACAACCAAAAACAAAAGAATGAGCCAGGCGGTGGCACGTGCCTTTAATCCAAGGATTCCAGAGGCAGAGGCAAGCAGATAGATCTCTGAGTTCAAAGCCAGGTCTACAGAGTGAGTTTCAGGATACCCACAGCTACATAGTGAGACCTTGTCTTTACAAAAACAAAACAAAAACAAAAACCAACCAACCAACCAAATAATAATAATACCAAGAAACAGAGCCAGGGAGAGGAGACAGAGGGTAGAGAGCTTACTGTGCAAGCGTCATGATCTGAGTTTGATGCCCAGGACCCACAGAAAGGTGGAAAGACACAACCAACTCCGCAGAGTCTTCCTTCCAGCCCACATGCGCTGTGGTAAATACCATGTGGCATTAGAAAAACAAACAAACAAAACGCCCCTAACTGAAATACAAGTTTAAAAACAAGAATGCCGAGAGCATAAAGAATCAAGTCCACAACCTCCCGAGACGGTAAGGGACACAGCTGGCCTGGAGCCCCCTGAGGACACATCAATGTTCTCAGAGTTTACACAGCAAGGCCAGTGATCCCTGTGGAGGGAATTTGTCACAGGGAGAAATCTCCAGAGATAGAGCATGAGAGCTTTGCAGGGCACCTCACAGTAGCACCCCCAAAAAACAAGAGCCAGGAAAAGGACCCCGAATTCCACTCAGAGGAGACCACCAAACAAGGCACAAAAGGAGAAGCCAGGCAGCCGTGGAGAGGCGGTCAACCTGTCTCTGGGAGTTGTCCTCAAGTGGGAAAGGTTGTTCTTTGGTAGACTGTACCATATACCACGGGGTGTATGCACGTGTGCCCCCCCCACACACACATGCAGTTAGAACATGAAAAGATCACATACAATGTCTTAGTTATATAATGAAGAGCTTCCTGCTGTTGTGATAAAACATCTGGCAAAAGCAACTCAAAGAGGGAAGTCTTTCCTTTGGCTTAGAGTGGGAGAGTGTAGTCTGTCATTGTGGGGAGTCAAGACCAAATGCACCTGGTTACATTGTATCTGTGGTTAGGAAGTGGAATGATGGATACTTATGCTCAGCTTGAGTCTTTTTTATCTATCTGTTTGTCTGTCTGTCTGTCTGTCTGTCTATCAATCATCTATCTATCTATCTATCTATCTATCTATCTATCTATTTTTCTATTTATCTATATCTATCTACCTATGGGATCTCACTATGTAATGCTGACTGACCTAGAACTCTCTATGGAGACCAGACTGTCCTTGAACTCACTGACATCTTCACACCTCTGCATCCTGAGTGCTGGGATAAAAGGCATGTGTACCCCCAGACAGTTTCTTCTTCTTGATGTTGTCTAAGGAATAGTGTCTGCCTCGCCCTTTAGGGTAGGTCTTCACCCCTAATCAAGACGGCCCCTCAGAGGCATGCTTAGAGGAATGTAATCTAAACAATCTCTCATAGGAATGCGATGATTTGCATATGCTTGGCCCAGGGAGTGGCACTATTAGGAGTTGTGGCCTTATTGAAGTAGGTGTTTCACTGTGGGCGTGGGCTTTAGGAACCTACTCCTAGCTGTCTGGAATGGAGACTTCAACTAGCAGCCTTCAGATGAAGATGTAGAACCCTCAGCTCTGCCTGCACCATGCCTGCCTACATGCTGCCATGTTCCTGCCTTGATGATAATGGACTGAACCTCTGACCTGTAAGCCAGCCCCAATTAAATGGTGTCCTTAAAAGACTTGCCTTGGTCATGGTGACTGTTCACCGCAGTAAAACCCTAAGACAGTTGTGATGGGGTTTGTCTCCTAGTAATAACAGATCCTATCAAGTTGACAACACACACCATCACATAGATATTTTACATATGCATTTACATATAAATATACATGTATGTATATTTACAAAGCATAACATCCTACAGGATGTGCACTGAACATTCTTGCTGACTGTCCTTGTGGGTTGGTCCTTGTGCAAGCTGTGGCATGCACATGCATATATATGCACATGCCTGCAGGCACCCACTCATGCATGCATGCATGCATGCACACACACACAAGCATGAACATGCACACGCATACACACACAAGTAAGTAAGTGAAATGTAAATTTTTGCTATTTACCACGAGGGAAATGGAACTTTCTTTACCATTTTGTGTAGCTAACAGAAAATATATTTCTATGGTGGAGTGGAAAGAGATCCTGCCAAAGCCACCCAGCTCAGGTGGGACTTTAAGGCTCTTCCCAAGATCAACCCTGTAATGTTGCACAGTTTTTAAGATTCTGTGCCTTGGCCCTCCTGTTCCCTCTTTGGGAAGTACTACTAGGTGGACCCCTGACTTTTGCCACACCCCACTGCAAATCTTTCTGTGTCTTCACCCGAGTCTACCCATTTGGCCTTCCACCTCCCTGCCCACCTAGAACATCACAAACCAGCAGATTTAATTCATCGAATGACTGCTTCCCCAACAGAGCTGAGGGGCCAGCCCTGGACTGGCACACTGAGACACACAGGTGAGGGAGCCATGCCAAATGGAGCGTGACCTGAAGGCCGTGGCCTTGCTGGGATTTTCTGGATAAATAAATGACTCAGTGAATGCCTGGTGAAAGGAATTGTCTCTCGGTGGTGGAGACTTGACTGGGCGGCTTGTGGATGGTATATAATGCCTAGCCTGGAAGGAACGCAGCCACGCCATCCCAAGGATGGGGGACAGTGAACCCCGTTCTCAAGAGAATCTGCTGTTCAGCGTTCATGGTGGGAGGTTCATGGTGTGATCATATACTTAATATCATTTTGATGAACAAAACTATTCAGTACCTTGTACATTGAAGGGCACGTTTTCAGTGGTAACTTTTTTCAGTTTTATTAGTGTATACGCATGTGAGTATGTACGTATGTGTGTGTATGGTATGTGTGTCTGTGCATGTATGGGTGTGTGTATGTGTCTGTATGTGTATGGGTGTGTATGTGTGTATATGGGTATCTGTGTATGGGTATGCATGGGTATATGTGTATGTATGTGGGGGGTATATGCATATGTATGTGTGTGTGTGTGTGTGTGTGTGTGTTTGGTGTGGTGTGTGCATGGGTGTAATGGATGTGCTCGCTTGTGCAGGCCAACAGTGACTCTTTTCATTAGTTTCTGCCTCTAATTCTCAAGACAACACCTCTTGTCAGATCTGCAGCTCTCAGATTCCCATAGACCGCTGAGCTAGAGAGATCCACCTGGAGTCACACAGCCCCCGCCCTAGCTCTTGAGGTCAGAAGTGCCCACCACTGCGCCAGGCTTTTACCTGAAGGCTCTGGATCTGAACTGAGGTCTTCGTGTGTTTGCACAGCAAGCACTTCCCCCACTAGGCCATCCCGTGGGCCCCTTCACTAGGATCCTTCCTAAATCACTTAAACCTCAGCAGTGCTGGGTATGGTGCCCTCAGCACTGGGGAGGCTGATGCAGGGGGACTGAAGCGAGCTCAGGCTACGTGTAGTCAGAGGATGCCTCAAAAACAAGACAAACAAAACTTAAGACAAGGCTTACATAACCCTGTTGTTTGAAAAGCCACTGTTCTGAAAGTGAGCACACAGCTTTTGTCCCCTTCGTATTGTCGTAAGTAAACAAAGGGGAGGCTATGAAATTTCACACTCTTAAAGGATCATTCACTTGTTCATCCAGCCATAGTTGCTGAGAACATTCCGAGGCCAGACATTCTCACAGGTGGATCAGTATCAATAGACTCAGGAAATTAAGGTGAGGGTGGGGGGGGTAGGGGGTGGGAGTAAGAAAAGCCACTTTAGTAGATAGGTCGATGAATATCATGGGTAGGTCCATAGTATGGACAGATGGATGGATTAGACAGACAGATGGATGGATTAGACAGACAGATGGATGGATTGGACAGACAGGTAGAGTGATAGGTAATGAGTGGCTGGTGACAGCCATAGTAGATAAGTGTGATAAGATAGAATAATGATGGCCCCTCATTTAATGTTCGCATTCAATCCCCAGAATTTGTGGCTATGTTCTGATGGGGGCAGGAGGGGTACTTTATAGATATGGCTGTGGTTGTTCAGGCCCTCGAGATGAGGGAGAGCCCGGATCATCTGGGTGGGCCCAAGGTCATCACTGATGTCACCCTGTTAGTGGCAGAGGCAGGCAGGAGAGGCACTGGGGATGGAGGGGAAGGTCACAGCCAAGAGTCGAAGGCACTCAGCGGTGGCACTGCAGATGGGGAGGCTGTGAGGCAAGCAGCGTGTGGGCCCGCCACGTCTGCCAAAGGAAGCCAGGTCCCCTGACAGCCTGGTGGTGGAGAAAGAGTCCTTGGTTTGGGGACTCCCAGCACACTGAACTCAGAGATAGCAACTGCTGTTTGATGGCTCCAAACAGCACCAGCAGGAAGCCAACACGTTTGACAGATTGACCAGGGCAAAGTGGACAGACAAACAGGTTTCACCTGTTGCGCCCATTTCCCTCCGGTGGGACAGAGTCCCCCACTCTTCCCTCACAGGTACTCGAGGAATGTGCTTGCTGTGTGGCACAAGGACCCGTCTGCATGAGGACCGCCTCCCTGCCAGGGCCCCAAGTCACCCCATCTGAGAGTACCAACCCCGCTTCCTGAATGTCTTCCTGGGGAAGGACCACATCCAGTCTCCAGGTGTTCAGGCCGAAATGTGTGTGGCAGGAGCTGTCACACCTGTAATTATCCATCTAAGAATGGATTTGCCCAGGCTAGTCCCCTAGTCTTAACTTAGAAGTGTTAAGAATCAGGACCAGCCTAAAGGTGCTCTCGCCTCTCAGGACTGTTGTGAAGACTGAAGTGACACCTGTCCCCAACACACAGCAGATCCAGTCCTCCCTCCACCACCCTTGACACCAGTACCTGCAGCCCAGGTGGGCCCATCTCCCCGGCTGCCTGGAGATGCGGGCTCGTGGGATCCGGGGACAGGGCGAGGCCAGGGGCAGCAGAGCCAGCCCCTCCATCCGGGCAGCAGGGAGAAGGGACGGCTCTGTCATGAACAGGCACACACGGCTCCCAATGCGGCCTCTGGGGCTGAATGAATCACCGTGAGAGTCGGAGGAAGGTGGCAGAGCCTGTGGCACACCCTTCCAAGACACCCCCATATGGAGGTGGGGCTGACTCAGCCAGAACCGCCCACAGGCAGGGATGAGCTCACACATACATCCTGGCCCCGAGCCCAAAACAGAAATGACACACACAAAAAGCAGACATGAGTTGAGCATGTTACACATGCCTGTAGCGAAAGAGAGTCATGAGTTCAGGGTCAGCCTGGGCTGGAGAGATGGCTCGGCAGTTAAGATCACTGGCCGTTCTTCCAGACGACCGAGCTTTGATTCCCCCAGCACCGGCAGCTCACAACCATCTGTAACTCCAGTTCCAGGAGACTCAGATGTCCTCTTCTGGCCCATGTGGTACACATGCATATGGTACAGCCATACATGCAGGCAAAATATCCATACACATTTTTTTTTTAAAAATCTAAAAGAAAAAGAAGGATTAAAAAAACCAATCAACCAGTCAAACACACTTGCAGCGGACGTGAAGCATGCTGTTGGTGTGGGCACTCTCATCTCCCGCAGCCTTCCCAATTTCAAAACCAAACCAAAAGGGAAGAATAAAGCAAGTGACTGGTGGTGACCTGGGGCTTCGCCTCGGCCCAGTCCCTTGTCGCGGGAGCTCTAATTTGCAGGTGGCCCTGGCTGGCTCGGTCAGACCACGCAGGTGACCATCTAACCACCTCCCCACACTCCTTCCTCAGAAGAAGACAAAAGCACCACATCCCGGGAAGGGGGCGGAGATGCCCCCAACACTGCTGCCGAAGCTCCTCCCCCCACCCTACCCCCCGTGTATAAAGTGAATCCGCACAGAGGACAGGCATGAGGCTGGCGCATGATGAGGCTTCACGGAGCTTTGGGTGAGGAATACAGTAGGTGCTTAATGAAGGATAGATGCACAGGTGGGTGGGCAGGAGTGGGTGGACAGACACACATGTGGACAGAAGGATGGATGGATGGATGGATGGATGGATGGATGGATGGGTGGGTGGGTGGGTGGGTGGGTGGGTGGATGGGTGGGTGGGTGGGTGGGTGGATGGATGGATGGGTGGATGGATGGGTGGGTGGGTGGGTGGGTGGATGGATGGATGGGTGGATGGATGGGTGGGTGGGTGGGTGGGTGGATGGGTGGGTGGGTGGGTGGGTGAATGGATGGATGGATGGATGGATGGATGGATGGATGGATGGATGGATGGATGAAGAATGAGGGGTGGGATGAAAAAATGGCTGAATAAGGCGCTAGAGATACACATTGGTTAAGAACTTGTGCTCTTCTGTGGGCTGGAGTTGGCTGTTCCCAAGGCTCACACTGGTTGGCCCAGAACCACCTTTCAACTCCAGTTCCAGGGAATCCAGCGCCCTCTTCTGGCCAGCTTGGGCACCTGCCCATGCATGGTGTACATACGTGTGTGTGTGTGTGTGTGTGTGTGTGTGTGTGTGTGTTTTCTCTCTCTCTCTCTCTCTCTCTCTCTCTCTCTCTCTCTCTCTCTCTCTCTCACACACACACACACACACACACACACACATCTTAAGAAAATGGCTGAGTGAGAAAGATAACCAGGAGGACCTTTACGTGAGAGGATGGGTGACTGATGGACAGACAGCCGGACAGATGAGGAGAGGATGTCCCTGTGGGGGAAGGGGAGACAGCAGGCCTGCGTGAAGTGATAAATCAGCGAGCCTCTGGGGAGTAGAACGCCGAGTGAGGAGGCCAGGGCCTGTGGAAATGGCTGACCTAGAACCACACAGCCAGCTGCCGGGGGAAAGCAAGAGTGAACAATCAGCCCGGATCCTCCGACAGGAAGTGCCGCCTCCCAGCTTCCTGGAGAGTTGTGTGTCTTCAGAATGAAGCCTGGAGGTGTGAGTGCGCCCCACCTCGGCTCCCTGGCGACATTCCTCAGCCCCGTGGCCTTGTCACTGGAGTATCGGCCAGGCCGGCTAGGTCACAGTGGTGACTCAGACCTGTGGGCCCTGCGCCTGGCAGCCTGCCAACACCTCCCTCGGCAACCTGAGATCTGGACAACCCTCTTCCTACTGAACTCCTCTGGGTCCCTCACACCAGGAGGCCCCAGAGACCATGATCTGGGCTTAGAATCTGTTCCATATCTCTGTGCCCACTACACAGCGCATTACCCTAGGACATGCTATTCCGCTCTGTAGAGAACACTGGGGCCTCATCCCGAGGGCTGCCTGGCCTCAGCTTTCCCTCTAAGCTCTGTGACTTCAGGCAAACGCCTTAACTGCTCTGGCTCACGACTTTCTCATTTAAACGAAAGCATTGCAAGTTCTGAAGGTTGGTGGTAGCGACTCAGAGAAACCCACAGCACTTTAATTGCCCCTGGCCTACATGAGACATAGCACCCCTTGTTTCCAGGGGCCTGACAACTTTTTAAAAATTTTAATTTCTGTATGAGTATTCTGTATGAATAAATGGCGCGTGCCAGAAAAGGGCATTGGATCCCATTACAGATGGTTGTGAGCCACCATGTGGTTGCTGGGATTTGAACTCAGGACCTTCGGAAGAGCAGCCAGTGCTCTTCACCACTGAACCATCTCTCAAGACCCCTTGCCTTTTTTTTTTTTAATGAAAATGTATAGGCTACTTGCAAAGTGCCAGCCAAGCGCTGCCCTCAGAACCCTGCACGGGTGTCCGTCCACTCGGAGATTAAAGTCCTAAGCCCCGAGTTATTAGGACGTGACTCTATGTGAACACAGGGTGTGGACAGAGGAAATCAAACACAGATGAGCCATTAGAGCAGGCTCCGGGTCAGCGTGAGCAGGGTCCTGGCACAGAGGGCAGCTCTGGGGGAGACAGCATGTAGACATCCGGGGAGACGGTGTGAAGACAGGTTTGATGGCATTGCCTCAGGCCAAGGAAGAGTCACAGCCACCAGAGGCTGGGCGGTCCCGGAGGATGGGAGGATAGGGGGATGCTGGGGAAAACTCTGACACACAGCCTTCAGTGGGGCTAGCCTGGGGTACACCCACCTCACACTGGCAGTTTCTGTCACCCAGAGATGCTGCCCGCTGCTGCTCAAGGCCCCTGAGCTTGCTCCTGCAGGATGGCCCCCTAGAAGGGACCGTGTTGGCTCTGAAGATGAGGACATAAGACTCAAAGAAACGGCTGGAGGGTGGGGGAGATGACAGGCGGGGGTCCTGGCCCGTTAACCCAAAGTTCAGAGTGGAAAGTTAGGGGGCACGACTGTCGGAGTGAGAGGGCACATGGGACAGTGTGAGAGACCTAGATACTGTCAGAAGGGCCCAGGCACCCACATAATCATGGTGGCTATCTTGAACATCTGACTGGGTGTGACCAGGGACATAGGCTGCATCAGACAATTGTCCAGACAATCATGTCTTCTCCCACCAGTCCAAGGAGGTGCAGAAGGACCTGGATGCCCCTGCTTTCCCTCAGCGTCTATCCCACGCACTTCCCCACAGGCTGGGACAATGATCTGGGGGCTGGATAGTATACCCCAGGACTGCTGACCTCTGAGCTGCTGCTGGGGTTGCTTGTGCCAGGATTTACAGAGAAGAGTCCAGACAAAGCCAGGAGCCATGCTGAATGGGGACCGTTACCAAAGGAAGCCCAGCCCCACCGCACAGGTAAAAGCCCGAGCAGAGCTTTGTGTGTGCACACATGTGTGTAGGCATGTGAGAGCATGGGGGGGGGTTGAGCCTGTGTGTGTGTCTGCGTGTTGGGGGATGCGTAGAGGCTAGAGAGGCGCGGCGTTCTCACACACCTTTGGTGTCGCCTTCCATGGGAAGGCTTGGGAACTCCTGCAAGCTGCACTGTGGGGTTGTATTGTACACACCACAACACGACTGTACACACCACAGCAGGCTCTGAGCCTTCTGCAACGTTTCCACGCAGGGGCAGGCTTGTGGGGGAAGGACAGGCGTGGTCACTGCGTCCACTGGGAGGGGAGCAGCCCCCACTCAGCCTCATCAGCTGGGTTCAGACCCCAGCGGGCAGTGCTGCGCTGGACGAAGAGCTGAGACTCCAGCGGGAGCACCGGGAGCCACGGGTCTTTTTATTTTTTTAGGGAGATGGGGTGAGGGGCGTTCTGGTGGGTGCTGTGGCTCAGGCACTCTGACAGGACAGAAGGGGCAGTAGCGAATGGCCACAGACCAGCAAGTCAGGCTCTGTCTTCTCCCTGGGAGATCAGTCTTTGTGGTGTCCAGCAGGATGCTGGGGTGTGTGGGGGTGGGGGTGGGGACAAAGTGATATCAGATGCTACTTAGGAGGCCTGTTTCCTCCCGTGGAGCATCTTCCAGGTGCCTTGGGGTAACCAGAAGGGCTGCAGGAGACTTTGGCAATTCTCTGAGACCTTAAAATGCAGCCGGGCACGGTGACACCTGCCTTCCATTCCAGCACTCTGGAGGCAGAGGCAGGCAGAGCTCTGTGAGTTTGAGGCCAACCTGGTCTACGTGGCAAGTTCCAGGTCAGAGCTAGAGACACTTGTTTCGGTGTGTGTGTGTGTGTGTGTGTGTGTGTGTGTGTGTGTGTGTATTAATCTCTCACTATTGTCTCCAGCTCCCCACCTGGAGAGGAAGAACACCATGCATCAGCACCAGGCTCAGGAGTCACTGGGGCTGGGTTTGACTCCCTGCCCCTCCACCATGACTTGGCAAAGTTACTCAGCTGCTACGCCTCAATTTCCGTCTCTGTAACTCAGGGATAAGTTAATCAAGATAACCTCACAGAACTCTTCCTAACAACAGTCCTGGATGAAGCACTCAGGAGAGTGCGGTTCACATAGACACTCCTCATAAATGCTCCTGCGGTAAGGCGGCCATGACAGATACACGGCAGACATTCACACTTCAGTCTAGTCAAGGATCAAGCTTGTAGCACGATGCTGAAAGCACTGCTTGCCTTTGTCAGCAGACACGGGGCTGGGACAGCGCAGAGAGTCATGGTGAATGGATGGACACCAGGAGCTCTGTCAGGGCACAAGAGCACCCCCATTTCTTTAATAGGTACCCAGCACCTCCTGTGAGTTGAGCTGGCCAGCTGGCCCCCGTAAGCTGCTCTTCCAGGTCCCAGGTCGTCTGTGATGATGGAGAATGGATGGTTTGGCAGGTCTGACAAGCAGAGGTCCCAGGGAAGGCCCGTCGGTCGCCAGTGTTCTCCTCCGCCCATCCGCTTAGACCCAGATGACACCTGGACAAACAAGCCATAAATACGTGGGGCTTGGGCTAGAGATGAAGCCTGAATGGAGGATAAGAGACGCGGAGCAGTGGGGGTCGGGCAGGGCTCTCTGTAGATGGGCAGGGTCCCTTGGATCGGGAAGGGGCTCGGGTACAGAGCTTACCTAGTACACTTGAGACTCTGGGTTCAAACCCTAGCACTACTAAGACACCAAAACAAATAAATGCGTAAGCCATAACAGAGGCATAGCAAACACAGAGGCTTCTGTGGGACCTTGTGTGATTTCAAGAGTCAAGAAGCCTCTCCCATCCACTAACGTGAGTTTTTCCAGCAAAATGCCTCACTTGGCGAGGCTATGACCCAGAAAGGTTAAGCAAGGACTCTGAAACTCAGGAAGGGTCAGGGAGGGGTCTCACTTCTCAGACCCACCTCCTCCCTCCCATCCAGCTGTACACCATGGCCCCTGAACCCCCATCCAGCTGTATACCATAACCCCTGGCCCCCCCATCCAGTTGTGCACCATGGCCTGACCTCCCCATCCAGCTGTGCACCATGGCCCCTGATCCCTCATCCAGCTGTGCACCATGGCCCCTGCTTCCCCATCCAGTCGTGCACCATGGCCCCTGCTTCCCCATCCAGCTGTGCACCATGGCCCCTGAACCCCCATCCAGCTGTGCACCATGGCCCCTGCCTCCCATCCAGCTGTGCACCATGGCCCCTGAACCCCCATCCAGTTGTGCACCATGGCTCCTGAACCCCCATCCAGCTGTGCACCATGGCCCCTGCCTCCCATCCAGCTGTGCACCATGGTCCCTGACCCCCATCCAGCTGTGCACCATAGCCCCTGACCCCCCATCCAGCTGTGCACCATGGCCCCTGACCCCCCATCCAGCTGTGCACCGTGGCCCCTGGCCCCCCATCCAGCTGTGCACCATGGCCCCTGCCTCCCATCCATCTGTGCACCGTGGCCCCTGACCCCCCATCCAGCTGTGCACCATGGCCCCTGCCTCCCATCCAGCTGTGCACCATGGCCCCTGACCTCCCATCCAGCTGTGCACCGTGGCCCCTGCCCCCCATCCAGCTGTGCACCGTGGCCCCTGACCCCCCCATCCAGCTGTGCACCATGGCCCCTGCTGCCCCAGTTAGATCAAGTTCCTGAAGCCACGGAGATATGGCAGGACAGTCAGTTCTTCAGTAAGGCCAAGGCACAGGGTGTCCATACAGCAAGGCATCCCTGCTCCAAGGGTCAGCTGCGAGGCTTTGTGCAGGCCCGGAGTCTTCTTACAGCCTCCCATCCCTGTGGAAGGCCTTACCTGGCAGAGCAGGCTCACCAGTGGAGCCTGTCCTCCTGGCCAGGAAATGTCTCCTCACAGCCGGAGTCGGATGGTCTTTTGCTCCAGGGCTCCCAGTTGAAACATAAATCTGAATCGTCTTCCTTTGACTCTGTGGAGACCAGGGACAAAGCTTCTGTGGTGGGCACAGCCTGCAGTGCTCCCCAGCTCCAGAGGAGACATCTGCCAGGCCTGGGGTCCAGGTGGTCCTTTATGAGACCAGAAGGTTGGGGGGATGTTGGGAGGTGGGGGCTAGCTCTGAGACTTCATGGTCTTGGATGGAGAACAAGGAGGGACTTGGAAATAAGATTCTCTCAGAGACAGTGGCCATATTCACCTACTAAAAATAGAAGGACCCAGGAGGTGCGGATGCCCCACTGCTGCAGACTGAATGGAGGGCCTGGAAAGCTGGGGACCACCTGGAGGCTTTGCCAGCCTCCTCCTCTTACCTGTTCTCTGAGTCCCCAACTCAGGATGTGATGTGGCTGGGCTCTGCCACACCCTCCCCATCATGGTCCCCACTTAAACCTGGAGCCTTCCTTCCCTAACTGGCTTTTGTCTGGCTTTTTGTCATGGTCATGAGAATGGTAACTAAGGTACCTGCTGCACTGGGCATTGTCCAAGAAAAACACCCAGTCCCTGACCTGCCCATCATCCATCTTCAAGGTTACTCATTACCAACTATCTGTGCTTTCTACTGCCTGGAGGTGAACGTACGTGTAGATGCAGGAATTCCTGAAAGCACACGTCTATCGGGAGAGGCCTGAATGACTCGACCACCCTTCACTTCACAGCGGTCCAGCAGGCAGGGGCACACCTGAAGCCGATGAATGACTGACGTCTGTCTGTCTTTCAGCTTGCAGGCTGTTAGAAGGCAGTGATGCCAGAGTGCCACCCACCACCTCTGAGTGACACCACCACCACCACCACTGATGGAGCCTACAAGCATCTAGTGTGTCCCATGAGCTCAGGTCCTTGTGTCCCTACAACAAGAACTCTAGACCTGGTGAAATATCTCTAGTCTGAAAGATGTGTGTGTGTGTGTGTGTGTGTGTGTGTGTGTGTGTGTGTGTGTGTGTTTTGGGGGTTAAGATTACCTTCTCTTGTGGTGAGGAAACTGAGGCTCAGGCAGCCCTGCCCTAAAGCCACGTGGCCAATGGATGTAGCACAAGGATTTGAAGTTTGCGCTGATAACTTCATAGGCTGTGACCTGGGGAAGGTTGCTTCTCCTTTCCAAGCCTCAGTTTCCCCACCCGGGCAATTAGGATTGCTTCATAGGGTTATCCAGGATTGGAGGGAGATGGTACGTGGCCCACATTCACTATAACTTCTCTGTGTTCAGAAGAGGTTAACTTTACTATAAATGAGGAGGAGGGAGGAGGCTGGGGGATACCTGGGGCTTTGCTTTTTGAGAGTCTCATGTATCCCACACCTCAAATTTGCTACGTAGCTAAGAATAATCTGATCCCTTCATCTTTACCTCCCAAGCGCTGGGATGTCACACGTGCCTGCTTTATGCAGTGCTGAAGCTCAAACCCACGGTGTCCCTCCCTCATGCTGAACATGACAGCTTCCACAGCCAGCACACCAGCATTTGAACCCCCTCACTGTCAGACCTAATGCCTGGGCTGGGCCCCAAGGGAGGGTTCTAACTCACCCTGAAAGTGACTTGAATAAGCTTCAAAACGTGTTTTTCAGAAACCCAAGGCCCATCCAGGCTCTTGCCAGGAAATAGTAAGGAGACCATTAGCAGCCCACGCAAGGCGGATCGTGGGTGGCAGGGTGCTACTCAGGTTGCTTCAGTAACTTGTGACCAGAGCTGGCAGCATGCTGGGTACACTGTTGCCCAGTCAGCCTAAGGTCACAGAGCCAAGAAGCAGAGAGAGAGAGAAGCCTTGGGGCCAAGCGGGGTATTTATGGAGACTGAAAGCCCCTTACCGTATCCCGCCCCACCTGCCCACAGCCTCTCCCAGGGCAGTTTGTCAGGGCCTGGGGCTCAGTGGCTCTCACCTTCCCTAATGCTGCACCTGCTGACTGTGCTACTGTTATGAACTGGACTGTAAGTATCTGATAATGAGCCCTGTGAAAGGGCTCTCGAGCCACAGGCTGAGAATCGCTGCTTCAGCTACTCATGTCACTTCGCTGAGGTCAGGCTCGTAGTCACCAAGCTTCCGTGATCTCCGGTGGCAGAGAAGGCCAGCTCGTCTCTAAGTTTAATCTGGCCAGAAACCGGGATAGTGTGTGAGCGCCTCCCAAAACAGCAAAGGCTGCTGTGCTCTGCGGGGCCAGTTGTTAACAAAAGCATGCAGGGAAGGGGGTGGGGAACGCCGAGAGCCAGCCCAGGCTCTGCTCTGCCTTTTGCGCAGAAAGAGGCACCTTTTCCTAATTCAGCAACCCCGCCTATGCACTAACAGGGGCCCTGAGGGGCTGTGGACACACGCGAACATGCTGCTTCAAACAATGGACTCTATCAGGATCAAGAACCTCCCCCCATCTGCCAGCATGATGGTGCACACCTTTAATCCCAGCTCTCAGGAGGCAGAGACACGGGAGATCTGAGTTCAAGACCCTACATAGTGAGTTCCAGGACAGCCAGGGATACCCGGTAAGACGTCTCAAAAAAAGCGAACAAAAATGGAAAAATTTATGAAAAAAAAAAGGAGGAAAGAATAAAAGATCCTTTTTCTTACATTTGGACAGCATTTAAAATGCTGCACATTCTCCCCTCTGTAATTGTTTCAGAGAACTTTATTCTGATTAGGCCCCTGCCCAGCTCCAAAACTAAAGAGTCCAGCCTGAACCAGCTCACCTTGACTAAGTAAGAAGTGTAACCAGACGATCATCAAGAACAGCAGCAAAGCCACGGGCAGGCAGAGCCAGAAAACCAGGAAAGAGAGCGTGAGGTCATTCACCAGCGGCACCAGAGGGTACTTCATTTTGGACCTGTGGCCCTGCAGGGCCACCCGGATTCAGCGGGAGGGCTGCCCCTGAGGACCTGTCAGCTTGGCCAGGCTCTGCTTTCAGCCCAATTGTGACTTACCGGAGTGTGATGTAACAAGGAAGTCACAGTGTCCTCGGGGCAGAGAGAGCCTACAGGGGAGGAAGCCGAGTGGGGCTGGCTGGAAGACGCTCTGGCTTGGGGGAGGCCCAAGTTTCTAAGAAGGGTGGACAGGGCTGGTTTGACCCAGCAGTCACTGGGCTCGTGTGAGCCTCTGACCTGCTTATGAAAGAAACTGAGAAATTCTAAAATCATAAAAACAGACAGGACAGGACAAACATCAGCCCATGTAAGGCATACATACGGGTTACAGTGTGGCCAGGAACCAGCCAAGTCCCTGGGTCTTCCCTCCCAGTAAGCAGCACATACGTATATATGTTGCCAAGGTCGAGGACAGAGGACTCTAGGGGATGGAGGGGGCTCGGTGCTGGAAGGTAAGAGGCTGGAGAGCTCCAGCAATGGTTGGATTGCAGGAAAGACAGGTCCAGCGTTGCCACACTGCCGGCTCTCACAACAGTGCAAGTCTGGCTGTTTAGCAGGTGGGCAGTGTGGACTCTCCCAAGTTCAAAACAGGAGATTGGGGGAGGGGGAGTGAGGTATAAAACACCTGCTCCAAAGTATAAGGCCCAGAGTTGGGATCTCCAGAGTCCACATAAAGTCTGGTGTCCTCGTTGGTCTGCCTATACATCTCGGCAGTGGCCGGGAACCCTAGAGCTAAGCTGGTGGGCCAGAATAGCCGAATTAGCTAAATTCAGCAGGAGCACCTGTGTCGATATATAAAGTAGAGATTGATAAGAGAAACACCTTGGACAATAACCCCCTTCCCCGCCTCCAGAGACTCCAACGGGCAGGCTGTCTGTCAGGTTACTCACTGCGCAGCCATTTAAAACTTTAACACAGTGACTTACTTTGAAGTTTCCCCACTTGTCCTTATTAGGAAGTCTTAGTGAGGGACTTCTAAAAGCTTGCCATCTTATCTCAATGGGCAGGGCAGGACAAATGCCATCTCCTCTTCTCGCCTGGCCTGTTAAGTCACCTACCCAAGGATTTACTAAGATGCGTGGCAGGAAGTCAGCACTGGGGATCAGTTTACGTCTGAAACATAGACGGGCTGGTACACAAGCTTCAAAGGCTGATGGGCAGGGAGGTACACTAAACACGCCTGTGGGGCACGAGGACCGAGCTCAGATACCGGGAATCTCGAGGTCTGAGCCGCCCGCTCCCTGCCTCTAGTGCCTGCTCCGGGACACGTGACCACAGCCCTCAACTGAAGGCCCATAGGCAGGCAGCCGCACAGCAGCACCTAGAACACCTCTCCATGCTAGCGAGGCATCTCCGCAGCCGTGGCTTCAGCCAATGACCTCCCCCTTCCTGGACATTCTCATGCTCTTCCCCGAAATGATAGAATCCCCAGTTCACCCTGAATAAGACATTTGTTCACATAAAGAAACATGAACAAGCTAAGATCGTCTCAGAGAGCTGCTTCATTAGAGATCTCCACCGGGAAGGCCTTCACCTAAGAGCCATGACACACTCGCTGCCAACTGGATCAGATCCTGTTTAGATGGGGCGGCTCCCCCCTACAGGTCTGGCTGTGCAGTGGTGATCATGCCGAAAGGGAGATGCCCTCCACCTCACCCCACCCTGTTCCTGACTTCCTCTCCTAGCCGCACCCAGGTACCCCCAAAGAAAAAATTGGGGCCACAGCATTCATTTCAGACCCCCTTCTCCTTCCAGCTGTGAGCTGATGCCCCAAGAGAAACGCAATCCTCCGCCCGACTTCGCCCTGCCTGTGAATTGGTAGAGAGGCAGAACCTGGGACCCTCAATGAACTCGGGTACCAACATGCCAGTTCCTAGGCTCATCCTCATTCTCAGAGGCTACACCCCCGAGGGTGCATCAGGACTGAGGGGAGGCAGGCTGGGCTTGGGAGAACACAGCAACTCACAGTTTGAAAGCACAGGGTGAAGCTCCAGAGAGGAACGCTCATGTATGCAGTTGGGCATTAGGGACGGAGTCATGGGAGAAGGGGAACCAGGCCGTATAAGGAGAGAAGAGCTGAAACTTGACTTGGTGGTTTATGGGGAATTTCAGCCTCACTAGGGGATGGATCCACAGGAGGGGTCCGGGCAAACAGTATTCAAATATGCATCAAAGAGCGGCACATAGGCAGGGTGTGGTCAACACAGGCCAGGATTTCTAGGTGCTGGGTCAGACACAGAGAAACTTGAAGATTTTTGGCTATGAAACCTTCCCAGACACCAAAATGAGGCCATCAAAGTCAGCTTCTTGGGCCAACGGGCCTGTCTAGAGGTCCTGTGGCTGGCAAGCAGAGCTAGTGTAAAAATGCATAAGGCAGCTCTGCCCCAGGCAGTTCAGATGCAGCAGGAGAGCAGCTCGTGGGCTGGGTGCCACACTGGGGGCTGGCTTGTGCTGTCACCTGTTTCCAGGGCTCACCAGCCCACCACCTATGCCCCAGGCTCGTGGCCCCAACATGTTCCCTGTAAAATCTTCTGCAGCTAACCTGTGCAAAGGGGCAGCGAGGGCATGGGATGACATCCGTGCCTTCCCTCCCTGGAAATGTCTACCCCAGGACTTGCTCATGCCCCAACTGTGGCCTTTGTATATTAATGTTCCACGCTCCTGTAAGCATTACAAGATCATGTATTTTTCTCTTAAATAAGTTAGCCTACTTTTGCATATTTCAGGAAATCTAAAAAGCCAGAATGAAAACCTAGATCAGTTCAAATTGAGCAGACTCTCCTGGACAGTATGACTTGAGACCCCTGCAGGAGCCAGGCCTGTAACCAACCAGGAGCCAGCCCCACAGCCTCTAACCAAAAGCACACACCAAGTTATTAGATAAGAAGCTCCTTAAAATTTAATTGACTGCGTGTAGTACATTCAATCCCCGTGGGTTTCTTGTGGACAAAGGACAGGCGTGGATACAAACAGCTCTGCACCTTCTTCCCAGGCGGACACGGACCCAACAGAGGCAGCGCGGGCACACCTTCATATTTACATCTCCTTTACTTTACAAGTCAATGGCAGAAATATTTACAGAAAATACAATAGGAAAAAGACCCCATCTTGGCAATATACCGAAATTCATACAAATTGTAAATATGGTCTCGAGCAAATGATGATGCTTAGATTTTAGCCACAACCGCCAAGCCCTTCAGAGGAGGAAGATGCCTTGGTCACTGTGGGAACAAGGAACTTGATTTGCTTCAACAAATAGGTATTGGGCGCCTACTGTATGCAAGGCACTGTGGAATCCCAAATTATACCTTCTCCCTCACCATTAAAAAAGTCTGTGTGAAGAACGAGGGTGGCTGCCGGGAGCACACCCTGTGCAGTGGAGCATGGCTAAGCCAGCAGTCGGGTCAGTGGCTCCCTGTCCAGGTGGACCCCTCAGCAAGAGGGGCTGCCAGGAAGTGCTAGAACAGGTGGGCGGATGCTAACGGTCTGCATAGAAGATCTGGCCTGAACAGGCTTTAAATGCTCAAGGCCAGCTGCTTCCAGGACAGTGCCACAGAGCCTCCAAGGCAGTTGCTACCAGCTGCCCAGCTGTACCCAAGGCTGACTACGTGTGGGGAGTTGCACTTTTTAAACAGGAATAAACATCCGGAAACCTCATCATTGTAATGTCAGCCTGCAGAACCTGGTTCTTTCCTAGCTCATAAACAGGGGAGCTGGTCTTCTAGACTGTCCTACTACCTGCGGGTCAGACACCGAGAGGGCCAGCCAAACTGTAGGTCTATTTTAAGTGAGTCCAGAGATGGCACTAACCTAAGATCAAGGCGGTGGAAGGGGAGATGCTTGTGTGCACATGTGCACAGTATGTACACACCAGTATGGCTGAGGAGGGCTGCCCTACCATGTAACTATTCTCTTCAAGGGGCCAAAGGCCAGGAAGGCCTAAGGAAGAAACCCTAGACAAGATGGAAAGGTGGCCGTGAGGACTGAAGGTGTCAAGAGCCCTGTTTTGGGTGTTCTCGGCCAAAGTAGAAGCCGCACCCCACCCCATCCCCACTTTCAAAAGTGAACAGAGTGGGCCACCAGCCTAAATAGCCTTGGGAAATGGTTTCCTGTTTGAAGGTGCCTGGGTATCCAAGTACAGCAACTGAATAGTTTAAGCCACAGTCCAGACTGGTCCCGGTTCCCCCCAAAATTTCTGAACCTGTGGTGGCAAATTCATCCAGAGATGATTGTTAGGTACTAAGTATACCCCTCTGCCATGACTCTGTTCCAAGTGATCTGAGTGCAGGCAGGAGGCACTCAGTGAGCAGGATTCCAAGCACCTCGGCAGGCTCTGCTTCCCAGTGTTTTGTTGGGTAGATGGTGTGTGGGGCAGGAGTAACCAGGGAGGGGGTGTATTCCAAGGTCTGTTGGTTGTGCACACTAGGGCTTCTGTCTTTGGGGGGGGGCAGCCCTTCACACCCGGGCTTCTGTCTTGGGGGGGGCAATTCCCCTTTGTCCTTGGGGAACCACTGCATGCCCCAAAATTCAAACTGCACCTGCGCCATGGTTGTTCTCTTTCCAAAATAATCAGAATTATAAAGAGTTATCAAAAATCAGAGCCAACTGAAGGGGAAAGGCCAGTAAGCCCATCCCAACATACATAACCCATATGTTATTTTTCTGATATCATTTAAAAATCCATCCAAACAAAAGGTTTTCAGAAGAATCACACCAAGAAAGTGCATCTTTATCTGTATTTGTGCCCTCTGGAATGCCGGAAGTTGCAGGTGTATGTATAAATTCTTCGTTCACCTTGGACAGGACAAGAACCCACTCTGCCCGTGAGGGGTCAAATCTGGAAGTATCTTAGATGTTCAATTTCACCTATTCTTGCTGAGTTACTAGAATATTTTACCATTCCCTACCTCAGCGTTGTCACCTGGAAACATTAGATTATTGTCTGACTCAAGGGGAACCAAAGACAAATGACCATATGGCTAATCTGGACTCACGGGAGAGAAAAAGACAAGCAAGATGGGGGTGGGCTTGGGGGGTGGGTGTCTGTACCTGAGCTGAGGGAAAAAAAAGGGTGGCGGCAAACTTCAGACCAAGGACTGCTCCCCGAGGTTCTTACTTCCAGATGGAGAGCACTCACGTCTAGAATGGAGGCACCTACACAGGAGAGCCGGCCCACCACTGCCCCCAATAGCCTAGAAAAGAAAGAAACCTCAAACCAAACAGTGGAATCCTGATTTATGCTTTAATGACAACAGAGGGCCAGTGAGAACACCCCCGTTCAAGTGTGATTATTTCTCTTTGGACTCTAAATGTCACTTGTTTTTAAGACAAAAAAAAAATCTTACTGAAGGAGAACATAAAAACAGGTACATACTGAGCACTGTAACAGGAGTCCTTCTAAAACAGTTTGGTTCTAGCCACCTCCTAAGCTTTGTCCCTGGCAGAAAAGCAGCAGTGAGGTGACAGAAATATTCCGGAGCCCTGGCGGTGGCCTGTGCCTTCATCTGGCTAAGGCCAGAAGCACACAGCAGCAGCGCCTAAGGAGGTGGCACCGAGTCCTGTGGACTGGGCGAGGGGCTCTCTAAGGAGCTGAGGGAGTGCGTCGTTACTTCCTGAGCCACAAATTAGAACCTTCAGCAACTACTGCAGCTGCAGCCTGGTCCTGAAATCAATGCTGGACAAAGCCAAATCCTTCGGAGCCACTGCTATGCACTCACATTTCTTGGTATTTAATGAAGGAGCCATGTCTGACCTATCGCCCTGAACAGCAATGGAGAGGGGCGGCGCCGCCGTTCTCTCCCAGCCTTTACCCACAAACGTGACTAGCATACCCTTCAGAGAGCACAGCGGGGCCTCCATGCCTGCATCTGCTAAGAAACTGAGCCGTGTGAGGGCTCCACAGCGACGAGAGGGCCAACTTGTTAAATATGGAGAGAAAATGGGAAATATTTTAATGTCAGACTTCTTATCTAAACAAAACTCATTTGTGTTTCACCCTGTCAGTGTGACAGGGGTGACAAATGGATTCACACGAGGACAACACTGCAGCCTTTCCTTCTCCACAGTGTCAACTTGAGCCTAAAAAGTTCTGGAAGATTCTGACACAGATTGTAATTTTGAATACACCCTCCTAAAAAGCGAGGTATAAAACTATCTTCAGTTTCTAACTTGCAAACTTGTTGACACTATTAATGCATGTATTTAACTGATGCATAAAAGCCTTTTTCCTCAAAAGGCTGGTATTTTACTAAAATTGTCACTTTTAAAAGAAAGTTTATGGCTAAAATGCTTGTTGTTGTTTTCAGCAGGAGTGTGACGGTGCAGGGTCCCTTCCCTGGAGAGCTGGGGCATCACGCCAGTGGCTTCACATCGGACTTCTTCTGGTGAGTCAACAGTGTGCTCTTGGGAGTGATGAGCTTTAATTTTTACAGAACTGTCTTGCTTTGATGTGAGAGCCCACTCTGGAGTTCACTGACCTAGACGAACTACCTTCTAAGAACTGCAGTTCTTGAGTCCAACCTCCTGGAAAAGGGCAGTATAGAACTCTGGCTCCAACTGCTTGTTCCGATACTTGTTGACAATGTCAGTGATTTTCTGTTTCCGACGGACATGTGGTGGGCTGTAGGAATCGCTCTCCAGTCTCTTTCTTCTACAAATGTTTATTACTGTCTGCCTCACCAGAAAGCCTTGAAAACAGAGGTCAGAATAACTGTTAGTAAGCTGCCAGGTGAACTATGTTCACAAGACCCATTTCCCCAGTACTCTAATTCTTCCACTGCAATCCTCTAATTTCCCACCTCAGAAACAAACAAGACACCAAGACAAAACTACAGAGACATTAGCATGAGACCGGAGTCAAGCCTGCTCTCACAGAGCCCTGTCCTCTGCTCCCAAACAACTGTTACCTCTTCTAATCCTGGCAGGTAGTGAAGGCCCATTTCTATCACTAGATTAAAGCTTAAACAGATGCCAGGCAATACAACACCCACCCCTTCTTAAGGGCAGTAAGCACGTGCAGGCACTAGGACGTAATAAGACCATTTCCTTACTTTTACTTATCTGAGCATTAAGAAAGTCTTAAAGAGGCCAGGCGGTGGCGTACGCCTTTAATCCCAGCACTTGGGAGGCAGAAGCAGGCAGATTTCTGAGTTCGAGGCCAGCCTGGTCTACAGAGTGAGTTCCAGGACAGCCAGGGCTACACAGAGAAACCCTGCCTCGAAAAAACAAACAAAAAGACAAAAAGAAAAAGAAAGTCTTAAAGAAAGAAGGCGAGGCAGTGGTGTACTCTACTCACTGACATCCTATGCCTCAGAGGATGGCTACCCACACCTATACAGGTAGCCCTGTTTAAATTAGGTCAGACACACACCATGAAAGAAGGTTGTCTGGGCTTCAGTGGTATGAAGAGCATGAGGAAAGGTACTATGAGGTGAAAAGGACTGAAATTCCTTAAATACATGTATGAGATTGTCAAAGAATAAAAATTAAAGGTGAGGTGGGAAAAAGAAGAAAGCAAGGGACCTAGCCCTTCAGCACCCACAAAGCCCTTACCGAGTGCTCGCCGGCTGACTATCATCCCATCAACCAGTGGTATGACCATGTTAAATTTTCCAGTGGCTCCTTGAATTTTTATCCGGAACAATCCAGTGTTTAAAGGGTGAATGAAGATTACTGGAACTTCTTTTTCAAGAGTTGTAGATCTTAGAAAAGATAAGTTTTTTTAGTCCAGACACACAAAAATCTTTCCTATGCAGTACAAGAACATATATCAGGGTCTGGGGACCTGTTGTCAGCAAAGTTTGAAGTGTGCTCAGAATATTCTTCCTGGAAACCCATGCTACTGCAGCTGGAGCCACTGGTCATTATCACACTGTTGGCTCACCAGTTAGGCTTTTTAGATAATTAAGAGAGGCTGAAAAATTATTCTTAGGCAACTACTTCTAAGATGTGGGTAGAATGGACAGGCAATTATATTACAGAGGACTAAACATCTGGCGGCCAACTATGGGACTTTTGCTCAGTCCCGTGTTGCAGGAGAAGTGTGGCTTTTACACTGTATAGAGTCCAAGCAGGAATGTCAAAGCCCAAGGTGGGAATTCTATATATGACTTTTTTCTCAAGACAGGGGTTGGGATAAACCTTGGAAACAGCATGCTAAGAGAATAAAGTCATGCATAAGGAGACAAATTCTACATAGCAGCATTTATCTGAAGAGTAGAAAATAAAGTCAGGGGTACACAGTGCTTAAAGACAAAATGGGGAGGTTTTTATTAGAACAATAAAAAATTTCAGTTGTACAGAGTAAGTCCTAGATGTCAACTGTCCATTGTACTAAGTAAAGCTATACTGTACTATATAATTAAAAGCCTGAGGGCAGAGCAAGTAGTAGTAGTAGTAGCAGTAGTAGTAGTAGTAGTAGTAGTAGTAATAGGGCTGGAGAGATGGCTCAGTGGTTAAGAACACTAATGGCTCTTCCAGAGGTCCTGAGTTGAATTCCCAGCAACCAAACTGTGGCTCACAACCATCTGTAATGGGATCCGATGCCCTCTTCTGGTGTGTCTGAACAGCTATAGTGTGTATATACATAAAATAAATAATAAAACTTTAAAAAAATAATAGTAAAATGATAGCTACGTGGGTGGCAGGCGGCTTCTGAAGGTGGTATGCATGTTCATGGGATATACTGTAGTGATGGTCTCATGCGTGTACACCTCCACACTTAGCAGATTTAACACACTAAATACGTACAACTTTCTGTATAACAATAACACTTCAACAAAGTAGATGTTTACTTTTCCTTTTTTCTGAGGGTCTTACTATGGTGGTTTTTTTCCTCTCTTCATGATCCAGGGAAGACTGAGACAGACTGGAGACCAGTGAAACAGCTAGCAGCTGGATCTACTAGTCTATCAAATACGCGAACATGGAAAGAAGGGCCATAATAAGCATGCCATCTTGCTAGCCCTTTGACTCTTTATTTAAAAATTTTATTTAGCTTATTTTTATTCATATATGTGTACACATGAGCAAATGTGTGCCTGTTGTCTTCAGAGGTCAGAGGAGGGAGCTGGATCCCCTGGAACTGAAGTTACAGATAGCTGTGAGCCACCATGTGGGGGTCCGGGAACGAAGCCTGGGTCCTCTGCAAGCGTAAGTGTTCTTAACCACTGAGCCATCTCTGCAGCTCCAGGCTTGTTACTTTTTGACTTTAAGCACTGTTCATTCTAAATCTTTCATTAAGCTGTAACCAACAGATAAAAACAGACATGCTGATAGCCCCAGGCAAGTAAGAGAACATACCTCAGAGAAGTGCTACTATTTGCAGTGGTCTCCACACCAGTGCTGATCTCTGCCATCAGATCTGAGAGCGGAAAGTTCTCTGGAAGAAAACAGTTCAGTTACTACCACCCAGTTTCCCCACATTCACACAAGTCCACAGTCTGTGCTGTACCACAATGCAGAATCCTATGGCTCCCTACATAGAAGACAATCTTTTACAACATGCTTTGGCAGAGCTAGCCCAAAGCAGAAGGCTTTTGGAGAATTGGATCTGTAACTGTGACGGCTTGGTCACAAGAGGCCATGACACTTTCTTATGAACTCTGAGATGGACAGGGCTCTAGGCTGGGGTTCTAACATTGCTTACGCAAAACCCCTAAGAAACTGATCCATGGCAGAACTCGTAACAGGCTTCATGAGACTGGATGGAAGCTGGGGGACGAACCCTGGCTTATGAAGTCAAGCCTCTACACCCACCCTTCCTTATCATTTTACTCAGAAAAGCCCTCTTTCCCTGGAGAGTACCTATATCATCGTAGCGTTCCACCCAGACTACAGATACTCTTGTCTCAGGTCCGAGCGGGGGCACAGGGCGACCCTGAGGCAGCTTCTTCATTCTGGAACTGGGACTGAGCTACATGAAGAGAAGAGCAAAAGAAAAAAAAGGGTGTGTGTGTGTTGTTTGTTAGTTGGTTGGTTTTGTTTTTAAAAACTACCTGATCAGACATTTATCAAGATGATTAGTGATGTGTTTTATGTCACCAAAGTCACTTTGGGAAGAAAGTGTGAAATAAATTTGCCAAAACAGTTCTTCAGCATCTCTGCTCAGAAGTTTGAAATACCACCACTTTGGGGATCTTAGCCTCTAAAATGCAACCCTGACAAGTTATTCCCAGCTTCTAGATGAGGTGTTCCTGTAGTAATCTATACCTAATTGTCCTCATGTTGTCTGCAAAAAGACAAGAGTTCCCAGGTCTTTAGAGAAAGCTCATATACACTTTTGTCTTTTCTGCCATTCAACTGGCTTTTGTTTGTTTGTTTTGTTTTTTCAAGACAGGGTTTCTCTGTGTAGCCCTGGCTGTCCTCGAACTCAGAAATCCGCCTGCCTCTGCCTCCCAAGTGCTGGGATTACAGGTGTGCGCCACCACCGCCCCGCTAACTGGCTTTGTTTTTGTTTTTTGTTTTTTTTCGAGACAGGGTTTCTCTGTGTAGTCCTGGCTGTCCTGGAACTCACTCTGTAGACCAGGCTGGCCTCGAACTCAGAAATCTGCCTGCCTCTGCCTCCCAAGTGCTGGGATTACAGGCGTGCACAAACACGCCCGGCTCAACTGGTTTATTTTTAATGAACTATTTTTGGTATGTCTTTAAATCATTATATAAGGGTGTGTTTATTATTATGCATAATAACTTATAGTACATAAATTTCACTATTTAATCATTCTTCAGTTAATGGCCATTGGGATCTTTTACTTTTTAAATATATACTCAAACAGTGCCACAATAACCATCTTTGTACATATTTATTTGAAGAACTGAAGACATACATATTTGATGCTGACCACACACCAGATCACCCCTCACTCCTCTCATCTCCCATATTCTCCCCACTTCTGCTTGCCCCTTTGTTGCTCTACATAATTTCACTTTTACGTTTTTATGTATACATACATAATCCTATGACTATTCAAATTCTAGAATCCACTAGAACCCACTGTTTTTCTGAACTGGCCTTTTTTAGTTGCATTGTTTTTGTTGGTTTTTTTGGGGGGGAGTTGAAAAAGACTTATTATCTGTCTATATATCTGCGTAAGTGCCTATGTGTCTGTCTATGCGCATGTGCACGTAGGTGCCCAAGGAAGGCCAGAAGGGCGCACAGGATTCCCCTGGAGCTGGGGTAATAGGTGGTTATGAGTCACCCAACAGAAATGCTGGGAAGCAAGCAGTAACTGCTTTATTTAACCACTAAGCCGTCTCTCTAGCCCCTCTTCAGGGCTTTTACCATAAAGGGATTTAGGGCTTGTCATAACATTTTTTTAATCTATTGAGATGATCATCTGATATCTATCCCTGAGTAAACATTTATGTGGTGTATTACTACATTTACTGATTTTTTTTCCAGGTTTTTTTTTTAAAGATTTATTCATTTTATTTATAAAGTAAATAAATAGCTGTAGCTATCTTCAGGCACCCCTAAGAGGGTATCGAATTCCATTTCAGATGGTTGTGAGCCACCATGTGGTTGCTGGGAATTGAACTCAGGACCTCTGGAAGAGCAGTTGGTGCTCTTAACCACTGAGCCATCTCTGGCCTGGCCTCCTACTGATGATTTCTGTATGTTGGACCATAGCTAAATCTCAAGAATAAAGATAACTTGATCATGATCTTTTGATATACTCTTGATTTAAACAAGGGTTGAGAATTTTTACAGCCATGTAGCTTGGTCTATAATCTTCTTTTTGCTATATCTGTATCTTGTTTTGGTACACTGGTTTCAGAAAAACCTCTGAAACTACCTCATCATTTCCTGCTTTAGCCCTTAGAAGTCGGCGGGACTCCGCAGTCACTCTCATCCAAGTCTGGCTCTCTTTCAGGAAATCCTTCCTTCCTTCCTTCTTTCCTTCTTTCCTTCCTTCCTTCCTTCCTTCCTTCCTTCCTTCCTTCCTTCCTTCCTTCTTCTTAAATAAGTGCTTCAAGTGTTACTTATTATATGTTAAAAATATATCAACTTTGATTTAATTTTGACATGCCTATATATCCAGAAAAATTGCTCATGTTTCTAGATTTTCTGTGTAATATATTTTAAGGCATGTTCTGATGATTTTCTGAATTTCATTGTTTTCTTATTTTTACAATATCTTAAGGTGAACTGTTAAACTGAAATCTATCTGATTTCTTAAATGTGAACACTTACAGCTATAATCCTCCTCTTAGGCCTGCTTTCATTGTATCCCACATTTTGGTATTTTCATTTTCATTTAAGTATAGGGATATTTTTTAATTTCCTTATTTTTTCAATAACTCATTCATTAGTGGAGTGTTTTGCTTAATTGCCATTAGTATTTACACTTGTTATAACTTCCTTCATGTCCTACTGGACAATCTGTTTTTTTAATTTATTTTTGTTGAGATGGCCTGTCAGTTGGTGAATATCAGACACTTTTCCTATGCTAGGTGTAAGTTCACATTTAGTAGTATTTGCTTTGGGGCTGGAGAGATGGCTTAGCGGTTAAGAGCACTGACTGTTCTTCCGAAGGTCCTGAGTTCAAATCCCAGCAACCACATGGTGGCTCACAACCACCTATAATGAGGTCTGATGCCCTCTTCTGGTGTGTCTGAAGACAGCTACAGTGTACTTACATATAATAAATAGTAGTATTTGCTTTATGAAACCGTGTGTACCCATTTTCAATACAGATTTTAGAATTATAATGTCCTCTTAATGGGCTATTCCCTTGATGGAGTGACTCTTCAAAGCAGATCTGATTTGAAGTCTATTTTTATCAGATTTAGAATAACAACAGGCTTGTTTCCTACTTCCATTTGACTAAATTACCTTACCCCATCCTTTAACCCTATGGTAGATAGTTTTATCTGTCTTTTGTGGTGAGGTGTGTTTCTTTCTCTTTTCCCTATGTGCACTGGTGTTTTGCTTGCATTTATATCTGTGTGAGGGTGTTAGATCCCCTGGAACTAGAGTTATGGACAATTGTGAGCTGCCATGTTGAAACCAGGAATTGAACCCCAGGTCTTTTGGAAGAATCTGGCTCTTCTAGAACAGACAGTGTTCTTAACCACTGAGCCATCTCTTCAGGCCCAAGGTGTGTTTCTCGGTGGCAATAAATCCCTTTTTAAAATTCAATCATGTCAGTCTGAGTGTTCTGATTGGGGAAATGAGACATTACTATTGAACAGTGTTAACAGGACTGTATTAACTCCTGTCATTTTGTTGGTCTTAGAATGGTGTTTTCCCATTTCTCCCTTGCTTAACTAAGAGGGTTTGCTTGCTTCTGTACCTTCATACATGTATTTAGATTCCTACTTAGTTCAAGGATTCCCTTTGTTAACTCTATGGAGCTAGCTTAGCGGTCATGAGTTCTTTTAGCCACATCACAGAATGCTTCTTTTTAAATTATGATCAATTTGCTGAGGACAGTAGTCTGGGTTGACAACTGCCTTACAAAATACACTATTTCCCATGATTTTAAAAAGGTTTCTGTTGAGGATAAGACATGGTTACCTGAAAAAAAAAAAAAAAAAAAAAAAGAGGCCATGAATTTGAAAGAGAGCAAGAAGGGGTATATGGTAAGGTTTGGAGAGAGGAAAGAAAAGGGAGGAACGCTATAACTATAGTATAATCTCAAAAATAAAAAGCAAAACCTGTAAAGAAGATTCTGTTGAAGAAATCTACATTTACTCTGATATATCTGCCTTTACACATGATTTGGTGTTTCTTTCTTGATGCTTTCAATATTTTCTTTGTGTGTATACACATGCACATTTCATTTGTGTGCACGTGTGAAGACCAGAGTAACAGTGGGTGATAAAGACAGTTTTTTAGACCAGTCAGGTGCAGCAGTAAGAAGGGGACAATGTGTAACTGACTGTGAACTACCAACTGGGACAACACATGACCTTCAACCAACCAAGACAGGGTCTTTCACTGACCTGAAACTCACAAAGTAGGCTAGGTGAGCATGCCAGTGCGCCTGAGACCTGCCTGTCTCTCCAGTGCTGGAATCCTAAGCACATGCATTCCTAGTTTGTAACATTCTCTGTTATTCTTTCAGAGGGAGTGTTTCTTCAGGATAAGCTACAGACAGGAGATGTAGTTTTCCTCTGCTAAACTAGTGATCAGTGCACCAAGCACAATTTCCAGTACTCACTTGCAATTTAACTGAAAGACAGTCAAAAGGTAGACCCATGAAAATACAGGAATAGAGTGTGTGTTTGTTTGTTTTAGAAATACAATGAAGGGGCTGTAGAGATGGCTGGCTCACTGGCATGTGATGCTCTTGCAGAGGACCTGGATTTGATTCCTAGCACCTACATGGAATTTACAACCATCTGTAACTCCAATTCCAGGAGTCTCTACACTTTCTTCTGGCCTCCTTATACACCAGGCAGGCAGGCATGTGATGCACAAGTATATATACACAGGCAAAAAACTGATACACAGAAAATAAAAATAAATCTTAAAAAGGAAAGGGGCTTGCAATTAAAGCATGTAGAGTATTCCCAGCTCTTGAAATGCCGAGACACAGAGATCCTGCAAAGCTGGCCAGCCAACGTTCTTTGAGAGAGAAAAAGCATTAAAGAAAAAGAATGGAATATAAGAAGTAAAAGTATTCTATACCAGGTAAGAAGAGAGCCGGATGGAGTTAGCTTGCTAACTGAAAGATGGAGAACCGTGAAAGGGAAATAGTTGGGTAGGGTACAGAGCAGGAAAGCAACTGGCCTATATTCTCTTTGTCTACTTTTAAGACAGGGTCTTATGTAGCCCACAATGGCCCAAACTTACTATGTAGCTGAGGTTGACCCTGAATTCCTGATTCTTGTGCTTCTACCACTCAAGTGCAAGAATTATAGGTATGTGCAATAATGCCTGGCTCACCCAATCAGCTTTAATTTGCTTTGCAAGGTTAGCAGAACTATGTGAGTGCCCTTTAGCACACTGGCACTCTGAGCCATACCACTTGCATGACACATAGCAGATCTATGTCTGTGCTAACAACCTAACAATGTGCAGCAGGAGAATCCCAAACTTAAGTTGAATTTTATTAGGATAGAAACGTGTATATCAAATACACTTCCAAATGACCAGAGCCCCATGACAAACCCTCAGACTCTTATTTCTATCTAGATCACAGAAAATGATTTCTCTCAAGCAAATCCAAGCATTTCCAAAAACTTCTCTCTTAGCAGAGCAGTATTTAATAAACTACCCTCTTTTTCTCTGGGTTGTAGTGCAGACTTACAGAGCCCCTGTGTTTAGGTCAGCTTTCTGAACATCACCTACATTTTGATTGCCTTAATTAAAGTAATTTTAATTATATGCACACGCTCCCACTGCCATGAAATATACATGATCATTGGGTATATACCATCATAGTCACAGGTTTTATCATACAGATGAGGAAGACAATTAAAAGGCCAGGGACACTGGGAGTCATCTTCAATCCTTGGTCAACACAGCAGCATTTTTTCCTGAAGTCCTGCTAAGTTCACTTAATGATTCCAATGGACTTAAACAAATTACTTCATGTTTCCTATGTACACAGTCATGCCATTGGCAAATACAGTTCTATTCTTTCCATTTTTTATGGTTTTTTGTTTTTGTTTTTGTTTTTTGCCTTTTTTTTTTTTTTTTTGACCTCTACTTCTCCACCAAGAAGCAGAAGAAAAAGAAAATATCTTGACACTCTCTTTCGCCTTAGAGGAAAATGTTTAAAACAATGCAGAGCATGCAGACAGGATACTGGCTGCTATTTGACTCTGAGCTTTATGGTGTTTACGAGGCTCGCTTCTGCTCAGGGTTGCTGATTTGCTCCCCACCAGCAAGTGTTAAACTTTAGTTTTTTTTTTTTTTTTTCAGTCTGAAAAGAATATTGATTAAAAAAGCAAGATGCTTTAAGAGCTGTCATTCTCTGGGTATGAGAGCATAACTACTGTGTTAGTATTCAGAATAGGAGAGTCAGGATAATGTCTGCATTCCCCATTCCTTTCAAACTGTGCTCTGCGAGGCCTCTTAACCTCATGAAGTTTAAAATCAGTCCATGTTTAGGAGTCATATAACTTGGTATTTTTTACCAAATTAAGCATGTACCTACGCAAAAAGTAATCTTCATAGCTATAGCTAGGGACGCTGCTGAGGCAGGAGAACAGGAAGTTCAAAGCTTGCCTGAGCTGCAGAATGTGTTCTAGTCGGCTGGGGCAACTTAGTGAGTCCTGTCTCAAAATGAAATAATAGTTTAGTGGGAAAACATTTGGCTAGCGTGAGAGGGCTCCAAGCTTAATCCCCCCAGTACTGGGGACAGACAGGAGAGGAAGTAGTAATTTTTACTGTAGAAAGAACCAAACTAAAATCATATAGAAATGTAAGAATGAATGACTGTGGTGGAATTTATACTTCATCTTTTTTATTATTTGTTCTAAATCAATCTTTTCATTCTTATACTCTGATCATGTATTTTTGTTATCACTTACTTGGTCATTTTTCAATAAAGGTTAAGGGGGAAACAGATAAAGAGATAACATCCACTAACAAGAAATATACAAGGAAAAGCCTCTCATATGCAGTAGGAGTCATGCGCCATATTGAATAGATTTAACCATACACGGTAGCCCCTTATGCACAGCAGCACACGCAAAGATTTCCCACAGGTTCTTGAAGCCATGGTCCCTACCCAGTCTTATAGGTACTCTTTGTTTTACAAGAAAACAAAATGACAACAACACCACCCTTGAAATAAAAAAAAAAAAATGCACTTCTCCCAATGGAGGAGTTAGAGAAAGGACTGAAGGAGCTGAAGGGGTTTGCAACCCCATAGGAAGAACAATAATATCAACCAACCAGAGCTCCCAGGGTCTAAACCACCAATCAAGAAGTACACATAGAGGGACCCATGGCTCCAGCCGCATATGTAGCAGAGGATGTCCTTGTTGGGCGTCAGTAAGAGAAGCCCTTGGTCCTGTGATGGATCGATGCCCCAGTGTAAGGAAATTTGAGGGGAGGGAGGTGGAAATGGGTGGGGGGATGGGGATACACCCTCACAGACTCAGAAGGAGAGGGGATGGGATAGGGAAATCTGGAAGGGGAATAACATTTGAAATGTAAATAAATAAAATATCCAATAAAAAAGAAGAAATAGGTGTTTTAACAACAGTAATATAAAATGGGACCATTACAATGTATTTTAATAAAAGCCTATGTGAACTTTGTCTCTTTCCTCAAGAACCCTTTCCATGCTATGTTCATTCTCTTCCTGTGATGATGTAATGTGAAGCAAGGCCCTCATGAGTGAGACACAGTAAAGCACCGTGACAATGTAAGCATCGCGGCACTACATTTCATGACAGCAAACTAATACAGTGGGTATGGGGCAGCACATCTGATACTGAATAAGTATCAGATACTGGTACAGATACTGAACAAAAGGATGATCAACATTCTAGGTTGGTAGAGGCAGATTTCACCAAGCTGTCCCGAATGTTACATTATCTTAAACTTACAAGTTGCTTATTTCTGTAATTTTCCTTTTAATGTTTTTAGATCATAGTTGAATCAGTCACAAAATGGCTGAAAGCAAAGCAACAGACAAGGGAGAACTGTAGTCCTTTTAGTCTCCAAAATGCTGTCACCTTTCTACGGTCAGTTCTTAGCTAAATAGTGTGAGATTACAAAATCTACAGACAGCTCCTGCTGTCTGCTCAGTGGATATTTATTAAGGACAAAGAAAAGCCTCCACTTAAACAGGTAGTTCAAAGCTTGCCTGAGCTGCAGAAAGTGTTCTAGTCAGGCAAGAGAACCAACCATGGCATCAGAATGGCAAAACAAGGAAAATGCTGTCTTAGAAGCAACTGTTTATTATAGATTAGAAAAATGAAAAATTCAAGAATTTATTTTAAAATACTTAAGTTAATGAATCAGTAATCTTGCTATACTCCCTGCTTTTAAAAACTGAGAAACTTGCAGATTTGAGTCTACAATTACTGCCACTTCACCACAAAATTTTGGGCAAGTCAATAAAACAACTTACCCTCTGTGAGGAATTAAGACTGTCTGTGTGATTAGGGACCAACTCAAGTGTCAGGGGTGGCTGCTTCAGAATTCCCGGCATAAGATCCATATTTGAGTCACTATCTTGGTCTGAGATGTTACTTTCCAAGGAATCAGCTACAAGGTAAAGAAAAAAAGATTATAGTATCTGCTACTTTTCTGGAGCAGACATTTCATTATGTTAACTACTCTAACTACCCTAAGTAACTTAAACAAAGCACCGTCTCCATAGCAAGTTCTAGCAGCTATCCTATGAAGGAGCAGGGGGCCTTATTACAGGATTTGCTGGTCATAGAGGTCTTTGCAGCAAACTCTTCTTTGCATTTTACTTGCAACTTGAAAAAAAAAATGTAAAAGTTGGGGCTGGAGAGACAGCTCAGCTGCTAAGAGCAATGGCGGCTCTGGCAGAGGACCTGGATCGGTTCCCAGCACACACATGGTGGTTGATAAGCACCTGTGACTGCAGTTCCAGGGCTCCCCTGCCCTCTTCTAACCTTCATGGGCACCAAAGGTATGCAAGTCATGCACATACATATCTGCAAGCAAAGTATTCATACACAGAAAAGAAACACTTAAAAATTTTAAAGCTATAAACTCATTCTTGGCTTAATTTGTCTTGTGCACTATAGTTTGTCATCTCCTGTTCTACAAGATGACTGAGGTAAGACTAGAAAATAATAAATTCAAAGCTATCTGTTATTTTCTGAATTATTTATATTATATACTCAATCAAAAGCACATCCTAAGTAGACATGAGACACCTAAAAGACACCAAGGACCTAGTCTGAATTTAAAGAACAATCTGGTAGCAGTAAAAACTAAGCAAATGAGCAAAACCCCTGGAAAAATACAAATATTTATTTTATGTAAACAAATGGTCTGGCTGCATGTATGTAAATGTATCACATATTTATTTGGTACCCAAGAAAGTCATAAAAGGTGCTGGATCCCCTGGAACTGGAGTTACAGATGGCTGTAGGTTACCATGTAGGTACTGGGAATCAAACCTGGTTCATCTAGAAGAGCAACAAGTATTCTAAGCTAGACCCTTCCTTCTAGCCCCAGAATGTAAATACCAACACAAGCTGAGTCAGCGCACGCAATGGAATGGCATTAGGCATGTATCGTGACTGTAGGCTAAGACTCAATTGTGGAAACCACAGTGTGAGCCAAAAGGCTCTAGGACTGAGAAGACTTCCTAGTGCAGGCTATTCAACCAGAGAAACCAGGCAGGCACTCAGCCCACAGAGACAGGTGGGCCGACTGCTGGAATAAGGAGGCAGACCACAGCTTTGAATGGAAGGCAAATAAATACTACGATACAGATCATGGAAGGTTCATTCTACTAGGGACAAAAATAACACAGAGTATGAAACAGAGAGAGGCCTACAGTGTAAAATCAAGTCAGGTATAAGGGTAAGGAAGCTGCTCAGCTTTATATAGCAATAGTATTTACTCTGGAGATGAAACTATCACGTGTGATGCATCATATCTCACACTTATGAAGGTGATTTTTTCCACTTACTGTCTAGCCAGACAAGAAATGAGATTAATCTGCAAAAGACCAGTATTTTTCAAATGTATTTAAGTGTGTTTGTGTGTGTGTGGGGGGGGGGAGTGCTGTACACAGCTATAAAAAGTTATAGGACCTAGAACTAGAGTTAAAGGTGATTGAGCCACTCAGCATGGGTGCTAGGAACTAACTGAAGCTGTCCTCGGAAGAACAAGTGGTCTTAACTGCCGAGCCATCTCTCCAGGCCACACCAATATTTTAAGCAAAGCCCCTGAGTTTAGATTAAGAGAGAATTCTCATACTCTATCTATAAGAACAGTGCCATCTCTTCCGGGCTGCTCAAGCCTTCTGCCTAATGTCCAAAGATGAGTGGGAAGGCATCCCGAGACCCTGCTAGCTCTAGGTTTAGATGGGGCTCCACATAAAGGCTCTCACATGGGTACTGAAGAGAAGTAGTCTTTACTCATGACTGAGAAAGAAATGACCAGAGCCCGTACATAGTTAAGCAAAACGAAAAGACAATGCTAGGGTTGAAGTAGGATTTCACTCAAAGATTCATTAGATGAAAAAAAAAACAAAATTTGCCAAATGCCAGAAACTGGATCAAACTGGTGATCACAATGTCCAATGAAATGATCATGAAAGACAAACCTCTCATTTTCTCATATATGAAATCGATATACATAAAATCTCCAATAAGAAGGAAGAAGGGAGAGGAATAAGCCTGACGTGAGAAGGGAACAAGTGGGGTCGGGGAGACAGATGAGCTAGAGCATGTTTTCTTTCATGTTAAATTTCAATTTAACAATGTATGTATAGAGGGATATGCAAAAGGCTAGTGGAGAAATATACACACGCTACAACATATACACATGAAAATGGGATGCCCCCCCAAGCCCCACAAAAGGGCAGAATTAACAGTACCACACTTCTCTTTTAAATATGCCCAGCTGTGTTTTGTGTTTTGTGTTTTGTGTTTTGTGTTTTGTGTTTTGTGTTTTGTGTTTTGTGTTTTCTTTTCTTTTCTTTTCTTTTCTTTTCTTTTCTTTTCTTTTCTTTTCTTTTCTTTTCTTTTCTTTTCTTTTCCCTTCCTTCCTTCCTTCCTTCCTTCCTTCCTTCCTTCCTTCCTTCCTTCCTTTTTTTTCCAAGACAGGGTTTCTCTGTGTAGCCCTGGCTGTCCTGGAACTCACTCTGTAGACCAGGCTGGCCTTGAACTCAGAAATCCACCTGCCTCTGCCTCCCAAGTGCGGGGATTAAAGGCATGCGCCACCACTGCCCAGATTGGCTGTTTTTTCAATAAATATGAAACTGCCTTCACAGGCTCCTACTTTGAACCCTTCTTCTCTAGCTGGTGACACTATTCTGGGGATGCGGAGGGCCTTAGTGGGTAGGGCTGGCAAGGGAAACTAGGTCACTGGGAAAGGTCCTTTGAAGTAAATACCTAGCTGTTGAGTCTTACCCTGTCTCCCACTTCCTGGTCTGCCATGCTGAGAAGCCGCTACCATATGCTATCACAGGTATGAACTAAGCCATTCTGCCGTGGCATTATCACAGTGAGGATGAAAACTTCTAAAACCATCAGCCAAAAATAGGTCCTTCATCCCTTATTTCTGTCAGATATTTTGGTAACCAACACTGTCTGGTTTTCTTGTCAACTTGGCATACATGGGAAGAGGTAGACTCAAATGAACTACCCTCGTCAGCCTGGCCTATGGGCATGTCTTTTGGGTATTTTTTAATTACTAATTGATGCAGGAGGGCCCAACCCACCCAAGCAATGGGGATTATAGGTCTTATGGACTCATCAGCAGGGAATGTTTGGAGATGTAGGCAGAGCTTAGCGGTCAGCTCGAGTAGGACCAGAGACGCCAGCAGACACAGACAGGAAACACTGCGCATGGAGTTTCAGAACAAGGAGTTTACCTGAACTGACTGAAAGTCACTCACATCACATTCTGGCAAAGAATTTATCTACATTCTATCAATGCCTTGAAAAACTCAATGAGGCTGACATAAAAAAAATAATGGACTAAGCTGGGCATGGTAGCACACGCCTTTAATCCCAGCACGCAGGAGGGAGGCAGGTAGATCTCTGTGAGTCTGAGGTCAGATTGTTCTACAGAGTGAGGTCCACTACAGCCAGAGCTACTCAAAGAAACCTCAAAATTCCTCCCATCCCTTCCCAAAAAGAAAAAAGCCTGTGGGGCAGGCAGTGTGTCGTGAAGTGGAAACTTTGCAAGAAGCACCAGAGCAGGCTGTGTGTGAAGCTGTTAAGGGTGAAACCAAAGTTGAGATTACAGCATGTCAAAGATATTAGGTGTTACTGTCGAAGAAAGCTGTAGGTGGAGTGGAATTAGACCAAGATGTACCTTACAGAGTATTCCAACTATAAAGGGCACAGGGGCAGGATGGTCAAGTCTATTAGAGTTCACATCACATAACAATGTTCTCAGATTGCCAGACAACCAGTTCCAGGATAATAACATTTGGACTTGTGGGCTTTAGTCTTGCTTCGGCCCCATCTTTCTCAGCTACCTCCTTACCCCCTGGTTTTGGAAAGTGAATGCTTTACTCTGTGCCATTCTCTATCAGATGGATGCGACTTTCTTCTTATTTGACAAGGACTTTTGTAGGTGACAGCTACCCTGAGTCTGAGAAAGAGAATTGGCATTTTTGAATGCTGTGGAAACTGTTAGAATTGTGGCAACTTTTAGAGTTGGACTGACAGCATTATGTATTATGAGATGGCTTTAAGCCACTGGGGCTAGCTAGATACAGAGTATTAAAGTTGTATCTGAGGAATTCCTTATAGGTTCATATGTGAAATTCTTCTTTCCTTTCTAGTTATTGGTGCAATTGGGAGAGTGCATAGCCTTTAGGAAGTAGATGGCAGAAAGAGGTCACTGGGAAGGGACCTTTAAGGTTAAGGCCTGACTGCTAGTTATGGCCCTGGTCCCCACTTCCTAGACTGCTGTGATGTAAGAAGCTGTCCAAGTTCCCACTGCCAGGGACTAAGCCATTCCACCATGTCTTTTCCATCATAATGGCCTGAAATTCCTGAAACTATGTTTTAGAATAAACTAGTCATAGAACCAGAAAAGTAACTAGCACACTACAGAAAGTTAAGTGAGGACTGGACCTCACAGTTACAGCCCCTTTGCTAAGAAGCTAAATAATGCCTCTGAGGACTTCAAAATCTCCTCTAGTGAATAACAACACACCAAGTAGTGATCAGATGGCAAAACAGCACTATGCAAAACATGTTCTTACTCAATGACTCCACAGGAGAAGGAACCACAAAAGCTATTTCTGTTAGGGCATCAGCATAATACAGCACCTTCTTCTGCCCGTTGAAAATGCTAGCCCCAACATCTTCAGAGGAAGTTATTTCATCTACGAACAAGAAACAACACATCACTACATTGACTTTCCCATTCATGAAATCTAGCCATTTTATAAAGCGATAGCATTTTTAACAAGAACCAGTTTGTAGGTGAGAAGAATAAACCATGAGTGTTGATTAAGTGTCCTTATGATAACTCTGTATAATTTCCTAGTTTGTGAAATTATTCTATAGTAGACCTGCACTTTACTACTGCTCCTCAGCTCAGCTTCTGCTCTCCCTTCTCTGATAATCAGTGATGTAAAAACCTACAAGGGAAGTATCTGCTCTGTGTCAGAAAGAATGAGTTAAAACACCCTAACTACTCTATGTCTCAGTTAAAAGGCACATACAATAATCAACATGACATAAACGATCAGGACCTTCACATGAGGTTGGCACAGATTTCCAGGAAAGGAAATATATAAAGACATGCTTACTTTTCAATAACTTGGAAAAATTCACCTAACATATTACAGGACACTTAATGCTTGTAATGATGTGGTATACAAGAAGTTTAGAGCAGAGGTTGACACACTTTTTGTAAAGGACCAGATATTAATATGTGATGCTCTGCAAGCAGTATGTCTCTGCTACAACTCTCCACTTCTAGCACTGTAGGAACAGAGCTGGTATATACAACACACAAATGGAGTGTGGGTAAATTCTAATAACAGTCTACTTATAAAAAGAAAACTGCGCCGGGCAGTGGTGGCACACATAATCCCAGCACTTGGGAGGCAGAGGCAGGCAGATTTCTGAGTTTGCGGCCAGCCAAAGCTACACAGAGAAACCCTGTCTCGAAAAACCACACACAAAAACAAAACAAAAAAACAAAACAAAAAAAAACAAAACCCAAAACCCAAAACCCAACCAACCAACCAAACAAACAAACAAAAAAACCCTGCAAACAAAATAAGGGTCCTGGTGACACATACAAAAAACCAAACAAACAAAAAACCACTTTGGAATTTCTTGGTCTATAGGAGAAATAAATGATTTTCAAAATGTAAGCCAGCATTAGTGGGATTGGTTTAGTGAACAAAAGTACTTTCTGTAAAGCCTGAAAATCTGAGCTTAATTCCTAGAATCCATGTAAGGGTGAAAGGAGAGAACTGTCCTTTGAGCCTACATATGTAGTGGCATGCGCAAACCTGCCACATACACATATACTTTTTTTTTTTTTTTTTTTAAGACAAGGTCTTACTATGTATCCCTGGCTAGCCTGGAACTCTCTATACAGACAGGCTAGCCTTGAACTCAGAAATCTACTTGCTTCTGCCAAATGCTGGGATTAAAGATATGAGCCACCACATGTAGCCAATAATACATACTTATTTATAAATTGGTGTAGAAAATCTATTCAGTGGTAGAGTATGCCAAACACATGTGAGGCCATAAAGTTCAATTCCCAGCACCACATTAAAAAAAAAAAAACAAAAAAAAACCACGGCTATGTTCAATAATATATTTACAAAAATGAAATATGTGCATATTCTTTATCAATTCTACTTTCAGAAACTTAAGGTTTACATATAATCCAGTATATGTTTCATGGATACATGGAAATTAAAATTCTACCAACTTGAGTAAAAAGTAGAAACTAGAGGTCACGTCACACTGGTGCGGAAGGGAAACTGTGAGACAGCATGACCCTGAGATGAGAACCTCAGACCTCAGGAGCCCAGAACACCTAGATCCTGCCTCAAGTTTTAATCCGTTCTGCTTTGTTACTATAGTTACAGAGCTCAGAAGGCATGTAACAATGGGTAAGAATCTGAGGCAGATGGCTATCAAATATTTGTGTTTCCAGCACTTGGGAGCACAGGTTAGCCTGATATACATGAGGAGATCTCTGTGAGTTCGAGGCCAGCCTGGTTTACATAGCAAGTTCCAGGACAGCAAGAGCTGTTACACAGAGAAACCCTATCTTGATAGACTCCCCACCAAAAAACAAAACAAAACAAAAACAAAAAACAAAACAAAAAACAAAAACAAAAAAAAACCCTTGTTTATTAGATATATTAAAAGTATTTTATACGGAGCTGTATTTGTTTCTTTACATATAAAGGAACACATCAGCACAGTAATAACTAAGTAGTTAATTTTGTATTGGCTTACCCTATCATTACATCCTTCAAACCACAGGAAATATCTATAAAACTAGACAAACTAGGGGTGGCAAGATGGTTCTGTAGGTAAAGGCTCTTGCCTCCAAGCCCACTGACCTGAGTTTTACACCTGCAACTCATACAGTGGAGATTGACCAGACTCCCCAGGCTGTCCTCTACATCCAGGGCACATACATATCCCTTCTTCCCCAATCCTCCCACACAAAATACATAATTTTAAAAAGAGAGAGAATATACAAACTACAACACGACCCCAAAAAGATTAGCACTGAGGAAAGGAGACCTTCCCTTGATATAATCTGTTTAAAATAGTAACAGTTCACAGGAAAGGGCAAAGAGGGGGAAGAATGACCAAACAAGAAAACAGTGAACAGCTAGTCCAAGCTTTACCTTGTTCAGATCCTTCACCATCATCACAACTATTAATTGACCAACTGGTGGACACATGTCCCGTCCAACCAGGGTGTCTTCCCACATCTACTGACCAGCCCAGTGAGAGCAAAAATTCTAGAAAATGTGGCTGAACATTTCTGGAAGACTCGACATTCTTTAAAATCTGAAATACACAGCAAGCATTAGTTATGAAGGGAATACAAGGATATACTAAAATACACACACCTGAAAACTGATGAGCTTTGACGCTTCTCACAAACCAAGGCCCAGTTCAATGTGAATTTGGGAATATATCACCATAGTGAAAAATGCATGTTCTAGAGCTGGATGGCTGGGCTGGAGGGTCCATGTCTCTGTTTCTTCATGTGCAAAGATTATAGGACATGATGCAAATTAAATCCTAAGCTCTCCTTCTGGCAAAACAGTTACTGAGCCAGATCTGTTTGATGAAAAATGTTAAAGTGGTGTGTGGTAACAACCTTGACAAATGTATAAAACTACAAGCCTAGTAGAAATTCAGTAAAGATTAGGTATAATTAATAAATAAATGTGAAAACACCCTTTCCTTAGTCCAACGGAGAGAATATAGGCAGTATAGAAAAACAAAGTAACCAGAAGTTTCTCTCGTCTTCAACTGGCCAGAGAAACCCTCATTTCTAAACAGTGGTTTTGGGGGCTGGCAAAATGTCTCAATGGTAAGGGAGCTTGTTACTGATCCTGATAACATGAATTTGATCCCAGAATCCCATGCACAACAGTGGAAGGAGAAAACCCACTCCCACAAGTTGCCTTCTGACCTCCACTCACATCCCATGGCATGCGGATGGGTACAGCATACAAATAGATATGATAACACGGGGAAATTTAAACAGATTTTAAAATTTAAAAATTTTAAAATCTCATCTTGAGGCCATTTTGCCCTCCAGGTAACAGTAAGTCTACAGCTAATTCTGGCTGTCACAGTATAATGGTTAGTATGTACTGTCAGCTTGACAAGATCTGGGAAGGAGTCTCAATGAGGGACTGTTTAGATTAGGGTGATCTATAGGCGTGTCTGTGAGGGTTCTCTTTTCTTTCTTCACTTCCCCACCTCTCTCTTTCTTTCTTGTCCCTTGTCCATCTGTCTGTCCATCCGTCTGTCTGTCTTTTCACTGTATAGCCCTGGCTGTACTGGAATTCACTGTGTAGATCTGGCTCACTTTGAACTCAAAAGTGATCTATCTGTCTGCTTCTGCCTCCTGGGTGCTGGGATTAAAGGTGTGCATCACCATCACATTGGATCTCTAGACCTCCACAAGGTATTTTCTTAACTGGGTTCACTGAGGTGGGAAGAACCACCTTGAATGCAGGCAGATCAATTCTGGACTGATGATGTAAAGCACAGAGAGGAGGTTGAATGCAAGCCTTCATGCTGGTCCCTGAGAATGGGATGAAATGTGCCTGACTTCCCTGACATAATGGACTTGGGATGATGAGCTAAAAAAGCCCCTTTTCCCCTAACTTTGGTTTTGTCAGAGTATCTTATCGCAGTAACTAGAAAAGAAACTAAGACACACATAGTGATAGAGCAATGCTTGGATCCAAAGTCAAAGATGCTTCTCAATGCTCTGAAATACACTGGGTAGCTCCCACAACAAAGAACAGCTGCTCTTAAGCACTCAGTTCTACAGGAAGGAAAAATATGAAATTCCTTTGCAAATGAAAAATAAAAAGGAGGCAGGAAAGTGTGCCAAAACCATATGGAGAATTTCTAAAAATAAGATTCTCTTAGCTTGCCTCAGGCTTATAGTGTTAGCAAAAGCAAGACCTTAAATTGATTTAAGGCTCTTCTCAGATGAGTGAAGCAGCTAGTCTATAAGCCTTCAGTCATTTATGCAATGATAATTGATGGCAATACTCTGCATGTCTGAAATAAAAGAGAGTTACAGCTATCACTTCTCAGTCTATTGTGTCACTGCCACAATTATCTTTTGCGCACAGAATCAGTCTCTAGAATTATGTTTGTTTTGTTTACCCATAGTTCTCAAATTTTTTTAAACATTGTTTATTTGGCTGTTTATTTAGTGTGTAAGAGACAGCCAGAGAGGGGGGAAAAAAAAAAAAAGAGTATGAGACCAAGTGCGACAGCATTCACACTGCCGTAGAATGTGGAGGTCAGAACACAGTTCCGGCAGTCAGATTTCTCCTCCATGGAGGTCTAGAGATCCAATTCAGACCACCAGATGTGGCTAGCAGTAAGCTCCTTTACCCAAGGTGCCGTCTCACTTGATATTAGGAAACAGGGTCTCATATATGACCCCGGCTCTGCTTGACCTTTCCATCTTTCTGTAGCCTGACTAGATGTGAAGTCTGTAAATAACTAGCTTCTGAAAATTTAATCAAAAAACAGTAGGTGATTCAAATTTATCTTGAAGCTCACCTGCTAGCAGCCAGAATCTCCACTGGCTAGGGAGAGGTTTCAAATATTATTCAGAAGTGTTCAGAAACCTTTATGGCTTCTTGATCACCCTCAACTCCCAGAAGCCCAAGGAAACGGAATGGATTAGACATGCCTCAGGGCCTGTGCCTTTACAGGTAGGAGAAAACTTTCCCATATTTTCAAGTGAGCAACTCCCTAATCTTACTAATCCAATTTTACTGGGATTCTAACAAACTAAAGCACATTGTCTCATTTCTGGATGCCACCATCTTCCCTTCTCAAAACCTCTGAGCATACTGGTATCCTGATGAATTTCATGAAGATGGAATAATGCTCTTTTTACCTCTGGGGAGCTTATGTTATGGTCAGTGTACACTCAAACTGATGAAATGGCCTTGTCTCAGAACCTTAAAACCAGGTTAGGTCTCTCAGGCTCCTAAGGCACAATTAGCACCCCATAAACACCCTCTATTATAAGTGCTTCTTTCAGGTCTGTCTTCCTTTTAGATAGTGATACGGCCTTTTTAGATACTGTTTGCCTGTAATCCTGAAGCCTAACATGAAGGAGAAATGTAGTGTGTGGTGAGTCATAACAGAAATGAGAAAATAGAACAACTTTCTCATTAGCAGCTCACTGAGACACAACCTGAGACACTGCTTTTGTGGAAACCTGTAACTGCAGTACGTTTCTACAGGTATGTTAAACAGGTCAGTGACAGGGCAGTTCCAACACCATTGGCCACTGCATCCTAGCACCTTCCTTTGACCCTCTCCTCCTCACAGCCACTGTATAGTCCATGTTTCAATTTCTTGTTTCCAACAGAAACTTCCTCTCACCATTCCATTCTCACATCACACAATCCTCCTAGTTTTGTTTCCTGTGACCCATATCCATCTGTGTCTTACTTCATTGTGTTTTATGCTTTACCTCAGTTGCAATGGCTTATTATTTCTCTAAGGAGAAAGCCTGCTGCTCACTTCGATCTTGCAGGAGCCCCAGGGAAGATTGTCGGAAGCGTTTAAGACTGCTGTCCTACTCTGAAGCTTGAGGCCTGGTTCTGGCTCCCTGTAGCTAACCTTCAGGTGATTTAGTTTCCTCTGCCTCCTGAGTATGGATTCCTTATGGAAAAGGAATCCATGCCTCTAGCCATGCTCCTTGATGGTAGAACGGCTCAGGACACCAGGCTCAGAGTTACAAGCACTCAGTTTCTAAATGAAACAACAAGCCTTAAGCATCAATACAAAATTCTCATGTCAAGTACAAATACAAACAACTGACATAAAGACTTGTATGTTTATAGCACAGAAAGAAGGGGAAAGTTCAAAATTCTTACCTCTTGGTTTGTTTTCTGACCTGGTTTCATGTAGAAAATAAAAACTGTGTCAAAAGGCCGACATGGCAAGAGATCCAGATACCCAATGTCATCAAAAAACCCAGGTATGGTAGAATCGAGTGCAATAAGGTGAGGAGGTAGACGACTATTTGCAGGTTCCTGTCACACAACACAAAGGAACAATTGTTATCACTGCAATATTCCGATCATAAAGCAGCATTTGTGACTGTGACAGTTTGGCTGATTGGTCTTCATCCCTTCCAGTAGTCTCAGAATAACATGGCATCCCAGGTTAGCCTCCTACTCACTGTGTAGCCTTAGCTGTCCCTGAATGTGGCTTTAGACAACTGAGGTTATAGTGTATATATAATCTGAGATCCTTTTTTCCTCTAGAATATATATAATGCTTTGTAGAATGAAAAAATATGTGTAGATGTGCCCCACATAAATGCCTTGTGCCCACAGAGGCCAGAAAGGGCATGGCCTCTGGGGCTAGTTACAGATGGTTGTTAGCAGCCATGTGGGGCTGGGAATTTAATCTGTGCCCTCTGGAAGAGCAGACAGTATTCGTAAAAGCTGAATCATTTTTCTAGCCCCTTCAGAACTTTTTAAAAATGTATTTTAAAAACTCATCCATTGCCAATATAGACACAATAGAGTACAGTTACTTTGGAAGATAAGTGACAGTTTTGTGCCAACACAGTGTCTTAAATACAATGTAGCAACTGCATACCTTGGTATTTTTCCCACTGCAAGAAAAACATAACCACAGAAAATGATGGACATGATTATATAGCAGCTTCATTCATAATTGCCAACATGTCCAATAAGCCAAGATGTTTTTCAATAGGTGAGTGGATAAACAAACTGCTTATTAATGAAAATAAATGAGGTATTAAGTCCTAAACAGACATGCAAGAATTTTAAATTCACTGTTGCTAAGTGGAAAAATAACAGTGCAAGGCTGTATTGTACATGATTCTAAACATATACCATTATGGAACAGGTACAATAACACAGAAAAGACCAGTGTTTACAGGAATCTGTGGTGGCAGTAGGAACTCTGCACACAGGAACATGCATGTGCCCATACATGCATATACAAACAAACCCCATAATATTTCATAATATTTTTTAAATTCTGCAATGGTGGGCACATGTTATACAATTTGTCAAAACTTCTTGGCCTGTTACAATAATGAACCCTTATGTAAATTAGAACCTCCAGTTAATAATCCATGACTACATGTTACATACATAGCAAACACACCACATTTGGAAGCTGGTGTAATCCAGGAGCCCTACACTTCTTGCTTGACTGTTGTACAAACCTAAAAGCTCTTGAAAAGTACAAAATTCATTAGCTTAAATGCATTCAGGGAACTGGAGAGATGGCTCAGCAGTTAAGAGCACTTCCTGAGGTCCTGAGTTCAATTCCCAGTGACCACATGGTGGCTTACAACCATCTGTAACGGGATCTGATTCCCAGTTATGGCTTACATTAAGACAGAACACTCATATATATAAAACAGATAAATAAAATGCATTTTTGTTTCATTTTTCTTCTAATCCCTTATCTTCTTTGATCTTGCCAAATAAAATTTTAACAAAACAAGGTTTTGCCAGCAATGGTGTTTGTTTTTGTTGTTTTAAGAAATCCACTCTCAGGAGTGGTAAGAACCACTCTTTTTCACAGAGGAGGGAGTCTGAACATGGTCTGTTGATTGGATACTTAAATTCCTACCAAGAGTTGGGAAACACTCACCACAGACATTATCTTCCTGATATAAAACAGAAGTCACAGTAGAAGATTACAAATAGTCCCATGACAATTCAGGGCAGATTATTTTGGTTTTGGTTTTCAGAGATGGAGGCTTATTATAGATCTTTGTCTGGTCTGGAGCTCTTTCTCTCTATAGACCAGGCAGGCCTTGAACGTAGAGATCCACCTATCTCGGATTCTCAAGTGCTAGGAGTAAAGGTGTGCTCAGATTTTTGCCCCTCAATGAATTTTCTTGAAATATAGTCAGACCTCCCAGTTTTCTACTTTTACTTTGAAATTGTGGATGAGGAACTGCGAGTGTGGGCATGCTGTAGACACCATGTGAGCAGATGTTCACATACTTGTGATTTTCCTTTGTTTCTTCCTATAGCTCTTGCACAAAGATTTTTAGGGTAAATATAATTTGTGTTACTATTTCAGCTGCAGCTGGGGTATTTTCACACTCCTTGAGTTGTGTGTGTATATGTTTTGCTGATTATTTTTGAGACAGGATCTCATTATGTAGCTTTGGTTAGACTAGAACTCAACCATGTAAACCAGGCTGGTCACAAATTCACAGAGATCTGTCTGCCTGTCTCCAGAATTCTAGGATTAAAAATGTATGCCACCACACCTAATTTCACACTGCAGTTTTGAACCTTTACTTTCAGTTTCTCTTCAAACTGTCTCCTTCCCAATGAAATCTCTTACATAGTTTACTTTCATTTTTCTTTCTTCATTTTTAACTTGTAGTGTAAGGTGTCACCATGGGAAATCTTCCTCAACATTATTTTAGAACAGTTAATTAATATACAATTATTTAAGAGTAAAAGCTAAAAAAAAAAAAAAAAACTCACGGTCTAAATGTTCTCATTATTACTTATTACCAATCTGTCAAGGTACAAATTACCTCTGATTTGTACAAAAGGTGCCTCTAACTTGCGCCCCCCCATACACACTTCAAAGGTCTTTGAGGTACAGGTTCAGAGTATGTGCCCTAAACTCAAGGGCATTCTTAAGATCAGACCAGTATCGTTCTATAAAATCTTGATTTTCTTTATCATTTGATGGAGTCAAATTATCTTCTTAGTATTTTTACTAACATTTCCCGATAATCAATTCTCCTTATATACTTTGATAAATCATACTAAGTTGCAAAAGAGAATTCAAAATTCACTTATGCTTTCGATTCAGAATTCAGTTAGTATTTTAATACTTTTATACATATATTCATAAAATTGGTTTGCAATTGCTTTTAAAGTATGTAATATCTTGTTTAAATTATTAGAAATATGCTAAAATTCACAAAAATAAACTTGTTAACTTTGCTTACTTTTTCCTACTCTGATAGAAATTTTTTAAATGATCATTATTTCTTAAATCCTTAAATATTCTGAAGTATTAATATGAGTAGAAAAACTACACTTTCAGGAACAAGGCTAGTCTGAGAACTTCCAAGCATGTACCCAAAAGATGCCCTACCATGCCACAGGGACACATGCTCCACTGTGTTCACAGCAGCTTTATTTATAATAGCCAGAAGCTGAAAACAGCCCAGATGCCCTTCAACCAAAGAATGGATAAAGAAAATTTGGTTCATTTACACAATGGAATACTATCAGGTATTAAAAACAAGGACATCATAAAATTTGCAGGCAAATTGATGGAAGTAGAAAATATCATCCTGAATGAGGTAACCCAGACCTAAATGGACATGCATGATATGTGTACTCACTTATGTGTGGATGGATGTTAGCCATAAAGTGTAAGATATTGTAGTGGCTATTCCTGATTGTCAACTTGACTATATCTGGAATGAACTATAATCTAGAATTGGAAGGCTCACCTATAATCCTAATATGGAGGCTCAGAGATATAAGTTTCTGACCTGGATCTTAGCATGGAGATCTTGAAGCATAGTGGCTACGGATTCCAGTTCAAGATCATCTGGGATTAAAGGCATGGACACACACACCTTTAATCTGGGCCACACCCTCTGCTAGAGACCTATAGCCTTTAATCTGGGCTACACCTTCTACTGGAGACATATATAAGGATATTGGAAGAAGGAAGACGGATTCTTCCTTGCCGGCTTGCCTCGTGGGACTGAGCAACTGCAAGATCCTTGGACTTCCATCCACAGCTGCTGCTGACTATTTTTGGGGAGTTGGACTACAGACTGTAAGTCACCGACAAATTCCCTAACTACATAGAAACTGCCCATACGTTCTGTGACTCTAGAGAACCCAGACTAATACAGATATCCACACTACAATCCACAGACCCAACAAGGAAGGCCCAAGTGAGGATGCTTGAATCTCACTCGGAAGGGGAAATAAAACAGTCATCGGAAGCAGATGAAGGGAGGGACTTGGGGAGAGATGAGAAGAGAGGACAAGGAGAAGGAATGGAAATCAACAGCTAGGGGTGGGGGCACAACACATCTCTAGGACATGCCAGAGACCTGAGATAGGCGAGACTTCCAGGGGGAGTTTATGAGGTGACTGTAGCTGAGACTCCTAGAAGTCGAGGATTTAGGACCTAATGTGGCTACCTCCTGTAGCTAGACAGGACCCTCAGTGGAAAAATAAGGACACCAACCCACTCACAAACCTTTGACCCAAAATTCATCCTGCCTACAAGAAGTGCCGGGATGAAGGTGGAGCAGAGACTGAGGGAAAGGCCAACAAATGACTAGCCTGACTTGAGGCTCATCCTATGGACAAGAACCAATCCCCAACAGTATTGATACTTTGTTATGCTTACAGACAGGACCCCAGCATAACTGTCCTCTGACAGCTCCATCCAGCACAGACACACAGCTAAATGTTGGACAGAGCTCGGTGGGTCCTGTGGAAGAGTTGGGGGAAGGATTGAAGGGCCCAGAGCAGATAGGAACTCCACAGAAGACCAATAGAGTCAACTAACTTGGACCCCTGGGGGCTCCCAGAGATTGAACCACCAACCAATGAGCATACATAGGCTGGACCTAGCCCACCGACCCTCAATACATGTGTAGCAGATGCGCAACTTGGTCTTCATGAGGGTCCCCCAACAACTGGAGCAGAGGCTGTTCCCAAATCTGTTGCCTGCCCGTGGATCCTGCTCCCCTGAGGCCACCTTGTCTGGTGAGAGGATGTACTGAGTTCTGCAGTGACTTGATGTGCCAGGGGTTTTTCAGAAAAGGGAAAGGAAGGGGGAGTAGGGTAAAGAGCTGTGTGAGAGGGATACCAGCAGGGGAGGGAGAAACCGTGACTGGGATGTAAAGTGAATAAATAATTTAAAAATAAAAAAACTCTAGACTCTCAGGAACAAGGACAGTAAAGGATGCAATAATTTTCATCCTAGACATTTCAATTTACTACTTCTTCTATGGTAACTTACTCCACTAGGAATATCGATAATCATTTGTAGGATCGATCTTTGTTCTCTGCCTTCCTTATTTTCTTCTGCATCTATTATTTTCCATTATCTGCACTTCTACTTTGCATTTATTTATTTAGAGACAGGATCTCACTATGAACCCTGGCTGGAACCCACTTTGTAGACCAGGCTGGCCACTAATTCAAAAGATGTCTTCCTGTTTCTGCCTCTCAAGCATTAGGATTAAAGGTGTGCATTACCACATCAAGTTCCTCCCTTTTCCATTTAAGAGGTTTAATGTTTACATTCCACATCTCAAATTAATTTCTACAGTATAAAATATATTCTCTCTGGCTGGAGAGATGGCTCAGCGGGTAAGAGCACTGACTGTTCTCCCGAAGGTCCTGAGTTCAATTCCCAGCAACCACATGGTGGCTCACAACCATCCTTAATGAGATCAGATGCCCTCTTCTGGTGTGCACTTGTTTATAGTAACAAATAAATCTTTGGGCCGGAGCAAGGGTAACCGGAGCGTGCAGAAGTCCTAAATTCAATTCCCAGCAACCACATGAAGTCTCACAACCATCTGTACAGCTACAATGTACTCATATACATAAAAATTAAATAAATCTTTAAAAAAATATTCTCTCTACATGCTGAAATCCAAATCAGTCAGCAACATCTTTCTGCTTTCCTAAAAAAATTAAACGACATATGTCCGGGTCAGTTATACTTTTCAGGCAAGTTATCCACCTATCTACCTACCTATAATACTAGAGTATACAAGCCCCTTCCTGCCTTTAAAGACAGGATCTCACTATGTAGACCAGGCTGGTCTTGAACTTTTTTTGTTTCCATATAAACATGAGCCACCATGACCAGCTAATCTCACCAAATGTGCAACCTAAGAGTGTGTGGCTTGGGTTGTAATACTACAGAACTGGGGCTGAGGATGGGACTTGCTGATAGCATGCTGGTCTAACATGTGTATTCAGTTCTTAGAACCACAAACCAAAGCCCAAATACACAATAAGAAATGAAAATTTTACTACAGAATTAACTTCATTCTTTTAAAGAGTGGCATGAAAGAACCAATTCCGAGCTCAGCTTACCATGGAAGCAATCCCTTCACCCGTGCACTGTCCTGGAGCCTGAACTCAACCCACAACAGCAGCACAGAATCCCACTGATTTGAATGCAAATAATATAAGCTCGGTTTTTTGTTTGTTCATTAGTTTTTAACCTTTCTTCATTTTGACAAAAGTTTATAGCTATCATCAACTGATGGTTAATTTGTGAATATATTTATTCATAGAAGTTCCTAAAAACTTACCTTCAATGCCTCTAAGGACAAAAATCCAAAGTGAGAAAGGAAAAGGCGGGCTGTCTGGAATTCCTGGGCAGGAGGTGGGGGCTTACAGTCCGTAACAGGGTCAGGGAAGCTTCGCTTCTGCAATTCCCCCTCGCTCTGCTGTTCCAGGTGCATCTCATAAGCAATCTGCTGTGCCATACCACTTCTTAATTTTTCATGCCTCTCTTCTAACTGAAATTAAGTCAGATACTTTTAAAACATTTCCTCAAAATGAAGTTTCTTTTAACTTTAAAACAAAAATAAGGCAAAACACAACAAAGAAAATGTTAAGTTCTGCTGATCAACACTATGTCTCAGTTAAACAGAGAGCACAGCATTAAGCCAACATGGTTCAAAGTTAGAGCTATAGCCCAGAATTCTTCCCCAGGACCTAACCAATTACCTCTTCATCTCCTGCTAGCTCTGAGCTGTTTCCTCGCTTGACTCCCAGATGGTTATCTTCACCCTGCAGTCCCTATCTTTTTAACGTACTTACCCATATGGATTCCTTACCTTCTGAGCAATCCTATAGTAAGATTCATCACTTCATGCATGAAGACCCGTCTAAACACCATGACTCATTAATCCAATCACCTCAGTATTCACTATTCAGACCAGGCATGAGCCAGTGCTCTGAGCTTCAGACCTTAGCCACTTTTAAGGGTTGTATATCCCTCTCCAATCCCAACCACACTTCTGCTATCCAAATATCTGCCTTTACTACCAGACTCTGATGTTATCATACTACTGAAACTTATTGTCAACAGCCCAGGCAGCCTGTCTCTAAGAGATATTTAGTTCTTAACAATTGGCCCAAATCTACATACCCATCCTCTGATGTGTCAAATTGCTGATGGCAGTCACACCTTCTTCCTCTCCTGCCTAACACTAAAGGCAATGTCTGACCACATATACCACCTAAGAATGTTGTATTTATCTTTTTCAGCAGGAGGTAACAATAACTTGTCTTACTTCTTCAGTGACTATTTCATGTAAATCTGGAATGCTCAAGTCTGCTTTTACAAAAGGAATCTTGTCCACCTCTTCAGGAAATGGCCGATGTTTCACAGAATATTTAAATCCAACATCATTTTTAGGAACTGGGCGAGGTTCAGGCACAAAAAGCTGTTAAAAATAACACAAATGAAATTATGGGCATTACACATCATCCAACAACAACTGCTAAGGATGTGTCTTTTAGCCCTCCCCCGGTCTGCTTTAATGCTTCTATTTTCCTAAGTGTACGTATCATCAACACTCATTGAATCTGCATATGCTACGATAATGGTGCAAGAAGGAAACCTATATACTGTGCACTCAATTTCATTTCTCTAAAAATATTTGCCAACTTACAGATTCCATGAGTAATAAACAGCTGCAGACCTCTACTGTCTAGGCACCAGGCATCCACACACAGCTCTTAAGTTAACAATTAAGGCAATTTAAAGTTTTAAGACTCAAACTTTATTAAGTTTCTACATTGTCCTAAGTGTTTTGTTTTGTTTTTTGAGACAGGGTTTCTCTATGTAGCCATGGCTGTCCTAGCACTCTGTAGACCAGGCTTGCCTCAAACTCACAGAGCTATGCCTGCCTCTGCCTCCTGAGTGCTCCAGGATTAAAGGCTTGCATCACTAGGCCATGCCCAGTTGCCCTAGGTTTTATCTCCAGTACAAAACAAAGTAACAAACAAAGACCAAAGACCCAAACTTCCTTTTTTCCTAAGAGCTCTCAAGTTATTCCACACATCTCTAGAAAGCATGTTTGATTAGAACCTTAGCTGGCTTAACTAAGAGTATGAGCTCAAATCTAGGTCTTCATGGTCCTAACATGCTGTCCTAATTATGTACCTTGCACACACTGCACCTTCAAAAAATGTCGTTCCTTTCCTATTCTGCCTGCCCCTAGAGTCTTACAGAGCTACTAATAGAATGCAGTCTTCTCAGCTCACTAACAGATACATCTCAGGTGTTAGATCTGGAGAGAATCCAAATGAGGAGGAATTTCATTATAATATTTAAAAATAATTTTAGTAACATAAGTAAATTCTTTAAAAGTTTTAATTTACAAAATACTATACCAATAATTTACAAAGTACTATACCAAATGTGAATTTCTTTAAGCTGCTAACCTGTACGAAAAGTGACTTGAAGAAAACTGAGTAAAATTATCAGTAGATCAGTGTATCTAACAAACTGGCTATCTCCCTCTGAAAAGTGACTATAGGTGATTTAACATTTCCTCTCTTATATCTGAATTTTCCAACAAGTAGGTAATATCCACATAATTTTAAATGTTATAAATGACGTAGCATATTAGCAATTATACAGAATGAATCATGCAAAACAATGTTAAACCTCTCAAAGGTCTATCTAAGCCTCTCTCATGCACAGTATGCATCTGACTTTTTAAACTGCATAGAAATGTCTGGGAACACTGTCTAGAATAGTCCTTACTCCTGGGTATCAGGATCACCAGAAAAGCTTTTGGAAACTATCCTTACTTTAAAGGTACCTATAAGGCCGGGCGGTGGTGGCGCACGCCTGTAATCCCAGCACTTGGGAGGCAGAGGCAGGCAGATCTCTGAGTTCGAGGCCAGCCTGGTCTACAGAGTGAGTTCTAGGACAGCCAGGGCTACACAGAGAAACCCTGTCTTGAAAAAAACAAAAACAAAAAACAAAAACAAAAAAAAAGGTACCTATAAGGAGTTCAGTAGACCTGGAATTCTAGGTTCCCAAGATGATTGTTAAGTAAATTCAGTGACAGAGAACCTGGCTAGGGACTCAAATCATTCAGTAACCTTTCTGTTGGAATGTTATTTAATCTCCAAATGACCCCACATATGGATTCATACACACAACCATATGCACCCATGTATATGTACTCACTCACACACGGTAACCTTTGATGTACCTTCTGATTTGCTTTTGCTCCTCTGGGTAAAAGGCAAAGCTGCTGAGCCCACGCAAGTCTTCCAGACATTCCCCGGACCAGCACAGTGACAGAGGGGAAAAAGTCATCTAGAATAAAATGTATAGGTATAAGTTTTTTACCTCAGATAACAAGCATATAATATACAGCCTGCTATGTCACCTGCAGGGCATCTCATGGTTAAGGTCCTACATGGCAATGCTGCAGTTAAGTGTCATGAGAACTGCTACCCCACTCCACACCAAGCACTCTGCTGGAACTCTTCTGACATCCTCGAGTACCTCTATACACAGTTTGGAGAGGGTATTTATCAAGGCAAAAGCTCTTAAACTTCCAGTGCTGAAGACAACTCTTATGAGAGAAAGCAGGTTGGCCATCCGCAGTGTTGACATCACATTTGCTCAAACTGGGCTCCTACTGCCTACTGTAGGCAGGCATTGACTCCACCCAGCAGAAGTTCAGGGATGGAGGTGTATACAAAGAGTCAGAATCCTTTTTATTCCCTTTCTTAGTCTCAGTTATGGAAATTAAAACTGGCTCAAACACTCTCATTTCTTCTGTTATTAACTATCTCAATAAACAAAGTATCTTTATAACTGTATAAAACTTTTTTATTACTTCATTTTCATTTTTTTTGTTATTTTTTCTTTTGTTTTTGTTTTTTAAGGTAGATGATCTATGCGGTACATTTACTTGGAATAAGAGTAAGGCAATCCAGGGACTGGAGAGATGGCTCAGTGGTTAAGGGCACTGACTGCTTTCCCAAAGGCCCTGAATTCAAATCCCAGCAACCACATGGTAGCTCACAACCATCCGCAGAGATCTGATGCCCTCTTCTGGGTGTCTGAAGACAGCTACAGTGTACTTACATATAATAAATAAATAAATCAAAAATAAATAAATCTTTAAATAAATCTTTAAATCAATCAATCAATAAATAAATAGAGTAAGACAATCCCCCCTCCCCCCACCCCCCCAAAAAAACTTGCAAGAGAACCAGAAGGCCTAAAGGGGACATTAGGACTTTGTAGGCTGCTCAGCATGTGAATTAGCGTGGGAGGACAGTTTATAATGAGAAGTGGGCAGCTGGGAGAGAAAGCCAGGCAGGCCTTAGCTCGGGGATAAAGAGTGACCAGTGATGAATGGTGCATTCTATCTCATAGTAACACTACTAAACTCACACCTAACAGAACAGAAATATGCGATGGTATCATATTGCAACCAGGGCTAGCTCTCATTTGGCAGAACTATGACACCTTGCTTATAGTCAACAGAGGCTGTATATGTCTCACAGACTTTGTGTACCTTTGCATGTGTCTCTAGTCCCCGAGGAAGTCCTACTGTGGTGGGAGACAACAACAGAAAATGGTATTGTTTGCAAACCCTGATTTTGAATCCTAGTTATATTCTCAAGTCACGCTAAGCAAATCACACACCCTCTGTGAGCTCAGAACCGGGGAACAGTGCAGTGAGATCACCCCAGTGTTCTCAGCAGCCCAGCTACGTGCTCAAGAATGAGCACTATGGTGTGGGGAAGGAAAGTAAGGACCAGCAAATTTTTGAACTGCCAAAAGGGATATCAGACCAGGTAGAAAGAAAATGCAACAAATCAATGCAAGATATTAATAAGGCCTTCCATTTGGATGCACTGGGAGGAATATAAAGGAAAAATTCAGGAGTTACTGGGGCAGTAGAGACACTGAGACTAATTATATAAGGAAGTAACAGGGAGAAGGGGAGCAGAGATGACCTCTCCAGTTTCTCCCTGGGTAGGTAGTAATGACTGGAACAGAACAATGATGGGTGAAGAGGAAGAGAGCAGAGTGGATCCAAGGTTCACACGGACACAAAGTGGGTAATGATTTTTATAAACAGTAAATATAAAATATCTCACACTAAGGAAGTTTTATGTAAAAGTTTTTGACACCATGCTATTTCAGGCACACATAAAGAATCTTTAAACAATTCTACTTCATATGCACGTTCTATTTTCTGACCTCTCTTTTTGACAAATAGTTACTTGCAACTCACAATCTGTTTCCCTGAAAGAACTGAAAGCACACTGTTCGAGCAGAAGGGAAAGCTAAGAGTGTGCTACAACTTACTCTGCTCATTTCCAAGCGGCTGCTCCAGCATCGCCAGGATGACACTGTTATCCAAAACAAAGTACCGGAAACTATGCTTGTTTATGGTTGGCAGCCTGGAATATTTGATCAGAGTAGTCTCATTCACCAGACTACAAGGAGAGGCAGGACCGCTGGGTGAAGGAAATGCGCCAAGCAACTGCATGATGCTACGAAGAATGGAATAAAAAAACAATTAATTTCCCCCCAAAATTCTACCTTTAGCTCCTGATCTATGCATCCTTCTGCCCCTCGGAACTACCTGAATACAGCTATGCTTCCTCTTCAGAGTCAGATATACTCCCTAGGGCATGCTGGGTAGAACCTATGTCCTAATAAGGAAAGCCACTCTCCTGAGCAGGGTAATAGCAGCCACAGCTTTCAACTGACCTCAGCCATGAACAGCTCACCCAGCACCACTGCTTCCTTCTTGGACAGGACATGCTCACTGGTTAGTACGCAGGTCCTAGGTCCCAACTCCCTCCCGGCTAGAGAGACCGCTGAAGGTCAAGTGAGCTTAAGCCCTGGTTGCAACTGCCTCCACCGTCTAGCACCTTTGTTCCTCTACCTGCCCAGTCCTGCTTCCTCCCAACAAAACAATGCAAGCAGATTTCTCTCTATCCGTTACCCAGGGAATAGAGCTGCCTACAAGTCCAATTTAGGAAACTCCTAAGGACACATTAAGAACCATGCTTGTGTGCTCCAAGTTTCAGGACTATAATAGCCAAAGTATCCTAGGCCCAGAAAAGGATATAAAGATCAGCCAGACCACCTTACTTTTCAGATAAGGAAACTTAAGACTTCAAAGAGCTAAGTGACTGGTAAGAGGTCAAAACCCAAGGCCTGCTGCCTTCTTCCTAAATGGCAAAGGAATAGACATATCCTCATTTCAGGTAAGAAACCTGAGGTACTAAGAGTTAAATCTCAAGAAAACTATCATAAATAAAATTATAACACAAAATGCTTTATAAAGCAGGCTGATAACGACTTACCACTCAGAAATGTTTGTGAGTATATACAGTGTGTGCATACGCTTATCCACACAGTGAGAACATAGATTTCTGCATCTAGGCAAGGAACGTAAAAGCTCGCCTAGCTCTCACTATCATCAAGTACTAGTCTAGGCACTTCATTCATATTTCTCATATGGTTTCATAATAACCATATGAATTAGGTACCATCATTATTTCCATTTTTATTACTCTCACTTAAAATAATAGACTGAAGCTCAAAGAAAAATAATCTGTATTTAAGCAAAGATTTTTATCACATAATGTCAACCTGGCCTTTCATATGCATCTCATATGGAAAACTATTTCTCAACATTTTTGTGTGTACCTGTGAGCATGTACATGTGTTGTGTGTATATTGTATGCATATGTGGGGTGTTTGTATGTAGTGGAGGACATGAAGTGTCCTGTTGTATCATTCGCTGCCTTAATCCCTTGAGAGTGTCTCTTAGTGACTGAACTCAGCTGGCAGCCAACGGCCCCAGGGACCCTGCCTCCGCCTTCCTCTGTAGCACTGAGCGAGGTTCCAGGTGCACACAGCCATGTCCAGTCTCTCACATGAGCACTGGAGATCTGAACCCAGGTACTTGTGCTTGTGTGACAGTGCTCTAACCCACTGAGCCACTCTCAGCTCTCAACAGCATTTTATCATTCAAGCACTGCTTCCTTGCAGTTCTCACTCCTCCTACAAGTCCTGCTACAATTCAAAGAACAGGGGAACTTCTCAGTAAGTTCAGCACTCTAAGACTGTGAGAAACAGGAGACATCCAGGAGACTAGTGCTGAGAAAATACGGCTTTGGCTTTCTTCCATGGAACAAACACAGATGTCACAAAGCACACAGACCAGGTGAGCTTGTCACATCCCAGTTAAGGTCTACAATGTCATCAAACAGGCTGCTGGAAGAGGTTAGGTCTCTTAGATGAGATCACTCCCAGCCTCACCACATTCTTCTCTTCCTGGTACTGACTAGACTGGAGTGGTGAGCAAACATCTTTGAAATTAAGCATGTAGATAAAGATTAAAAATCCTGTGAACCTCTGGGAGAAAGTCTCTGCTGGTATGCTGAGGTTCACTGCTTTCTATAAGCAGTGTTCTGATTAGAACATATGAAAATGCTCATAATGCTTGTTCATGCCTGCAACAGCGATACCCAGGAAGGTGAGGCAAGAGGACTGCCATGAATCTGAGATCAGCCTAGGCTGAAAAGTGAGGCTCTGCCTCAAGAATAACCAGGAGCCAGTAAGCGGGCTCAGTAGGTACAGACTATCGCTCTCAGTCCCAACTACCAAAACTCGATTCCCTGAAGCTCACATGGAGGAAGAGAAGACTCTCAAAAGTTATCTTCTGACGTCCATAGTCCCATGCACACATACAATTGTTTTGTTTCGTTCCTGTAAAGAGCAAAGTATAGTGGTACATGTCTTTAATCCCAGCACTAGGGAGCCAGAGACAGGCAGATCTCTGTGAGTTCAAGGCCAGCATGACCTACACAGTTAGTTCTGGGACAACCAGAGCTGCATAATGAGGCCTGGGTGGAGGGAAGGAGCAAAAGAAAAAACAAAAAAACAAAAAAACAAAACCCACAATAGACTAGAACTTAATCTGTAAAGACCATATATCAGAATAAGGGTTAAGATTTAAAGACTACACACATTGTAGAATATCTTAAAAATTTAAGCACTCCCAAATAAGCCTAGGGTGAGAATAACAGATGAAAAGGAAACATGAAGAAGACTGGACGAATCCCATTAACGCGATGAGAATCTGAGTGCAGATGAGAAGTCTTGCTGCAGTCTCCCAATAGATGCTGATGAAATACCCTGTTCTACAGAGTTTGAAGACATTCAGATCTCATAGAGAACACTGTACTCAGTAGTCTACCTGTGAGAGAGCCATGGTCAGAGCCACGCCCATTGAATGACAGGATAATAAAGATACTCAAATCCATGCACCCTGAAAAGCCCGTGACGGAGCTGGCAGAAAGGAACAGCTACGTAAGCACTGTCACCTGTGGACTGTGGCTGCCTGCAGACAGGATTTTAACTACCAGAATTCTGAATGAGAACCAAGGAGAGTAAGTTTAACATGAGAGGTTTTTGGCTGATGCAGAATATCAGGCTTTTACTAATTAAACCAAGTGGAAAGCTTAGGGGCTGGACTCTAAACCCCAATTCCAAGCATTTAGTAAATATACCATAAGCAGAGAGAACCACTGAAATGACTTCTAGATTTATCCTATATGTCAAGGTCAGGAAACCCAACCAGTTAATATGTACATTGCAAAGGTTATCAAAGATAAACTGGCACATACCAAGCTAACTCAGTATGACTATGACAATACAGACGCCCATACTGTGTGAGACAGGCCAATACAGAAGTAGTGAAAACAGCTGTGCTTCCAAAATCAGAGTAAAAGAAGGAGGCTCCTACAAGTAGCTAGATTTACTGTGAGCATGGAAAGTCTATGTTGGTGCCTGAAATGCAAGAGAACGATATAAGCAAGTGTGGGCATGCCCAATTCAGCACTACAAGTGGCCCAGCTATGGCAGGGGAGGGCTCAAGCACAACGGTGGGAGAAATCAGATCACCTCTCTGACCCTCCACTGGAACTCAGACATAGAAAACAAGGCTTTTAATCACTCAAACGGTTGGATGAAATGTTAATGATGATGAGTTTAGCCACAGAATACAAGACAAACAGGAAGAGTTAAGAGACTGGAAACAAAAATCTGGCAAAAAGTGAAATAATCTAGTACAGAATATTATCTAGGGCTTCAGGGGAATGGTGGGAAGACCTTACCAAAAAAGTCCAAGGGACTCTGCTGATGGCCTCATGAGGAATGACAGATACACATCAGAGAAAAAGCTGAGAGAGAGCAATGCTGACAGCCGGGCATAGTGGCGCACGCCTTTAATCCCAGCACTCGGGAGACAGAGGCAGGTGGATCTCTGTGAGTCTGAGACCAGCCTGGTCTATTTAGTGAGTTCCAAGACAGCCCGGGCTATACACTGAAGCCCTGCCTCAAAACAAGCAAATAATAATAATAATAATAATAATAATAATAATAATAATAATATCAAAACAAACACACATAAAAAAGTGATGCCAATGAAAAAAGCAGCAACTGTTGAGAACTGATTGGTACATGTTCCTCCATGATGAACTCTGCAGAAGAGTAGAAACAAAAGACTTCATAATGGACTTGCTAATAGAGACAAGAAAGCAGAAAATGAAGACAAAAGCCGTTCAGGTAATTACAGTCTGAGGGAGAAAGTCCCCAGGCACAGAGCCAGCCCTCAAAAGCAACTATGCTCTCATAGGAACAATCAGGCTAGAGGAGAACAAACTTCTTGCAGCACAAAGAACTCAAGAACTCCTAATGAGTAGGCTCTCCCTGCTGTCTCCTAGCCTTCCTCCTCTTCCTGGTGTCTATCAAGTCCAGTTCGGTGGCACTTTATGGCTGCCCCAGCCCATGTGTTGCACAGCACATGCTCTCCTGGCCATCTTCACCAGTTTTCTAGCTAAGCCTCAACAAAGGCACTGAAAGTCTAGCCATTAATACAACACACAGTTCTAAACAAAAGCAAGCATCCTTCTGAAAATCATCACCTAAGCCCAAGAAAAACAGAAACAAATCCAATTATTCGGAATATAACCCAAAGAAGCAAAGGGTGCTGCACTCACAAAGATGTCAGGATCTTAGGCAGAGCTGGCTTACACACAAGTCTTCAAGCCAGTCCTTAGTAACCTGACATGCTTCCTTCCTGCAGTTCTGTTTTCTTAGCTTCTCATTCATTCACTACCTTGCATGAAACCTTATTTTTACATATAGTATGAATCTATGTAATCTCTACTTTTAAGTCCCTTCAAGCTGTAGATGTGCCCAAACACAATCTCTTTCCCGTCCCCAATCCAGCAGGAACAGGATTCTCGCAAAGACAGAACCTCTAGTTTCCATGGGACATGCGCTCCCATTTGCCTGCCATGCTGCTCACAGCTCAAATGTCCCCCATGCTCTCAGTCTGGGTTAGTGTGGTTCCCTAAGCATGTTACTCTGCTCTCATTTTATCTCTAAGGACCCTCTGCCTTCTCCCAATTCCCTGACATTTTCTTTGTATCTCTTCTTTGGGGGCACTAACTATCCACATGATACTAAAGAACTTTGTATTTCTATTTCATCTCCCCTACTGTACCAGAATGATATTCATGGTAATAACTGAATCTAACTTATCTGTATGATTCTATTACCAAGCTTTTACAAGGGAATTAAAAAAAATCTTAACTGAATATAACATAAAAGATGTAGTCACTGGGCAGCAGATCTGATGCTGTGACACAGCTCATCTCTGGGCTAGGCCATCAAAGAAAGCGATAAAGTTAATTCCAAGTTACTTCCTGGCTCTAACATGGTCTGGCCTGAGTTAGTATCAGCCAGTACAGAAACACAAACATCCCAACCCTACGGTTTCCTGTTGGTCTAAGAATAAGTACAAAAAGAATTATTTCCTTCCATTTTTTGTCTGGAGATACAGCACCCTACAGTGGCTGAGTTTCTGTGTGCTGAACAAGGAGGACAAAGCAGCAGAGGCCTCTGCCGCCTGTCTGCTGCAGTTCAGTCCTCAGCAGCTGTCTCCATACCATGTCAGAGTGGCTTCTGCGGCGTCCTTGACCCTCATGGACGCAGGGTTCGGCTCCTTATCACCTTTGTACTTGACTTCTTGCTCACTGTTCTTGGATTTGCTTCCTGAGATACCCAATTCTACAATCTCCAGTACTTCCTTAAGGCAATCCTAGAATCAGGAAAACATGATTTTTAAAAATATTTCAAATACATTATTTTATTTAAGAAAGAATATATGTATGTTTGTGTACAAGCCAAGGTCAGAGAACACTTTTGGAAGTTGGTTCTCAACTCCCATCACATGGGATTCAGAGATCAAACAAGTCATGAGACTTGGTGACAAGCAGTTTTATCTGCTGAGCCATTTCATCGACCCCAGATCAATTTTTATATGTTACTTAAAAGAAGATAAGGATCCCATAACAGTAGTTATGTTTTGGAGGTGGAGCTCTAGTTTCTAATGCTCTTAACATATATATGCTTATATTATAATATAGTAAACTTAAACTTCTGTTAAATTTCTTTTAAAAGAACTAAATTTGTATATTTAAAGGAGACTATAGACAGGTTTTAATTTTAGTAGTTACAGAGCTCACAAAATTAACGTGGACTGTCACAAATCCTAGAAGGCTAAGTAAACAAACTCGCAAGTAATTCGGCCAATCCTAGATGGTTTAAGACACATCAGATTACCTAATATATCAAAGAGAATTATTTTTTGAAGAGTATCAAATATGGCACTCAGGCTGGTCTCAAACTCACTATGTAGCCCAAGCTGACCTTAAATCTAAAACCCCTTGCCTCTGCTTAAGTGGTAGGATTACAGGCAGGTGCTTCTATCCCCAACTCCAAGGATTGCCATCTTAAAATAATTTCTTTTTAAAACCGTTTTTGTGCAACAGAGTTTCATGTAGCCCAGGCCAACCTCTAACTAATTATATAGACAGGGATGACTCTGACCTTCTGATCCCTCTTCTTCTACCTCCCAAGTACCTGAAATTACAAATAACCCCCATTACAGCTGATTTATGTTGTGCTAGACATCAAACTGAGTGCTTCATAAACACTAAGCAGTCATTCTGTTAAACTTAGTTACAAGTCCAATTCTGGAAGCAATTTCTGATACCATAACTTTAAAAGCTACAATGAAACTAACTCAGATTTTATGGACAATATAAATATCCAGTGATATTGGAAAGCTGTATTGTTACTGAGCTCATTGCGCCTGCTTCCTTATATGTACAGTAGCTAAGAAAACAGACTAGATATCTGTGCCCTCTAAAAGTGCAGAAACCTGTGAAAAATACAATGTTTCCACAATAGTAACTTTTATGGCCCAGCTGCTACCCTCGCATTCCAGATTCACAATGAGGTGTCCATTATTTGTTTGATAATGGAAACCAAACAGCTTTAACAGCTATCTCCAGTCTACCATCATATATATATATATATATATATATATATATATATATATATATATATATAAAGCCCTTGCCAGATACAACAGTTATGCATATGATCTCATAGCAACTGTGAAAGTGTGCACAAACTTGAGCAGGCTCAAGCTAAATAAGATTCCAGCATGGATGGTAAAAATGGGCAAAACTATTATCACTAGCCAGGGAGCTACTGGCATGTGTGATCTGTCTGAGAGCTGCTGGGAGAGGCATTAACCTACTTTGTTAAGGACATGGTCACTGGTAGTTTGGCCACACTCCAGGGTAGGCCCCATTTTCAACAGTAGCTAGGAAACATAATCGACTCAACACAAGACAAACACTCTCAAAACCGTGTAGGTAAGAAAGTGAGGATAGAGTGGGTAGAACTTGGTGAAAAGAAAAGACAAAATACACAGTATGAAATTTTACAAATATTAATGAAAATATTATTTTTTATAAAAGAGATCTTGCTGGCTCAGATAAATTAAGCAATTCTTTTTCATAAAGAATGGGAAGGGGTGGAAGAGGGAGCAGGGGGAGGGAAAAGGGCATGTGGGACCTTTGGGGGGGTGGGGAACCAGAAAAAAGGGAAATGAATTGTAAATATAGAATATATCCAATAAAAAAAACTAATTAAAAAAAAAAAGAATTTCTCTGTGGAGTTATTTGAAACCAAATCTAAGCAGGATGACAGTTTTCAAGCTAAAGCTCAAAAGATTAAGCATCCTACTGAAATCAAACAAGTAAATTCAAAGTGATACTATGTCTAAATCCAGATATTCTCTTTTAAAGGGATGTTTTCTCAATATCCAGTTTCCTGCTTGGTGTTTCAAGACTGAATAAGCTCACCTTTTCGTCCAGCATATCAGGGTGCTCTGTCAGCCAGACACAGAGACACTGAAATGCTGCCACTATCATGGAGTGCAGATCCCGGGAGTGAAGAGGAGCTGGCCGACTGCACTGGTATACGATGTAACTGCACACAGAACTGATGGCACGCTTCCGGTCTCCAGAGTCAACCATCACCTTCACCTACGCATGTCCATTTAAGGAACAGAACCAGTCAGTCAGGAACCACTACACCAAGCATTTGCCCTGCAACTGAGCCTATCTGAAATGTGATATAAAAGAGGTCTTGTTTTTTAAATATTATTTATAAATAGGAACAGAATATTCTAGATATACCATTATATGTAACAAAAAAAGTGGTATTCTCAAACTCAAAGCTGTACTGTACTCTAGCATGGTTGTTCATAGCTTAAAATCCAAAGTTCTAAGATACACTTACTCATATTGCAAAATGTGCAGGAATGGCCAGAAAAGAAACATGTGCGGACTTTAAGGTCCCTAACCCAACCTCATAGTGATAAGTTTTGCTCTACACAAAGTCTAGTGAAATAGCTGAGGGGTTCAATTATCAATTACAGTAAGTTACACATGTTCAAAGTATGTTACTACAATCAGATAACATACATTACCCCCAAATCTCCTCATGCACCTTTGTAAGCTTCCTCCTGTTCTTCTTGCCCCCCTCTGTGAGGAACTGCTATCATTCTCTGCTACCATAGTTGATCAGACTATATTTTCTAAAGTATATATAAGTTCTACAGTATCTCTTTTAGGGAGAGGTATTTGGCTAGCTTCTTTCTTCTATTTAGCATAGTTAATTACTTCCAGATGTATCTATTTTTGTAACATTTCTTTCTTTTTATTGAGTTGTATTCCAGTACACAAATATAGAACGATTTATCTAACCAGTAACTTGTTAATGGACATTTGGGTTACTTCCATCCTATGGAAATATAGTTGCTATGAACACCATGTCACTGAATGAACATGTTCTCTTATACTGGGACTGGAATGACAAGGTCATGAGATACAAGTGTGATTAAATGGGTTTTTAGTTTTGGGGTTTTTTTCATAATTTATTTTTATTTCCTGTGCATTGGTGTTTTGCCTACATGTATGTTTGTGTGAGGGTGTCAGATCCTCTGGAACAGTTGTTATAGACAAGTGTAAGATGCCATGTGTGTGCTGGGAATTGAACCCTAGTCCTCTGGAAGAGCAGCAAATGCTCTTAACCACGGAGCCATCTCTTTCCAGCCCATATGATTAAATTTTTAAGGATTTGCCAAACATTTTTCCAAAGTGGTTATTACAATTAACATTCTCATTAACATTTTCCTTATATCTTCATCAACATTTGGTACAGTCGACTCTTTTTAAATTTAGCCTATCTTTGATTCTTTGTTCCTTTGTGTGTAAATGTGGTATATGCATATGATATATGCATATGTATGTATGCAGAGGCCACAGGACTGCTGGCTATCTTCCTATATCACAGTGGTTCTCAACCTTCCATGCTATGAGTCTTTAATACAGTTTCTCATGTTATAGTGACCCCAACCATAAAATTATCTTTGTTGCTATCTCATAACCTTAATTTTGCTACTGTTGTGGACTATAATGTAAATACCTGTGTCTTATGATGGTTGAGGTGACCCCTAAAAACGTCATTGGACCCCAAAAGGATTACACACAGATTGTGAACCCCTGCCCTAACGTTTTCTGCATTACTCCCTTTAGATGGAGGACTTTCACAAAACCTAAAGCTTGCTGTTTCAGCTGGGCTGAGAGTCTAGTAAATTCCTGAGATCTGCCTATCTCTACCTACCACTCTGAGGTCCATGTGGTCCTGCCTGGCCTTTTAGGTAGGTGCTGGGGATTTGAATTTAAATTCTCATGCTTAATTAACAGGCACTCTTGCCCTGAGCTATACTCCTAGCCCCTCAATGTTAGACAATCTAATGATTATGTCAAAGTATTTCAACGTGACTCTAATTACATTTCCCTAACAACTAAGGATATTGAGGTAGGAAAACTCACCTTAAAGGAGAGTGGCACTATTCCCTGGGTTTGGGTCCTGGACTGCATAAAAAGGAGGAAGCCAGCTGAGCACAAGCATTCATCTGCTCTCTTCTTCCTGACTGCAGACTCAACGTGACTAGCTGCTTCAAGCTCCTGCCACCTTGACATCCCCGCCATAATGGACTGTACCCTTGAACTGTGAGCCAAGACAAACCCTTCCATCCTTAAGTTGATTTTGTCAGGGCATTTTGTCACAGCATGAGACAAGTGACACTTTACATTTAAGTCTACAATCAATTTTTAGCTGATTTTTATACCTACCATATACCAAACAGGTATGAAACCAAGTTTTCTACTAGTTCCACTGGTCGAAAAAACTAACCTTACTCCTTAGAGTTATCTCTGCACTTTTGGCAAAAATCAAGACAGTCACATAAATGTGGTTATGAAGCCTCAATTACAGACCACTAGTCTATTCATTCAACCCTGTTCTAACACCAGCCTGTTTTAATCATTTTATTTTTATAGAAAGTTATGAAATCAGGTAGTATTAGCCCATTATATATGATGGCACATGTCCAAAGCAATGCCCCATCCAAGCCAATCCATCTTCAACTGAAAGTGAACCCCAAGTCACAGGGAGCAGCACCTCACCCTCTGTATGATCCACCATGTCTTGTGGGTAGCTATCCCAACATTCCATAGCAGCAACTGCTCCTCACATATCTGTTACATTTGGAGACTTCTGAAGTAAAGTTCCAAGTAGTGTTGAGAACACACTTATGTTTTTTTGTCTATTTTGTTTCTCACAGCTCATAGGACAGTTCTGACATAAAGACCTAAGCTTCATCATCTCAGACACTATCACTCTGTGGTGACTTGTCACTCTACATGATCACAATGCATTTTATACTTTCATCTCATCTGCTCCTCACAACACCAACTGGTATATGAAAAATATTCTTTTCCATTTTAATAGTAAAAAGTGTTCAGATGCTAGCAATAATGTACAAAATTGGGAACCCTTGTATGCTGCTGTGGAACAACAATCTGTAGTTCTTCAAAAGCTAAATAGAATTATCATAAACCCAAGAATTTTACCCCTCAGAACATACCCCAAAGAACTGAAATTGATATTCCAAATAAATACACATACAGCAACTCTAGTAGTAAGAGCTGAGGATGGAAACAGTCTAAACACCCCTCAACTAATGAACAGGCAAAGAAACAGTGATACATTCAGCCCAATGCTGGGCAACCATAAAATGGGGCTGAAACTAAAAAATTATATCCAGTGAGAAAGAAAGGCACTCCTGAAATGACACACATAACATAATTTTCATATGCTCCCTTTATGTGAACGGTCCTGACTAGGTAGATCCAAAGAAGCAAAAGTTCAGTGGCTGTCAGGGGAGGCGGTGGCTGGAGGATGGGCTAGAAGGCAGGTGCTCGAGGCCGGGGGCTCTGAGGTGACAAAGCACACTGCAAGTGTAGCTGGCGAGCTGCATCACACAGCACACGCACTAACAGCCGCCGCCTCACTTGCTGTAGAACGGTTAGTTTTGTGTTACATAATTTTAAGAAAGAGAACAAGAAAGAGACTGAGGTGTAAGTGCAAAAAGATCCCACACTTCTAAAGCTCCATAAAATTCAAACAGAGAAAAATATATAGTCAACTTTTGCTTATTACAGGATAACAGAAAATTGTAATCACAGAAATACTTTATGATAAACTCTTTTAAAATTAAAAAATACACTATTACGTGCAAATAATCACCAGTATTGAAATGTTTTCTGTACCTTAACAGAAAGATTCTATCTTTTGACCTATTTTTCATTTTGCAAAATTTCACTTGGAGGCTTGATTTTGAATACTCTGAATGTAAAAAACTCATGCATACTGACTACACTAAGATACCCACACAAAGGAGTGTGTCAAAATTGGGAGAGAAAAAAAAGCATGATGACAGTGTACTGGGCTAAATTAAAGGGCTCTCACCTTTGCCAGGCCAGAGAGGAGCTCTAGAGCTGCCAAGGATATGCTCATATCTTGCCGCCACTGGGAGTTGAGTCGTTGAGTGACGAGGTGAATGCTGCGAATCAGGAGCCCGGCTGCAGAATCTGTATTAAGAGCTAGGATATAACCCAATGCCACATCCACAGGGAGGGAAAACAACTAAGCATTAGTAACAGAAGCACAGCATCCCACCAGGCACAGACCACAGCAGCACAGTGAGCACAATGGGCACCCACACAGAGCTATGCTCCCCGCCCACCGTCCTGAGCCCCAGGCTTGACTGATGGCACACAAGGCACATGGGGCTGAGCCAGCTTCTAGCTCCCAGTCTACACTTTAACAAAGAACACTATGGACTTGGCAATTTCAGTAAAATCCTTATAACAAAAACTGATGCCTTAAATTTTTAAATAAGTAACTTATAGAACTTAATCTTCAAAATGAACAATGAAAAGGCATCCAAGTATTTCCTAGAGTTTTACAGAGACAAAAATCAAACCTTATAACCTCCTCAGATGCTAGGAATTACCTTAAAACATCTGTTGAAATAAGAGGGTTTAAGCCAGTAAAACCCACATGCCATGCCTTTTCAAATCCGTGTTTACATTTCGCTTTTTACCACTACTTTAATACCTTTAAAAAGGTAAAATAACCAAGTCAATGTTTTCACTTGGACTTCAATTTTATATTTATAGTAATTGTTACTTAAAGAGTGAATTCTAAGAAATTAAACAATGGTAAATTCTAATTATAAAGGAAGCTTTAGGGGCATTATACCTGTGGATCCTATCAGAAAGAGGGCAGTGACAACAGAAAAAGGAATGATCATTAAAGAGAGACAGTCATGCGACACTAACACAAATCTGGATTTCTTAGTAAAAAAATATGACATAACAAGCAGAGCTCACTAACACCAGCTAAAAATGCTGGAACAAGCAATCACTTCAAACACTTATATACAACAGATGCTGGAACACAAAATTATCTTTAGTTTTGAAATGTCTTAGAAAGTACAAGAAAGAGAACTTCAACCTAGAGAATGCCGAAGTCTACATAAGAAGTAACAATTTAAATGTACTGACTATCAACATAATGACTATGTATTTGACATGCTGATGGGTAATATATCATAAACTTCAATTGAAATCATCCCCATGAACACAAATCAAAAATTCTCCAGAAGACTAAAAAATCAAGCTCACATCTAGGGAATGAGGTATGCTAATCTCATGGAATAAACACTCACAGATTTAATCACTATTAGCACTTGTACATAACATTATAAAGTGTTTACACTAAGTCCATAAAATAATTGCTCAGTGTAAAGGATACCAGTGAACAGGATGCTTTGCTGGCAAATATTTTTTTTTTTTAAAAGCAGGGCAAAAGTGTCTCTTTATGCTTGTAACTGAAGAACCTAACAAGACAGAGTATCTAAGTAAGCTTTAACATGGAAACACATGTCCCTCTGGGTCTCCTCCAACACAAGCTCCATCACTCCCTCACAGCTGCAATTACTTGGCTCGCTGACCATCTCTGCCATTATTCTGAAGCAAGGTCCATATCTTAGCCTGTATCACCACTGCCTGGTGCAGAACATAGACCTTTCATTATAAACATCTGTAAGATCTAGCAAACTCCAAAACAGATCTACAAAAACAATCATAAAAACATTTTTTCCTGAGTTTTTTTAGACTAACATCTTCTATTATACCTAAGTAGACAGATTCTTTTGTTTTCAATTCTTGAAAAAGCTTTAGTTTTGCTTATTTTGTAAATCTGAGAATTAACTCCTGGGTAAATGCTAACAGACCGTTTTAAGCACAGCTTACCATAATCCCTCAGAAGAGCTTGAGCAGGTCTCTCGCTATCAGGGGTTGTAGGCTCTGTGCTTCCTCCACTTGCTGAGCTAATGCCACTGTTAGTGCGACTATGACTCTTCAGGTTGTTTTCTCCACCACCCTAGTCAAATGAACCAAGATGAACAGTTTACAAGCATAAAAAGATAATTATGAAGACCTGTTAAGAGTTGGGGCTGTTGCCGGGTGGCGGTGGTGGTACACGCCCGTAATCCCAGCACTCTGGGAGGCAGAGGCAGGTGGATTTCTGAGTTCGAGGCCAGCCTGGTCTACAGAGTGAGTTCCAGGACAGCCAGGGCTATACAGAGAAACCCTGTCTCAAAAAAACCAAAAAAAAAAAAAAAAAAAAAAAAAAAAGAGTTGGGGCTGTGGCTCAGGAGTACAGCCTTTGCCTCACATGCAGGAGGCCCTGGGTTCATCCCCAGTACTGAAACAGTTAACAGGCTAACTAGCACAGGTGATACAACAGATAAACAAACAAGGATAACAAAGATAAACAAACTGAGGTACTGTTGCCCAGATGCCATCTGTTAAAAGGATACACAGGATTTGATAACAAATATCCATACTGGGGTCTCCTGTGATGTTTTTCAAAGAATCGCCTTAGAACCCTTTACATATGCTAGAGTCCTCTAGCTAATAATGACTTCAAGTCATTAAGAAAAATACCTTGGAGCCGGGCGTGGTGGCGCACGCCTTTAATCCCAGCACTTGGGAGGCAGAGGCAGGCAGATTTCTGAGTTAGAGGCCAGCCTGGTCTACAGAGTGAGTTCCAAGACAGCCAGGGCTATACAGAGAAACCCTATCTCGAAAAACCAACCAACCAACCAACAAACAAACAAATAAACAAAAAAACCTTAAAGTGCATTTACAGTTAAAACCTCAGAAGAGGAATATAATCTTCAAATAAAGACACTAAGCTGGGCGGTGGTGGGGCACGCCTGTAATCCCAGCACTTAGGAGGCAGAGGCAGGTGGATTTCTGAGTTCGAGGCCAGCCTGGTCTACAGAGTGAGTTCCAGTACAGCCAGGGCTATACAGAGAAACCCTGTCTCAAATTAAAAAAAAAAAAAAAAAAAACAAAAAAAAAAAAAACACAAATCAAAAAAAAGAAAAAAAAAAAAAAAGACAATATGGGTCTGAGAAATAAGCTCAGACAATAAAGTATTTGCCATTCATGAAAGAGGACCTAAGTTTGATTCCCAGAACCTACTTTAAATAAAAAAAATGGCAGAAGGAGGAAAAACCTGGGAGGATGGTTTAGTGGTTAAGAGCACTTGCTACACAAGTAGTAAAACCTCAGTTCAAATCCCCAACACCTACTTAAAAGCCGAGCATGGCCACCCATATGCCTATAAAGTGAGGGCTGTGAGGGATCAAAACAGGAGCTTCGATGGTCTTGCTGGCGGCCAGTCTAGCTCCATGCTCATCAAAAGATACTGCCTCAAGGTAATAGGACAAAGTTATAGCACAGAATACCTGACATCCTCCTCTTACCTCCATGCTCACAGCCACCCACACCCTTACACACACACACACACACACTCACACACACGTGTACAACCCATGCAAGTATACCCAGACACATGTATCTATATACACATGAGGACCCACATCCATTTGGGTACACACACATATAAAAGAGCAACTTTTAAATGTAGTTGTACAATAAAGTACAAACAAAAAATACTATAATTAGTATAAATTCCCATACACATAGGAGCAAATAAACCCATTTGTTAAAGATTCCTTGTACCTTTCCCCATATAAACAGAACTTGTTGTATCCGGACCAGCACATTGTTAGCCATCTACTGGAACATGAATGAATTTCCTTAATAATTTTTTCACTTATCCAGCTCAACCTATTATATCTTATTTCCCCCATAGCCCAGTCTGTACCCCAAGTATAACATGTATCTTTAGGGATAGTGTCCATATCTGGGGAGCTTATTAAATATCTTAAAAACTTTAGTGCTTTGGGGCACCTGTAAACTTCTGTCTACAGAACTACAAACAAGATAGCACATCTAACAGGTAGTCCTATATCTGTGAGAGTTAAGAGGAACTAGAAAGGCCTTTCCTAGAATATTCAGATTAGTTGATTGGTACTTTGAAACAATCCCAACTGGCGTTTCTCTCATGTAGGATTTCTCAAGGACCTAATGAGAAAAATCTCAGTATATGTGATGTTTTAAAATAGGGTCCTTCTAAGTCTATGAGCTGAAACATATAAATATACAAAATGACTTTAAAAACCAGGTGTGACAGTGCAAACCTGTGGAGGCAGGAAGACAGAGAGTCTAAGGCCATCTACAGCTATATACACAGTTTGAGATTATCCTGGGCTACATGAGACACTGCCTCAAAAAATAAAGACAAAGGGCTAGGACACAGCTCGTTGGTAACAAGACAACTTGTTCAGCATGTGTTGAGGCTCTAGGTTCAGCTGCAGCACTGCTGAATATGATCTACCTAAAATCAGAAGCAGACATTCTATGACAGATGTAAGCTTCTTACCATTTCCATTTGGCAACCAATGGCTTCTAAAAGTGCAGAATCTTGAACAATATTTAACATTGCCCCTGCAATAGCAAAACAAACAAAAGCAGTTACATGACATACAATTACAGTGCGATGGCTCAGTCAGGGCAAAGAGACTATGATTTGCAGCCAGGCTTGGTCATATACATAACCCTAGCAGTCAGAGGCCTGAGGCAGAAGAACTGCTATCAGCTAAAGCCACCTTGGCTACACAGCAAGTACAGGGCTACATAGACTCTGTCTCCTCCCCTCCCTCTAAAAAAAGAAAAGGGAAATTCTGGTAAAGTATTCCTGAAATTCTCTGAAGATTACAAATAAATACACTGATAGGTTAAAACAGGCAGTGCTTTAAAAATCCCCATATTCTGATATGCCTTCCAAGTTTTTATCCTTTCATTTATGGGGCAGGGGTTGGCTGCATACGAGTGCATGCCACAGCTTATGTAGATGGTAAAGGACAACATTCAGGATTCAGTTCTCTCCTTCCCAGTTAGGGTCATTAGTTCTGTAAGGCAAGTACCTTTAACTCATTGAGCACTTTAACCCAATTTACTGCCAGTTTCCAAAGGTCCACCCTCCCCTGCAATCACCCCATCCCACCCCTCCAACCCCTGGACTGCACTAAACTTTTTGCATTCTTTTATTTCTGACAATTCCCTTCATGGGAACATTATTCTCTCTCTCTCTCTCTCTCTCTCTCTCTCTCTCTCTCTCTCTCTCTCTGTCTGTCTCTCTCATTCTCTCTCGGGCTTAAAATATTTTTCTAACATGTAAAATCTGTGTGCAATTCTCAAGTACAGAATTTAAACAGCTGAATTCTCTTGCTTCTAGTTTTTCTCCTTGGCTTTTTTCTGTTTCTATAGCCACGTCAACAGTAATGTGAAAAGGTGTGTTATCACCTGTTTCTTCAGCTCCTTGTCAAAGTAACAACTGACCATTTACTACTGAGTCCTCCTTCTCACTGACTAACATGCCACACCTCCCAAGTACTCACAACAGTACTGAAAGGAAAAGGGCGGAGGAGGAGGAACGTCAGGACAAAGGAGGGAAAAATGTAGACAAGACAACTAAATGCTCATCTTTGCTCATCTCCTTAATCTTTTTTTAAAATTGTTTATTACATTTATTTACTTACTTACTTGGGGAAGAGAAAGGCTATGTGCATGCCATGGCATGTATGTGGAGGTCAAAGGGCAGCTAAAGAGACCCAGTTCTCTCCTCTCACCCTGTGGGACCTGGGGATCAAACTCAGGTCTGTGTCAGGCTAGGAGAGTACACAATCTTTAACCACTGAATTATTTTACCAGATCCCCTTAGGCCTTTTTCTATGAAAGGCAAAAAAAAGTTGAAACCAAGGAACCTCTGCTTCTGAGTCAGAATAGGAACAGTTGCGTTAGGCTTGGGCTCCTCTCACCTGTCTCTCCAGCGTGCCTAGGATCATTAGTATCTGGGTTCCACTTACCAAAACACAAAACAAAACTGTCTGGACACAAACCTAGTATCATTTGGGTGTTATTAGGGTCCGTTTCTGTTTGCAAGGCACCTATTAGTATATTCACAAGTCTCAGCTTCAGGGACAGAAAAGTTATTGGTTTATCATAAGAAGAGCTGTCATCATTACTAAACTTTCCTTCTAGGACCACCTGGAGGGAAAAAAAAGAAAGAAAGAACATTTAACATCAGCCATTGTACATGATGCCCATTTAGAAAAGCAGGAGGAGACAAGAGGTGAACAGGCTAATGATCCAGGCTTCCAGTCTAACTGTAGTCAGACAACATCAGTCTATAACACATGAACAGTAAGCCATGACATGTTGGCACTTCCAAAATTATAAATACTCAAACCAAAAAACCCTCATAAATTCATTAGAAATGTATCTTTTTAAATATTTGTTTATATACTGAATATTGAGACAAGGTCTTACTGCATAGCCCTGACTAGCTTCAAAGTCACAAAGCTCCACCTGCCTCCACCTTCAAGTGCTAGGATTAAAGGCTTGTGCAGCCATGCAGGGCTAGAAAACCACTTTTTAAAAGCTCTGCTCCATTTTGTTAAAAGTGCAGTTTGACTTAAATTAGCATACAAAAACAGAATACAGAATACAAAAATTGATAGTAATGATGCTCAGCAGGATAGCAGACAGAAGGGTTTTAAGTTTGCAACCAAACCGAGCTTCCTAGCAAGACTGTGGTGCATCATGGGGGTGGGGGGAAACAGGGTGGAGGGGAAGGGGGAGAAGACAGAAAAAGAAATAATTAAAGAAACATTACCTCAGATCTGACTGTGCCAAAATGATGAGGGAGGGGCAACAGAGAAAGCAGGATATTAATAGATGATCTTCTCAATTCTGTTGGATTTACATAGTTTTTGAATTTTGAGAGTTCTCTGCCAAAAAATAAAAAAAAAAACTATTAGTATTTTTCAACTAAAGAGTATTTTTAGCTATTTTCATATATACTATGCCATTTTCCCCACAACCCAAGCATTGTATATATGAGAACTGCTATGTTACACATTTACTGAATTAAAGCTAGAATTTAATTGAAAATGTAAGGCCTATTTTTTAACAGTAGGATTTCAGGTCTGACCCATCTAGAGAAGCCAGAAAGGATCCAGTAAGGCCATGGACATATGAGAACTGAAGGCACCCAGGGACTGGAGTGTTTGGATGCTCTGTACTCAACCTAAGCCTAGGTCCCATGGCTGTGAAGACAACTAGATAGGGCAAACTAGCAAATGGGAGGAGGCACCAAAACAGACCACACCAACCAGACAACTGACACAGTCATAGAGAGTGACAGCTTACCTGTCAGGCAAAATGGTTTCAAGAGCTGAAATAAAGTAAGGAACCACAACATCAATCCCTTTCAAGTCACAGCAGAACAAAGGAGGGGAGTTTAGAATAACGCTGGCCAACACAGGATGGCATACATAATCATTTATCTGCAAACCTTGAATTAAAAGCATGTAAAATCTAGGAAAGCAAGAAAAAAATTTTAAACAAACTGCTGACCAAATGTTTCCAAATTATTAGCATTTTCTACATAGTTATCTGAAGAGCCTTTGTCCACTCTGCCCTCTAGTTTCTAGACTTTAAGGAACTACTAGGAGTCAACAATTCAAAAATCATACAATCCATTATATTTTTTTCAAACAAGTTTTAAGTCTTTGTACATCAAATTACAGGTGCCTACAAATGAGATACCCACACCAAAACAAATGTCTGGGTACTTATAAATCAATTGGTGGACTCAATTAATCAAATTCTAAAGTAGTAAAATTTTGTAGCATTCACAATCCTAAGAAACAGGCGAGTTTGTATCTTTTTCCTTCCTCCACTGCTTCTGAGCGGTTAGTAAGAGAAAGGAGCCCCAGCCGACTCTGCTCATCAGAGTATGAAGATCACACTAAGATTCCTGTGAGGAATCCATCTGAGAATATCTTCCTTTTCCTACAATCTCCAACTACAACCAAGTCACTCAGCATCTAGTACCCTGTTACTCAAGAGCAAGTACACTGCTCTACTCTTCTTATCATAAGACATTTCTTCTCTGAAAAACTTTTTCAAAACAATCTCCTCACTCACTCATGCCTATTCAACTCATTTCAATATATCTTCTGTACCCAGAACTCAATTAAACAGGCACATAATATGCAGATCTTGATAAATAGCCCCACGCCCTTGGAATGCAACACTGAAACTTAATACATCATTTGTCCTCTCACAAACCTGCTGAGTTTGTCACCTGACCTGGCACCCAGTCTTTTGAACTAGGTAGAAAGCTCATGTCCATAACCTTCTCCCTTCCCACTATTGATACAATTTGAAATAACTCTTCAGCCCAAGGTCTCCCTCAGAGAAATGGGCCCTCCTCATGAGGAGTAAACTCCAACACCTATGTGATCTTCTCCCTCGGCTATGTCTAGCTAGAGGAGAGGCAGACACCTAATTAATCAGATCTTATTTCCCAAGACTCTCACATTTCAGAGATGCTAACTAGCCCCACTGGACTTCCAGACAAAGGCTGTGACAACTAGGCGCACAGAAACACACTGCAGCATAAGGAAAATGATCTGCAGAGAAGAATGAGCAGTTCTAGGAGACAGAGGCCCAGGAGGCAGGAGAGTTGTTCTGGTCCCTGAACACTTTCCAGTCCCTGATTACTACTTTTTATATGCTTTACTGTACTGCTTGACCTTAAACTTTATTAAGTATCACTAGCATCTCATAATTTACTCACTTTGACTTAAACCAGATTTACAGATAAGAGCCTATGGTAAAAACTGTTCTGACTAGTATATACAATGGTTTCTCTGACTTATGTTTCAGACTTGGCCCCCTCTTTCCTAAGCACCTAGCAATATAGTATCTCAATGGTCTACCTGACTGTAACCATGTGAACAAGCAGTGAAGAAGAGCAAAGCAGAATCAAGAATTACAAAGAATAACAAACCTCAAGTGCCATGGTAAGAACAGAGTGAAGAGAGAAATGAGAGAGCTAAATGCTACAAGGTACGAGTTGAATAATCAACCCGGGATGAAAGGGGAGGCAAATGATGCCTAGGCTGTGGTCCGAGCAGCTGAAAGGATGCAGAGGCATTCACAGATGTGGAAGCCAGAGAGTCAGAAAAGATAATCCTACCCAACCTCACAACAGTCTAAACACTACCCATCTGCCTAAATCCAGTATAAACATCTAATAATATTCAGAACTCTTTCCTGAATCCTCTAGGCTAAGTATGAGCTGCTCTTTCCTCCAAACATTCAAATCCATTATGTCTCTCTCCTGCCAACTTGTGCTTCCTAGTGAATCGCTGTAATTTTGCTTGAATCTCTTCACCACAGTCACTAAACTTCTTGGAGTAAATAGTCACAGCTGACTTATTTCTGGACTGTATTTTAGAACCTAACACTGCCCCAAAAATCTATTAACAAACTATTGTGGGTACTTCCAAATCGCTCCAGAATTTACAAATGACAGAATAAATAATAACTCTAGAATAGATCTTAAAAGTCTTTACCAGATCTAATGAGGCAGGTAAATAGAATTCAAGCAGTTTTCAATTACATAAAGACACTGGCAAGCATTTCAGACCAACAATGGCTTACTGATTTAGCCTACAAAGCCATGCCACAATAATATTTCACCATGAAATGACATAAATGCAAAATAAACAAAAAAGTTCTAAAACCTGGATAAATAAGCTGGCAGAATCTCTTCTCCAGTCTTCTTGCTACAAAAAATTCTACATAATGTCCCACAAGCCTCAGCTCTTCCTGCTTCATAGTTATCAGGAAATTCACTTGCATCAAACACAGGATTGGAAACCATGGTATCTGTTGACATTTGGGACCCTTTCCGTCGAAACTCCATGCTAGCTTGTGTTGCAATGGCTGGGGAGAAAAAAGGAGCAATTTATTACTTTTATCAAAATGCCAAATAGGCTCATGGGACCCTGGACACAAAGATCAAATGTTGGTGTCATTACATAACTACTTCAGTAGAATCCAATAATGCTTTGGTTAGCAACTATGTCATAATTTATTTTTTAAAGGGCTCTCTGATATCTTCTTTGAAATAGCAACTAATTTACAATAACACTGCCAACAGATTCTACAAAAATAACTTTTTTCATTGAATTTCTAGTCAGAAGACTATAATTGTATACATCTGCATACAGATATATACAGAATTTGCCTTTTCTATTATTTATTTTCTGTTTTTTTCCTCCTTCTATAGAATGATGCTTAACCATGAAACAAAGTAGCAATTAAAATTTATACAATTAACCCAAATGGACAAAGTAATTAAGAGGGCAAGTGCATGCCAGTTTGAGTACTTTATGACATGACAAGGTAAGGATAAGAACGAAGTAGAGAAGGCAAAGAGGGCATTCCCACCACCCTCCCAGCTCCAAAACACACACCAAAGAGCTGCCCAACCAAGCAAATGAGAATGAATTTTAACAACCACAGACAGCAGCAAACTTGAGGTTGATAAATCAGAAAATTGGGCTGGTAAGGAGGATTATCATGATCATTTGTTGTCAACAAAACAGAAGCCCTTCGAAAGTTGCTTTTAACAAAAGATTTCATAGCACACAGATCACTCTGAAATCTTTTATTACTCTACATAAAATATTTAAATTGTTTTGTAATGATAGGAGGCTTAATAGATGCAGAGTCAAGCATAAATCTTTATGCAACTTCCCATGAGCCATTTTAGTCCTGAATAAACTATCCAGCAATAATACATTTGGAAAACACTCCATGCAGAATGCATACAAATCAAACACTAAATCTGTATAAAAATAAGCTTAAAGCTAAAAAGAAAAAAGAAAGAAAAAGAAAAGAAAAAAAGCCAAAACACAGTTAGTGCAAAGTCCTGGAATTCATGACATGACCAGACTAGTATACAGAAATAATGGGATTGATTCAGGCAGATTAATTTGCTTTTGCCAACAATCTTCCCCATTCAAAACACAGAAAAAATAGTTTTCTTCCCAAGTGCAAAAAACTACAATAGACAATGACAATCAAGAATTTTAATGGAATTATGGAAAAAATAAAAACATGACTGCGATTAAGGAGAAGCTTCTGGTTCCTACTTACAAGATTTATAAGAAAGAAGAATTTGGATAAAAGATGCTGCAAGATAATAGAAATAAATGGAAACAAATCAAAGGACAGCAGTAATTATAAAATACTTTAAAGATGGTGAAATTTTACAATAAATTAAGAAGCTTTTTAGCTTTTTCAAAGTTAGATTTAAAGCTTTACGATACCACAAGCTAATTCAAAAACATAGGAAATTGTGCATTCAGGTCCGAAATTATGATTTTTTTTTGTATCATGCAAAACAATGAACAAAGAAAATTACATAGCTACAAAGAATTAAGGTTTTGAACTGCCCATAACGTGCATTAAAGTTTTTAGTTTATTAACCCTTCCCAGCTCAATGTTACTTTTACAAAGCACAGTGCATGAGGTGAACTAAAAGCTAACAATTCAAAGAAGCAAACAGCTGAGTTACAGGTGAACTGCATGGCAGAATCCCTTGATGGCAGCCAGTACTTAGAACACAGGATAGCCCCAAGCCCTGGCGCCTCCCATCCAAGTCTTCAAGACTGGCACCCAAGAACACTCTAAACCCACTGTAACTATCTGGACACTTCACATCTCCTGGGTAATTAACAGCCTTCAGAATCCTGGCCATGATAGGAGGAGCGGCTCTCAATCGTGACCCAAGCAGAGGGTGAGGAATGGAGAACAGTGGTATGCTGCTCATTCATCACTTCAGCTCTGGCTCTACCTTCTAGTGCAGTGAGCGGACAAAGCTGTTAAACTCTCCAGAGACAGAAAGCTCTAGATTCACATTGTACAAGCCTTCCACAAGCAGCAGACTGAGCCATGCTAGATTCAAAGATGTCAAGGCCAACAGCTTCTCAATAGTTAGTTTATGTTGTAAGAATTATACCTTATCAAAATTAATTAAATAAAAGGCTGATTGACTCTGGATAGTAACATATAAATTAATAAATATGGTTCAGAAAACTCAAATATATGGCATATGACATAATGAAAATATATTCATGAATGGTTTTAAAAAACTTTCACTTACTCAAGCTCATGAATAAAACTGTAATGAAGAAATGGTAAAATATAAAGTGCCTGATTTAAACAAACTAAAGCAAGCAAAAGAATTTCTAACTCACTCATGCAGCCTCATATCCCATAACATCTTCACACTTAAGACTTTTCTAAATTATTTAAAAGATTCATAAGAATATCCAAAATAATTACATTTATAAACTACTCATAGGCATATACCCAGTAGTGAATGAGCTTCTGAGAAAAAAGAGAGTCCCTTTTGAACACTGTTAACTTTATCCCTGGATTCAACACTCTTCCTGGAAAATAATACTATCAGAAAGTAATACTATCAGACATCTTTTTACCTCATTCTGTCCCCAATGCCTGTAGAAAAGTACTTTTCAGAAAACAACTAATACACTCATTAATACATAAACATGATACCTGGCACATACTAACAGCGCTCAATAAATGCCAGCCATTATTACTAATCAACTGTACAAGACAGATGATGGCCAATCAAAACATTCTGCACTACCTCACCACCCATCTGGCACTTGCATCAAGCATACTGGTAAGACGACAAATCCAATTTCATGTAGACAATTTCATTCTATAGTAAAATCTCATAAAGATACTAGGGTCGGCTTGTTAATGCTCTACAATTCTTACAAAGTTACAGAGCAGATCATATTTTTTCTAAACTAAAACCTGAGATGTTAGGGTCTACCACGAAGCAAAATGAAAATTTCTGGTCTTTACATGTATTGATGAAAAATCTAAGAAAACATTTCAATGAGTGAAGTTTCACTCAAAATCTTTAATTATTCATATACGTATTATCATCCTGGCTGACATAAAGAGAATTTCCAGGTCACCTACAAAATGGAATATGATTCAACAGAAAGTGGCTAACCTTAAGTGTCCCTAATAAAACCAGACAAAAGCTAAACTTCATAAAATACACATTAAAAAGGATAGATAAAAAAGCTTCACATGATTCTATTGGTTCAGCTGGAAGGGGTTAAGCACAGCATATTGCTTGGTTAAAAACTGGGTGCTTTTCAAGATCTGTATTAATCTTGCAGGTAGGAAAGACTAAAAAGAAGGAAACAGAAAGGGGATAATGACTACATGTTTCTGGGCATATTTACCAGTCATGCTGCTGTCTCTGTTTATTCCATTATGAAGTTTACAGTGAACAAATGCTGCATCGAATAACCACGATCCAAAGAGATTCAAGATGCTGTTAACCTTTGGTCTTCGGGGGGCAGGCAGCGGCCTGGGTTCTGAACTAGTCTGATTTGGACTGGACAGAGGAGAAGTGGAGGAGGCCTGGTGCTGGACTTTTGAGGTGTGAGCAGTAGTAACCTACCAGAAGAATACAAGTAAGTGTCCGCAGACAGGAAAAGTTTGAGAAAGTTAAAGTTGTAGGACTTAACCTCCATAGAGCAAAACAACAATGCTGAACATCCTTACTGTACTTGTCTTCATTGTGGCCTTGTTCACAGTAACTGCCCGGTGCCTCCGGTTATGTGGTGGTGTGGTGTTCACAGCAGCACTCTGGGGCATACTTAATCTGTTCACAGGTGTTGGGGGAGCACTGTCTGATCGAGGTCGAGAAATGCCTTTAAAAAAAAAGTTTTAGTTTTGTTTTAAGAAAAACAGAGCTGCCCCCATAATCCATCTAGCCTTTCTTCCTAAGTAGCAAAACCTATTTCAGTTGGATAAGAACCCAGAAGAAATGACTATGTCTTTCTCTTGATATTTTTGTTTGATTTGCAGAAAGACAGTAGCATTCTAGCTATCACAATTTGCTGAAAATAATTTTTCCTAGGTCATTATTTGCCACCTAATTTGTTCCTCTTTCTCTGGGCTTCCCTATGAGGATCCAGAATTAAATTATAGAATATCTACCCACAGATCTTCAAACATCTAAGAAACATACACAAAATTCACCTAAGAATGCATCCACCAGACAGCTGATTCCACGCATGGCACGAAAGAATATCTGAGGCAGATGTTTAAGGCAGGGGTACTGGCTCAGCTCCTGTGGCATCCCGCTCACATTCAGGAACTGTTCCTGAAACTTGGGGGTTGAGCTTATAACAGCTGGGTTACTCAGATCCACGGGATTACTATTGAAAAGGAAAAAGAATTGATTATACACTTAGAGATGTTTATAGCATTAAAAAATGCATGCAATAAAATTTAAAACTATTCCTGATTGTAGTGCACACCTTCTGTCCCATCATTCAGTGGGCAGAGGGAAGCAGATCCCTCTGACTTTCAGGCTGGTCTGGTCTCTATAGTGAGCTAACCCCAGACAACCGACACTATATAGCAAGACACTGTCTCAAAAACAAACAACAAAAAAGAACAGGACTGCTTGTGCCTGTCTGTATCTTTAGTGTGGAGGAGACTAACTTTATTTGATGAGCTAGGGACTCAAACTTGAATGTTTCTCTATATGTTTGCATGTTTACTTGCTTTTTAAATAATGGTTAATTAATTCTTTGAGAATTTAATTCGTTTTTGTTTATGTGTTTGTTGCGACAGGGTCTCATTATGTAGCTCTGACTAGCCTGGAGCTGGCTATGCAGCTCATACTGGCCTTGAACTCAGATATCCAATTCTGTCTGCCTTCTAGACTCTGCCTCCCTACCTCTTCCTCCCAACTGCTGGGTTTAAAGGTATAAGCCATCATATCCAGCTTGCTCCTTTTTTAAAAAACTAAACAAAGAAAAAGCAAGAACCTACTTTCTTCATAGAATGAGAAGCAAGCTAGACTAGAAAGTTTTAATTTTTTAAGAAATTTTTTCGCCCAGCATCATGGCTATGTCTTTAATCCCAGCTCCCAGGAGGCAAGCAAATCTCTGAGTTCCAGGCCAGCCTGGTATACAAAGCTGTTACACTGAGAAACCCTGTCTAAAAAAAGGAGGAAGAGGAGGAGAGGTTTTTTTTTTTTTTTTAATGTTTGGAATCAAGTAATAAAAATATAAAGTCAACAAAAATTTCATGAAGAAAGTTTTAATATAAACATCTGTCCATATGTATGGACTTACCAACAAGTGCAAGGACAACATTTGAGAATTTAATACGTTTAACTATACCAGTAAAATACCAGTAAAAATCAATGAGAACATTTTTTTTTTCCAGGAAAAAGATGAAGCTACCATACTACACCAGATTCTGTTTACACTCCACATCACATTCAGCCCTCTTCCCAGGAAATTTGCCAATGGACACAGTGGCGCCTTCTGAGTAATCCTCATAGCCCTGCTTCTAACCCACCAACAGCTCACTTAAATAAAAACATAAAATTTATCCAAAAAGAATCCATCCAAATGTCTATGAGAAAATCCATAACCACTTTAGCTTAATTAACAAAAATAATTTGACCCGCCTGTAATCCCAGCACTTGGGAGGCAGAGGCAGGCGGATTTCTCAGTTCAAGACCAACCTGGTCTACAGAGTGAGTTTCAGGACAGCCAGGGCTACACAGAGGAACCCTGTCTCAAAGAAAAAAAAAAGAAAAAGAAAAAGAAAGCTGAGATAGAGAAAGCCAAGTGTCAAGGCTTCATCTTTCCCAACTGCTTCTTAAGAGTTTAATGAGGGCTCTCCATGGATTCACAGTGACCTCCCTCACAATGGTGGCAATAGTGTGTGTGTGTGCCCACATGTGCTCTAGGTAAGCAGAGCAAACATTTGCTTACCCAGGTTTCTATTATTTATAATAACAAACTCTGACTAAAACACCAGTATTATCCCAAGAACAACGATAAAGCCTAAGATATGAATTAGGAATGAAAAAATTAAAAAATATTAGGCAACAATATTTTAATTAAAAAAAACTGGCGGGGGGGGGGGTGGCGGCGGTGCACGCCTTTAATCCCAGCACTTGGGAGGCAGAGGCAGGAGGATTTCTGAGTTTGAGGCCAGCCTGGTCTACCCAGTGAGTTCCAGGACAGCCAGGGCTACACAGAGAAACCCTGTCTCAGAAAAAACAAAACAAAACAAAACAAAACAAAACAAAACAAAAAACCTGTGAACAGAGTCTTATACTGAGGTTATAGACTAGCATGAAACTCATTACATAGCCCATATTGGGCTTATACTTATGATCCTCCTGCCTCATATAAGAATATAGTAACATAACAAAGGGGAGATTCCCACTATCTTAGCAATACTTGCAAATAATGATATAAGAAATATACGAATTTTGTGGATAAAACATTTCTGTTTGCATGTAAGACTCTTAAAAGAGGGGCTCCAGGGTAACACTGGCTCAAATCCAGTGCTAAGGAAGTGAAGTAAGGTCAGTAGGTTCAAGGCTAGTCTGAGCTACACAGCAAATCTTTGTCTCAAATAATAAACCAATAAAGGAGAATATGTCTAAGTATAGACTACATGCTTACATGTACAAATTCAAGTTCAATTCCTAGCACCAAATAAAATGTTTGAATGGGGCTGGAGAGATGACTCAGTGGTTAAGAGTGGACCCTGCTCTTCCAGAAAACTCGAGGCCGGCTCCCAACATGCACATCCAGTGACTCACAACGTCCTCTAATTCCAGTCTCATGGATATGATGTTCTCTTTTGCCACTTAAGGGTACCCAAATACACAGCATACACTCATACAGAGAGATACACATACACATAATTTTTTTTTTAATTTTAACATTGGATCCTGGGGCTGGAGAGATGCTCAGTGGTTAAGAGCAATGGCTGCTCTTCCAGAGGTCCTGAGTTCAATTCCTGGCAACCACATGGTGGCTCACAACCATGTATAATGGGATCTGATGCCCTTTTCTGGCTTATCTGAGGAGAGTGACAGTGTACTCAAATATATACATACATACATACATACATATATATATATATATGCACACACACACACACACACACACACATACATATATACACACACATATATACACATGTGTGTGTGTGTATATATGTAAATAAATCTCTAATATTAGATCCTAAGAACCACAGTTCTTATATTTGGTAGGTTACCTCTTTCTACTTTTCTTTTCCTCCTCTGTTCCCTTTCTAAAAATTTTATTTTATTGAGCCAATGAAATGGCTAGTAGACTGATGATAAAGGAGCTCAATTCCTCAGAGAATGTGACAAAGTCCTGGAAGAAACAGCATCATCTAAGATGCAATAACAAGCAAGAAAACAAATTCCTAGAGAGAGGACAGCCAAAAACAGCTGAGGGCAACTGGAGCACCCTGGAATGGCTAGAGCAGGAGATAGATGCGGGATGCAGACATGCACGCTGCTCAGATTCAGCTCCGTCCAGTGGACTGTGCTTAGCACACATACTGCACTCCAGCAGCACAGGGGGGCAATACCTTAGCATGTGTAAAAATCGAAACCATGTTTGTGCAATACACTCATTGTCCATTTCTGGAGGGATCAGATTGGCATCTTCATCAGGAACTTTAAACGGAGGAAATGAAGGACCGTATGTAAAGCGGAGCAATCTGGAAAAGAAAACCACACACCACTAAGTCCAGTTCTGCCTTTCAGGTTTTGTCTTGTTTTCCTTTGATGGTATTGAGGACTGTACCTAGACCTCGCACATTCAAGCAAGTAAGCTTTATCCCAGCCTATTTAACTTTTTATTTTGAAACAAGATCTCACTAAATTGCAGAGGCTGGCTATGAACTTCTGATCCTACTGACTAACAAAGCTTATCGTCTTTATTTAGCACGAGGACCAGCTACCAAGTCCATTATCAACAAATTAAACAAACATTCAAGCATTATATAAGAAAATAGATTAAACATGCCTTAACATAAAAGTAACTTTTATTCTCCTGCTCTAATTGTCATCTCTAAGGCTTACTGCCTCAGTCTTTTAACCCAGGCCTAGTCCTGGAAGCTTCTAGCCTCTGTACAATCTTATCTAGGCCTAGAATGTTTTCAGCCTCTGAGACTTACTGCTGAATAAGCTCACTCCTTCTTGAACTCTGGATGGTCAACTCAGCTGCTTTGCCTCAAAACTCCTCTCCAGGCTGACTAGTTCAATATGGCGTCTCTCGGTTTCTCACTGAATTATTCTACTTGGCTTCATACTAACTTTGGCAATATATTCTAATCTTCAGGCTCATTCTCATTCTCTGGCTTGTTCTGTTTTCATCTGTCACTAGCTTGTTCTCTCTCTGCAACCTGCCTTTATACAACTGTCTCTGTAAAACTGCCTCCCCTCCCCACATTGCTCTCTCTTAAGTAGCCTCTCTTTTCTCTCTCTATTCCCATGAGAACTGGGCATATCCTAGTCTGTCAAGTCTTTTTCTGATTCATCACTTAGTCTGCCACACAATTAAACATCACTTGCAAATATGGGTGCTTCTTTCTACAAACTAACTTTACTTCATTGTTTGGATTAAAGGTGTATACCAAGGGGGTGTCTGTATTCCAGCCAAAGGGATTGAAGGTGTGTGCTAAAACTGCGCTATGCCACAACTAAAAACAGGTTTTCCCAGTAAACAACACAATCTCAGGGTTCACAGTATGATCAATTATCCTGTAACACCTTACCTAAGTAAAAAAGCTATATGAAAACTCTGATTTGTAAAAACAAGCTGCAAGGAATTTCATGAATTTTTTTAAAAGTTTAAAGTTTTAGGTGAAATATTCAAACTATTTAAGTTAACTTATTTATACTTTCAAGTAATAAATTATGTATTTTGTTATTATACCTATATAATTACATTATTAAACATGAAAGTAACATATACATTATTTCTTTCCTTTTTTGTTTGGTTGGATGGTTTTAATTTTTGTGTTTATTTTGAGGCAGCCTTAACATGTAGTTCTGGCTGGCATGGAACTCACCTTGAAACCAGGCGGCAATAATCTCACTACACACACCAACCAGGCTGGCCTCAGACTCAGAGATCTGCCTACTCCTTCCTCCCGAAGTGTGGGATTAAAGGTGTATGCCACCATACCCAGCTTCCTATTATTTTTTTAAAAAGTAGCACCACTGTAAATCCTTCAATAAAACTAAGGTATAATTTGTTTATAACAACTTTACGTGACGTTCAGAATTTAGTATGTATGTTCAGAATATAGTACATTTTTATGATGTACCATAAAAGCTAACTGAATTCAACAACTTATTTACTTAACAGTAATATTCTATACGTGTTGGGGTTTTCAAAGCCATTTGACTCTGTATCTAGGGATCATATTCTAATAAAACAATCAAAATATATAAAAAACTATATGAAGCATCCCTTCAACAAAATTTCTAAAATATATTTTTATCAAAATAAAAATTACTAAATTATTTAAGACTATAAGAATTATTTACAAATAAATACATGTAATTAAAATGACTTGAATCGGACATCAAACAAAAAACACCTGTTATCTCAACTTGTTTTGTTTTTAATTAAGCGGGAACTAAATAGGGGAAAGTACATTGAAAAACAATTTTAAATGATGGGATGTTACTCTACATTTTCCAATTTTGCTATTATCAGCACATATGGCTTTTATAATCAAAACTAATTAAAAGAAGACATAGTTACTTAGCCATCATTATGACATAACATGCATGGAGAGGTCAAAGGACAACTCTCCTTTTGCCTTTACATGGGTTCTGGGGAAAAAACTCGGGCTTACATGGCAAGAACCTCTACCATGAGCCATCCCCTTGACTTTCCTTCTTTTAAACTGGTGCAGTCCATAAAGTACAACAATGATGGATCCAGACCTTTCAAAATGTATTCCATGAACTGCTAAAAGAACCAGAAAGGAGTCAGATGGCTGAGGAGGACACCGACTCACCTGGAGGTCAGTGCACAGGTGACCTTGCTCCACTGCTCCACCACTGCAGGGTGGTGCCTCCAGTTAGCCACCATCTCCTTGGCTGTCTTCCAATAAGGAGGTGTTGGGAAGCACCTGGTGCAAGCTAGTAACCAAACTTCAAAGAGAACACCAATCAGCTTCTCTGCTAGGTTCTCAGCAATGCCACCTAGGCAAGAAAAAGAAACACAACTCTGGCATGCTTATTTTTAAAGCAGAGTCTTTCACTCATTTTATTGGGAAACTGGTCAAAAATTAAATAGTTGTAATGTTAGTAACAATTTTTCAAATAACTAAATTGTGATGTTTAGGAGGAAGTGTCTATGAAGGAATCATAGAGAGCATCGATGAATCACTTTTTGAGAATTTTCAAACTGCACTGCTGGTTTTAGTACAGATCTTAAGGTTCTAGCTAGGGACAAACAGGAAAGAAACAGATGGATGCCAACAATGAGTGACCACTATAAATCACCTTCTGTGCCAAGCAGTTCACACATGGCCTCACCAAATCCTCTCATTTGTTTCTGCAGGACAGGTATTTGTAAATACCTATTAGGTTTTTGTTTAAAGACATGGCCCTGTCATGTAACTCAAGTTAACCTGGAACTATGTAGTAAAGGTTAACCCTGAACTTCTAATGCCAGTATGTTTCCACTGCACCTAGCCAATAAAAAAGAACTCAGAACAAATACCAAGGTCTTCTGACTCCAAAGTCTGCAACAAAATGTTCCAGGTGCTTAAAGCTGCCCTTCAGTGAAGAAAAACAAAGAGAAAGCTAAGCACTAGGACCAGGTTAGACCAAACCTTAAACAGAGGGCAGAACTGTCCTTCTAGTCAAAGTCCTGAAACCAGAAGGGGCAGTGGACATGCACAGCTCAAGAAACCGGAGTTAGTCTAGAAGGGGAAGTAACTGGAATGTGCAAACGAACAAAATCAAAGTTCCAATAATAAAGAGCCCAAGGAGGGGGCAAGCTGCCTGATTCCCAGTGCTGAGGTCAGTCACCAGCATGGGGAACAATAGCAGAGAGCCGACGAATCAGTGCTTTGACTGGCAAGCTATTTTCAGTTCCTACCATAGGTCCTTTCCCACATTACAATTCCATGAGTCCTTCTAGACATTCCTTGGTCAGTGCATCTATCTGACAACACAAGCATGCTAGAATACACAGAGAATAAGAGCAGATCCTGGAACTCAACTATCAACTTATATTTTATGTACATTCTGCTTCAATGTATGAAGCCAAGCTTCTGAAATACACTATAAAACTGTACAAAAATAGAGGCTTTTTATGGGTTGTTAATGAATGTCATACTTCCAAATCAACACCTTAAGGCTTTGGAGGTTTTATTTGTCAAACAAGATGTTTTCTGGGCTGGAGGTGGAGCTCAGTCTCAATGGTTAAGTATTTGCCTACCAAGGGAAAGGCCCTGGGTCATTTCTAAGAGCAAGATATCTCACTAGCATCACTATCCAGTTTTTAGACTCTACTTGGATAACAACTCTGCCATCCAATGCATTATCCATAGACTCTAATTTAGGGTTTGCTGTTCCTAGACAGGCTCTATACTACTACACAAAACAAACTATTGTTCCTATCCTTCTCCAACATACTTAATTACAAGACTTTTTCTGTAGGGATAATCTCTTGTGCACTGTGTGGAAACATCACCTGTCAATAAAAACTAATAGCCAATGAGCTGAGGCAGGATTAGAAGGTGAGACACCCGGAGAGAGAGAAACTCTGAGATAGTCAGGTGAGGAAGATTTATCACCCAAACTCTGAGCATGAAACTGCGGAGAGGTAACTAGCCTTATAACAGATACAGAATAATATAAATGGCTTAATAAGTTATAAGCTAGTTAGGGAACAAGCCAAATCTTATGACCTAAGGATTTATTCATAAATAAGCCTCCAAGTTGTTATTTGAGAACTGGGGCACAGGTGGAAAAATTCAGTTACATTTTTCTACATTAGCAAAATAATCACCAAAGGTAAAATAACTCAGACACACAACCCCCAACCTCTTTTTAAGGTAGAGCCTTACTGTGTCACCCTAGCTGGCCTGGAATTCACTCTGTAGATCAGGCAGGTCTTGAACTTAAGAGTCTGCCTGGCTCTGTCTCCTGAACTCTAGGATTAAGGGAAGGTGTCACCGCCTCCAACCCATGTTGTGTCTTTCCAACCTAAAAATTAACTTTGTCAACATTCTTACCAAATTTGAAATTTCCAAAGTCTATCATTTACTAAGTTTAAATGTAAACTATATTAGGATTCAGAAATATGTGGGTAAAATTTATTTTACAAACCTTGAACAGTTGGTGGGGCCAGAAGTATGTCATTAATCTGCAGAAGAAACAACAGTAAGACTTCCCAGGTTTCTCGAGCCATGATGGATGACTCACGGGCCAGTTTCTGAATGGCTCTTAGAACTTGTAAGCATAGTCGGATTTGACTGGAGCCCTGTTCCTGTCTGAAGAAGACAGACAGATATCACTGAGAGGCCTGGAAGAGAGACAGCAACAGCCAAAGAATAGGAAACTTACTGACGTAGAACAGTGGTCCGGTGACACTGCCTAAGCACCAGTGAAAAGCATAACCCTCCTCCGTTTACAGCTAATGTCTCCCTATTATGTAGTTCAGCACCCTGAGATCTCCAGCCACCTCTTCTATGAAAAATTATCTTCTGTGAGAAAACAAGAAAACTAGAATGTAAACTTCACCTCTGGATTTCCTTTCTGAAATGTGTCTGGCACGTAATAGCAGATATTCAACTAATTCCTGATAGATGAGTGTATGCCTAGTTACCTCTGCTCTTCACGCTGGAGCAGAAAAGGAAAAGCCTTTATATTCTTTTTCAATTTTCTGAAACACACATTCACAAGAGTTCTTCAGGTGTTTATAGTTCACGTCGCCCCACAGGTCACCTCTGTTAGAGGCCCAATGGTGGACCCAAATGGATGAAGCACGTCAGCATCTCCTCAGAGGAGTGCCCGCTCCAACTGCTCTAACAAAAAACACGGCATTCCATCCCAAGGGCTCCAAGGGCTCCTCAGACAGCAGTTGCCAAATTCTCTTTAGACATTTTTGCTCCCTAAGAGAAGAAAACTATTCAATAAAATAGGGGTAGAAGAGACAGCTAGAGATCCAGGGCCTAGCCCTTGCTTCTCTTTTCAGGATTCCCAACCTGAGAATTTCAAGAACAGCTTTAACAACTGATGAGCTGGCCTCCAGATTTACCAATGAGAAACCCAAGGCAATACTGATACAAACTATAAAGTCAAATTTCTATAAATTATGACTTGACACAAAGAGCTGGAGAGTCTTGAAGAAATAAATGTCAGCAAATCATCTACTCCTAGAATGCCTACTCCTTAGTCCTGGGTCATGACCCAGAAAGCTGGACCCTACCCTAAAGTTACAGACAAATCACACAACTGACTAAATGTTCCCTAAAGAAGTCAGAACTGGGCCAAAGAAATGGGTTACTAGATAAGATCATTCACTGTACAAACATATAAGGACTTAAGTTCAAATCCCTAGCACTCACATAAAAAGCTAGGCATGGCTCTGTGTAGCTGTAGCCCCAGCACTGGGGGGTAGAGATAGGTGGATCCTGAAAGCTCGCTTGCCAGGCAGCTGAGCTGAAATGGCAAGCTTCTAGCTCAGCAGAAAGCCCTGTCTCAAGGGAGTGAAGCAGAGAGCAATAGAGGAGACACCCAATTTCCTCCTCTGACCTCTGCATGCAGACACACCTACACTTGTGCATGGATCACAAAGACACACACAGGGATGGGGTTGTCCACCCCACATCCATCTAGAGCTGAAGCTAGTCCATAAGATGCCATACAGTTCAAGGATGTGTCTGTTCTGCCTTACTTAGGAAGAACAAAGAATAAAGAACTACCTTCAAGGCTTAGTCACCCACAGAATATATAAGCCCAGAATAAGAACCCAAAGCACCATGGGCTCTGAGCTGACATTCTTCTGAAGTGGTTACTGCAGTGCGTGCCCCACAGTAGCCGCTCTTTCCATGTGTAAAGCCCGCCCGGTAGCAGGAAAAGAAATAAATCCTCACCCAAAAAGCCTAAATTTAGGAACAGGATTCAAGTTTCTAAAACTAAAAGAAATAGGATAGTCTTTATATAGAAAGTGAGAAGGTCTGAACAAAAGAGATTTTCTTCAATCTCAAAAGTGACTGTAGTTTTCAGAAAAACTTTCAAACAGGAGCCAGTGAACCAGTCAGAACTTAACATCTGCCTTTGTAACACACTACTTGTTTAATTTTTATGTTGGCATCCTGCCTGCAGGTATGTCTATGTATCAAGTGTATATCTTGTCCACAGATGCCAAAAAACCATCATGTACCCTGGACTAAAGTTATATAGATGGTTGTTGAGTCACCATGTGAAGTACTGGGAATCAAACCCAGGTCCTGTGGGAAAATCAGCCAGTGCTCTTAACTGCCGAGTCATCTCTCCAGCTGCCTTTCTAAGTAAAGTTCTTATTTCTTTTTTTTTTTTTTTTTTTTTGGGGGGGGGGCGGGGGGGCGGTGTCGAGACAGGGTTTCTTTGTGTAGCCCCGGCTGTCCTGAAACTCACTTTGTAGACCAGGCTGGCCTCAAACTCAGAAATCTGAGTTAAAGGTGTGCACCACCACTGCCCGTCAAGTTCTTATTTCTTAATTTAGTAGTCATAATTTAATATCTGCTTTCCTGCTCTACCACAGATCTGAAGAGAAATATTAGCTAGCTTTTTACATTAAAAAAAAAAGTAGACCACTGCTTTAGGAAAAATGTACACAAGGATCAGGAAAAACAGATACTGCATTTCTTATAATGTAATATAGCTAAGTAATTAAAACTCCAGTCAATTTCAACAGATAACATATCCTTCGCTCGATTATGAAAAAAATATCAAACTAATGGGCAAAAGAGGAAATCATATTAACTTAATCTCTAGCAAAAGGTAAAGGCAGTTTCCTCTACTTTGAGAATCAGTTTACATAAAAACAACTAATTAAGTAAGCTCTGATAACAATTTGATGAACTAGCTAAAATTTTTAAACTGAAACTTCCAGTAATAGAAGATTAAATCAGAAGTCTCAATATACAGCATTGAAAACATTCACCTAATCTTCATGTATCATCGCTGGATGAGAGAACCCTAATACTTGAATCAGTGCCTTTCAGAATTCACTGATCTGTGTACACACACACACACACACACACACACACACCACTTCTGAGGAACAAGCTAATTATCAAATAGCAAAACAACTTATAGTCACACTTTTCAAGAAAGAAAAGTAAAAACAAAAGCATAATTTATTCAAATGCCATTATTTTTTTCAGCAATACACCAGGCTTACTGGCAAGCACTACCCACTGAGGCATCTCACTGGTCTTTTTGGCTTGAGACAGGGTCTTATGATGTAGCTCAGGTTAGCCTTCATCTCCTTCTGTAGACAAGACTGTCTTCAACTCCCCATCTTGACTCCACCTCTAAAGTACTGGGAATATAGGTATAGCCACCATGCTGGGCCTATTTGCTTAATTCTATGCCTTCACACATCACAAGATTATTTTAAGGTAAGAACAGTTGCCTTTGGTGTAAGCAGAGACACGAATTATAATATACAAAAATATGCACAAGTTGGGTGATTTTTAAAACATTTAATTGGTGCATGTGCAGACTTCCTTGTAGGTATCCCCACGCCCCCACCGCATGGGTCCCAAAGATCAAACTCTGGTCACTGGGCTTAGTGGCTAGCACCTTTACCCACTGAGCCATCTAGTCAGCTCCACCCCCAAAAAATGTTTAAAGAGGGAAAGAAATATGTCACATCACCAAATTTTAATATCCAACATCTCAGAAACAAGGCCAAAAGTAATTAAAACAAAGACACATCTATTTAAAAACTTGTGCTAAATCCAAGAGTGATAGAACACATCTGTAGTCTCAGAACTCAAAGGCTAAGACAGGAGGATTATGAGTTCAGATCAACAGTACACAGCAAGTTCATGACCAATCTGGCTATGCAGTGAGATGCCATCTCAAAAAAACAAAGAAAAATGTCTTTGTAAACGTTACATGGCCCTGTAAGCTTATCTCTTTTATTCATATTTATAGAGCCAATAAGTGAATGAGTAAAAGTTCAAAGAACTTACAATAAAATCAGCTTTTATATTTAATAAAAGTGACATTGTTACTTTTCTATGATCTTGATAATGGCCAGAGAGTTAAGTCCTACTTACCTTGGTACAAAAAGATTTTGTAGATGTTTTAATATACTTTGAACATATAGATTAGGTTCTTTAATAACTGGTAATGGAATAGAGTCTTTTGGCAACACCAAAGCCATAATCCAATCTGTATATACATCAACACAATGTTTTACAGTCTCTCCATCCAACGGAAGGGTCAGTCCATAGCAAATTACTTCCATGGTCCATTTTACCTAGGTAAAAGAAAACATTCACAAATATTATAGATCTTTATCAACATCTTCTAGGGCTCAGAATTGAAAATACAGTCATCTCAACATATACATCAAATTTAATTTAGACATATACTTTCAATGTTGTAGACATATTAATGTTGTATTTGTCAAGCAAATTTCAGGAGAAATTAAATTTGTTATTTTTAAATATTAAGTCCATATGTGTTTTGCCCTTTTATTTATTTATTTTTTTTTTTTTTTTTTTTTTTTTTTTTTTTTTTGGTTTTTCGAGACAGGGTTTCTCTGTGTAGTCCTGGCTGGCCTCGAACTCACTCTGTAGACCAGGCTGGCCTCGAACTCAGAAATCCGCCTGCCTCTGCCTCCCAAGTGCTGGGATTACAGGCGTGCGCCACCACCGCCCGGCTGTTTTGCCCTTTTATTATCATACCATTCACTCTATAAAAATGAACCTTTCAATTTTCTATAGACACTAGAAATATAAAAACAGAAAAAGCAGGGGCTAGAGGAATGGCTCAGTGGTTAAGAAGTCCTGAACTCAATTCCCAGTACCCACATGGTGGCTCACAACCATCTATAGCTATGGTCCCATGGGGTCCAATGCTCTCTTCTGGTGTATAAATGTACATACAGACAAAACACCAATATGCATAAAGAATAAATAACAAATACATCTTTTTTTTTTTTTTTGCTTCCATTCTCAATAAATCTTTTATTTGGAACAAATACATCATTTTAAAAAAGAAAATTTGATATTTTTATTCTACTCAATTTGCATATATAAATATATATCATTTAAAAAAATCATTCCAATTAGATTCTATCTTCAGATTATGCAACAGGAACAAATGACAGAAAGGAAGATGAATCATTCAACTTATTATACAACTTGTTTTCTCTGTCAAAAAACAAAACAAAACAAAAAGTCTACAACACTAGAATGGACAGGTGAGAACTCCCAGAGGTGAAAAAGGACTGAATGGGTAAGGTCTTACGAGGCATCTAGCCACACTTCATCTGACCACCTGAAACACATTCTAAGTGCTGAAGAAATAAGATACTAAGAGAAAGGAAATAAATCTCCCAATTTGGAAAAGAAAAGTGAAACTAGAGGCTAGACACCAAAGCCTAGAATGTTTAAATGAGTTCCAGATAAAATTCTAGACAAATACTAAGCAGATGATGAGTAAACATTTAGTAGAGGGGATATGTGAGCACTGAGAGCAGGCTGCTCAAACAGACTGAGTCCAGCCAGATAAACATTACCAACGAGTTCATTATGAGAAGAGCTGACAATTGTACAGTCACTGCAGTTTAAAAAGTACCTTTATAGCCGGGCAGTGGTGGCGCACGCCTTTAATCCCAGCGCTTGGGAGGCGGAGGCAGGTGGATCTCTGAGTTCGAGGCCAGCCTGGTCTACAGAGTGACAGGCCAGGGCTATACAGAGAAACCCTGTCTTGAAAAAAAACAAACAAACAAATAAAAAGTACCTTTATGAAAGTCACCATCACTGCAATCCTATGTAACAGGGTAACTGTCCTCATTTCATACATCAGAAAAATAAAACAGCATATTTAAATAATTCAGCCACCATTAGTTCATAAATAGTGAAGCTGAAAATGAACCTTGTCTTCCAATGAGAAACATGAACCCAGTTTCCCAAGTCACTAAACCATTAACAAGTGTTTCTGGCATCAGGGTATCTTATCTTTAAAAGGAAATGTGGCAAGAAATCCTTACAGACAAGGATGAAGACATAACCGCCTGCAAGATGTAGAATGCTGGATTTATAAGTGGCCCAAATACCACACAAGGCAATAACAGAATGAAGGTTCTAAAATTATTTGGGGAAAGAGGGACCCTGGCTTATCAAAAGCCATCCCAAGTTCATGTTGTTGTTGCTGCTGCCGATGGTGGTGCTAGGAATTAAACCCAGAGCACTAATCACAACAGGGAAGCACTCTCCTGCTTAACCAGACTACACCTACCTTGCCAAAACTTTTATTTAGGCCAAACATGGTTGATGCTTCCAGCACTCCCCAGTGCTAAGGCAGGGAGATCTCAAGTTCAAGGAAGCCTGAGCTACACAATGAGTCCAAGACAGCCTGAACTAAACAGAAAGATCCTATCTCAAAATAATAATAACAACAACAACAAAAATGGACAATATCTGTAAACAACAACAAGACAAAAAGGATGGTCAGTTTGTGAGATATAATTTAGGATTCAAAATTGCTTTAAAAGCTTGTTAGATTTGAATCTGATAAAATAAATACCTATATTGAATTTCAGGGGTGAAGGATAGGTGGAATTGGGAAGACAGTCAGGATTCTCTTGCCTAAGCCTGCCAATGCTCAAAAACAACTACAAAGGCTAAAGAGCAGACATTAATGGTTAGCAGCAACAAATGCTAAAGAAAACTGTAACCACAGTGAAACTGTGACATATTCAGAGCAGAGGGTGTTGGATGTTAAACCACACAAGAAAACAGAGTGTGGATGTGTTCATATACACGTGGGTGCATGCATGTGTACCTGTGCCTGTATACAGATGCCAGAGGTCTCCCTCAGGTGTCACTGCTCAGGTACTGTCCACCTTGCTTGCTGAGATAGATGTGTCACTAACCTGGGGCTTGCATTTAGGCTACACTGGTTGTGAGCCCCAGAGATCCTACTGTCTCTTTATCCCCAGTGCTGGAACGATAATAATTAAAGTACATGCCACTATGCTGTTTTGAGGTTTTTGTAGGTTTTGGTGGTTTTTTGTTTTTGTTTCTGTTTTTGCATGGGTTCCACTATGTGGCCCTAGCTGGCCTAGAACTTTCTCTGTAGACCAGGGTAGATTAAAGCTGGATTGCACAGCAAGTACTTTACCAACAAAGACCTCAAGTTCAAGGCAGCCTGAGCTATACAGCCATCTCCCCAGACCCAAAAAGGAATCTTAAAAGGAGCTATAGATCCCTAATTATTAGTTGAAAGAAAAAAGACGAGTTATTTTTAGGATAATGTCATAGTAGTTCAATTGTTCTAAAGGAAAAATACCCTTGATGACTCAGGGTAAAACCATTTGCTGCATATATCCGATAGCCTGAGTTGGATTCTAAGGACCAGAAGTAGAAGAAAAAACTGATTTCCAAAACTTGTCCTCTAATCTATGAATGTGCACTATGGCACACATGCCTCCCTGTCCCCAACCTCCAACATAAACAATAATAAATAAAGCTTGATAACCAAGTCCTTTCTCTAATCTTCTGAGGGTAGTAAAGACCATGACCAAGGCTATGCTAGGTCACTTTCTATCTCTCTACATGCCATCTCACCTAAGGGAAAGGCAGCAGGGTGACAACTAAAGCTAGAGAGGGTGTCAGGTCCTTTAATGAGAAAACTACAGAGACTGAAGGGCTTCAACCTGTAGCAATCCTTGGGCCAGGGAGTACAAACAAACTGCCTTGAACTTGAGATCTCTCTGCCTTAGCTCCTGGGAAGGCTGAAACGTCATGAAGGATCAAAAGTAAGAAGAGCTTTGAGACTACTCTGGTTACAGAGTGAGTTCTAGGTCAATCTAATCTATAGAATAAGACCTTATCTTTAATAATTATTATAACTATAATAAAGTAAGGCACACCTATTTTGGCAGGAATGGCAGGGCTGCCTCTATGTAAACGCTGGGGGCCGTGCAGCTGCAGAAGCATCTCCTGCAGAAGGCTCTAACTGAGGACTGCCGGACAGATCAAGGATTGCCAGTGCAAATGATGCCAGCCAATCAGGAGCTTATGTTTAGAAGACATGCTTTCTTGGAGCCAATGACGGCATGAGAGGAGGGTATTAAAGGACTTGCAGCAGTGCTCAGGTGACTTGCTGCAGCGTTCTCTCACCTGCTCTTGGAGTATGTGTTGTAGACTCTGAGCCAACTCCCCCCAATCCCCAAGAGCAGGCAGGGTCAGGCAGAGAGCTGTCCAGGGCACAGGCTTCAGCCTATAATCCCAGCACGGGAGAGGCAGAGGCAAGTGGAGCTCTGTAAACTCAAGCCCAATCTGGTCTACAAAGTGAATTTGAGGCCAGCCAGGGATACAGTGAAACCTTGCTACCAAGAAAGGACAGGGAGAATAAGCCTAAAAAGCCTGCATGAACTTTCTTAAACAGAGGGGACAGAGTTCTACCCCAACATAGAATCATGTCATTCTTGGGGTTCCTTTACAACTTCCCACTGAGGTTTTATGTCAACTTACTGCCCTGACGCTATGAACAGAAAACCAGTTCCAAAACCAAATATTCCAGGAAGCCTTTGAACAGCAAGTCTAGGAACAGCAATTCCAAACTCAATTCCAACTACCCTGGCTTACAACCAGAAGGGCCGTTGTTCGGCATCACCCTCAAATCTGGAAGCTAGGCTAGATAATAGAGTGGGGGACACAGGAGAGCTCAAGCTCAGCATATACACTGTTTACCTATAAGCAGGAAAGGGGCCTATGCTAGCTAGTTGTATGTCAGCTTGAAACAAAGTATAGTCATCTTCAAGAAGGTAGCCTCAAGCTGGGCGGTGGTGGCGCACGCCTGTAATCCCAGCACTCTGGGAGGCAGAGGTAGGCGGATATCTGAGTTCAAGGCCAGCCTGGTCTACAGAGTGAGTTCCAGGACAGCCAGGGCTATACAGAGAAACCCTGTCTCGAAAAAACCAAATCCAAAAAAAAAAAAAAAAAAAAAGAAAGAAAGAAAACCTCAATTGAAAAAATTTTCTTAATTACTGATGGGGAGGGCCCAACTCACTGTAGGTGGTGCTACCCTAGGCTGGTGGTCCTGGGACTTATAAGCAGGCTGAGCAAGCCAAGAGGAGCAAGCCAGTAAGCAGCACCCCTCTATGGTCTCTGCATCAGCTCCCGCCTCCAGGTTCCTGCACTGTTTGAGTTCTTGCCTTGGTTTTCCTCAATGGACTATGCAAGCTAAATAATCTCTTTCCTCCTCAAGTTGCTTTTGGTCATGGTGTTTTATCACAATAGTATTCCTAACTAAGACAGGCACTTCCAAACAGAAACGGAAATGGAAACCTGAAAACTGAGCCTAGCACTTACGGGTCTGACACTGATTCTCTGTCTTAACTACTCAGCTCACATGGAGGGGGCCAGTGAGAAGCCTCAGCAGCAAAGAGACACAACCCTTTCTTTTTATCACCCATAGGCCCCAAGTCCCAGCACAGAATCCAAACAAGATAAAAACTGAGAACTTTCACTACCTTGGGCAGCAGCCCATTAAAAAGTCAACATTGTAACAATGCACAGTGTTCCTGCAGAGGACCCAAGTTTGATCCCATCCACCATGCCAGGTGGATCACAACCACTGCTAACTCCAGTTGCAGAGGAATCCAGCAACCCTGGCTTCCATAAGCATCTGCACTCGTGTATACATACTCACACACAGACTATACACAGATACAAGATTAAAAGTAATAAAATTATTTTTATTACTTTTTAAAAAGTCAACACTAAGTTTTTTAGAAATCAATGCATATTTTCACACAATAGAATATTGAAATGCACTTATAGAATAGAAAATGAAGGAGCACTTACTTCTTTGTCAGTTTTTAACAAACTCTCACTACCAGCCACTGAAGAGGTACCTAATGCCTGCCCAAGAGGACGGACCACTGCATTCGCCACTTCTCGTCCAACACTCTCTGGATAGCTGTGCAGCACACTGGTGTGGCCTTGATCATTCTGAATCACCAAATGCAGTGACCGCCACTCAGAGTACATTGTGCCACTAAAGTACTATCCAAATGGCACCTGAAAAGACAAAACAGTTATGCATGTCAAATTATGTTTATTGCTAATAAAAAATATTTTACACTAGGTAGCATAATAAGATGTGTGGCAACACAGATTCTAAAAAACATGTTTCAGAAAAAAAAAGTAACTAGAGGGACTCAGAGGTTAGGAGCGCTGCTGCTCTTCCAGAGGACCAGAGTTCAATCTCAGCACTTTCAGCAGCAGGCTCACTGCCTGTAACTTTGTTTCAAGGGAATCTAATGCCCTCTGGTGGCCTCCTTGGTATATACACAACTTGGTATATATACAAACACTAGCACTCCTTGGTATATACACAACACACAAGTGCATAATTAAAAATAAAAGTAATTTTTAAAATATATCTAAATGTTCTGAGCTATCTAAAAGCTTCATGGTGAGATCAGGTGACAAGATAGCCCGAGAGATAGTTAGATGAGCACTACTGTTTCTGAGTAGATTAGCCAGCCTATGCAATATAGCAAGACCTGTCTCAAAAAATTTTAAATACAAGGAGAATCTGAGAATATACATCAGTGATAGAATAGTTGCCTAGCATGCTCAAAGATTCAAAATAGCAGTACTACAAAGAAAACACATACACACACACACACACACACACACACACGAGAGAGAGAGAGAGAGAGAGAGAGAGAGAGAGAGAGAGAGAGAGAAACCAGACCCAGAACTCTCCCGCAACATAAGGACATTTCCCCTTCAACAGTCCTAGACAGAAGGCGAATGTAAGATAGTGTCCTAAGATGCTATCTTAGGGAGACTTTATGTGTACATACAGTCTCTTAGGTTTTCTTCCAATGTTCTTCACACTTCAGTTGTGTGCTAATCTGAAATTTACTTCTACAAATGATGTAAGAAAGGGTGTCTTTCAGATGTGCAATTGAGTTTGGCATCATCTATTCAAAATACATCCTTAGTGTCTTCCACCCCCTACCTCTTACAATCTTTCCACCTCTCCTTCTGCATAGCTCCTTGAGCCCTGAGGAAAGGGTTTGATGAAGACATCCCACTTAGGACTGAGTGTCCCAAAGACTCTTACTCGCCGCACACTGACCAGATGTGGGTGTCTCCAACTGAAAACAGCTTGTAAAGGAAAAGCCAGTGTTCTCCAATGGAGTCTCACCAGATATATAAATCACACTTAACAGTAGGCCCCATGTCCAAAACAAAAAACAAACCCAATGATGTTTGTGTAGATCATTTTTTTGTTTCATATTGCTATGACTAGGCATTTTAACTAGTCTTTTCCTTGTATGTTACAGTTTTAGATTTTGTGTTTTATAGGTTTTGTTTGTGTCTGTATGTTTCGTATGCTTTCTTTTTGTTTTGGCCTTTTATATTCTAGTTTGTTTCCCTTTTTATTTGTCTGTTTGTTTTATAGGACAGAAAACGAAGGCATGGAGTTGGATGGGTCGAGAGGCAGGGAGGATCTGGGAGATGTGGGAGGGGAAACCATAATCAGAATACATTGTATGAATGTTCTATTTTAAAATCCTTATCTCAGAGCCGGGCGGTGGTGGCACATGCCTGTAATCCCAGCACTTGGGAAGCAGAGACAGATGGATTTCTCAGTTCGAAGCCAGCCTGGTCTACAGAGTGAGTTCCAGGACAGCCAGGGCTACATAGAGAAACCCTGTCTCGAAAAATGAAAAACAAAAAACAAAAAACAAAAACAAAAAATCCTTATCTCGCCGGGCAGTGGTGGTGCGCGCCTTTGATCCCAGCGCTTGGGAGGCAGAGGCAGGTGGATTTCTGATTTCAAGGCCAGTCTGATCTACAGAGTGAGTCCCAGGACAGCCAGGGCTACACAGAGAAACCCTGACTCAAAAAACCAAAACAAACAAACAAACAAACCATCCGTATCTCATTAAATTGAAGTAATATTTTTGACATTAAGATGCCAATAACATGATTTAATTCCACTAGCTTTACAGAATCTTTTATAATTGCAAAGAACATCTCCCCATCATTCATTTTAAAGTATCTATTGGCTATTCTAGGTATTTGTCCTTTTATATAGAATTATGGGGTTTTTTTTTCTAATTCAAAAAATGTATAAATAAAACTTGCTAGAAATCTAATTGAAATTGTCTATACACTGTGCTGGGGATCAAACCCAGGGCTTTGCACGTGTTAGGCAACTCCTCTACCCGGGAGCCACAGTTCCAGGCCTTGAAACTGCTTACAGCACTGTGTCCCACAATCCCTGCCTCCAAGCTACAGCCTCAAAGGACGAGCCTACCAATCCCACCAACTCTCTAGAACTGTTTTTGCCTCCCCTATTGGTAATGTTAACTCATGTGATAAAGTTTTGCCCTTCAAAGTACGGCCCAGATATTTCCTTTTGCTAAAATTTTGACTCAAAAACCAGCTCCTCCCTGTCCTGAGTGCCTACTGAGCTGTTTATAGGGCTTCACATTCAATTATTCAATACTTGTGTTTAGGTTCTCCACCAGGAAATTTCAGTCTTCAGTAGAAATCTCAACTCCTTACCTACATCGCATATTAGATATTTAGAGTGTCAAGGTTTGTTGTACCAGTGGAGAAGGAGATTTTAGTAAATATTTCATCTATTTTTCTAAAGTATGTCCAAAATTTTATACTATCATATATATTTCAAATTTCCTATATGCTTCAAGCTAAGTTATTATAAAACTACTTCTTCAGAAGGCTAAAAAAAATAGTTAAAATTAAGACTGATATTACAAATTATTATTACAGGAAACAAAAGGTTTTCTGGGGTTTTGTTTTGTTTCTTGCTTTTCTAGACAGGGTTTCTCTGTGTAATAGCCCTGGCTGTCCTGGACTCACTTTGTAGACCAGGCTGGCCTTGAACTCACAGAGATCTGCCTACCTCTCCCTCCTGAGTGCTGGGACTATAGGTGTGCATCCCAATGCCTGGCTGAAATGAAAGTTTTAAGAAAGCAATTTTTTTATTTTCAAAAAGTTATACTAGCTATCAAATCCCATATACACATAAAAATTATCTATGACACTTTGGCTGAAAAAAGCAATTTCCTGTGCCTCAACTTTAGAAATTCTGATTGAGTAGGTTTAGGCTAGAACATGAGGTCATCATTTTTTTAAAGATTTATTTTTGTTGTATATGCATGGGTGTTTCGCCTGCATGTATGTCTATGCAGCTAGCACATGCAATGCCCAAAGAAGACAGAATGGGAGGTCAAGTCCTCTGAAACTGGAATTACAAAAGGTTGTTGTCAGCTCTGTGGTGCTAGGAACCAAATACCATTCCTCTACAAAAGCTCCAAGTGCTCTTAACCTGAGCTATCGCTCCAGTCCCGTTTCTGAGCATCCAAAACTGTAAAAAAAAAAAACAACAAAACAAAACAAAACCTCAAGGGAGAATAGCCTGTTTCACTGATGTTGGGAGAATTAAAGAAGTAAGATTTATATTTGGGGCTTGTCCTAGTTAATAGTAAGGGAACAGTAATTGATAGCTTTTAGCTGGAGCAAAGTATATATCATAATAACAACCAGGTAAACATGTATGACTTCATATTAGAAAGATGAAAGATAAGATGTGCTATGAAAGATGAAAGAAAGCAATACTATTACTACAATTTAATACAATAAATTTATGCTAATCTTCATGTCAGAGAATTAATAAAAAATGTTAGCATCCTGATTGCTTGTGACAATTCAGTCACTAAGAGAAACCACCAAACTGTGTGAGGCCATGATTATGCATATCTTTAATCCCAGCCCTCCAGAACTAGAGGCCTTCTAGTTCAGGGCCAACAAGTTCCAAGAAAACCAGAGCTACATAGTGAAATCCTACATCAGAAAAAACAAACAAACAAAAGAAACAAAGAAATCACAAAGTTGACTCATTCAGTAGTTATTAAACATCTATTATATACAATGGACAGTGTTAACACCAAGGAGATGACTAAGAGATCCACATCCTGTTTTCAATTATATTACAGTTTAAACACAATAAGTAGGAGGCAAATTGGGACACTAAGGTGCCAAATACAAAAATTATAAGCAACCACAGAAATTCAGGGAAAAGACTACTTTTGATACAAAGAAAGTGACATGAAAACCAGGTAGATTCGGGGTACAAGAAGGATAGGGAACATACAAGTTGGATACTGATTACAAGAAAACTGGATAGGTAGGAATGAGAGTAAGAAAGGGCAGCCATTAAAGACAGTAATAAAAGGGAATAGAGTCTAATGGCACACACCTGCAATTCTTACACTGGAAAGGCCAAGGCAAAGACTGCAAGTTCAAAGCTACCACAGTAAAATCCTTCTTTTTTTTTTTTTTAATTGAATATAATCTTCATTAACATTTCAAATGGTAAAACCTTTCCTGGTTTCCCCCCTCCCCAAAAACCCCAACCCCTCCTCCCACCCCCTGCCTCCAAGTATATGCCCCTCCACCCGATCCACTCCCACCTTCCCCCTCGATTTCCCTTCGTTGGGGCATCTATTGAGCCTTCACCTGACCAAGGACCACTCCCACTGATGCCCTCTGCCACATTTTTGGCTGGAACCAAATAAACAAGAAAAACAAAAAATAAACAGGACTGGAGAAATGGCTCAGCAGTTAAAAACACTTTCCACTCTTCCAAGGGACCTGAGTTCAAACCCAAGCACCTGTATTAAGCAGGTCACAACTGCCTGTAACTCAAGCTCCAGGAATCTGATATTGATACTCTCTTCTAGACTCCCTGGGTACCTGCACACCTATTACATATACACTTATAGACAAACACAATGACTGACTCACACACACACACACACACAATTTTTCTAATGTTTTAAAATAAATCCACATCTGGAACAAGATGCTTAGAGTGGAAAGGGAAGAAGATTATATTGTAGACGGTAATAGGATTTTATTTGAAAAAAGGTCAGACATGGTGGCATATGCTTTTAGTCTCAGAGGTAGGAAAATGGAAGCAGGTCTATCCATGTGAGCTCAGGCCAGCCTGGTCTACATAGGCTTGAAGTGAGACCCTGCCTCAAAAAAAAAAAAAATAATAATAATTTTTTCCATTAATTTAAATAATTTTTAAAATGTAAGCAATGCCCAATTTTGAAGGGCTTTGAAAGGCAGGATTAGAGATTTATAATTAATTCAGTAAAAACTGGAGGCAAGGCCTGTGAGATGACTCAGCAAGACTAAGGACCTAAATTCACCCACAGGATCCACGTGGTAAAAGGAGAGAACAGAATCCTACAAGTTTTCCTCTAACCAAATACACACAATGTCATACACTCACTCAATTAAATAAATAAAAGCAAAAAACTAGAGATAGATTGTGTCCACGTGAACTAAAACTCTGCAACAAGAAAAAGTGCAAGTACATCCAACTGCAGATATGGGATACAGAAAACTAAACCAGAAGCTACCCTCCAAGGCAGACATACGCTAGCGGCACAGTGCATCTGCCCCCTCTGCAGTCACACCACCAGCATCCCTGTACAGTGTTCCAGAAGAATTCTATACACTTACCTGTCAGAACCAGTGGGTGTAATACAGGGACTGAATAATCATCTGGGAAGAAGTCAGTAAATCCACTTCCTAAATACCAATACAGAGATATCCCAGGGGTTCAAGTGTGGTTAGTGTGGCTTCAAGACTATCACACACCTCTATAGAGGATTAGACAGTAGAGTGTGCAGCAGTGTGCCAGAAGTAAATACTATAGGAACAAGATAAAGTGCACCCTGGTGACCACTAGCTTCCTTCTTAACTCCACATGGACCCTTTTCCAAGTATCTTCTCTAAAGGTTGTCACTGTATGACTCTGTGCTGCTTACCAGCTTACACATGTAAGTTCAGTCTAAATGACAATAACCAAAAAAAGGAATACAGTGGTGACCCACAAAGGCTACAACCTAATATTAGTCACATCAACTGACTCAAATACTAGTCACCATATGTGCAGCAAACACAGGTAGTACCACAGTAATAAACTATTCCCAAGGAGTGTCAAGTCAAACTATAAAGAACAATTGTTTGCAAACTTCCTAAAGTAAATCTAGATATCAGTTATATCACTAAGCAAATATTATTAAACACCTGTATTATCATGTCGTCCTAGGATTTAGGTATGTAGCTAAAAACAGAACACAACAACTAAGACAAAGTTTTACAATGATTGACAGAAATCAATGAGACATCATCACAAAATAGCATTTAATATGATCAATGATGTGATCAGCTACAAGGCAGCAGATTAGAATTACCAGAGATCTTGACTTGATAATAACATGCCTTTGTGTAACTGTAATTGACCAATTTCTAAGAACTTTCACAGGTTGCTTCATTTTATTCCAACAATTACCTTAGGTTATTTAAGTTAGAAAGACTCATTCACTAGCCATTAGGAAAGGACACAAATAAGACTACCACTCATTCTGGGTCACATCAGGTAACTGCAACATCAGGACAAGAAACTCTACCTCTGTGCCTCACATATGACCTTGGACAAGTCACTCTACGTCTACATTCACAGACTCCGTTTCTAAAACAGGGCGAGCACAGTGCTTATCTAGAAAGACTTGGGAGAAAGAGCAAATAAAGCAGCCTAAGTCAACAACATACTTGAGGAAATATAAAGAAAGGTACATGTTAAATCAGGGTAAAGGGTAGCAGTGTACTGCATAAATAAATAGGCACAAATGTACACAAATTCATCCATATAAAGTTATGACAGAAGGACGATGTTTCCCAATTCTGTTGTGGTCTTAAAGACTACAAAGCAAACATCCATGAAACTGGCACTTTAAAAAAAAAGGGGGGGGGAGGATGGGGGAATGGTGTCACCTATGCACTAGACTATAACTGCTAAGGATCCTATCAAGCTCTTGAATTACAGGAGAGAGACAAGTTCTGCCTGCATTTCTTCCCAGAGATAAAAAACAGATGGTTTTTGCTAGTCTATGAAAGAAAATGTAAATACACTTCTAGTCCCCAGCCAGAACTATCACAACTGTTCGGGGCTGATATTCCCAGTATCATATCTACTGGCATGGGTAACTACAAACTTAGAACTAAGTTCCTTTACTGCATTTAAAGTGTTTAGTAGGCACACAGAATCAGTACACACTGTACTGAACTGATCAGACATGACAGAAAATTCTATTTCACAGGGATGCTTAAGGTACTATACTTTTTATTGCAATTCTAACTACGAAACTTAAGTACAGAAGCTGTGTCTTACACTCAACACCTCCAGTTTCTATAACAAAATGTATGTGACATACCAAGCATTCACTACTGTCCTAATCTTAAATACTGAAACACAGATTACACTGTTCAGCTTTCCCATCCCCAGTCGTCTCTCCACAAAAGAGCATGTCACATGAGGGACAGCAGGGACCACATGGAGGAGGACAGTCTAGAGGGAAAAAATCCATATTTCCAGTCCTGAGTATCCTAGAAGCTTTAGACACAATTTATCTATAAAAGGTTAAAACTAAACTAGACACAATTTATCTATAAAAGGCTAAAACTAAACTATCTAAAACATCTTGGGATAAGGAGGTGAGATAGGCTCTCACAATACACCTCAGGGTGGCCTCAAATTTGTCCCAATCTGCCTGCCTTATCGAAAGATTATAGGTATGAGCAGAACAGCCAGCTTAAAATTTTTATCTTATACAAGAACCATTCATTCTGTCTAAAAGACCTCTGTACATGTCCAGAACAATACTGACAGGTACCTCAATTCAGACAGAATCCTTGCCGAAGTCATAGGTTACTGTGATTACAGCTACTTTTGGTCACTAACTGAGCATGTGAACATTTTCACCCATACACTGGAAATCAACTAAAAACTTTAACTTCAAGCTTAAAAAAACTGACTTTCTTCCATGTGCCAAGACCAGAACTGGATACTCTGTCTGTATCTGATCAGAGAACAAGGCCAAGTTTCTTGAGAGGCTAAATTTAACACCTTTTATCCCATCACCTTCTCTATCAGCCTCAGCCTAAAAACCAAGCAAACCATATATAAGAATGAGACGAGAACCTTCCCCTAACAATACTACACTGTAAAAAATACTTTATGAAATATGTATTTTTATTCAAACTACATACTTCACATTTAACTGGGGAGAAATATCCCATCGAGGCATGCTGGGACAGGCCTGCAATCCCAGCTACTTGGGAAGCTGAGGCAGGAGGACCGTAAGTTCAAGGCCTGCTTAAGCTAAAGACTATGTTCAAGGTCAACCCAGGTAGCCTGGTATGTGATCTTGTTTCAAAATAAAAAACTATAGTCGGGTATGGTGGCACATGCCTTTCCTCTCTCAGGCGGTTGAGACATACGAACCTCCATGAGCTCAAGAACATCATGTTCGACATAACCACTCCTGGGTTAGCCAGGGCTACAGAGTGGAACCCTATTCAGAAAAAATAATAAAATTTAATTTTTTAAAATGTACACACACACACACACACACACATACACACACACACTAAAATAAAATGGAAATGGAGACTCAGTGGTACACCTGTACTCAACCCCCAGTACCAATATAAAAAGACAGGGGTGGGGGAATCTTCAATGTCAACAAACTTCTTCATAATGACCTTATACTATTTAATCTCCTTAATCTATGGCTTTAAGAACAACCAAGAACAGAGGACTAGAGAAGTGGCTCGGTGGCTAAGAGCACTTATTGGCTGCTCTGGCACAGCACCCACCTTCAAGCTCCAGCAATGGCATGGAAGCTCACAGCCCTCCGTAAATTCAGTTCCAGAGGATGTGACACCTCACCAGACATCCAAGTAGTGCACATACATGCATGCAATCAAAATGCCCATACACATAAAAATAAATTACCTAAAAAAGGAGGTACTAAAAACAGAAGCAATCTGAATTATTGCATTGACTTCCTTTAAAACTGGTAAACATGTGCAGCAATGGCAGTTCAGACAGTATGTAATAAACTACACCTAGTTTGTCAGTTGCCCTGATACAAACTTTTACTGTCTCCCATCAGATGGGATGAACTATAACTGGGAACTATCCCATCTGCTTCTGTTGATACATACTCATTTAGACAATACTTCTTTTAGACAATGAGGAAAGACCACATGCAAAAACCCCAATAGAAATAAAAAGTCATTATAGAATAGATTTCTGATATGGAAGTTAACATTAAAGTTCACAATGTTTTTGTTTTGTTTTTGTGTGTTGGGTGGTTGTATAGAGGTTTTCTTGAGGCCGGCCTCTGTAGGAGCCCTGGCCATCCTGTCACTAACCCACTGTGCAGAGCACGCTGGCACTGAGCCCACAGATCCACCTTCATGTACCTCGTGAGCGCAGGATTAAAGGTGTGTGCTACCTCACCCAGCTAAACCAACCAATGTTGCTGGAACATAGTTGTACATAGTGCCTTGTCATGGATATGAACTCAACATTTTATTCATCTGCTGATAAATGAATAAACCTAGAGTATTCCTAAGGAAAAAGGAAAAAACCCTTATGCTAAGAACATCAAAGATCTTTTACCAAAACAGAAAACAAATGCCTCTGCAGCATGAGGTCTATGGCATAAAGGGAGTAAACATTGTATTCAAAAAAGGTTTGTCAGCCTCTAAGTCAAAGTACTCCAAGAACAAGAGCCCAAGAAAGCATGGTCCCTGCCATCAAAATCTTAAAGAAGGAGCTAGAAGCACAACACAGCTACTCTATGATAATGCCAAGGTGGGCAGCGCTCAGGGCAGAGGATCTTGAAGGAAATGTGGAGAGCTAGGCAACAGACAGAAAGGATGTGTATGAGAAGGTGTCTGTATTTGGGTAGGGTGCTAAGAAAACACGGAGGACTGTCTTGGAGAAAGAATAGCATATGCAAGCCGGGAGGTGGTTGCGCTCACCTTTAATCCCAGCACTTGGGAGGCAGAGGCAGGTGGATTTCTGAGTTCGAGGCCAGCATGGTCTACAAGAGTGAGTTCCGGGACAGCCAGGACTATACAGAGAAACCCTGTCTCAGAGAAGAAAAAAGAAAAAAAAAAGAACAGCATATGCAAAAGTCCAGAGGCTGAGAAACCATAACCACGAGCGCTGTATATTAAAGAAAAATCGCAAACCAAGAGTTTTTGCAAGGGATGTGTACATTTTTTTTTTTAAAAAAAGCTCAGCTGACTAAGAATTCATAATTAGGCCTCACCCTCAAGGAAGCCTACCTACCAAACGGCTGGTAGTCTGTGGACCTAAGGAAAAGCTCTCGCTTAGAAACAGCTACCGTCCTAGCACTCGGGAGGCTGAGGCAGTAAAATGGAGAGTTCCAGCAATAGAACAAGGGTGCGCTGGGGGTGGGGAGTGACAAGATGAATCTCTGCCAGTGGAATCCGCACTTTTAACAGGCATCCTCCTGCACACACACACTGAAGAGACACTGTCGGACCTCTGAGATTACACGCTTTCACAGTTGCCAAACCTTACTATAGCCCAGAACCACTAGGGGAATCTCCGGAAAGACAAATACTAGAAAGATCCTGGTATTTGTCTCCCCCTACCCTCTAGGCATGGTGGTTTAATTAGTTTGGGGTGCTATGGCACCGGGAATCTTTTCCAAACTCCCCAAGTGATTTTACCGTGCATCAAAGTTAGAGATCCAATGACCTAATTGGTTAAGCACCTGGACTGGACTGGACTGTCAAGGCTGCTTGAGTTCAAATTACCCAGCTATATGTATGACCTTGGGCACCAAAGGCGCCCGATCGCTCGGGGCCTCGGTTGCCCGGTCCGTAGAATGGGGTAACAGTCCCGCCCTGCAGGGTGCTTAAGTCCCCCACCTAGCCCGGGCCTGGCGGACAGCGAGCATTTGCGGAGGGTGGCTGTTTACTCTCCTCCAAGCGTCACCGTGCCCAGGGCAGCAGCATCCCTCACCGGACGGCGGCAACTTCACCTGCCCCTCGGTGGACCGCATTCTCCCCGGAGTTGCTGGCCGCCACTCCAGACCCGCCCCTGTCCCCAGGCTGCCAGGGGAGCGCTCCGCCAGTCCGACCCTCCGGGGTTCGCTCACACCCGGCAGAACCCGCGGGCCAGGACTGTGCTCCCGCGCCCGGTGAGTCCACTTCAGAACCCAGGAATGCGCCTGACAACGCTCGGCCCCGGGAGTAGCGGAGGTTGAAAGAGCCCCTGCCTCAGTGGCTGCTGAGGGGTGGGGAGAAAAAAAAAAAAAAAACACGGCGAGAGGGGAGGGTCCGGCCGCACCGCGCCGGCCGCCGCGTACCTGAGGCGACGGGCGGGGCCCGCATCGCTGGGCGGGCACACCGCGGGCCGCACTCGGCCTGCCGCCTCACGCGACCCGCGCCATCCGGCCCGCGCTACCACTGCCCCGGCCGGCCCTCCACCGGCAGTCAGTCCGTCCACCCGTCAGTGACTCTCACAGGGCGCCCAGGGGACGACGAACACCGGTCGCTTGGCCGGCCGGCTGGGCTCCGTTCAAGCAACTTCCGACTGCCAGGGGCGGTGGCGTCAAATAATTCCCCAGCCGAAAGGACTACTGCGCCTGCGCGGCGCGGCTGGCCCGAGACTTCTGAAGGAACCGAGTGGGCAGCGTCAAATAAATCTCGAAGCCTGGAGCCGGAAGCTGCGCGTGCGCAGCCGTCCCAGAGGGCCGCGCGCAGCGCGATTGCCCACACCGCCCCCTTTCGGGCTCCAGTGGCGAGGGAGGAGTAAAGTGACAGAGCAGTTACCTCATCGCGGTGCCGGCTCTAGAAAACAATCTGGCTTCTACTTGTTCTTAGTGCAGAAGAGTAAGGGGCTTCTCTGTGAAAAGTTGCCTACCATTCAGGCCAAAGAAATATCTCACATCCCAGCATTGTAGCTCTTCCTTTGGCAAGCCCCTTATTACAAGGGCGCAGCATTATTATGGGCAATGTCCTGGCCAGGCCTGGTGTGCTTTAAAAGGATGATTCAGAACCTGTCATCAACCAGTTGAAACCGATCTAGGCGATAAGCTATTACGAGCAAGAGATACGAGTTCGAGCACCTGCAATGCACCGGATGTTTTGCAAACAGTACCGCAGTCAATAATTTAGTTTCAACTTCCACGAAGAAAGTAACAACATTTGAGAAGTACTCCCCACGTGTCAGGCTGAGAGGAAAGAGGGTTGGGGCAGCTTCATTGAGGGCCTGGCCTTGTGACTGACCTTGGAATTCGGAGGTGGAGGGATCGGGAAGTTAGGTTGTGCAAAGAACACATTTGATTGGAAAGCAGAGAAAACGGTGACCGTCAGCCTCAGAAGAGACCATGATCTAAGTAGGAGTGAAGAAGAAACTGGTGCCCTCGTAGAAGAAATAAAACAAGGATTTCTTTAAGACCACAACCTCACCTACAGGAAGAGGGGAGGGGGTGGGTAACAATGTGCCAGGACAGTGAGTGGATGAAACAATATAATTCAGTTAAACATAGTTTTTGTTAAGTGCTTTACCAAATTCAGTCACTCTTCCAAGCCCCTCTCCCCTTCCCATTTCTACACTATAGAGGCCAAAAAAGCAAAGCCCTCTCCCCTGCTTGACAGCATAAGTGAAACAAAGTTCTAGTCCATAACTCATAAACCAAAGTTCCAAGGGATATCTAGGATATAAAGGAAGTCCTGAGAAATTTTGTGTCCTTCAACTTTCCCCTACTTTAAGTTTGGAACCACGGTGTGATACAGTGACAGAAGGTGTGGCAGTCATTCTGAGCCCTTGAGGAAGACTCTATTATAAATGTAAAACAAGGCAAAGAACCCACCTCTTTACACACACTAAGGAACCTGTATGAACCCTGTACTCCTTTCCTGCTTTAAAGACGATGGTGAACCTTATTTATACCACAATCCGTTGCGTTACTTGCAACCATATTCCTAAGACTGTAAATATTGAACATGTATGGTAGATCAGACAGCCTGATAGGGTTGAAGAGCAGCGGGTGGCAGGAATTGGAAAAGTGACAGACACGGAGGACTGGGGACCTTTTTAAAGCACAGTGGAGCTGCAGCTGCAGCTCAGTTGGTGGGGTAGCTGCCTGGTGTGTGTGGAGTCCTGGGTTTGATTGCCATTACTACACAAACCCTACATCGTAGCAGATTCATCCTTGACCTTGCTACACAGAGTGCTTTAGGCCAGCTTGGGCTACATAGACCAAGTCTGAGAGAGAGAGAGAGAGAGAGAGAGAGAGAGAGAGAGAGAACGAACTTGAAAAAGGTGAAAATACCTCTAGCCCCTCTGCCTTGAGAGTTTAAGTCACAACATACCTAGCTCTTTTAAGGAGAGCTATTGGGGAGGGCTATGGGGGAGGGCTATGGGGGAGGGAGGTTTCCATTCCTTTAGTGAGGGAAAGAAGTTGTGCTCAGCTCCAACTTGAGGCACTTAGATGTTTTTATCATGTTTATTTCACCCACAAAGAAGAACTGTTGTAAAAGAGAATAGAAGTAGAACAAATAGAAGTTTTAGAACTTCTAACTACCCAGCTAGGAAGTTTTCACATGTATTTGTAGCTCACCTGCCATGGTAGATACAAATCTGTACTGGGATTCTTTTCCATGATATAACATTTAATTTAATCATGTTTTAATATTCTTTTTATTGACACCTAGTAATTGGACGTGGTATAGATATTTATGAGGTCCAGTGGGACATTTCGACATATGCAAACAATGTAGAGTAGACAGAAACATGTGTAAGCAATGAATACTAGACCGAGTGCTTTAATTTAGTGTCTTGTCGCTATGGTACAATACTGACCAGCAGATTAGAGGAGAAAGGGTTTCTTTCATCTTATAATTCCAAGTTACAGTCCATCATTTGTATGGACGCTGAGGCAGCAGGAAGTTGATGCAGCCAGTCACGTCAACAGTCAAGAGCAGATAGAAACGGCACGGATGTTTACTCTGTCCTCAAGGTCACTCTTACACAGTCCCAGCCCTAAGCCTAGGGAATGGTGCCACCTACAGTGGGCTGAGTCCTCCTGCATCAGTTAATCAGTAAAATCCCCACAGGCCAATCGGATCTAGACAATCTGTCCTTGAGACTCTGCTCGGGTGACGCTAGACTGTGACAAGAGGACAATCAAAACTGACCACCACACAGGGTACATAGCATATCTATTGAATCAGACATTGGATGTGTTGGGAGGGCTCAGTTGCTCTTCAATGGGTATATGGAACTATTTCATGAATTATTGTCAACTATGGCTATCCCACTATGCAAGGAAGAATATAAGAAGTTACTCCTATCCTACCCTTCTCAGCACCATTAGCTGCCCCCTTTCCTTCTGACCCTCCCATGCCTTCCTCTACTTTCAGGTGAACTTTCTAGCTGCTGTATGCATGTAGGGATGTAAAGTGCTCAGCCGTCTGTACTTTTTTCTGAGAATAATGACATCCAGTTCCATCCACGTTGCTGTAAAGGGTAGAATGTCATTCTCTTTATTGGTCTCACTATTCCACTGTGTATACACGCATTCTTGACTCATTCTTACATCAGCAGATGCAGAGGCTGGTTCCATCTCTTGGCTGACTTGAAAAGCACTACCACAACATGGAAGTGCAAGTGTCCGTCTGACATTCTGATTTCAGCTCCCTTAAATGTCTTCCCTTCCACCCATGAGGTCGTCTGAGCAGACAGTTTTTCTGCTTTTTGAAAGGAGCTTTCCATAATGTCTGTAGTAATTTACATTTTCTTCTTTAGTGTCTGAGGGTTGTGCTCCTGACTCACCTGTACTTCTTTACTCTTTTTAAATTGTGTGTGTGTGTGTGTGTGTGTGTGTGTGTGTGTGTGTGCATGGATGTTTTGCATGAGTGTATGTCTATCCGTGCACCACTTTTGTGACTGGTGCCCTGGAAGGCCAGAAAGGGTGGCTTACAGTGGTCAGAATGAGTTACAGTTGTGAGCCACCATGTGGGTCCTTGGGACTGAACTCTGGTCTTCTAGAAGAGCAGGCAGTGCTCTTAACTAATGGTCTCTTTCTCCAGCCCTACCTTTAATCTCTTTTATAATAGCCTTTCTAAGTTGGGTAAGATGACGTGTTCCTGTGGTTCCCACGTAGTTCTTGATAATTCCCAATTAACTTTTTTCCCCGTAGACTTGTTGTTGGCCATTTGGCTAATTTTTTTTTAATGTCTACTCGTATCATTTTTCTCATTTGAAAATAAAATCAATTGCTTTTTAAAAAAAAAACTACTGAATTGAGTTTCTTACATATTCTACATATTAGCCATCTTTCTAAACTGTTTAGTTTGCAATCCCACAGGTCACATCTCTCTATTTCATTTGCTGTGCAGGAGATTTGTAATTTGATGCAATTTGAGTTATAATTTTTTGCTTTTGTTGTCTACTTCTGAAAAAAATAAAACAAACCCAAACATTTTTCTTGAACCAATGCCCAGAGCATTTCACCCACGTGTTTTGTTTTAGTAGCTTGATTATATCTAAGCTTTTTGTTCATTTTAATTTGGTTTGGGTTTTTTTAGATTTTTTTTTTAGTGAGTGTGAGTGGGTTTAGCTACATGTGTGTATATGCACGCCCGGTGACTGTAGGGACCAAAGAGGGTGTCAGATACCCTGGAACTGGAATCACAGATGATGTGAGCCACCATGTGGGTACCAGAAGACAAACAGGGTTCCCTGCTAGAGCAATAAGTGCACTTAACTGCAGAGCTACTTAAGCTATTATCTTGTGGTGAGAGGTGGAGGCTTAGAGCCTTTCTTCTTTATATTAATCTCCACATTTCTTGCAGTTTTTAAAAACAGGATGTCGTTCTGACCCCAGGCTGGCCTCCAGCTCATGATCATCCTGCCGTAGTCTCTCAGCTGAGAGGTCATAGGCACGTGTACCTCCTTCCCGAGCCTTTGACTCAAGAGACTTTTTTCCTTTCTGTCTTCATCAAAACTCACTTGACTGGGGGTAGAGAGAAGTTAAAAGGATGCACTTCTCTTCCAGAGGACCAGGTCCATTTCTCAGCAGACCCTCTCTTCCTGACACCAGGCGTGCATGCCTGCAGTGCACACTTACATGCAAGCAAAGCATTCACACACATAAAATTAATCTTTTTTTCTAAATCAGCTGGCTGTACTTACATGCATTTCTTTCTGTCCTATTGGTCTATGTGTCTGTTTTTCTGCCAGTACTTGTTTTGGTTGCTATTACATTGTAGTATATTTAAAGATATATATATATATATATATATATATATATGCATACACACATATATATATACGTATATATATGTGTATATATATATAATGGAATGCTGCAATGCTGCTTGCTTTTCTTTTTTTCTTAATTGAATATAAAAATATGCAGTTAAGAGAATATTTTTAACCAAATATTTTAACCAAAAAGTTAAAATAGGCACCATAAACTTAATGACCTTAAAATATGGTTTTTAAAGATGAAGACTTACTGCATTGTTGAGAAGATGAAGTTTAATATCAGGGGTTACTGGGCATGTTGGCACATGCCTGTAATCCCAGCACTTGGGAGGCAGAGGCAGGTGGATTTCTGAGTTCGGGGCCAACCTGGTATACAGAGTGAGTTCCAGGACAGCAAGGGCTACACAGAGAAACCCTGACTCAAAAAACCAAAAATAAATAAATAAAATAATAAAACTAAAACTAAAAATATAATAATAATAATAATAATAATAATAATATCAGGGGTTGATGTAAAAGATTTGAGTGAGTTCTGTAAATGGTGATTTTTATATAATTTGTTTACTTTTATTTTATGTGCATTGGTGTTGTGTCTTCATGTATGTCTGTGTGAGTGTAGTGGATCGATGACAGAGTTACAGACGGTTGTGAGCTGCCATGTGGTTGCTGGGAATTGAACCTGGGTCCTTCGGAGGAGCAGTCAGTGCTCTTAACCATTGAGCCACCTCTCCAGCCCAGTGAATTTTTTTATATGTTTACTTTTTATTTAATGTGCGAGGGCTTCACTTAAACCAACTTGAGACACGTAGACATGCACACACATTCCTTGAGGGAAAATTAAAGGTGAACTATGTGAACACTCTGAGGCTTAGCACATCAAACATATATAATCAATAGCAGACACAGGGGATGCTGGGCAGAATAAAAACACTGTTTTCTTCACGCCCAGCATGGTTCTCATTTGTTCCACAGCACAGTCACCGCCTAGACACGGAGGCTGAATGGGAGACGTGTTTGTATGGAACCACGATGTCCCTGTGTGTAATGTTGGGAGGCATTGCCCTGTAAAGAAGGAAAGACCAATGGTATCAGCTCGCAGGACAGACTGGTTTCCAAAGGCGATGGTCCTCAGTCATACGGCCCATTCTACAGATATTATTACAGTATAACTGATGCTCCTCCTGCTGAGAGGCAGGTCAGGGTTTCAACCCTCTTCGGATCCGGCTGACGTCATGTCCATTCCAACCCATAAGGCAGAAATGATGCTATCAAAAAAAGTCAAGTGACCTGTGCAGGCAGTTAAAGCATCTATGAAGAGTAGCTGGAGGTTTTTCTAAGCTGTGCGTGGGTTTTTGTTTTTTGTTTTTGTTTTGACTTTTGGTTTTGGGGCAGGATTTTATCCCTTAAAATTTTCTCAGTCCCATGGTTAGTCTGGCCAGGCCCATGAGTGCCAGCTAGCAGAACAACTGGGCCCCAGACCTGGAGGGCCCAATTGCCATGTTTTCCTCTTCAGGGTACTTACATACAGAGTAAATTGGTGTTCATGAGTTGACTGGCAGTTCTCATGTTCGACTCAGGACGAGTTCAAGACTCTGGAATACAAGTTTCCCTCTTCAAAACCTGGACTTGAGGCCCTTTCCTTTTCCTCTTCCAGGGACGGTGTTTAGCGGCACTCAGAATGGTCCAGCGTTTGAATTCTGTTGTAGGCTCACTTACAATACAGTTTCTTGAAGCCCTGACACAAGACTCTTCACCTTTATACCAAGAAGGTTGGGGAAAGCACCTGACTCTGCATGTGGCGTGTGCCCAGGGATACTGCAAGGAACTCGTGCCTAAAGTCCTTGTGATTGTCTAACACAAAGAGGCAGGCCAGCTGGGCCTGTGGGGATTCTGTGTGAGCCGGGCTAAGTCTGTGACAGGATCTAGAGTGCTTTCCTTATCGAGGGGCAGAAAATTGTCATGAGAGTGTTGAAGGCACAGGCACAGATTCAGACAGCAAAACAAATAAATATGCAGCTTTTTTTTTTGTTTGGATTTTTTTTATTTGGTTTTGTCGAGACAGGGCTTCTCTGTATAGCCCTGGCTGTCCTGGAACTCACTCTGTAGACCAGGCTGGCCTCAAACTCAGAAATCTGCCTGGCCAGCTTTTTTAAATAACAAAAATCAAGGCTTGAGCCAGGCAGTGGTGGCACACGCCTTTAATCCCAGCACTTGGGAGGCAGAGGCAGGCGGATTTCTGAATTCCAGGCCAGCCTGGTCTACAGAGTGAGTTCCAGGACAGTCAGGGCTACACAGAGAAACCCTGTCTCGAGAAACAAAACAAAAAAGGCTTGATTAAAAAGAGAAAAAAGAAAAACAACCTGGACTTGAACTTTATGGGAGAGGATGGTCCCAGAGTTGGCTGTTATCATTGTGTTCAGAATTCATCACCACACCTGACTTGTTGCAGCCCAGATGGTGTATCCCAGGCATCTTTTGCCAGTGTGGCCTTTTGGCCTATGTGCAGACAGGTCGACCCTGACTCTTCTATTATGCCAGACTGTCCTCCCAGAATGGCAACTCTTCTGTCAGTCTGCTCAGACTGCTATTGCAAAAACCAACCGCTGGGGACCTTGTTTCTCAAAGTTCTGGGAGCCAGGAGTCCAAGTTCAAGGGGTTAGCCAGCTCCGTTCTGATGAGGGCACTGTTCCTGGTTCATCTTCTTGCTGTGTCCGCACTGGGTAGAGGGAGGAAACTCTGGTGTCTCTCCCTTCTTATGAAGACACTAAACCTATCATTAGAGCTCCACCCTCAGGGTTTCATTGAAACTTAATTACCTTCTTGAATGGTTAGTGTTGTCAGTTTGGCAGGAGCTAGAGTCACCTGGGAGATAGGCCCCATAAGTCAATTGGTGTGGGAAGAACTGTCTTAATTGTGGGCAGGACCAACCCTCCGGCAGGAATCCCAGACTGTGGAAATAGAGAAGAAAACTGAGTAGCAGCATTTGTCCCTTTCTGTTTCTGACTACAGATGCAATGTGACCAGCTCTCTAGCTCCTGCCACTGTGGCTTCCCCACCACGATGGACCAGAACCGGAACAGACCCTTCCTCCCTTGAGCTGCCTTGTCAGATTGTTTCATTACAGACACGGGAAAAGGAAGAAAAACACATTTCAAGGCTCTGTGTCCTAATCCAACCACACGGGGTCACAGGCTGTCCACATACACATCAGAGGACATACATGATCAGCCTACAATGCTTACCTGGCCCACTGTTCTATGGCTGAGAGGAGCCAGCATGACCAAGGCAACTCTCACAAAAGAATGCGTTTGATTAGGGCTTTGCTTGCTGTTTTCACGGGTTAGTCCATTAACATTATGGTGGGAAACAGTCGGACCCAGCATGGAAGCAGTAGCTGAGAGCTTTCCATTCTGACCCACAGGTTGCAGATAGAGAAAGAAAGAAAGACTGAGCCTGACATGGGTTTTTGAAATCCCAAAGCCCACTCCCAATGACACACCTTCTCCAACAAGGCCACCACCCCTCTTAATTCTTTCCAAAAGGTTTCACTAACCGAGGAACAAGTATTCGAGCATGAGCCCCACAGTAATCAATTTTCACTTAAACCAACACACTGCCCTGGAGGCTTCTTTGAGACTTCACAAGACCAAGGTCCACCTCTCAGGCTCTACTTCAAATGGCGCGATGGCTTCGTTCTCTCGTTGGTCTTGATGCATGGAAAGGAGACGGGTGCCCCCGTCATGCTGCCTACTGATGGCAGCAAATGGCAAACAGAGACAAAGTCAACTCTAGAAGCCATCGACCGAAGGATGGCAGCAGTCTTGGACTAGAGAGTTCATGATGTGGTTGAGAAAGGTGTTCCACGTTGTTGTTGGTGGTTTTTATTATTTGCAGGGCTAGGGAACCCAGGGCCCTGTACCCACTGCTAGGTAAGTGCCCTACTGCTGAGCTCCTTGTTCTGTGACTATGGAAAGAAATCTAGGTGATAAATGCAGAAGGACTGGAAAATGAATGATTGACTGTCAGGCGCCATCTTGGATAGGCTAAGACTAGCAGGCGGCCTCCCTGGAGGTGGCTCACTATTTTTGCATGGTCGGTGGTGGGTGAACTTGATGACAAGGTCCCAAAGAGACTTCATCTCAGGATTGCTTCTTGCAGCTGATATGCCTTTCCTGTCATAAATTAATATAATAGTCCCTGGGCACTAGCCCACCCCAGTGATCAGATTTCCTGCAGATCAACATAAAGATGAACTTTCAGGAATTAATGCTGTTTAGATGAATGAATGACTCTATAGAATTTCTGATCTGTTTCAAATAATTTTAGGAAGAAAGTTTTAAGAGATGGTCTTAGTTGCTTTGCTAGAAAGATGTAATAAAGTTAGAATCAATAATAGAATGTGCCCACTCTTCATAATAGTAAGTAAAGTCTGCATACTAAGAAATACAATGACCATTCATAATTACACTAAAATGAGAAATAGGTTTGGGACAAATGTTCAAGAAAAAACATTTAGGTCCAAGGATAAAGCCACAGGTATGCACTATAAGGCAAAGCCATGTCAAAACTGTTGCTTTGAATTTATAATGTACATATTAGAATAAAACACTGCTTTGAACTTAATATCAACATCTTTCTGAAACTCCCATTCTATGTAACATTTTATCTCTGAGGTAATTTTCTAAAGAACTTTTTGTCTAAGAAGGTATAAAAAGGACAGAGAAAAGAAATAAAATTGTTGGTTGAATGGTTTGGCTTGGGGAGCTCCGCTCCATCCATCTATCCATCCATCCATCCATCCATCCATCCAAATGTATATGTCTGTTTGTACATACATGTGAAGGTATGTGCGTATTCTGTAAGCATGCATGAATGAATACTTGTGGAGTATACGAGACAGGTGGCTGGGCCCAACAAAAATGTGAATAGGTTAATGTGTAAATAAGAATGTGAATGAAAATATAAATATGTGTATGAATGTATATATGTCTGCACATATTTGCCTGTATAAAGCATCTTAATTTTTTTCCTTTCTTTCCTCTCTAGTTCACAGTTAACCAGCCAAGTCAGAGAAGTGCTTCTCACTGGCCAGAGGAGGGAGTCTTAGAAATAAATCTCTTCCCTAATCACTCCTCTTCCCCTTCCCCTTCCCTAATCACTCATCTCCCCCACTGCCCCCCACCTACCCCACCTCCCCACCCCCACTCTTGTTAACAAGTGTCAATAGATCTAGGAGCCTGCAGCTTCAGGCTCTAGCGTAACTTAAAGTCAAGATAGGCATAAGTTATTACAAAATGGAACCCTATTCTCTTATAACACCAAGTATTGCTCCCACCCCACCCCACACACCCACCCTACCCCCCACCCCCCACCCCCTACCCTGCCACTGATCCTCTTCCCCCTTGGCTGCTTCAGAGAGGACCCAACCCAGGGATAAGCTCCAGGCAATTGACATTTTATCACAGACTCCAGATAAAATGGTCTATTTGCCACCTTCATTGGGGAAGCATGGAATTCTGGTTCCATTTATACTAGAACTTATGGGAAGGAGGGTTTATTTTAGTTCATAATTCCAGATTACAGGCCATCATTTCAGGGAAGTCAAGGTAGGCGGGCACTGAGGCAGCTGTCGCCTCCCGTCCACAGCCAACAAAGAGAAAAGCACACACCCTGGCTGCGCCCTTGCTGCCTCTTGGCTTCATGCTCTCTGAATTCTAACACAGTTCCAACCCAGCTCATGAAACGACGCCAGCAAAGTTCATGGCGGGACTCCCATTCTAATAACAATCAAGGCAGCCCGTCACAGGCAAGCCCACAGACTAACTGCTCAAGCTAACTCCTTACTGAGGCGCTCTTCTCGGGTGATTCTAGATTTGTCAAGTTGGCCATTAAAACTAACCAGCCTGGGGCTGAAAAGACGGGTTGGTGGTTAAGAGCACTGACTGCTCTTCCAGAGGTCCTGAGTTCAATTCCCAGCAACCACATGGTGGCTCACAACCATCAGTAATGGGATCTGATGCCCTCTTCTGGTGTGTCTGAAGACAGCTACAGTGAACTCATATGCATAAGATAAATAAATAAATCTTAAAACTAACCAGCCTAGACAGTAACATGTTTGTTTGAGGCAGAGTCTCATGTATCTCACATAGACCTTGAACTTGCCCTGCTACCAGAGAAAATGGCGACCTTCTGATGCTCCTGCCTCCACTTTCTGAATGCTGAATTTTTTAAAAGGCTTATGGGCTGGGCAATGGTGGCGCACGCCTGTAATCCCAGCACTTGGGAGGCAGAGACAGGCGGATTCCTGAGTTCGAGACCAGCCTGGTCTACAGAGTGAGTTCCAGGACAGTCAAGGCTACACAGGGAAACCCTGTCTCAAAAAAAAAACCAAAAAAAAAAAAAAAAAAAAGGCTTATGTCCCCATGCCCAGTTTCATACTCTTTAAGGACAAGCCATCCACCCATAAGCAATGAAATATGAAAAGCATTGATGCATCTAGCATTGAAGAGTTGTGGGGGCACTGCCAAGCCGAGGCTACCTCGAGGCCTCCATAGGGAGAGAGAGAATAGAGGAAGCAGGAAAGGACTATTGTAAAACAACAATAAATAAAATCCTTTGGAGACTGGAGCAGGAAAAGATAAGAGCCCCACAAATAACAGTGGCCAACAGTCTTACCCATGAAGATCTGCCTTGGCTGGTGTCTCTTCTACCCATAATCCCCTCAGAACTCACCTGGCCTAATTGCCCACCTAAGCCCTTGTTTGTAATTCAGAATACCAAAACACCCAAAATGCCCAATTTATAATACTTCTGCTTGGAGGAAATGGGCCAGCAAGTGTGTGTGTGTGTGTGTGTGTGTGTGTGTGTCTGTCTGTCTGTCTGTCTGCATATATTTGTGTCTCTGTGTGTGTTTCTAAGTGTGTGTCTGTGTTTTTGTGTGTCTATACGTGTGTGTGCATGTCTTTGTGTGTGAGTCTGTTTATTTGTGTATATCTGTGCCTGTGTGTCTGTGTATATGTGCCTGTACGTCTGTTTAGGTATACATACGCATGCATGTGGAGGCCAGAGATCATTTGATGATTCCCTCCATCACGGTCCACCTTAATCTCTGAGACAAGTTTCTTTTTTTTTTTTTTTTCAGTTGATTAAAATCAGTGATTATTTGAGTATACAAAAGTTTCCAGTTGTAAAATGTATATTACAAATCATAGGTGGAAGAGAACAGGTGGAACACACGTTTGGCATGCATCTTATAAAAGAAAACAATCCGTAGGTGTGCACAGTGCGGGCGGCTCCCCAACAGCAGTCCCACTCTGGTAATCACCTAGCCTAGCCAGGGCCAGAAACATATCTGAGACCCTGCAGGTTACTCTAGACCTGCTCCTCAAACACAAGGAAGCTAGCAGGAGTGCACCTGCCCTGTGGGCAAGGCAACAGGGCTGCACAGTGACTGCAGCCAGCCATGACTATCCGGGATCCAGCACTGGTCACCAAGAACGGAGGTATCTAGAAGCAGGAGGTGGCTGGTGGGCTCTGGAGGTCCTGTGGCCAAGAGCTCTTGCCTTGGGGGAGACTAGGCCTGAACTCTTCCTACCATCAGTTGTGCCAGGAAGGAGATAGCACTCCCCACAGCTCAGTAACCCCCAGTCCTGGCAGCTCCAGGCCTGAATCCCCAGAGCGGTGTCCCAGTGAGCTTCTTTACTGAACAATGTAAAAAAATAAATATTCTTTTAAAAAATACCATGTGTCAGTGGTGGGAAGGTGAAGGGTGAAACTGGCTGGCTCCTGGCGCTAAGTTTCAGGGAAGCGAGATTCCAGGCCTTGCCATCAGGGTGGGGCACAGAGGACACGCGGAGTACATACATGTGGGGCCAGGAGCTCAGCCAGCTTGGCCTCACTCCTGAGCCGTCGCTGGCTGGGAACCTGCAGCTCCTGAAGGCACGACACCCACGGTCTGCCCGTCCCCTTCAGTCTTATCATGGGAGGAGCTGTCCCACGTGTGAGGTCCCTTCTTGGTCCTCAGCTTTCCAAGGGACTAGAACATTTTAGAATGTGGGCCCAGAGACGTCTGTGTGAATGCCCTGAAGCTGGGGACTGTTAAAACCTTTCAGACTCAGAGCACAAAGCCGGAATGTCCCTGGGTTCAGGTGCCGTCAACTCAGGAGAGGAGGCTCTGCCCTGTGTCCTCAGAGCCACCACATCCTGACAGGCTAGTGAGCCCCACAGCCCTCCTGGATTCTGAATTTGATTCCAAAGGCTTCAAAGAAAACGACTGAATCGCCACAGTTTTATACAAAGTCCACCACCCTGAGCTAGCAGCCATTCTCCTGCCCCAGATCCAGGCCCAAGTCCCTCAAGCCTGCAGGTTCCCAGCCCAGGCCTCTATATCATCACGACGGCACGGGCCAGGTGAGGCCTGTGGGCAGAGACCACCCACATTCTCACGGTTGTTTAACAATCATCTAGAAATGGACCAAGGACTAGTGAGCAGACCATAAAAAAATTTCAGGGGCTCTGGGGACCACGGTGACTGGGGCAGGTTTCACATCAGCCGGCAGCCCCTTGAGGTAGTCCTTGGGTCCCCCTGCTGGTGGAAGAGGTCCTCTTCGCCAAACGCCGCCTCTTCCTCTTCCTCCTCTTCCCCGTTCTCACACCCCTGGACAGATGACTGCTTTGCAGCCTGCACGGCCACCTCCTCACCATCTGCGTTGACCAGGACCGTGCGGAAGCTCTCCCCAGATCCCCAGCTGCTCTGGCTCTTCCACACGAGGGTTGACGGGGGACTGTGGGTAGCCCCTGCGCCAGCTGCCCACACCGTGACCGTCTGGCCGGCCCGCAGGACATACTTGGGTGTGAACTTGTAGGCGATGTCCTCACCCTCCAGAACCTGTCTCTTGATTCTCCAGTTCCCCAAAGACTGGTCCTTGTCTGAAGAGTTCTTAAGGCGCACGAACCTGCCCTCCAAGTCCACCTCGTCGATGCTCACAACACCTGTGGCCACAGCCTGCTGGGCCAGGCGGGAGCCGCTGCTGAGACAAGTTTCTTACTGAACCAGAAGCTCATTGATTCAACGATGGCCAATGAGCTCCAGGGATCCACCCGACGCCACCCTCAGACCCCTAGCTCTGCGGTTACATAAGCACCCTACCACACCCCCCTGTTTTATATGCAGATGCTTGGAATCCAAGCCCAGGTCCTCATGTCTGTTCAGCATGTACTTTACAGACTGAGACATTTCTGCATCTTGAAGCTGCATTTTCAGTGCCTAAAGATGTGTTTGGTGGTTAGTGAGTATTGGGACTCACCAAAGACCTGTCTGAGGGCTGTGGGGAGGCGGATGGGGGAAGACTCAAGCAAGTTAACCATGAGATCTGGACCTGCAGGTCTTTTTTTTGTTTGTTTGTTTTCTGGAATTTCTAGGTGGGTAGATCAGTGTCTCAAGTGAGGACGTCACCTGGATAGGCAAAGTGTCCACAAACTGTCGCAAAGTGTCCACAAACTGTCGCAAAGTGTCCACAAACTGTCACAAAGTGTCCACAAACTGTCGCATGGCAGCCACTTGTGACACGCCTTAATGACTGACCATATTGAACAAGTAAAACAGAAGCCTCAAGGTCTTAACAGGGACTCCTTGGCGAAGGAGAAAAGGCAATTAGCTACTGGAATGTGCCTGCCTGCAGGAGAGGAGGAGAGCAAAGGTTGGGGCTGGGTTTGCCAGTCCACCTCAGAGAGGAGAATCCTACCGGGCCCTCCTGCCTTCATATTTACTCTGGTTCCTCATAGATGTGAGAAAGGTGTGTTTACCCCAGGGTCTGTCTCCATCCATCTTCTCCTGAGGGAAGGAGAGACTGCCCTGCAGAGTTGGGCAGTTGCTATAGGACATAGCTCATGAAAGTCACTGAGAACAGGACATGATGAGGGACCTTCGGCCTTGAGGTAACCTCCCCCTTAACCTGCAACCTCCAGTCTGATTGTGAGAAGAGAGCAGAAGCCAAGCTGGGCGGCACGTCCCAGGACACCTCGCTACCCCTCGAACACCAAGGGCAATCGGAGCGGCACCATCCAGGATACCTCCATACGCCTCTCACATCAAGGTCAGCTGGGCATCGCGGTACCCACCTGCAGTCCCAGCTCTGGAGAGGCCGAGGCCATAGGAACACTAACTCTGGGCTAGCTTGTGCTGCTTGGTGAGATGTGGTGTCAACAAGATGGAAAATAAAATAGAATAAAAGTAGTTGTCATGGTCGGGAAAAGCCAAACTCTCTCTAACTGTAGGAGACAATGGAGAGACCGTGATTAAATGCTGTGCTGTTTTTGGATCGGATCTTGGCAAAAAAAAAAAAAAAAAAAAAAAAGGAAAAAAGGAAAAAAAAGAAAAGAAAGAAAGAAAGAAGCAGGCATCAGTGGGGAGAATGGGAGAATACAGCCTGTGTGTAGCTCAGGTGATGGAAATGTCCTGATATGGACTCTTTCATTTTGAGAAATGTTTCATGGTCCCCTAAGACACTGACATTAGGGGAAGCTGGGAGAAGACCGTATGGAAATTCTCTGTATTAACTTTAAAATTTTTCTATTAATCTAAAATTATTTTAAAATGCAAGGCCTGGTTTTATTTTATGTGTACCAGTGTTTCCTGTGTTTGCATACCACATTCATGCTTCGGTACCCTCTGAGGCCAGAAGAGGGTACCAATCCCCTTGCACTGGAGTTACAGATGTTAGGAGCCTCCAAATGACAGCCTGGATTTGAACCCCAGTCTTCTAGAAGAATAGCAACTGCTCTGAATCACTGATCCATCTCTCCAGCCCTCACAAAGGGTTTTTTGTTGTTTTTTGTTTGTTGTTTGTTTGTTTGTTTGTTTAATCAAGTTTCCTAGGCAGGTAAGATGGTTCAGTGCACAGGGGCACTTGCTGCCAAGCTTGAGTTCTGAATTTGATTCTGAGGACCCACATAGAGGAAAGAAAGAACCAACACCTGGAAGTCGTCCTCTGATTTCTGGGAGTGCACCATGGAGCACCTATACACGGAAATAAATAAATGAATAAGAATGTTCAAATATAAATAATAATTAAATTAAATAATTAATAATTAAAATTAAAAATAAGTTTGTGGTTGCATAGTTCAAATATGTACTAATAATTTTAAATATTTATTTTATATGTACATGTGTGCTAGTGTGTGTGTGTGTGTGTGTGTGTATGTGTGAGTTGTTGGATGATGGGAGCTAACATTGTGCCCTTAGAAGGAAAAGACCAAGCAGTCTCTCCAGCCCCTATTTCAAATCTTTTAATAAAAATAGAGCAAGGGTCCTGGGTGAGGTCGGGCATGGCTGTAATCCTAGCACTATGGAGGCAGAGGGAAGACTTTTGGTGAGTTCAAGGCCAACTTGGTCTACATAATAAGTGTCAAGGTAGCCAGGGCTACATAATGAAAAGTGTCAAAACCAATGAATAAGTCATTTAGTAAGGGGTGGGGGGTGGGGGGCAGGCCACATAGCATAGGCATTAAACCCAGCACTTGAGAGCCTAAAGCAGGAGCATCTCAAGTTCAAGTCCTGACGGGGATACAGAATGAATTCAAGTCCAGCCTGAACAACATAATGAGCCCTTGTCTCAAAAAGTGAGAAGAGGGGGCTGGAGAGATGGCTCAGCGGTTAGGAGCACTGGCTGCTTTTCCAGAGGTCCTGAGTTCAAATCCCAGCAACCACATGGTGGCTCACAACCATCTGTAATGGGATCTGATGCCCTCTTCTGGTGTGTCTGAAGACAGTGACAGTGTATTTATATATAATAAATAAATAACTCTTTTTAAAAATTAAAAAGAAAAGTAAGAAGAGTCTGGGGCTGGAACTCAGAGATATCATGCTTGCCTGATTTACACACAGCCTGGGATGGATCCCCAGCACAGAATAAAAGAAAGCTGGAAAACAAGGAGAGGACACTCCCAACCTCTCACGTTCCAGGGCCCTAATTCCCAAACACAAAATACAGCCAATCATATCACCACGGGACAGAAGACTCTACAGATAACAGCCCAGCTCCATAATCCCCAGGGCACTGGGCTAGCCACAGACTAAAGGTTCTCTCGTGCCAGAACTGATGTAAAGCACCCAAACAGAAGAAAAGAGAATTTATTCTGAGTGTGACTTGAATTGTCCCAAATTATACACTCCCCCTTTGAGAGCATTGTTTATTTGTTTTTTGTATTTCGTTTTTTTGAATCAGGGTTTCTCTCTATGTTCTGGCTGTCCAGGAACTTACTCTGTAGACCAGGCTGGCCTTGAACTCAGAGATCCACCTGCCTCTGCCTCCTGAGCACTGGGATTACAAGCGTGTACCACCACCACATGAGCTCAATTAAAAAAAAAATAGTTACAGAAGGGGAAAATGTGAATTAGTGTGGAAATCAGATCCACTGGTGAAGACATCAGGTAGACAGGTGACAACAAACAGGGACCTTTCTGTTACAGGTTTTAGATGTGACATGGTAGCACCCGAGCACTGAGATTGGTGGCAGTTATCAGTGCTAAGTTAATGCATTCCAAAGGGGATAGCAAAGGGATGCTGGCTCGGATACAGAGGCAGGTGATGTAGCGCTGTAAAGGGAACTCAAACATCCACCATAACGCTGGTCCTTGATCTGTGACATTCAGACTTTCTACAGTCACACAAGTTCCAGTTACTCAGTGAGTCTCCAGAAACTTCAACACAGGTGTGGCTTTCCCAGAGAACTTTGGTTCAGATCAGTCTGCGCAAGCGTCACCACACCCCTCTAAAGATGATAAATTCAAAAAGGCTGAAGTCTGTCACTGTACTGGCTAGTTTTGTGTGCCAACTTGACACAGGCTGGAGTTATCATAGGAAAAGGAGCTTCAGTTGGGGAAGTGCCTCCATGAGATCCAGCTGTGGGGCATTTTCTCAATTAGTGACCAAGCAGGGGAGAGCCCCTTGTGGGTGGTACCATCTCTGGGCTGGTATTCTTGGGTTCTATAAGAGAGCAGGCTGAGCAAGCCAGGGGAAGCAAGCCAGTAAGTAACATCCCTCCATGGCCTCTGCATCAGCTCCTGCTTCCTGACCTGCTTGAGTTCCAGTCCTGACTTCCTTTGGTGATGAACAGCTGTGTGGAAGTGTAAGCTCAATAAACCCTTTCCTCCCCAACTTGCTTCTTGGTCATGATGTTTGTGCAGGAATAGAAACCCTGACTAAGACAGTCACCCAGGCCCACGCTTGCTGGGTTGGACAAGTTTTCATGGCTCTGAATCTAGTGCTCTCACTACACTTCAGGCTCATGTCCTGCAGGCTTGTGTCCTTTGTCCTTGCTGCTGTGACAAACCAACCCTCTGGTCAAGTTAAACCTGCTGCCTTTATCCCAGAGGTCAGGGGTCCCTAACTAGACTCATGACTTCCCTTTCTCTTCCATTGTGTTTTCTAAGGCTTTTAATCGTTTCTTTGTTGGTAGCTAATTTCTCAAGTTTTTACATTTAGTGTGTGTGTGTGTGTGTGTGTGTGTGTGTGTGTATGAAGACAAAAGACATTCTTTGGAAGTTAGTTCTCTCCAATACCATGTGGGATTCTAGAGGTAGTGCTCAGGTATTGGGGCTTTGTAGGTCAGGCCTTTATCTGTTGAGCCATCAGAAACCAGTCCTAGCAGGTAACTCTGTTACCTTGACAAGACAGCAATTGGCAGGTCATGGCCATGCATTCTCTATCTGTTGATTCAACCAGTGTCAAGCTGCTAGGAAACTAGTTAGATATTAGCAGGCTTGAAGGGCAATGAAGCTAGACCCTGCCCCTAATAATCATCAGTCTGTAAGACCAGGGGCTAGAATTGCAGGGCTCTATAGAGTGCTCAAAAGAATGGGATCTGGGCCCTATCCCTGGCCCTGAGGCAGGTGGAGGCTTAGGGGTAAGAGTGGTGGTGGGCCTCACAGACATCCTGAACTGCCTGGAAGGTTGCTATGGCAACTATCTAAACCTGGCTCCCGGAGCACCAAACCTTAGGAGGCCGCTCTAAAAACAAAGACATACCAGAAAGTACCCTTCCTGGGAGAGGCAGGTCAAACGAGCCTGTCAATCATCTGACCGTTCTACAGAGGTTAGGAACAGTGTAAATCTAAAGTGTAGATCTCAGCAGTAGTCCATTTGGCCACCGTCCACTCTCATCCTGTGAGATTGGTCCACATTACTCCTCAAAAAATTCTACCTTTTACATTACGGTATGAGTGCCTTGGTAGAATTCTTTCAATGAGGATCGCAAAGACTGGGGACCGAGAACCCAGACCAAGAGCCTGGTGACAAGATGGAAAATAACTGGGGAGAAGTTCTAGAGAGTTCCAAACATCAGAATTTGGATTTTCTACTTGCTGAGCACTAGGCCGAGTGTGTGTGTGAATGGCATGGCACGTGGGTGCGCCAGGCCGTAGCCTCCTGACTTTCCCACAGGATCAGCCTCTCTCCAGCTCCCACTTGAGCAGTTTTCCTTTTGAGTCTTATTCGCAGACTGTGTGGTTTGGTCGATGGTGTTGCACCAGAAGCTTGGACTTGGTTGTCAACTTGACAGAATCTAGGATCATCTACACGACAAGCCTCCAAGCGTACCTGTGAGAGATCATCTTGCTGAGGTGAGCTTCTAGCCATGAGGTGAGAGTCTACCTGCATGCTGCCATGCTTCCTGCTATGATAACAATGGACTGCCCCTCTGAAACTGTAAGCCAGCACCCAATTAAATGCTCTCTCTTATAATAGTTGCCTTTGTCATGGTGTCTCTTCATGGCAATAGAACAGTGAGTGACTAAAACACCTACCCCCAGACCTACCCACAGTAACACACCTTCTCCGACCAGGCCACACCTACAATATCTTCCCTAACAGGTCTACCAACTGGATCAAGTATTCAAACATATGAGCCAATTGGAGCCATTCCTATTCACACCACCACACTGACTGTGGACAGTGGGACCAGCTGTCTAGACTTGCCCTCCCGATGAACTGTTGTACCCTTGAACCATGAGCCATGAGAAAGCATCCCTCTAGATAACATTTTTTTATGTTTACTTATTTTCAACACCCACACCCACACACCCACATGCACGCACACATATGCATGGAGGTCAGATGGCAACTATTGGGAGCTAGTTCTCTTCTTCTACTGTGTGGGTTCCAGGATTTAAATTCAGGTCAACATGCTTAGCAACAAGTACCTCAACCCCCCCAAGATATGTCATTGGCCTTTGTCAAGGTATTTTACCACTACAACAGAAGAAGTACTAACACATACCTACTGTGAAGACAAAGAACATTTTCCTTGTTGTTATTCTCTGCAATACATAGTGTTTACATTACACCATATGATATGAGTAGTCGAGAGATATGTTCAGGAGGACGCCCTTACGTGATTGTCTTAGTCTTACTATCTTACTGGGAAAAGACATCATGACCAAGGCAACTCCTATTTAAAAAAACAAAACAAAAACAAGCAAACAAACAAAAACCAAGCATGTAACTGGGGCTTGACTACAGTTTCAGAGGTTCAGATCATTTTCACCATGGTGACAGCATGGTGGGTGGCATGCAGGCAGACATGGTGCTGGAGAAGCCACCAAGAGTTAGACATCCAGATCAGTAGGCAGCAGGAAGAGAAAGTCTCTGGATCTGGCTTGAGTTTTGAAACCCAAAGCCCACCCCAAATTGCATGCTTCCTTTGAAAAGGCCACACCTCCTAATTCCTCTTGTCTTAGGTAGGGTTTTATTGCTGGGAACAGACACCAAGACCAAGGCAACTCTTGTAGGGACAACATTTAATTGGGGCTGGCTTACAGGTTCAGAGGTTCAGTCCATTATCATCAAGGCAAGAGCATGTCAGCATCCAAGCAGGCATGGTGCAGGTGGAGCTGAGAGTTCAATATCCTCATCTGGAGAGCGCTAGTGAAAGAATTGACTTCCAGGTAGCTAAGACTAGGATATTAAAGCCCACACCCACAGTTACACACCTACTCCAACAAGCCACACCTCCAAATAGTACCACTCCCCGGGGCCAAGCATATACAAACCATAACACCTCTCAAGTAGTGTCACTCCCTGGTGACCAAGCATTCAAACGTAGGAGCCTCTGACACTTTTATTCAAACTACAACAGTTATATGTGATATTACATCACTTTGCAGAAGGAGGTAAGCGCTGTGGTCTTTGGTATCATCTGAGGTCCTAGAACCAACCCCACGCATATTGAGGAGTGACAATGTATATGCTAACACTGATGTGTACTTCCTGTGCTTAGCTCTTAGTAGGTGGCACTTGGAGGTGCTCAGTACGTGACTAGTGACTGTCCAAGGGGACAGACTCTGGCTTACTGAAGTTAACTCCAGTATGCAGCATGTGCTGGATGGCCGAGGGGGACTGTCTTAGTCAGGGTGTTACTTCTGTGAATGGACACCATGAACAAGGCGACTCTTACAAGGACAACATTTAACTGCGGCTGCCTTACAGGTTCAGAGGTTCAGCCCATTATCATCAAGGTAGGAACATGGCAGCTTCCAGGCAGGCATGGTGCAGGAGGAGCTGAGAGTTCTCCATCTTCATCTGAAGGCTGCTAGCAGAATACTGGCTTCCAGGTAGCTAGGATGAGAGTTTCATGACCCACATCCACAGTGACATGCCTACTCCAGCAAGGCCACACCTTCTAATCGTACCACTCCCTGGGCCGAGCATATACAAACCATCAAAGGGGCTGTCTACAGAAGGGCCTGAAATAAGATGCATGATTCCATAAGAAAAAATGATGTGTAGCTTGTTCCTCTATGCCAAGACAGAAGTGAAGGGATACAGGATAATGGAGAACCATGGGTACAGCAGCTTCTGTAAGCGCCTACAAGATGCAGCCCTCCTGCAAAGCAAGCATCCCCAAACACCGTGTTTTCCATAGTTCTTGGACTTGTCCTCTAGATCAGCAATGTCTGATGAGGTGGCCGCATGTGGCCAGTGGGCATTTTAAACATACCTAATTTAAATTGGAGGAGGGGAGAGTCTGGAGAGCAGGCTCTGCAGTTAAATGTACTCACTGCTATAAAAACAAACAAACAAACAAACAACAAAAGCAGGTTCAAGCCAGGCAATGGTGGTACATGCCTGTAATCCCAGCACTCGGGTGGCAGAGGCAGGTGGATTTCTGAGTTTGAGGCCAGCCTGGTCTACAGAGTGAGTTCCAGGACAGCCAGGGCTACAGAGAAAAACCCTGTCTCGAAAAAACAACAACAACAACAACAACAACAACAAAAACAAAAACAAAAACAAAAACCAACCAGGTTCAGTTCCCAAGGGTCACATTAGGTGTCCCACAATTACTTGTAATTTCAGTTCTGGTGATCCAGTGCCCTCCTTTTCCTGCACCCTCGGGAACCAACGTGCACATAAACACACACACACACACACACACACTTAAAAAAATCTTTAAAGCCGGGCATGGTGGCGCATGCCTATAATCCCAGCACTTGGGAGGCAGAGGCAGGCAGATTTCTGAGTTCGAGGCCAGCCTGGTCTACAGAGTGAGTTCCAGGACAGCCAGGACTACACAGAGAAACCCTGTCTCGAAAAACCAAAAAAAAAAAAAAAAATCTTTAAAAAGTAAAAAAAAAAGAGAGAGAGAAAGAAAGAAAGAAAGAAAGAAAGAAAGAAAGAAAGAAAGAAAGAAATTGAGATGTGTGGTAAAATACATACCAAATTTCAAGGAAGTTTAGAGGAAATCTCATTAATCCAGGTAGGAGGGGGCATGCTGGTAATTCCAGCACTCGGGAGGCTAAGGCAGAAGGACTTCAATCATAGGGCCAGTCCAAGCTGCAGTGTAAGGCCCTCTGAAAATAAAAATCTCATTGAAAAACAATGTTTTGTTTTGTTTTGTTGTTGTTGTTGTTGTTTGCCACTGTAGCCCAAGCTGGTCTCCCCTATGGGGAGCTTCCCGCCTCAGCCTCCCCCGTGCTGGGGTTTCAGGTGTGCACTGCCATACCTGACTCACCTCAAAAGTTCTCAATGTTGGCTATGTGCCAAAATGACCATTTTTATATGGTCAGCTCAAATATGTGTTTTGTTTTTTTTTTTTTAAAAATACAATTTTCTTTTGTTTCCCTCCCACACTTCTTTAATGTGACTCCTGGGACAGTTTTAAATGGAGTGCAGGGCTCCCGTTGTTTCTTTCAGGGCCACAGTTCCATTAACTTGTCAACTTGTGTTTGTGGCTGACCCTGGGGCGTGAACCCAGGGTCTTGCCCAGGTTAGACCAATGTTCCTCCACTGAACTATAGCCCAGCCCAACAGCTCAGCTCAAGATCCCATCTGCTCTGTCTGGAGTCATGCCACGCCCAGAAAACAGTGAACCAATGGAACTTCATATATATGCAGACCCGGGTGGCCTGGAACTCACTATGTAGATAGGCTGGCCTTGAACTCACAGAGATCTGCCTCCCTTGGTTTCTAGGATGCTATGATTAAAAGCATGTACCATCATGCCTGACTAGATAGAGGCTTTCTTATCCACCAACTTAACTCTATTCTCAATCTAAAAACTGGTATCATTGGGGGGTGGGGAGTGATCTCTACATAGCCTTAGCTAGCCTGTAACTCACTGAGATCCATCTGCCTCTGAGGGCTGAGTTCTGAGTGTTGGGACTAAAGGCATGTGCTACCACATCCACTGAAACTAAGGTCTCTGTCGGTCGGGGGAGGACTGGGCGAAGGACCATTCATAAAGGCTCCCACTCCGTTCTCCTGGCTGGATTCTACCATAGAATCTCCCAAGAGCTGCCGCACAAGAGTCTCTGGTACCAGGCCCCAACTTCCTGGTAGGATTACGGTCCTTCTTGATCCACCTTGGTAACATCCTTTTGGAGTTTCTTCAATCTTTAGACCCCCAGGAAAACTCCAGGACACCTGCTGCTCAGGCACCAGCGGAAATAAGGCTATGGTCCCTGGACATGTCTGGCCCACAAGCTCAACCAGCACAGTTGTTAGTTCAGATGCGGAATACATTGGAGAGCCTGGGCGACACCGTGGCAGTTATCTAAGCAGCTGGAAGGGCCCGCGAAATGTCTCAAGCTTCGATTTCCCATAGAAACCCAGTACCCAACGGGCAGGCGTGCCCTGTCTCTTATGACCAGGCCTCCAAACTGCGCATACTGAAAAAGCAAGTCCTGCCTGAGCATGAAGTGGGACTCTCTGTTTGTCTACACCTTGGCTTCCTGGGTTGTAAAACAGTGTCAAATAAATCTCCCTCACTGGGTTGTGGGGTTTAAACGAGATGATTACCAGTATTGGCTAATACTGTGCACGGCGCTTAGTGTGAGTTCAATCTATCATCAGTGATGACTAGCAGCTGCCCCACTGAAATGCCCGCAGATTAGCAGACCAGAAGGGATGTGATGTCACCTTAACGGAGGAGACTATTGTGGTGGCATTTTGTATTTCTTATTCATCTTAGCTATCAATCATCTATACATGCTCATTGGACAGAAATAGCTGACATTTATCGAGTCCTCAGCACGAGGGGCTGAGGATTTAACACACATTGCCCCACTCAGTCCTTGCTATTTAAGGCCAGTGCTAATCTGTGGTCAACTTACACTGCCGAAAACGGAGGTTCAGAAAGGCAAAAGGAGATAACCCCGGCCCCATAGCAACTGACTACATTAGAATTTGAGAGGCCAGTATGCTTTCACTAGGTGTCTTCTAGATGAAAGTTGGACCAATAATCCTGGAGATGTGGTAGGTGTCAACACAGGGGGAAAGGGTCCGACTGCATGAGCTATTCCTGTTACACGCTGCCAAAGGCCACCAACAGCCTTATTCCTCTTCCTTGTGTGCTGATGGACACCCTCCGGGTGGTAGGCGCTCTGCTGGCATGTCTGGGAGGAAGGAACATACTCTCACTGTAGCCAAATGAAAAGAAAAGAGACAGGAATCTGGCTCACGTGACCACACTTGACAGTAAATCACAGAAGACTGCACCCCTGGGCCTGGTGGATGCTGCCCACACTAAGACCTTGTGTGTTAAAATGATAATTTTTGTAAAGATTTATTTATTTGTTTATTTATTCACTTAGTGATTGATTGATTGGTTGATTGATTGATTGATTGATTGTGTGCAGGGGGGGAGTGTTTCGCTTGCCTGGATGTGTGTGCCTCATGCATGCCTGGTGCCCTTAAAGGTCAGAAGAGGCCTTTGGATTCCTTGGGACAGGTATGAGTTGCCACGAGGGTACAAGAAGGCACACCAGGACCTCTGAAATAGCCACATGCTTGTTTGTGGCTCTTAGCCACTGAGCCATCTTTCAAGCCCCTGAAACTACAACTTTATGTGGTGAGCTAACTATAATACATTACTACATAAATGTGATTTAGAAACTAGACAATCATTTTCTGCCTGGAAGATCCTGAGATGCTCTTCTCTTACCCGGCACAAGAGTTCAGTGCTCTGCTTCCCGGGTGCAGCTGTTGGGGCCCAGTTCCTTTCTCCCTCTTCACGTCTCTCTTCCTGTAACCCATCACTCCCTAGAACTCTTGACACAGTGGAGCTCCCCCAAAAGGAATCTCCAGTCCTGCTCAACACTACTCATGGCTTAGGCCTATCAATGGCTGCCCTTGGGTGACTGTGCTTTCTTAGTCTACTAAGCTATGGTCAAGGTGAAGGAGAAGTGGGGTTGGCAGGTGTGGAACTTGGCTATAGATATACCCAACCTGGTGCTAGCTGCAAACCCTGGCCAGACCCAGCTCCCATCTTTACCTTAATGGCTGACAGACATTTACAACCAGGAATGACTCCTAAGGCCTCAGACACTGTGGCCTTCCCAGATCACTGAATATCTCTTCTGGTATCCATGAAGAGAGCTCCTCTCCGTCCTGGTCAACGCTGTGATGAAACTTAAATGGGCTGGAGTGATACCAGAGGTAAGAGACCCTTTTACACATGTCCCATCACCTAGGTGACTTTCAGTCTACTGAGCGCAAAATGCCACTCCTCCGGACTTCCTAGCCTGTCTCCCTGCTCTGTAACTTTCTCCTTGTTCTTCTCCAGCACACCATGGAAGTTTTTTGCTTTTTGGTTTTTGTTTGTTTGTTTTGTTTTTGATAGAGTTTCTCTGTATAGCCTGGCTGTCCTAGAACTCACTCTGTAGATCAGGCTGGCCTCGAACTCAGAAATCGACCTGCCTCTGCCTCCCCAAGTGCTGGGATTAAAGGCGTGCGCCACCACTGCCCGGCTACCATGGAAGTTCTTTGGTCAATCTTCTGCCCCTGTCCTCTGCAAGGTCAGTCCTAAGAAAGAGAGATCTGTTCTTTGGTTTGTTTGCTTTGCTAAGTCCTAGAACTTGCCTGCATTAACTGGTAAGGGAAGGGCAGAAAAAAATGTGCTCTTGCTGGAGGAAGTGACATTTCTGAGCTGGCTGCCCAGTGGACGGCACAGGGAAAGAACACATTCAGAACTAGACAGTGGCTGGCTGGGGGCTGGGGTCCTCGTGGAAGTTACTGCACAAGGGGAGGGTGGAGGGGCTGGTTTGGTAGAAGAGAAACGGGAGCCTCACCCATTTCCTCTGCTGGCCCAGTCAGACAGGGGGCAAGAAAAGTAACAGGGAGAGGCTGGGCCAGGGCTGAAGCTCATTCAGTGAATGAATTAGGAAGAGCTGTCCCTTACAGAGTGCTGACTTTGGAAACCTGCGTGCGCTATGCTCTCTGACACAGTCTTTCTCCACCTGTCTTAGGTACTTTTCTGTCGTGATAAAAGACGCGACCAAAGGCAACTTAAGGAAGACAGTATTTATTTTGGCTCGCGGGCTCCAGAAGAGATGATTTCATTATGGCAGAAGGGCAAGAAAACACACAGCAGGCGTGGCGGCTGGGGCGCGACGCTGAGAAATCACACCTTGAAGACCAAGCATAGAGCAGCGACTAACACGGAAGCAGGGCGAGGCTTTGAGGCTCTCGAAGCCCTCCCCTCCCTCAGGGGCATACTTCCCCCACCAAGGCCAGCAGACTAACGATTTACAGGAGGCAAGAAGGCAGTCCGCTACAACACCACTCAGTCGCTGGTCTTGGTTCAAGTTGAGCAATCTATACATCACATATTCCTTTTTTTTTTCCATCTCCATACAACTATAATTTCCTCCATCAGAGCTTTCTAAAGAGTACTGCATTAAGCTAAAACCTGTGTCATTACATCTGAACTGCTCAGTTAGTCTAATTAAAATGGCACTCATTGATGTGTCTAAATGCTTGTATACTCTTCTGTCCAGACAACTGGTCCCAAAGGATAAAAACAATTATTAGCACAGCAAAACAGCATCATACTGTGTTGTATTCCAGATACGCCCTTTAGCCCTCCTGACAAAAGGCATTTGGATTCTGCGCTGACAGGCTGAGAATCACCATGTAACACAGTCAGTAAACGGAACAGCATCATTGTGGGGTCAGCAGTATCATGTCCTCGTTGTTTCCCCCAAAGTCTTGGTTTGACCGGTTAAAGTCTCTCCACCTCCACGTTACTGGCTTCCTCTTCCTCTTGGGACGTCTCCTCTTGATGGGTTTGTCGTCTAGCTTCGACCCCTCGCCAGTCTGGTGGTCTCTGGGATGCAGTCCTTGTCCGATGTGTCACAGCAGGAGCCACCGGGGACTTCATTTAATAATTTTCTGCAAGATATAAACAACCTTGCCTCGATGGCAGGACATCGGGCACTTCCCATTGGTTAGTTGTTAGGTTTGGGGTCTTTTGTTTGTTTGGTATGGGTTTTTTGTTTTTTAAAAAGTGTACTTTAGGGAGTGTCTCCTTTGAGCAAAATGCTTTTAGAAGCAGAAAAAGCACTCTCTCTTAAAATAGAAAGCTTTAAGGATAGCATAGCTAAATGTAGCATAGGATGTGGGAATTTAAATCTGTAATCAAAGTATTGGATTGTGTTCTTTTACAATAATTTGACACTGTCGATTGTAAGTAAGGGAGTTTAGTAACACGATTAATATTCCCTAAACTTCAAAAACATTTTTTAAAGCACTTGCTAGTATAAGCAGGTCCATTATCAGTTTTTAATTGTAATGGGAGTCCTAGAAAGAAATGTTTAAAAAGCTATTTGACAAAGTTAAGTTGAAGGTACAATAGAATGGTATTTTCCTGGAGCCCCCAGGGCCCTGTGCCACAGCTGGGGCTGTATTCTGCTGCTGTCCAGTTAGGGGGAGGCATCGTGCACGCCTGCAGTGCACACAGAGCACAGGTCTGCACACCCCTGACAGGAGAGAAGGTCCCAGACACAGAACGGTCTAGGTGTAGATGTCACGCTGATGTGACAATCACTCTCTACTAATAGAAGCTTGGGATACTGTGTGACATAAGCCTTGAACAGAAGGCGGGGCTCTTGAGCCCCCCCTAACTTCTTCCCTTGTCAAGAGTCTGCTCCTTTACGTCAGACCAAGGGCAGGCTCAAAACTAAACCACAAGCAACAGCTACTTAATTCACATTAACTTTGAAAGATTTAAACTTAAGGCTATTTATGTAAGATTTGGGATCTTTAAAATTTAGGGCAACTTGAATTCTGAGTTCAAGAAGACTTTCCTATCAGGTTAACAGGAGGTCCCAAGGCACCCGAGGAACAATGACTGAATATCCCAGAGTGGGGAGCAACAGAGTTGTCCCATGAGAGCAGCAAAGAACACGTCCGGCTGATACTGCAAGCAAAACAAACATGTGAACAGCATCAAAGTATAACATTTCCATGGAAGAAGAACTTTCTGGAAGGTTCTAGTTCTTACTACATTGCACATATTCTCAGGCTGTATCAAAAATAATTTTAGGTGAAAAACTTTCAAATAATCTAACTCCTATCGACTACACTCCTGCTTTTCAGTCCTTGGCCACCATATTATCTGTAAGAAATATTCTTTCTTGGCTCCAATTTGCCCCTATTTTTTTTTAAGTCCATGTTAAGTTTGGTCACATTGCCATTTAAATATTTTGTTGTTGTTGTACAAAGGTACAACTTTAAGACATGAAGTTTTAGTAATCGTAAATACAAAGGAATCTGGGTGGGGCTTGGTCTCTTGGTGCCTAAAAGGCTTGAAGTCCAATTTTTTTTTTTTTAATGGAAAGGACAAGATAAAATTGCTTATTTTGCTAAGACTGAACAGACAGAGACAGTGAAGACAATGGAGCAATGTGACCAAGACAATGAAAGCCCTGAACAATCCTGGCTGGTCATCCTCCGGAAGGTCCCTGCAGAGCACCAGCAGCGGAGTCCGGAGTCCACGGAGTCCAAGCAGCCTGCAGAGTCTGAGCAGCCTGCAGAGACAGCAAAAGCCTCATTAATGATCTTTCCTATTCCTAGAGAGGGCGATGATGACCCGCATGAATCATAAGCGCAGACTCCAGCTAGCAAGATAATTGGCACGCATTTTATCTCATCCTTGGGGCCGACTGACACTGGCCCCTATGCATTTCCAATTTTCTCTTTTGTTTTTATTTTCTCTCTTTGTTTTTTTAGCCCTGGTAGTTCTTCTGGCACTTTCTCTATAGACCGTCACCACCACCTGGCTATATTTCCAATTTTCAACATCAATCGTTTCTTGTTCAGGAAGCCAAGGACTGAGTCTGACTGGCACTTGAAGAGAGCTGAAGCTCTGTTGCTCTATTTCCCTCCTTTGGGTCCTAACCAATAGCTCCGTAACTGTAAAAACTGCTTTTTTTTGTCTCAGACTTATTTTATCTTCCCACTTACTTATGACCTCCTGGGTGAGGGCACACACAGCTCCTGGGAGATCCTTGATTCTATTTAAAGAAAAAGTCTCTTACCTTCTCCAAGACCGGAGCCCCTCATGTTGGCCGCCATTGTGGGGGGGGGGGTCCCTGCAGGCACCGCAAACAGCCAGGGTAATAACCCAAGTAAGGTAAAAGAAAGCTGTCTGGCTCAACATGACTCAGTAGCCAGTGATGATTCAAATGTTTTTATTACTTTATTTTACTTTACTTAATTCTGTGTTCGAGACAGGGTTTCTCTGTGTAATCCCGGCTGTCCTGGACTCACTCTGTAGACCAGGCTGGCCTCTAACTCAAAGATTCGCCTGTCTCTGCCTCCCAAGTGCTGGGATTAAAGGCGTGCGCCACCATCGCCCGGCTGAGTGTTGGTTCAAACTTCAAGAGTCTGATACCAGGTAGTTTAACAAAATAAAGTTTAAACCATGATGACATCTGTAAAGTATGTGTGACATTTTTCTTCCATAAAGATGATTGACTACACATGACACCTTTTTTCAAAACTGTTTATTTGCTTTTTGTTTTTTTGAGATTGAAGGTTTCTCTGTATAGTCCTGGCTGACCTGGACTCACTCTGTAGACCAGGCTGGCCTCGAACTCAGAGATCCACCCACCTTTGCCACCCAAGTCCTGGAAATAAAGGCATGTACCACCCCCACCCAGGTGACTGATTACATATGACAGCTTAAGGGTTTAGGGGAAGAATGCAGAGACACACCTGCCTTTGCCACCAGAACACTGGAAGTAAAGGCATGTACCACCACCACCTAGCTGACTGATTACATATGATAGCTTAAGGTTCTAGGGGAGGCTCTGGCATGGCCTTGGTCATACAGATAACACAAAGTTCGCCAGGATATTAAACACCTCCGCTCCCAGCCTTCTGGGAGGAAAACAGGATATATGTCTCTCCCTTTGAAGAGACAATCCTGCGTGTTTAATATTGCTGGTTTCCCGAGTGCTTATTTGTGAGAGCAAGGGCCTCAGTACCACATGGCATTCTGTGGCTCTCAGGGGAGGGACAGAACTAGCTAGTCTCTAACTTTGCTCCCCAAGTCTCCAGAGTCAAGGCCCTTCCCTCTACATACCTACCAAAGTAAAAAGGTATTCCTCGACGGTGAGCCGATGACAGGAAGGGCGACCCATGGATACCGCCACCATAGCCTAAGGCAGAAAAAGCAGGCAAGGCCAGCAGTTTATAATTTTCATTCCAGATTGCATATTGTGACCCAGCGGTCTGGCAGTAGCTCACCTAGATAAGGCCCCAGCAGGCGATCACGGTGAGACGGTCCATGGTCTCTGGTCTTTCCACAACTGATGTTGGAGAGTACGCTCCTAATTAATGACGGACAGAAAGTGAATATGCATGCAGTCCTATGAGTCTAAAACAGCTCCCCACAGGACACCTGAGCAGTCCTAAGAGTGGCAGAGACATAGCTCAGAGGCTTCCTCTCAGGGCTCTGGCCCCCCTCCCCCCTCCCCATTCCCCCCTCCCCTCCCCTCCCCCCCCACCCCCATCCCTCCATCCAGCAGCCCTCCCTTTATACTGTCATTAGTGGCCTGCACCTCCACCGCAGAGTCCCTCCCAAACCTTAGGCTACAAGTCTCCTTTGTCCATTGAATCTAATTTCTACAAAGGCTCACTCAGGCATGTTTACCAACTTCACCTTGGCCTGCCTAGATCCTAAAGTGTCAAAACCTTGGTCTCTGATAGCAGGGAGCCAAACTGAGAGAGCCCAAGCCAAAGATATAAATGTATTTATTTACTTAACGTACGAGCGCTCTGCTGCATGTACACCCAAGCGCCAGCAGAGGGCATCAGATCCCCTTATAGATAGTCATGTGCCACCTTGTGGTGGCTAGAAATTGAACTTAGGACCCTCTGGAAGAGCAGCCAGTGCTTTTAACTGCTGAGCCATCTCTCCAGCCCCAGCACATGTCTCTTTTAATCTTAGCACTCGGGAAACAGAGTAGGCCAGCCGGACCCACATTGTGAGACCCTGTCTCAAAATAAAACAAAGTAGAATAAAACCAAGGTGACTCTTAGGCAGCGGTCCAGGCCCTGTGGGGAGGCTGAATTGTTGACAGGAGTGTATGAAAGTGCCAGCATTTGAGAGGGAGGAGTGGACCCTTCAAACACGGGAAATGGCTTTCAGCAACTCCTCTCCCTGCATTATGGATGACCAGAGCACACACAGCCCATGGTCGGCTTCTAAATGCAGGTGCATACGCAGGAACAGACGCGAAGAGATGCAGATACCGGAGGCCTGCAGGGATGAGTCAGGGAAGAGCCGAGCCAAGCATAGCTCCCCTGCCACGGTCCCTCCATGCTTCCTACAAAGGCCCCATAAAGCCTGGCGGCCAAGGATAACCAAAGAAGATTCCCTGGGGTGAGCTACAGGGAGGCATAAGGGCTTGGGACAGACAGACACAGTAGCTCAGTGGAGCAGAAGTTACTGCTGCCTCTGTCATTGTCTTATTTTTCCTTCCTTTTTTTTTCTTTTTAAAGATTTATTTATTTATATATGTGAGTACACTCACTCTCTTCAGACTTACCAGAAGAGGGCATGGGACCCCATTACAGATGGTCGAGAGCCACCGTGTGGTTGCTGGGAATTAAACTCAGGACCTTAACTGTTCTTATCCGCCGAGTCATCTCTCCAGTCCCTTCCTTTCTTTTCTTTTCCTTTCTTTTCTTTCTTTTTTTTTTTTGTTTTTTTCTTTTAATTGGATATTTACATCTCAAATGTTATTCCCTTTCCCGGTTCCCTCCCCCCCTCGTCAATTTTTCATTTTTTGAAACAGGATTTCTCTGCATGTAGCCCTGACTGTCCTGGAACTTGCTCTATAGACCAGGCTAGCCTCATACTCAGAGATCTCTGTCTCCCAAGTGCTGGTATTAAAGGTGTGTACGACCACATCTAAGATATCCTTTTTTTTTTTTTCACATGCTGAAAATGAAGTTCTGAGTCTGTCTTTGACTCAGAGTGACAGAGCAGGAGTCCCCTGTCTAGTCAGCCCTGTATCATCGCTGAAAGCCCGTGGCAACATGCGTGATGCTGTATTGGATGCAAGGGACCAACGTTCCAGAGAAAGGACTGGACAAGAGATCTGACCTCAAGTACAGGTGGGTCTAGAATGTTCCTGACAGGGCAACTCCCAGGATGCTCCTATATACAGAGGAGTCACCTGCAAAGCGCATGAAACCCGATGAGTACCCAGCTTGCCGCTGCTCACAGCAGGGCATGGTGGGTATGGGGCAAAGGGTTGGCACAGGAGCATCCTGAACCTGTTGCCTCTTATTTCCCTTGTGGCCATCTAAGAGAACCTAATACCCAGGGCAGGAAACAAAAGCCCCAGTGGCAGTAATGATGCACACGTGAGCATCTCCAATCCCCTAAAGGACCAAAGGTATGCAGAGTTGAGAGACCGCAGTGTGGGGACGCTCCAGGCACTGGGAGGCATGGGTGTGGACCTTCCAAACACTGGACTGTTCTTTCCACATTTCCTCTGCCTGCACTACCAATAGCCAGGACATGGGTATCCCCTGATCAATTATGAAGGCAGGGCCAGAGAAGGTACAGGGCCTGCCGTCAAATGCAGAAGCTTAGAGCAGTCGGCTCAGCTGAGTGCAAGGACCCAGGAAATACATCTACTCCTGCAAAAATTCCTTCCACACATCAACAGGGGAGACCAGAGGAACACACACAGCCAGTGTTCTTAGGTTGTGGAACAAGAGGGTTCCTGACCCTAAGGAAAACAGTCTAGTTGTTCTGCTTTCTGGAGAATGAGACCTTGTCCTGGATAGTTTCATGTCAACTTGACACAGGCTAGAGTTGTCTGAGCGGAGGGAACCTCAATTGAGAAGATGCTTCCATAGGACTGGGCTGTAGGCAAGCCTGTAAGGCGGTTTTTTTTTTTTTTTTTAAATTAGTGATTGATGTGGGAGGGCTCAGCCCATTGTGGGCGTGGCCATCCTGGGCTGGAGATCCAGGGTTCTATAGGAAAGCAGGCTGAGTAAGCCATGGGGAACAAGGCAGGAAGCAGCACCCCTCCATGGACCCTGCATCAGCTCCTGCCTCCAGATTCCTGGCCATGTTTGGGTTTTTGTGCTGGCTTCCTTTGATGATAAACAGCGATGTGGAAGTGTAAGCCAAATAAACCCTCTCCTCCCCAAGCTGCTTTGGTCATGGTGTTTCATTGCAGCAAGAGGAAGTCCAGCCAAGACAGACTTGGGTACAGGTAGATACGGTGCGGCACTGTCCTGTGTCTGAGTCAGACCTTCTTCAGCTAACCCACCAAAGCAAGAAGCATTGCGGAGGGCTCGGACAGAAGCAGGCACAACAGAAATTAGATGGACATCAGTGGCCCAAGGGAGAGTAAAACTGGGGGACAGGGATGCAGCCGCCTTCATCTTCTGTCCACCTACTTCCCAGTCTATCCCATTCCTGGGAACTTGTGAACGTTCCTTGGGGCAGCCATCTTTTATATATATATATATGTGTGTGTGTGTGTGTGTGTGTGTGTGTATACATACATATATATATTATATATTTATATATATAAATATTCATATATACATATATATGTATATTTATGAATATACATATATATGAATATTTATTTATTTATTTATTTATTTTATATAAGTATACTATAAGAGGCATCAGATCCCATTACAGATGGCTGTTAGCCACCATGTGGTTGCTGAGAATTGAGCTCAGGACCTCTGGAAGTGCAATCAGTGCTCTTAACCACTGAGCCATCTCTCCAGTCCTCCTCTCCCCCTCCCCTCTCCCTCCTCTCCCCCTCCCCTCTCCCTCCTCTCCCCCTCCCCTCTCCCTCCTCTCCCCCTCCCCTCTCTCTCCTCTCCCCCCCTCCCCTCTCCCTCCTCTCCCCCCCTCCCCTCTCCCTCCTTCCCCACCCCCATCCCACCCCCACCCCCACCCCCGCCCTCCGGCCCCGGGCAGCCATCTTAAGTTCAGAACCTACCTTGGGAGCGCTGTGGTCCAGCTGCTTCCTGGCCCCTCTGCACCAAGCTGTCAATTCTGCATTAAACAAAAAGCATTTAAATAAGCATCTAAATGTCACTCGGTCAAATCTGCCCTGGGCAGCACACATGAGTCCCTGGTGCAACAGCCAAATACAACAGATACACCCGAGGCCGGGCTACTCGTGACGCAGCATTTTCTCGTGACGCAGCATTTTTTTCTCGTGAACAAAGAAAGACGCTAGCGACAAATCACCTATGTCAGAGAACACTCTTCAGGTGTCCCTGCAAGCTCTGAGAAATGGCAGCAAATGATAAATGATAAAAGGTTCTTTTATTCCGTCCCCTGCCCTAGAACCTCAAAAGGAGAAAAAAATACTGTCTAGCGGCTGGCTTCAAAGACCTCTGCCCTATGAAATCATCCATTCAGCTAAGACTCTACCTGCCACCCACAAGAAGACCAACTCAGGTTCCTAATGAGAAATCGGTTTCATTCACACTGCATAGCTACCGTACAGACAGGCACTAGTGTTCAAAATAAGACAAGCGGCCGGATCTGCCTTGGCAGCATCCCTACCTGGGAATGAAGGAACTCGCTCACATAGGACCTGGGGTCTTTATGGCCTGAGTTCAGACTCCCAAGCTTTCCCGGACAGGGTCTTTGCTAGGCTTGCTTGTCCTCTGAACCTGGGTGAAACGCTACACTACCCCTCTGCTGGTGCCCACAGGAAGGTTAAAATCAGCTAGCACTCAGGCTTCGAGGTGCACCCGCAGCACTTACCCGGACACTGGTGGCACCCACCAGTGGGTGCGAAGAGTGGGGGGAGGGGCGTCGGCTGCCGCAGAACCAGCGTCGTCATCCTTCTTGGTGTCAAGAGGGCCTTGCGGCAAAGGCCCATCAGGGAAGCAAGCGCTTGAGAAGGGGTTCCGAGCAAGGCGCCACACGGGAGTCCTAGCACCCTCCGTCCTAGGGTCCTGGGCTTATCAGCTTGGAAGGATGCCTGTCAGCAGTCCGAGGACCCTGTGTAAGAAAGGACAAACGGCTTCGCATGCCTCATGAACCTCACCTGGGTTCAGCCCCCAAGCCTCCACCTCCGCCCGGACGCACTAATACTGTGTCCCCAAGGCTCATTCTCTCTCCTACCGGCTCCCTCCCCAGAAGCTGGGCTTAAGTTCAGCTCGAGCCCACCGACCCTGAAAGGCAGAGGTCGCATCCTACCAACGATCTTCTTTCGAGTAGTGCAGGAGATCCATAGCTCTCGGGGGTGGGAGGATCAAGCCTGAATCCTAGCTTCCCGGTTCCTGGGTTTTTCCCCGGTTAGAGGAGACTGGAGGCCTTGGAGGCGGCCAAGAGCGCAGAGCCGAGGTGACTGCCTTGCTGGCTGAGTGCGTGAGTGAGTGCCGCAGTGCGGGACTGCGCAGGACGCTCCCCGAACACCGCAGTGTCTGCCCAGCTGCGGCTGCGCGCGCTGCAGTCCTCCAGCTTCGCCTTTGCGCAACTGGCCAGTGGGTGTGGCTCTGCAGCGTCCCCTGCAGGAGTAAAACCGAAATGCTCTCCTTCCTTAATCCTGGCTTCCGTTCTTTCAAGCCGTCAGTCCATGCATCCATTTTGCCGCAAAATATGTGCGGAACATGAGCTGCCTCTCATCCCATTAGCCATTCATCACACTGACCTGTGTGTATCACTGACCTTATGTATCTAAATATGCATCTGCGTGTATCCGCCTGCCTGTCCATCCATCCATCCATCCATCCATCCATCCATCTATCCACCCACTCATTCAGCATTGCATCCACCAAGGGACTATTCGTATCAACGGCCAGACTACGCACTAAAAATAAAAGGAATAAGACAAGCGTCATCCGTAACTCGGTTACACTTTAATGAGTCTGATAAACAAATAGGCAAGAAAATCCGACCACTAAAAATCATAAGCGTGAGACTGGAGAGATGGCTCAGTGATTAAGAGCACTGACTGACTGACTGCTCTTCCAAAGACCTGGGTTCAATTCCCAGCCCCCAGAGGGCAGCTCATAACTGTCTGTAAATACGAAAAATCTGACACCCTTACACAGACATATATGTAAAAAAAAAAAAAAACTAATGTACATAAAATAAAATAAAATAAAATAAACCCATGAGTACTATAAATGAAATAGTGGGGCAGGCGCTGCGGCAGGAGGGAAGATGGCGGACGAGGAGAAGCTGCCGCCCGGCTGGGAGAAGCGTCTGAGTCGCAGCTCAGGCCGGGTATACAACTTCAATCACATCACCAACGCCAGCCAGTGGGAGCGGCCCAGCGGCGGCGGTGGCGGCAGTGGAGGAGGCAGCGGCAAGAATGGCCAGGGCGAGCCTGCCAGGGTGCGCTGCTCACACCTGCTGGTGAAGCACAGCCAGTCTCGGAGGCCCTCGTCCTGGCGGCAGGAAAAGATCACCAGGAGCAAGGAGGAGGCCCTGGAGCTTATCAATGGCTATATCCAGAAGATTAAGTCGGGAGAAGAAGACTTTGAATCTCTGGCCTTACAGTTCAGTGACTGCAGCTCTGCCAAAGCTAGGGGAGACCTGGGTGCCTTCAGCAGAGGTCAGACGCAGAAACCCTTTGAGGATGCGTCGTTTGCTCTGCGGACAGGCGAGATGAGTGGGCCAGTGTTCACGGACTCGGGCATCCACATCATCCTGCGCACAGAATGAGGGCGGGCACCTGGCCCGCCTGTGGAGCGGCCACACAGCCAGCCCAGGGGTGCCCTTCCTGCCACTGTCACACAGTATTTATTGTTCCTGAAATGACTGGGGGATGGGCTCTGAGACGGGGACTCTGAGCACCCTGCTCCCTGTTTGCCCCCATTTGGGGCTTCCTAGCCAGGCTCCTTCTGGAGGACTTGACTTCAGAAGGGCAATGGGGGTGGGGAGGCCCCCAGGCTCAGACGATCAGAGGTGACCTGATCCCGTAGGTCTCAGAGGCAGGGGAGGGCCTTTTTTCTTGTTAGTTATGTGCTCCATTCCTCTGTTCAGTTGCAAAAAGCAGACACTCCATACCTGCGACGCAGCAACTCAGCCTCAGGGTGCGTGCAGCACCCTCCGCACCGTCCATTAAATCTGGAACCACAAAAAAAAAAAAAAAAAAAAAAAAAAAAGAAAGAAAGAAAAAGAAATAGTGGTAGGCAGATTGTGACAGTGGTGACTTATTTATTTATCCAGAGTAGATAGCAGGGCCTTCTCTGAAGAAAAGACAATCTAAATAAAGCCTGATGGAAAACAAGGAACGAATTATGAAATGTTCAGTATGTTATATCCAGGAGTATATGTAATAGGTAGAGACACAGAGCACGCAAATGGGTCAGCGGTGCTTCTTGTTTTACTTGGATTTGCCTGAGACAGAGTCTCTCCGTGTAGCCCTGGCTGTCCTGGAACTCACTCTATAGACCAGGCTAACTTTGAAGAACTCGTAAAAATCTTCCTGAGCGATGGGATTGAGCTGTGTGCCACCATGCCCTGCTGTTTTGTGTGGCCTTTTTAAATACTTAGGTTGATGTGTGTGTGTGTGTGTGTGTGTGTTTGGTGGGCACACATGTCATGGTACACATTTAGATATCAGAGGACAACTTCTGAGTTGGTCTCTTCTCCCATGTGGTCCTCGGGTTGTTTTTGTTTTTGTTTTGTTTCAGAGACAGGGTTTCTCTGTGTAGCCCTGGCTGTCTTAGAAATTGCTCTGTGGCCGGGCGGTGGTGGCGTACGCCTTTAATCCCATCACTTGGGAGGCAGAGGCAGGCGGATTTCTGAGTTCGAGGCCAGCCTGGTCTACAGAGCTAGTTCCAGGACAGCCAGGGCTATACAGAGAAACCCTGTCTTGAAAAACAAAACAAAAAACAAAAAACAAAACAAAACAAAAAAAAAAAGAAAGAAAGAAAGAAAGAAAAAAAGAAAAAAAAAAAAAAGAAATCGCTCTGTAGACCAGGCTGGGCTCAAGGCCTCAAACTCAGAGAGCTGCATACCTATGTTGGGACTAAAGGCAAGCGCCACCACTGTCTGGCAGGTTGTCATTCCTGAGAGCAGGTGCCTTTACTGGCTGCACCATCTAGCCCAGTCTAGCCATGCTGTCCCAGTGTGATACAAGTCTCATACCTGTTCTCAATGCAACGAAGGGATACAACTAGCAGCCAGTATGTTTGAGCACACAAACTATTTCGGGTGTTTTGACCCGTTTGTTACTCCAGTATTACAGACTGAATGGTGATTCCCTCCCCTAAGTCCATTTTGAAACTCTATGTCCCGCCATGGTAGTATCCGGTTGCAGGATCTTTGGTGGGGTGTGTGTGATCAGGTTATGAGGGTCCCCTGGATCTCTGCCACTTGGGAACAATAGGAAGGCATTCATCGACCTGTGATACAGGAGTGGAGTGAGGCGGGGCTCAGAATCTGCAGGTGCCTTGACTTCAGACTCCCAGTGTGATGCTGGGCCAAAATACCAAGGAAAGCATCCTAAAAAGGAGAGCTTTGTATTAGCTTTTGATCATTTGGCTTTGTGGATTCTGGGCCTGTAGTGAGGTGTCAAGTGCTCATGACAAGGAGCATGTGGTGGGACAAAGCTGCTCATGGTGGCCGGAGAGCAAAAGAGAGCGGTCTGTGAAGTGGAAACTGAAGGGTTCCTCGGAAAGTCGACTGGATGGTGTTTTGTTGGGACAAACATGCGAAGGAACGTTTCGCTGAAGTAGACACAGGTGAAAGGCTAAGGCAGACTCATGAAGGAACGTTTCACTGAAGCAGACACAGGAGAGAGGATGTTCTGCTAAAGCAAGCATGTGAAAGGACCTGTGATGAAGGATTCTTTGCTAACCACACGCATGTATTGGTCCACCTTACCATGGTTGATCTGCATTTGTCTGAACTCCATAGAGAGAAATGCATCAAGAAACTTCTGGTGGTGTGCCCAAAGGTTTTTTTGCTGCTTCCGTGGACTCAGGCTGATTGGCAGCAGAGCGATGCCAGCTGAGACAGACACATGTGCTGAGGCAAGACACATGCTAAGGCAAGACCCAAGGAGGGCACGCGATGTTTGGAGGGAGAATAAATAGAACTTGACGGACGGTGACGCAGGCTGAGCTAGGCTTGCTTACAGCGCTAGCTGCACAATGCTTGTTGGTCTCCAGTCTTCCCTGATCCTCACTTCACTGAGAAAGCCCAACATTTCGCTGTGGTCCCTCCTTGTGCCGAGGCTGGGGCCTGGCTGTCTCTGCTAGGTTGCACCACTGCTGCTGATTCGTGTTTGCTATCCCAACACTGCTGAACTGGACTGCTGGTGTATTCCTGAAGTGTTTGAGAGCGGCCTGCCACTGCTAACCTGAGAACTGAACTGTCGATTTCCAGACAACACAGATGGGAGTTACTCCAAAGAAACTTTCTAAACAGGTCCACTTCCCCGTATCCTTTCTTTTTCACTGCCTCTGGAGGGGTGGTGGGCTACAAGGGAGGTGAAAGCATTTAAGAACCATCATTACAAGCAGACTTTGAAACAAATTAAAGTTACAGGTCTGGGTTTCCAATACCCTTCTGAGGGCAATCCTCCAGCCACCTCTCCTCCTTCTACTAGCCTCTAGCTGCTAAGTCAAAAACACAGAGCCTTTGGGGTCATTTCCATTTCAAAGCATACCATCTAGGCTTCAGAACCTCGAGAAGTAGATTTCTATTGTCTAAAAGCCATCCAGCTCACAGCTCACAAATCATCTGCAGCTCCAGCCACAAGGAGCCCAACACACTCTGCTGACCTATCCTGGCACCAACACACACACACACACACACACACACACACACACACACCACATACACAGCCCACAATTGGTGTCTTAGTTAGAGTTTTGTTGCTGTGAAGAGACACCATGACCAAGGCAACTCTTATACAGGCAAACATTTAATTGGATCTTAAAATGTCAGAGGTTCAGTCCATTATCATCATCGTGGGAAACATGGCATTGTGCAGGCAGACTTGGTGCCGGAGGAGCCGAGAGTTCTACATCTTGAACCGAGGGCAGCCAGAAGGAGACCATCCTCTACAGGCCCCTCTGCAGGGCAGGAGATGGATCTCTTCTGTCTTGGGCAGAGCGTGAACACTAGGTGTCCTCAAAGACCACCTTGACAGTGACATATTTCCTTCAACAAGGCCACACCTATTCTAACAAGGCCACGGCTCTTAATAATGCCACTTCCTTTTTTTTTTTTTTTTTTGGTTTTTCGAGACAGGGTTTCTCTGTGTAGCTCCGTCTATCCTGGAACTCACTCTGTAGACCAGGCTGGCCTCGAACTCAGAAATCCACCTGCCTCTGCCTCCCAAGTGCTGGGATTAAAGGTGTGCACCACTACCGCCTGGCTAATAGTACCACTTCCTGTGGGCCAACCATTTTCAGCATGAATCCAGGAGGGCCAAACCTATTCAAACCACTACAGTTGGCCAGAAAGGATCTTGGATAGTGTTGAGCTTTCCCGGTGCGAGGCAACCCTTGGGCCCCATCAGTGCCACGCGTGTGCTCAACCATCAAGACAAGTTAGGTGATGGGCATCAGAGGGGGTGACTTCTCCTGCAGCTATGGAAAGAGTGGAGGTGAGGACCCATGGTAGGAAGGCTAATTTTTTTTAAAGATTTATTTATTTATTATATGTGAGTACACTGTAGCTGTCTTTAGACACCCCAGAAGAGGGCATCAGATCTCATTATGGATGGTTGTGAGCCACCATGTGGTTGCTGGGATTTGAACTCAGGTCCTATCGCTTCTCGGCCTTTTGGCTAAGATCAAGTGTAGTCTCTGAACTCAGGTCCTTCGGAAGAACAGGCGGTGCTCTTAAGAGCTGAGCCATCTCTCCAGGAAGGCTAATTTTAATCGTCAAGTTGACAGGATCTAGAATACTTAGGAGATGAGGTTCTAGATTGGGTGGAAAAACTCCACTCTGAATGTGGGGTAGCATCACCCCACAGGTCCGAGGCTGAATAAGAAAGAGATGGCAGGCACCAGTGTGCCACCATCTTTCCCTGCTTCTGATTTTAGATATAACGCAGCCGGCTACCTCCTATCCCTGCCACCACGCTGTGATCCTGCCATCACCGTTTCTGCCATCCCCACTGTGATGGACTGTAACCTCAAACTGTGAGCCAAAAGAAACCTTCCCCTCCCCCCAAGAGGCTTGTGCCAGACGTCTCATTGCAGCAAGAAGAGCAGCAAGTGATACACTTTGGCTCTGGAGATAACTGGGCATTGAGCTTAGAATCCACGAAGGGAAGGACTGTCTTTCTCGGGGATCCTGCCTACGGCCCCACACGTTCTTCATCTCCAATGGCCCCGCCCAGTCTCACTCTCTCAGGCTTAATACTCTGCTTTGCTGCATGAAGTCAGGTTGGAGTGAAGGTCCACCCTGTAACTACACTCTTAGAAGATATTCCCCGGAGGCTTTATTAGAAGGGCCTGCCATTTAAGCATTGGATGATGTAACACAGGGTCACTCTGTTGCACCAGAGGGGGCTTCCTGTACAAGTTTCACCTTTTAGTCATATATATATATATGCGTTTGTGGCTTCAGCTCAACCAAGCATTCCCATTCCCAATCCCCCTGCTTCCCAGCCACGGACTATGATGCCAGTGTGCCCAGTGCCCAGACTGCACAACTTCACATGCTAGTAGGCCCTAGGACAATTCAGAAACTGCTGAGTGGCCTTAGCTGCCGTGCCATTAGTCCCTGGCCTCAGGAGCCCGAGCTTATTCCCTCAGATGGGTGCAGGAACAGAGGAACAGAAAGAAGCTGAGGAGGAGGATGGACAGGTACGGGCGACGGCGGAGTGCCCAGCAGGGCAGTCATTTGCGCTCAGGGGTGAGGCCTGGAGCCCTGGCAGGCCTCAGTGACCCAGCTGCTGGCTTCTCGTCTGGACCCTCCTTGGAACACTCTGTGTCTTGACTCAGCCTTGACTCCTCCTCCTCCAAGGAGAAGAGCCCCAGGCCTTGGGCATCCTCAACTACTGTGAGATCACAAACTCTCAGAGGGTGGAGCTTTGTTCCTCCAGCTCTAGCTGCGTTGAAGAAAAGAATCCTGACATAGAAACTTGCTTGTGTTTCTGCTTGTTCTTGCTAAGCGGGCATGTCTTTTTCCTAGGATATGCCTAGAAAGTCTTGGGCATGTCCCATAACCCTTTTGAGTTGTTCTTAAAAAAAAAAAAAAAAAAAAAAAAAAAGCCGGGCGGTGGTGGCACACGCCTGTAATCCCAGCACTTGGGAGGCAGAGGCAGACAGCCAGGGGTACACAAAGAAACCCTGTCTTGAAAAACAAAAACAAAAACAAAAAAATCTTATGAAAGCTGGGTGTGAGTAGGTATGTGTGTGTCTCAACCTATACTTTTAGTCCCAACACTTTGGAGGCAGAAGCAGAAGCAGAAGCAGAAGCAGATAGATCTTTTAAGGTTAGCTTGGTATATATTGTAAGTTCCAGGATTCCCAAAATGGCAGGGGTACATAGGGAGACTTGTCAAAAAGAAAGAAAGGAAGGAAGGAAGGAAGGAAGGAAGGAAGGAAGAAAAGAAATGATAAAGGAAGAAAGAAAAAGAAAGGAAAAGAAAGAAATAAAAGAAGAAAGGAAAAGAAAGAAAGAAAGATAGGAAAAGAAAGAAAGGAAGAAAAGAAAGAAAGAAATGAAAAGAAAGAAAGAAAGAAAAAGAAAGAAAGAAATGAAAAGAAAGAAATGAAAAGAAAGAAAGAAAGAAAAAGAAAAAAGAAAGAAAAAAGAAAGAAAGAAAGAAAGGAAGGAAGGAAGGAAGGAAGGAAGGAAGAAAGAAAGAAAGAAAGAAAGAAAAAGAAAAAGAAAAAGCCGGGCGATGGCACTGACCTACACACCCTGTGTTCTCGTTATGGGTTTCTGAGGGTTTGTGTCCACCGTGGGCTACAGAGTAAGACCCTGGCTTAGAAGGACTAGGGATGTAGCTCAGTGCTGGCATGTCTACTTGGTATACACAAGGCCTTTAACTTGTTTTTTACCACAAAAATATAAAATAAAACAAATCTTCAATCACTAGAAATCGGAAGCAGAGTTTCTTCCCGGTTACTTTAATGCTTAGCCCAACCGTGTTTTTCATAACCATTCATAGTTAGGAACTCTCTCTTCCCTACCAGCTGGGGGTGAGTGCAGGGGACTGCTGTCGGCTGGGAGTGGTTGTCCTCCGGGGTGTTATGGGTGATACCTCATGTAAGGGAAGCTTTGTCTCAGTGATAATGGAGACGAAGCAGCAGAATATAATAACAGCCCTCAGACAGGACTTTCATGGTAAGCTGCTCCCCAAGAACGGCTTTAGCCCACCTGGCTTGTTTGGCTGAAAGGCCCCAGCACTGAGGAGTCGGACCAGCCTTGGACAAAGGAGATGCAGATAAGGCTCTTGCTTGTGTGCAGTGGACCAAAGGTATAGTGTACATGTGTCTGGTAGGTAAAGTGTGCGTGCGCGTGCGCACGCACGCGTGCGCACAACACAGACACAGCACAAACATACATAGAGAGAAAGAGCACACTCATTTATGAACAGCTGTACACACACTTACTTGCACACACCTGCACACTAAGTAAATAATTGTAAAAATTAAAAATGAGGTGGACCTGGTATTGCAGGCCTATACAATCCCAGATAATCAGGAGGTGGAGGCAGGAGGATTGCAAATTCAAGACCTTTCCGGTTGAACTTCCCTGAGCTACAGAATGAATTGAAGGCCAGTGTCAAAAGCCAGCTTGGCAAAGACCAGCTTTGACATCTAGGGTAAACTGAGGCAGATTTGGCATCCCATCAGGAATGTTCCTGGGGGAGGGGTATTGATGAAGATTTCCTTTGAGGGCCTACAATAGACATGAAAAAAATTTTGGGGTGGGGGGGCTACCAAAGGCCAATAAAAGCTAAAGAAAAAAGGAGGGACACACACACACACATATACTCACACACACATACACTCACACTCACACACACTCATACTCACATACACTCACACACACTCACACACTCATATTCACACACATACACACACTCACACATACATACACAATCATATTCATACACATACACACACACACACACACACACTCTCTCTCTCTCTCTCTCTCTCTCTCTCTCACACACACACACACACACACACACACACACACTGGATGGATGGAGCAAAGTTCAGCAAGCCCCATCAATTATTTTTCTCCCACAGCTTACATATCCTAGCAATAGGATCTTTTAAGCAATATAGAAATTACAATGTGATTATCTGTTTTTCTTATAGTGAATGATTTTTTTAAAAAGTGTGCTTTCTCAATACTGTTACATGAAACCACATTTTACCTGATACAGGTAAAAAAAAAATATGCCAAGAACCCACATACATTTGTAACTAAGCAACTTGTTATAGATTAACAAAGTGTGAGCAACAAGGTAATTTTCTCAACCAGTTTTTCTTACTGGCAGGCAGCAATGTGCAATTACAAAGAAAGGAACAAATATTTTATTATTTATCTTTAAAAGTAATCTCACAAAAAAAGAATCATACATCTAAACAAATACACACACACACACACACACACACACACACACACATATATATATATATATACAGTCATTTCTACTTTAAATCTTCAGAATACACATCCACTCATCAGCAATTTTTATTAAACTATGTCAGGAAGCTGAGGGCAAAAATGGATACAAAAAAATTAATGATCACCAGTCCAGCCTCAGTGAGAGTCACACTCGCCAGTGCTAACTAGGCTGCCACTGTTCTCGTTCCCTGACCTCAAAAGTCCACAGCTGGGAGCTGGAGAGATGGCTCAGCGGTTAAGACTGTTCTTCCGAAGGTCCTGAGTTCAAATCCCAGCAACCACATGGTGGCTCACAACCATCCATAAGAAGATCTGACGCCCTCTTCTGGTTCATCTGGAGACAGCTACAGTGTACTTAGATATAACAACTAAATCTCTCTCTTTTTTTTTTTAAAGTCCACACCTTAAATTTTCTGAACTTCAAACTGTTCCCTAAGATTTTCCATGACACCAGTTAATTTTTCCAAATGCTTTTCTAAGAATGATGGTCACAGCTGACAATCTGCATCTCTAAGGGTGGTGACTGAATCATTGATCTGCTCCAGCAGCAATGTCTGAAAGAGATCAATCATTTTTAGTGTGCCAGTGACACTGCCCAGTGAGAGGCTGGGAGCCCCTTTAGAGTGTTCATGCAGTTCTTAGATTAAGAGGGATTTGAGGGCAACAAGCAGAGCAGAGCTCCACAGCAGCATGATGTCCTCTGGACACATAGTCCTGGGGTTCTGCCCTCCAAGGCACACCCACTGTGACTGTGTTAACCAGCAGACTGCATTCTGGGAGTTCCAGTGCCTCTGCTGCTCCTCCTACATGGCCTTCTACACCAGCGTTGACAGGGCAGGTGCTCGAGAGGTGTGTGGAGTCAGCAGCTAAGCACCCAGCAGACTTTTTCCTCTGAGGGAGCAAAACTTAATTCTATAGTGTGGGGGCTGGGCGGGAAGGGGAACACACACACACACACACACACACACACACACACACGGTGGATGAAGCAAGGCTCTAACAAATTTATTTTTTTTTCCCTTAGCCTTTTTATACCACCTAAGAAAAAATGTTTACATCAGGAAACAGATCACAAGCTAGAGAGATGGCTCAGAGTACTGGCTGCTCTTCCAGAGGTCCTGAGTTCAATTCCCAGCAACCACATAATGGCTCACAACCATCTGTAACAAGATCCAGAGCCGTCTTCTGCTGTGTCTGAAGACAGCCACAGTGTGCTCACATAAATAAAATAAATAAACCTAAAATAAAGATTATCTCATACCCACAAGTTACATAGTCTTCAAAAATAACCACCGGAAAAACATATTCTTCAAAACAGATTAAAATCATTATGCAAAAGGAAATTACGACATGTTACTGGTTATATATTCTCCTTTGAAACCCACGCCTAACTGAATATTTCTGACCTATCTTTCCATAAATTCATCCTAACCTCAAGCCAAGTTTTTCACTATACTTTACTTAGCTGAGGGCTAGTTGTATTCATCAAGAAACAAATCATTTATCTTAGTTTATTTTTGAAACCTTATTTAGCCAAACTGGGTAATCATCTAGCCTCTATTCTTATTTACTCTTCATTTATAACCCTGCCTTTTCATGGTGGATACCAAACCTTTGACCATATCCTTAGGTCACAAGATCAAGGAACTCAGACCCCACCTAGACGGAATGCTTCTTTGCTCATTAACCTGTCTCAAACCTACTTTCCTTTCCACAAGAACAAATATGTACCTGTACTGCACGAAAGCTTCCGCTACTCCTTTCCTAGCCTACACAGCCCCCACTACTCTATAGTGAGGGGCACTTCTACTCTTCTACCTTTATTATTAGTCTTCCTGAAAAACAACCTAAATCTCCTGAATCTTCCTAACAACTACCTTAACCTCCTAAAACTATTTTAAATCAAGCCAGGTGTAGTTGCTCTTCCTGGTTGTCAACTTGACTATATCTGGAATGAACTACAGTCTAGAATTGGAAGGCTCACCTGTGATCCTAATCTGGAGGCGCAGAGATAACAAGTTTCTGACCTGGATCTTGGCATGGAGATCTTGAAGCATAGTGGCTATGAATTCCAGAAGATTAAGACAAGGAGATCTCTGAGTTCAAGGTCATCTGGGATTAAAGGTGCAGTGCTGCACGCCTTTAATCTGGGCCACACCCTTTACATAAGGATATTGGAAAAAGACTCACTCACTCTTCCTTCCTTGCCTGCTTGCCTCGTGGGACTGAGCTACTGCTAGATCCTTGGACTTCCATCCACAGCTGCTGCTGACCATTGTTGGGGAGTTGGACTACAAGCTGTAAGTCAACAACAAATTCCCTAACTATATAGAGACTACCCATATGTTCTGTGACTCTAGAGAACCCTGACTAATACACCAGGTATTCTGGAAAAATCATTAATTCATCTAAATAACATTAGTCTATGAAAATTCATCTTTATTCTGATCTACAGAAAAATTGACCAATAGAGTGGGCTCTCTCCCATGAAGCCATCACACCAGACTATAAGCAATGAGGGTCTCCTTACACCCATTTGCACCATGCCAGATCCAGGAGGAACAGAGCAATGACAAACAGCAGCAGCAAGAAGCAACCCAGGAATGAACCCCCAGGGGCTGTGCCTTTCTGAGGTACATCCATCACAGCTGTGCAAAATGGTGGATCTCTGCGAGAAAGTTCACTTGCCCACTGAAGCCCCACCCCCACCCCAACACGGCATCTTCCAGGCCAGCCTGCTTAATTTAGTGAGACCTATTTAAAAATTAAATTATATATATATATATATATGTGTGTGTGTGTGTGTGTGTGTGTGTGTGTGTGTATTTTCTGTGCATTGGTGTTTTGCCTGCGTCGTTGTTTGTGTGAGAGTGTCCAATCCCTGGGAACTGAAGTTACAGACAGTCGTGAGTTCCCACGTGGGTGCTGGAAATTGAACCTGGGTTCTCGGGAAGAAGAGTCAGTACTCTCAACTGCTGAACTATCTCTCCAGCCCTTCAAAATTAAATTTCAAAGGAGGGCAGGGTTTTGGGCTTAGCAACAAAGCAATCACCTAGCAGGAATGAAGCATTTAGTACTGGCTTAACCTCCAGTATCCAGAAAGAAAAAGAAAAACAATATGATGGCATCAGTCGCTTTCTCCTTGCTCTGTAAGATGCACTGACAAAAGCCAGCCGACCGACTGGGGAGGAAGCTCTTCTGGCTTGCAGTGTGAGGGTACGGTCTATCATGGGAGGAAAGTTCTGGTTGAGGTCGCTGGTCGCGCTGCATTCAGAGCCGAGACACAAGGAATAGCAATCTCTACTGCTCAGCTCTCCCCTCTTAGTTCAGCTCAAGACCCCAGACCACAGAATGGTGCTGCCCACACCAGGTTAAGGTGGGCTTTCTCGTTTCATTTAACGCAATCTAGATCATTCCTTTACAACAGGCATGCCCATTGGCTAACTTAAGCTAGGTGACCCTCACAGGTGCCCCTAGCCCATCTTCTTCTAGGTGATTCTGGATGCTGTCAAGTTGGCAATATTAACCATGACAATGCTGACACAATGTTTTGTTACAGTATTGAATTTATAAAAATACATCATTAGAATTAATTCTACCTTTGCCTTAATTTTTTTGTTTTGTTTTGTTTTTCGAGACAGGGTTTCTCTGTGTAGCTCCGGCTGTCCTGGAACTCACTCTGTAGACCAGGCAGGCCTCGAACTCAGAAATCCTCCTGCCTCTGCCTCCCAAGTGCTGGGATTAAAGGCGTGTGCCACCACTGCTCAGCTAAAAAAATTTTTTTAATGCTATGCCTACTAGTGTTTTGCCTGAAATACTATGTATACCACATTTACACACAGTGTTCACAGTGCCCAGAAGAGGGCATCATATTCCTAGAACAATAGTTACAGACTACACAGACATTAGGTGCTCTGTATGAGTCCTGGGAATTGAACTCAGATCCTCTGCAATAGCTTTTAGTCACTGAGCCATCTCACCAGCCCAGACTATCTTTTGTCTTTTAGTCACACTTATTGGCTGGAGAGATGTCTCAGAGGTTAAGAACACTGGCTGTTCTTCCAGAGGTCCTGAGTTCAATTCCCAGCAACCCCGTCTGATGCGCTCTTCTGGCATGCAAGTGTACATATAGATAGAGCACTCAGACATTAAATAAATAAATAAATCTTGAAGAGTCACTCTTAGGCACAGCAGTGGTGGTGCATGCCTAGCACTCGGGAGGCAGGGGTCGGTATATCCCAATAACAACAACCCCCAGTTCCTCCTGTCACAGAGACGCACAATGTGCCATCTCAGAACCCCATGAGCATCTCCTAAGTATGGAATCTAGGACCCCTATTTCCTTCAAAGCTGCACAGGACAAATCTGGATTTCCGTCTTCTCCTGACCTAGCCAGCCTCTGGACTTTTTCAGTGGGGTTTCTTCTTCAGACCCAAGGGCAGAGGTGCCCTACCTAGTGCCAAGAGACACATTTGACCCGGGGTCAAGGCAGAATTTTCCAGCATAAAGACTTGGAGACTCGTGAGCTCCTTCTCAGACATCCGTCTGTCATCTCTGTTTCTTGGATCAGGACTTTTCTGGTTAAGGGAATCGTTCCATCTGCCTTGTGGTAGACATTTAGCAAAGCATTATTTTTTGTCCGTGCTTCTGGGCTCATCCCTTTAAAATGCCAGCTTCAAGCCATTACTGACTTCGTGGTGTTTGAAGGAATAAGTCATCATTTGTTCCTTCGTGACACCACTGAGCCAGGTGCTATGGAATCAGTAGCTAGTAAGACAGATCTGCTTCAGAATAAAGAGAAAACAAAAGCAAACGAGGGGAAGTTTCCTCCCCAAACCTATCATTTGTTACAAATTAACTTATTACGTTCAAACAGTTGTTAGTCTCCTCTCCTCCAGGGGGCGATGGAGGGCCCGCAGCGCCGACGTGCTGCTCTAGGCTGCAGCGCGCTTTATCATTTGTACTTCCGCCGCCGCTCGTCAAGAGCAAAGTTTCCTGTCGCATGCTTGTATTTCCCCTCTGGCCAATGCCGTCCGTCTAAATCTACAGGTATCCCGCATGTTCCCGGGCTGTCTGTTCGGCTCCCCAGTGCAGGGCACCAAGGTGGGTGCAGCGGGGTGCATGGGCCGATCCGTTCCTCCATCAAGGAAACAGGGCTGTGGGCGTCGGTGGGCGGCTGGTCAGGGTATAGAGGAGGACCTCAAGCAGCGTGCTTTTCGCTGCCTGAGTATCTGAAGTCCCAAAGCCATGTCTGTCGCCTACATAAAGTGGGTCGCTATTTACGTCCTGTGTTCCATGTTTTTAGCATCCTACCAAGGCGAATCCGGGACTCCGGGTGCCACATCTGGGTCCCCCTGCCCAGCCTTGCACTGCCGGACTGTAGACTGCTCAGCCGCCCTCCTGGAGACAGATGGAAGCTCCTTGGGTCGACGGATTACAGCTTCTGCAGCAGCTAGAGCGCCCTACTCCCTTCAACTCCGTGGTGGGTTCCCACTGTCCAGAGAGAGGGTGTCTGAGTAAGTGCTGCTATTCCAGAGCAGCTTGAAACCCGGGTGCCCCTAAATGGGATCCCATGGGCACCAGCAGAGGAGTGGGGTGAAGTTCTGATAACTTGAGAAATGCCCAAGGGCAAGACTCTGGGTCCACGTATCGTAGTGAGAGTCCTTAGATTACAGAGGAAGGGGGGGGGGCGTACCACGTGTGATGGTTTCTTTATTAGTGGGGTTGTTGAAGTTCCCGGATTTCGGCACCATTGATGGGATTTAAAAGAGAGAAAGGGTGTTAGTGAATATGGCATGGCGATGTGGGGAAAGGAGTACCTAAGCGGGCCCATACCTAGGCATCTCTTCGCCTTGAAGGACCACACACACACGCCAACATGGTATAGAATAGAGTTTATTTAGAGAATAAGATGAGAGTAGGAGAGGGAGAGGGAGAGGAGGCCGGCCATGACCACGTGGAGAGAGGGGGGAGGGGAGCCCAAGAGGGGCAGAGAGGTGAGAGGATGAGAAGAGAGAGGGGAAGGAGCGGGAAAGAGAGAGAGGAAGGGCAGGCAGCCCCTTTTATAGTGGACCAGGCATGTGGGGCGGGCCATACCTGGCTATTGCCAGGTAACTGTGGGGTGGAGCTTGAACAGAGTACCAACAACGTGGTTTACTGTCTGGCAGCTTCTGTGTCTGGGATTCTGGGTGCTTCCCAGGTAACTGGGTGTTGTTCAGGTGGCTCACCTGGACTTACTACTAATATTAATATTATCAATTAATTAATATTATTAATTAATAATTATTAATATCATTATTATTATTATTATTATTATTATTATTTGCAGGAATAATAGCCTGGATCTACAGTGACCATAAGAGCTGTCTCCATCTTGCTAGAATGACGGACCACGGTGCTTCCTGAGTGAGGATTGTGCCCTAGGATTGGGGTGCAGTTTTTTCAATTATAGTTGGAACTATGTGAAGGTAAGGTGGGCCTGGGTGCTTTGAGTGGGCCTGCGTCTTGCTGTGCCCACTCGGGATCTGTGTCTTGTGTGTGCTCTGTCCCCACCATCCCTTCTGTGCCCCTCTACTTTACTTTGGTGGGTTGAGAGCAGAGCAGAAAGGAACCGGGAGGATTTTGGGGGGTCATATGCACTATCCAGATCTCAGTCACCACTCCACTTCTGGACCTTTTCTGGTTCTTGGTTTCCTCATCTGAAAAAATGGGACTTAAAAATGAAACTACCAGTTCCTGCCTCTGTGACATAAGAGTTCTGTCACCTCAGCTCTGTCAGCTGTGCAGCTTGTGTTTCTCTAAGACAGCAAGTGATGGGTGTACTGCAGGCCTAGTGGCCAGTGCTGGTTAGAATTGTCACCTCCTGGCCAGTCTTCCCAGCTCTCCTTAAGGAACGACTGTTGCCCCGGTAGGAGCAGCTTCTTTCCTTTGTTGGCTGTCTGGCTGTTGCCTGTCTGTCCTTCTCTTCCCAGTTTAACCATTACCCAGCTCGTTGGCTCTCTGCTCTTTGCGCCTGTATTCGAAAGTGACTCTGGGCTGCCGTGTCCCGGTCACTGATGCTGCAGGGAGAGGCCCTGGTGTTTTCCCACATGGCCTGCTGTCTGTCATTCTGGCACTGCTGTGAAGCGGTGGCATGGAGCTCAGACGTTGGCCGCTTCCTTCAGATGCTTTCCCAGCCCCCACACCCAGTCATGGCCTCTTCAGGACACTTGAGAGCTTGTAGGAAATGTTACCTTGCATCTCGCATGCATCTTGCTGTGCTTTGTTAGTCAAGACTCAGGGCTCTGGCTGAACAAATGACGACCAAGGGACAGCCACTCCCTGTAAGGCCGTGTCCCCTGTAAACTGAGTCAGCAGCTTGACAGTCAGGCCCAGGAGGAACAGACTTGCTGTTTTGCCTCCGTGAATTCTTCCCTTGTGGCCTGCTTTTGACCCTTGCCTTAGGTAGCTCCTTGGAAAGAATTTTTCTCTCTGCCCTGTGACAACAGGCGAGAATGAGGGTCCGACAGTATAGAGTGAGTGATGTGTCTGTGCCGCTCTTACACGCCCAGGGCCAGGAGGGACAGTCCACTCCAGAGCGCCATGCCCTGATGTGCCTTTAAGCAGCCAGCGCCTCGGATCATCAACGTGTCTCCTGAGAGCTCCGGTCTCCCCCAGAGAAGAAGTGGGTCCTCTGGCAGCTCAGGAGGCCATAGCAGGTAAGTCACACGCTTGCCACTGTTCAGAGGCCTGCTCAAGGGATCGGAGTGTGAGAGACTGTAAGGATGGCTCTGTGCAGTCTGGAGCCCCAGCCTTTGAGTCCTAGAGTTTTGTAGTTTGCTCTGCTGCTTTGGTGGCACGGCTTGGCACAGCAGGGGAGGGGGGATGAATAGGGAGTGGTGTGTGGATCCTCCCACCTCCCTGGGAGACCTAGGTTGTGCCTGGTACCTCCACATACCTGCTATGGGTGAGGTAGCAGTGATGCCTTTCCAGTGTTCGTAAGGGCAAGGGGGTGGATGTAGGCATTGGCGACACCTGTATGTGCCACCGTCTCCTCACCTTTATCTTTGTCATTGTGTTGGGTAGCAGTGACTTGTTAGGAATGGGGGGATAATTCATAGCTGGGCGGTAAGAAAGAGGTAGGGTGGTGTAGAGAATCTGCACAGGCTTTCAGAAGCACCCTCCCTCACTCAGCATCAGAGCAGAACCCATTCTTCCCCCAGTGACAGACGTGCACCCGCACGTGTGTCTTGCTTCTGCCCTGGAAAGCAGGGGCTCAGCCTAGACACTGTGGCCTTGAGCCCCCATCAGGTGACTAGCTGACACCTAGCTGGTCCCCTGATTCCACTATAAGCAATCTTACCTATTTTGAACCTCCATTTCCTGGCTTGGAAAACCAAAGCTAAGGACTGACTCTCCCTTATTCTTGGCAGATGGGTGGGGTTCTGTGCAGTTGTGGTCCCCGGGGCTTGCATCTGTCCCTGGCATCCGTCTCCGGTCCTTCCTAGGTTTCCTTTTGTCCTTTTCTGCCCCTGCATCCGAAAGTGACCTTGGCTGCCTGTGCCCCCGTCATTGGTAGTGCAGGGAAAGGATGCTGAAAGGCATGTCGAGTTTGGGGGTGTCTGTCCTGACCCCTCCAGATCCTGGAGCTTTCCTACACTTGTGTCTTTCTCTGCAACCTTACAGAAGTGTGGTGCATTCCAGAAGCTGCATGAGTCAGTGCTGGGTCTTTGCAACTTGGTGTTGTGCAAATACCAGAAACTTGGTATTTGCACAACTTTCCAAAGGGTCCCTACAGAGGTTTCTCAAGTTTTCACCTAGGAACAGAGGGGAGATAACAGGAGGAAATGTGAGGCTGGACAGAGAGGAGCTGTGGGGGTGGGGCAGGGCGTGTGACAGAGTCCTTGCGCATGTGTTGAGAGAAGGAGCTCCCTGGTACAGAACATGCAGCTCACCTAGCCGTGTAGTCCCCCGTGGCCTGACTATGTATTTGCATCACTTGGGAGTCGCCGGTCTTAGCCATCTGTGCTGCCGGTTGTCTGGCCTTCTGGAGCATTCTTTTAAATGCGTGGTTTGCAGACCACAATGCAATCTGACTTGTTTTATATATATATATTTCGTGTGTTTATGTGAATGCACTATGTATGTATATCATGTGTGCCCAGTGCCCATGAAGAGTTCGTTGGGGGCTAAGAATTTCAGAGGGTGAGTCTATTCATGGCTTCAGGCATGGCCGTGTTGGGGCAGGAGCTGGGAGCTCATGTCATGATACAACCACCGGGCAGAGCGCTAACTGGGAATGGTGTGGCCTTTTGAAGCCTCAGAGCTCTCCTACCCCACCCCCATGACACCTCCTCTAACAAGGCCACACCTCCTAATGCCCAAGCAGTTCTACCAACGAGGGACCAAGTATTCAAATATATGAGCCTTCTCATTCAAGCCTCCACACATATATCCAGACAACTTCTTAACAAAACTAAAAGCAGGAAAGCCTACTTTATCAGAAGTTACAATGTAATCAGTGTGAGGAAAGAAGTAAACCCATACTCCTGAGATAGTAGCCAAGACTCAGCCTTCAGCTGTGGAGGATGGGGAAAGGGGACTCTGGGAAGAAGCTGTTGCAGCTACCTTGTATGCCACCCCACCCACCCACCCCCACCCCCACCCTCACTCCCCCCTACCCTCTCTGGGTTCCTGTTGAAATCCTGGTTGACTCTGAGGTCCTGAGTGTGGCTTGTCTCTGCAGGATTGTCAGTTGATCACTGCCACATGTGCTGAACAGTCCTTTGGCTTTCCAGAAGAGCCTGGAAGAGCCCTTGAAGGTATGAATCCAGACGCCTCACTAGAGAGCAGCAGTGGTCCAGCAAGGCCACAGGCAGAAGGAAAAGCAGAGGCTCAGAGGCTGCCCCTGCCCCCTCACTTCCCCACATCTTCATGGTGCGCAGTAAAGAGCTACTCTGGGATCTGCATGCTTATTGACTTGAGAAGGGTACAGTTGGGGTGCAGTTAGCCTTCTCCGAACTGTGGTGAGCACTTGCTAGGGAGCACTCCTATCCCAGACTTCCTGACTCGTGAGTTTAGTAAGAGACCACTGAAGTAATGGTTCTCAGATTGTAGTCTCTGAAGTGGCGCTGCCACCATCCATCCCTTGGACTGTGTAAGAGCGATCGTGCCTGTACGCAGCAGTATTTAGCAGCTCTCTGGGGAGATCCATATTGGAGAAGCTTGGAGAGTTGGGAGGCTACCTCTGTTAGGGGCTGTAAATATGTATGGTCACTGTTTCCTGGTCACTTCTCGCAGTTGGGCCCTTTCCTAAGCTGCTCATCCACTGTGGCTTCCCTTCCGCTCCTGTATTGGAAAGTGGTTGTGGGCTGCCGTGCCCTGGTCATTGATACTGCAGGGAGAGGATGCTGAGAGCTTTTCCCCGTGTTTGGAGGGTCTGCTGTCCTTACATAGATCTTCCTTCTCATGGCCTGTTTGGTCTCTTGGCTACTGATAACCAGGCTCCCTGAGTGACCTCCACCAGTGCTGGGCAGTGTCCTTAGAATCTTCCGGAAGGGAGATAGAAGCTGGCCTCTGCCTTGAGGACTTTTATTCTTGCTCAAGTTTACAAATATTCCATGAGCCCTAGTCACAGTCTCCTTCCATGGGTGCGGACGAGAGGCCTGCAGAAGCCTGTCTGGAAGAAAGCTGCCATGTTCCCACATGCAGTGTCAGGAGAGTAAACATGGCTGACAGAGACTCTAGCTCTGACCTGTTCTCAGCTTCCAGTTAGCTGACAGTGCCAGAAGCTATGTGATGACCATGTGTTCTCGTTCTCTCCCCCAACATCCCCTCCAATTTTCTAGATGTTTGTGGACACCAGAGGGCCAGAGACCACGCTCAGAGTGAAACTGGAGACTGCCCCCTCAGCAGCACAAAACAGCCTTTTACTGTGCTTAGTCATTGAGTCATGCATGGAAGACTCCAGCACACAAAGTCTTGACACTAAGACCTCAGAGGGCTGTTCTGTCCCAGTGACTGCCAGTGCCTGGAATGAAGAGTGACAAGAACTTATCGCCAACTTCCTGTTGCCTCCTAACAGCTGTGCAATAAACTTTAGAGGCTTATTCAGTCTGCCTTTTAAATCCGTGTTAACTCATGAACTCACAGGGCTGGGTGTGGAAAAGGAAGGCCAGCTTCTGTCACTCTGTGTCTTTTCTGTTCTGAATGTCCCTGAGGCTTGGCCTTCAGGGTGTTGGAAGTGGACAGGTAGACTGGGGCTGGTAGCCTATATGCATTTAGGGTTTGTGAGAATTGAAATATAGCTGAGCAGCCAAGGTCAGGACTTGGGGAAGGTGCCTGCGTTAGTAAAGGCTGGGGTGTCGCAGCGTTATAGGAAGTGAAATGGCCAAAGGGACTGGGATATAAAATGCAGTGTCTAACTGACAGGTTGCTGTAGACAGGTGGGAGTGGTTGCCGTGGAAACTAGGGTATGCTCAGGTGCTAGCTTTGGGAGCCCTTAAGGAACAGAAGTGCTCCCACTGGGTGGGTGGGGTACCAGGTAGGGTGGCACAGAAGAAACTCTTGAGTAACTATTGGATACCAATAGTTACTGGCAGAAAGAATGGGTTTATAATTAGGACTTTTTTTTTAAGATTTTTTTTTTGAATGTGAATACATTGTAGCTGTTTCCAGACACCCCAGAAGAGGGCATCAGATCCCTTTAGGTGGTTGTGAGCCACCATGTGCTTCCTGGGGAGTGAACTCAGGACCTTTAGAAGAGCAGTCAGTGCTCCAAACTGCTGAGCTTAATTCTCAGAACACAAACAGGTAAATGATACATTTTTAAAAGTTACACAGTTTTCTTGTTTGAGAATTTCTAAATTTTGCTTTTTAATCTGTCCCTGTAGGGAGGTGTGCAGTTCACAGAATAGAAGGCACGTGATCTCTGGGCTGGGAGTTAGAGGTGGGCGTGAACCTCCTGACTCCTGTGAATGCTGGGAACTGAACCGACCCTCTGCAGGGACCAAATTCCTTTTTAACACATGAGCCATCTTTCCAGGCCAAAGAAGAGCTTGCTACTGGGCCGTGGGTGTGGACAGTAAAGATGCTTCTGGTGTCGTGGGAACACAAAAGCTAGCTTTTTATTTTAGAGAAAATTTGAGTTATTCTGAGTGGGGTGATCTGTTCCATCCTGAGAAGGTATTAGCTAAGATTTGTCTTTGATACTTGACATCGCTTTTGCAGTGGTTTATAAGCTTTCCTGGGAATCTGTCATTTGAGCTAGAGAAAGTTCGAGGAATGTTCTTGAATTTTTATGTGAAGACTTCTAATGTTGCTGGGCTTCATGATGGACACTTAACCTGCTACGGACCGTACTTTCTACCTGGAGTCGGGGCTGCAGATTTTCAGGATTTTTTTGCAAAGCAGGAAAGCATGGGTTCCAGGTGGAGTGGCAAACAGAACACCAAACGCAGAGATAGGTTGGGATCTGAATGTATTTGGTGTCTGAGTGCATTTTGCTGCAGTTAGGGGATTTTAAACATGAGATCTTTATATATCAAAGGATGTATCCAGTACAGCAGGCACAAAAGACAATTACCATTTGCCATGAGGAAATGTAAAGTCAGCTAGGTAAACGTTCCCATGTAAAAAGCCATAGGTAACATTCGTAAAAGGGACTTCAAAGGACATTAAGCCAGATCTCTCAGACCTTAGTGAGATTCTGTGAGTAACCTAATTATCACCTGGCCCTCTCTGAGGGTGTTGGTACTCTGTTCAAACTCCACCCCACAGTTACCTGGCAATAGCCAGGTATGCCCCGCCCCACATGCCTGGCCCACTATAAGAGGGGCTGCCTGCCCCTCCTCTCTTTCTCTCTCTTTCCCCTCTCTTCCCTTCTCCCTTCTCATCCTCTCACCTCTCTGCCCCTCTTGGGCTTCCCTCCCCCCTCTCTCCACGTGGTCATGGCCTGCCTCCACTCTCTCTCTATTCTCTCTCTCTCTCTCTCTCTCTCTCTCTCTCTCTCTCTCTACCATTGACTCTCATCCTCCAAATAAACTCTATTCTATACCATGTTGGTGTGTGTGTGTGGTCCTTCAGGGGGAGGCGATGCCTAGGCATGGGCCTGCTTAGGTACCCCCTTCCCCCACGCGGCCGTGTCACACTCACTAACACCCTTTCTCTCTTAAATCCCATCAATGGTGCCGAAATCCGGGAACATCAACAACCCCATTAATAAACAAACCATCAGAGGGAACCTGAGATCATAGTGTTAAGTTAAAGTTTTGCAAATCACAATGTCAGAGCCACTCTCAATCAGCATTGCCATAAAAAGTTTACATTTTGTTGGGAGATCAATGTAATTTATGTAAACTACCAAGCAAAGCGATGCTGCCTAGAACCGAGGTTTTTTGGCCAGTATTGTAGTTCAAAGAATGAACTTTTAACTAACATTTTTGCCTGGTTACTTATAGCTCAGGCTACCAGAAATTCCTGTGAAATAGATCAAAGGAAAGTCACAAAGGCAAGGCTGCCCTGAGATTAGAGCTCAGAATTCTCCCCGGCCAAGGAATGCCGCAGCGATATTCCCTCGAGGACCGCATCAGTTTTACCTAGAGGACAGCCTTTATTGTACAAGGCCTTTACCTGTGGAAATTATCACACAGTGTCCACTGAGATCCTGCGCTTTACCTGTGGAAATTCACAGTGCCCACCGAGGATCATGCAGCACTTACCAAGGCTAGGACGGACAGTAACTTATTTTTAGCTTTTGGGCATTCCCATTAGCATTGGCTGCTATATGGATTTGTTTAATAAAGAGTCCTGAATGATCAAGGAAGAGAATGGAGCCCTCCACTGTTGGTTGGGAAGAAAGTTACCATTGGTGCCTCTAGCAAGACTGGCTCAGACCTACCAGTCATATGACACAAAGTTATTAATATTTTAAAGCTTAGGCCTTTGGCTGCGTCTCCAGACTACTCTGAGTTGACTAATTCTGGCACTGTGTCCCACCATGTGGCCAGATTGACCTCTGCTCCACTCTGGTTGTCTGTTCACTTCTTGTGAGGCTGAATCCTCTGCCCCTGATTTCTTCTCGCAGAGTCCTCCTCTGCCCAGAAGACCCTCCTTCCACTTCCTGCCCAGCTATTGTCCGCCCAGGTGTTGTCCTTTGGCTCTTTATTACAGCCAGTCATACAATTCTAGATTGCCTTAGGCAAGTAAGGAAGAGCAAATATTTACAAAATAGAAAACCAGGTAATGGTGACACCCGAATCCTGCCAGCATTCAGCTCTCCTGGTACAGGCAAGCAGGGGAGGGTACAGGGCAGGGCCATTGCCACAGGCCCTGGTGCCAGGAACTGCGGTGCCCAGTGGACGGAGGTGTCTTGCCATCAGCAGATTGGATTTCAGAGACCCTCCTTCGTTTTTGTCTGAAGAGCACAGTGGCAGGGCAAGTGGAAGCAGGGTAGCAGCTTAGGGGACAGACCAGCAGCTGCACGGGGAGAAGCTTCCGCAACTTGAATTACAGAGGTAGAGACAAGACAAGAGCTCTTGGTGCAAGAATGAAGGTGGGATGTTAGATAAATGAAGTTAGGGTCAGAGAAATGTGTAAGACACAATACCTACTTGTGCTTATGTGTATAGATCTATAAAATGAGATAGAAATATATAACATCCATATATATGTATATATATATTCACACACAATTATATATAGTCTTAGTGTGCTTTTCTATTTTGTTTTCCCCAGTGTGTAATCAGTGTGTAATCTTTATTCTAATATGCCTTGGTATCTTTTTCACCAAAGGAGACCAAAATGTCAGTTTTGGACTTGAAGCATGCAACAAAATAGCAAAGTAGGGTTCTTTAGGCCTGTCTATTGTTCCTAATGCTAATGAACAGACCGGATGATCTGTCCTAGGCAATTTTCAGATCGTGAGAGAGAAGCTTTTGTCCATTCTTCAAGTCTTAAAAAAACAACAACATGCCTTTCTTTTGTGGCCTGGTCCCATGACGTGGGACCAGGAAGAACATGGATATAATTATGGGCCACAAAATAAAGGCATGTTGCTTTTTCTGACCTTGAAGGACCGGAAATAGGAGATTGGAGAACTCTGGTAGGAGTCTAAGGAAGGTGTCCCCGCTGGGGGACAGAAAGCAGACTGCAGCCCGGGAAGGCCCAGTGTCCCTTGTCTGGACTCCCAGCGTGGAAGGCTCAGGTATGTATGTGGCTGGAACTTCTTAGAAGGAAATCACAGACTCTGCTTGTCGCTTAACACTTGTAAGAAGCCACCTCGTACAGTGACCCCCACCTCCACCTGTAGAGTAGCCAGGACAGCTGCATACTGGCGGGGCAGAGGTAGGAGTACCAGTCAGAGATGTCGCAGCAAAATGCTACCTGCTGGTGGCTTAGGTGATGGAATGAATTTTCTCATGGTTTTGGAGCTGACACGTCCAGGGTCAAGGTGTCAGCTGCTTCAGTGACTCATAGGTGTTTTCTCCATGGCATCTGAAAGGCCTCCTCGCTGTATCTTCATGTGGGGGCGAGAATGGCCTCTCAGGAGCCTTTGTGATAAGAACATCTAATCTACCAGTTTGCCTCATAGAACCTTAACTTGCCTCTCTAATCCTCCTATCCCCACAGTCCTCTTAGAGGTTAAGATTAAACATACAAACTGGGGATGGTGACCCTATTCAGGCCGCAGCAAGAGGGGACCTGCAAGATTGTAAGCAGGCCCAGGAGCTGAAGAGCCAAGAGGCTGTGGTATCAGGTCTGTCTTCTTAGGATCTGGCACTGGCCATGGTCAGTGGTTGGCACTTAACAAAGATTTATCATAAGAATCCGTGTGTGGGGGCTGGAGAGATGGCTCAGCAGTTAAGAGCACTGACTGCTCTTCGAAGGTTCTGAGTTCAAATCCCAGCAACCACGTGGTGGCTCACAATCACCCGTAGTGAGATCTGATGCCCTCTTCTGGGGAGTCTGAAGACAGCTACAGTGTACTTACATATACTAAATAATATTTAAAAAAAAAAAAAAAGAAGAATCCATGTGTGTGCCATGGGGTGGGGGCGGGAGGCCCCCTAGTTCTCCACCCTCTAGAAGCCACCCTTTCCTTGGGTAGCTGCCGTAGTGGCTCTTCTCAAAGCTGTTGTTCTTTTCCAGTGAGTGACATTTTGTTCCGAGCATCCTTAGGGTCCTGGGCAGCAAGGGCCTGTTGTGGCTGGTTCTTATTTCTGTTTTTACGGTGCGTCTGGAGTCCGGGTTCAGGGTAGCAGCAAGATGTCCCCTTGCTCTCTAGGCAGGGCAGCTCGCAAAGGATTCAGCTGAGAGAATGCACAGGTGGGCCAGCTGATGGTTTGTTTATTAATGGAGTTGTTGATGTTCCCGGGTTTCAGCACCATTGATGGGATTTAAAAGAGAGAAAGGGTGTTAGTGAGTATGGCACGGCGGCGTGGGGGAAGGAGGTACCTAAGCGGGCCCATGCTTAGGCATCCCCTCCTCCTGAAGGACCACACATACACACCAACATGGTATAGAATAGAGTTTATTTAGAGAATAGGATGAGAGTCAATGGTATAGGAGAGAGAGAGAGAGAGAGAGAGAGAGAGAGAGAGAGAGAGAGAGAGAATAGAGAGAGTGGAGGCCGGCCATGACCACGTGGAGAGAGGGGGGAGGGGAGCCCAAGAGGGGCAGAGAGGTGAGAGGATGAGAAGGGAGAAGGGAAGAGAGGGAAAAGAGAGAGAGGAGGGGCAGGCAGCCCCTCTTATAGTGGGCCAGGCATGTGGGGCGGGGCATACCTGGCTATTGCCAGGTAACTGTGGGGTGGAGCTTGAACAGAGTACCAACACCAGCGACCAACAGTCCTGTGTCTGGAAGAAGGAGATGGGTAAGGGTAGCACACCATTGCAAGTGGAAAGAAGGGAACTGAGTCAGAGGGAAAGGTGGGGCAGGAGGGGGCGTGCTCCTTTACGTCAGGCAGGAAAGCAAGCGTCAGGCAGGAAAGCAAGCCGTGGCTGAGCAGGTGGCCTTCAAGGCGCTTGAGGTAACCAGGGCCCTGTTTACTCATCTCTAGAGAAAGAATGTTCCCGGCAGAGGAAACAGCACAAAGGCTCTGACAGCAGAGGTGCTCACACATCCTTGGGGCACTTAGACTGAACCTTGGGGGTTCTCTGAAGAGGTATTGCTGTTTTGTGAAGGAGTGAAGGGTATGAGAAGACAGGAGACAAAGAATATGGTAGCAAATAAGAGAAGAAAAGGAGGGCTGGAGAGATGGCTCAGCGGTTAAGAGCACTGACTCGTCTTCCGAAGGTCCTGAGTTCAAATCCCAGCAACCACATGGTGGCTCACAACCATCCCTAATAAGATCTAACGCCCTCTTCTGGAGTGTCTGAAGACAGCTACAGTGTACTTACATATAATAAATAAATAAATCTTGAAGGAGGAGGAGGAGGAGGAGGAGGAGGAAGAGGAGGAAGAGGAGGAAGAGGAGGAAGAGGAGGAGGAGGAGGAGGAGGAGGAGAAGGAGAAGGAGAAGAAGAAAAAGGATCACCCGGCTCTGGCCAGTTCTGAATCTGTATATGTTGGGTGGGGACAAGAGTCTTTCCAAAGATTTATTTTTGGTTATGTGTATGTGTATATCTATGTACACATTAGTGCAAGTGCCTGCAGAGGCTAGAAGGCAAGTGTTAGATCCCCTGGGGGTGGGGTTACAGGTGGTTGTGAGCTGTCTGATGTGGGTGCTGGAATCCAAACTTGGGTCCTCTGGAAGAACAGTAAATGCTCTTAACTACCTAGCCGTATCTCTAGTCCCAAGAGTACTCATTTCTAATTAAGCTATTGCTCAGGGACCACACTTTGAGAACCGACCTCACTTCATGCTAGCCTGGAGATGGCTCTCCTCCCACCTGTGAAGCAGCCTCCATGATGGACGGGCAGCCTGCTTCTTCCAGAAGAGCATGTGTCCAGCTGCCCACTCCATCTGCTTGTTCATGCCCTGGCAAGATGTCTATAAATCTCTCAGGAACACTGATAAGCATCTTGGATCCAGCCCATTCCTACCTTGTCGGAGAAGAGTACATGCTTGGTAACGAGACTTTGGGCCTCCGCCAGCCTTTGCATTTTATCTTCAGGTTGGCACGAACCTTATCCTACCGTAGAGGGAAGACAGCCCAATCAAGTTCTGTCTGCCCAAACGGCACACAGCTGCCCCACCACACGGGGGGTGGGGTGGGAGTGGAGGTGGGGGGGTGGGGGTGGAGGTGCGGGGGTGAGTGAGTGACCTTGTCCCTCTGAAACTTTTTTATTTTCGTCCTGGGGGACAGGGGAGGGTGTGTATTTCTCTCACATGCCTATCCCACAGTACGATCCATACAGCCCCACCCTGTAACTGAGCATCCTAAATGGAAGTGGGGCCGTGGGGGAGACAGGAACAAACGTGACATGCTTCAAGCTGGGTCTGTCACACAGCTCTAGCCCAGGCCAGAGTGAAGTGTAGAGAAAGAGGAGTGTCAGCTGTGGTCACTGTGACTAAGAAGAGAGAAGGAGACTGGGGCTGGAGAGGTGGCTCAGCGGTTAAGAGCACTGACTGTTCTTCCAGAGGTCCTGAGTTCAGTTGGATCTGGTGCTCTCTTCTGGTGTGTCTGAAGACAGTGTGCTCACATATATAAAATAAATAAATCTTTTAAAAAAAGGCCCAAGGGTAGCAGTTTTTGTGTGTGTGTGTGTGTGTGTGTGTGTGTGTGTGTGTGTGTGAGAGAGAGAGAGAGAGAGAGAGAGAGAGAGAGAGAGAGAGAGAGAGAGAGAGAATGAACCCCATTAGGACATTAGGATCTGGGATAAAATTTTTCTGATGTAACTCACAACTGCTGCCCTGTACCACCATCACCACCAAGAGGCCAGTTAGTATTCCTGATGCCTGTGATGGTCTGTATGTGCTTGGCCCAGTGAGTGGCACTATTCAGAGTAGCCTTGTTGAAGCAGGTGTGTCATTGTGGGTGTAGGCTTAAGACCCTCATCCTAGCTTCTTGGACGTCAGTCTTCCACTAGCAGCCTTCAGATGGAGATGTAGAACCCTCAGCTCCTCCTGCACCATGCCTGCCTGGATGTTGCCATGTTCCTGCCTTGGTGATAGTGGACTGAATCTCTGAACCTGTAAGCCAGCCCCAATTAAATGTTGTCTTTTATAAAACTTGTCTTGGTCATGGTATCTGTACACAACAGCAAAACCCTAAGACAGTTTCTGATAAACTTTAACAGGATTAGAAGCTCTCTTTAGGGGAATCAGCTACTCAAACATCCAGTGATTATCAGACATCTTATGTCTTTTTGTTTTTTTTTTTTTTTGTTTTGTTTTTGTTTTTGTTTTTTCAAGACAGGGTTTCTCTGTGTAGCCCTGGCTGTCCTGGAACTCACTCTGTAGACCAGGCTGGCCTCCAACTCAGAAATCTGCCTGTCTCTGCCTTCCAAGTGCTGGAATTAAAGGCATGCATCACCACTTCCTGGCCAACACCTTATGTCTTATATTTAGTTTAATAAGTTATTCAACCATTCTCTTTTCCCGAGAACCTTCCTTTCCAAAAGGAAGCTGTTGATTGGATTCTGTGGCAAGCTAGAAATGTAACTTGGAAGCATGCTTGTAACCAATTTATCTAAAAAAACAAATACAAACCACTGTAAACCTGACATTTTGAGAGGGCACAAGAATAGTGGCTACGATTTTACTGCTGTTTGCCAGACAGTATATTGACTGCTTGATAGTTCTGTCTAAAGAGCTGAGTTGTAATAGCAGTTTTCTTTCTGAGGTGCTCAGAGAGGTTGAGTAACTCACTCAAGATTACACAGCCAGTAGCAGAAAACCCAGGTTTGGAATCTAAGCATCTGGGCCCAGAGCTGGAGCCTGCCTTGGAGTCACACTTCTGCTTTGCTAAAAGAATTACAGCAGGAGACAGAAAGTGGGCTAGTCCCCGAGAGAGGAGCTGGTGTTGGCGCTATGGAACTGTAGAGGGCCTCCTTCATTGTCGGGCTTGAAGAAAAGACAGGTGTCCCAGAAGAGGCGGTAGGGGAAGGCCATGTGAATATGTCACAAATGGTGACCCATGAGCACATTGTGAGGGGACTGCAGATCCAGCTGACAGCCATGGGCAAGGACCCAGTCCCTCTATGGCTCCGACCTCTTGGATGCTTTATTCTCTGGATTTGAAGGGCCCGTGCCAACCCCATCCCTCCTTAGCAGGGTGACCTTGGGCACCTCCCACCCCCACCCCACTGGACTAAAGGCTCTCTCACCTGCAGATGAAGGGCAGCCCCAGCCCTCCTCCACAGGCTGCCAAGGACTCAAGGACACAGACCTGAGAAAGCAATTCGCACCTGCCTGGCGCCTACCAAGGGCTCCAGGAAACGGAAGCTGTTACTGCCTGAGCGGCAGGCCCCAGAATGGTGTTACAGTGCCATTTATTTGACTTGGGGGTTGGGGATTAACTTGTCGTCGAGATTAATTTTACACTTTTTGAAAGTTGTGACACTTCCGGAGGACCCTGCTATACTACTCCTGGGCATATACCCAGAGGATTCCTCAGTATATAATAAGGATACATGCTCCACTATGTTCATAGCAGCCCTATTTATAATAGCCAGAAACTGGAAAGAACCCAGATGTCCCTTAATGGAGGAATGGATAAAAAAAAGTATGGTATATATGCACAATGGAGTACTATTCAGCCACTAGAAACAATGAATTCATGAACTTCTTAGACAAATAAATGGAGCTGGAGAACATCATCCTAAGTGAGGTAATCCAATCTCAAAAGAACACTCATGGTATGCACTCACTGATAAGCAGATATTAGCCTATAAGACTAGAATACCTAAGACACAATCCACATATCAAATGATGTCCAAGAAGAAGGAAGGAATGGCCCCTGATTCTGGAAAGACTTAATGCAGCAGTGTAGGGAAATACCAGAACAGGGAAGAGGGAAGTGGTGGATGGGGGAACAAGGGGAGGGAAGAGGGCTTATGGGACTTTTGAGGAGGGGGAAGCCAGGAAAGGGGGAAATCATATGAAATGTAAATTAAGAATATATGGAATAAAATAAAAAAATGTTGTAAGACTAGTACAAAAAAATTCCTGTACAAGGATTATACAAAGGGTTATGACAGCCTAGGGAGGGCTGGCCATATAGCCCAGTGGGTAGAGAGTGCCTGTCTCATGTGCATAAAGCCCTGGGTCCCACCCCCAGGATCTCATAAACTGGGTGTGGGGGTGCCCACCTGTAATTCCAGCACTCAGGAGTTGGAGGCAGGACAATAAAGAGTTTGAAGTCAGCCTGGGCTACATGAGACCCTATCTCAAGATAAATCTATGTGGAAATGCATAGAGGTATATATGGACTTGTCCCTGAGCAATTTGTAAGTCAAGTACAGACCACTGGCTTTATCCTCCAGTAACTCAGCACAGCTTTCTGATCAGCAAGCACATTCTCCTACCTAGTCACTGTTTGATGACCGGCACCATGAAATTAACACCATTATAGTCCAATTATCTAAACAAAAGGCTTTATTCAGATTTTTGTGCTGATTGTCTCATGATATCCTCTATGAAGAAGGCATATGGGAACTACTTAAATTCTGTTTCTTTTTTTCTGAAAATACAAAACTATTTAAAAAGATAATTAAAAGAATAAAAAAAATCAGTGTCAAAACAACCAGCGATTTTTATAGTTGTAATAAGAAACTAGTTATGGGCCCCATGAGCCTTGAGAACACGGTCCACAGCTCTCTTAATCTGGTCCCTCCAAGACTACCTGAGCTGATGGTGCCTGAAGCATTGGGGGTGTTGGGGGGAGCCTTATCAACCCCAATCATTGTTTGCTTGGACCCATTTGGGGACCCTCCATGCCTGTTTAGAGGGGATTAGGGGGGTGTGGGCAATGGGGTGCTCCCATTCCTGGCTGGAGACCCATCCTTGCATCTTGGGGGACTCCCCTTCAGTGCCCCTGGGTTGTTGTAGCAGCAAGTGTGTAGGTGTGTAGGGGCCTGAGCGCCTCTCCCACATGTCCATGTTTACATACCACACAAACGGTGGTGGTGGGTCTCCTGATCATTCTTCTGCTCAGAATCCTATTTTATATATATATATATATACACATATATACATATATATATATATATTATTCAATATATTCTTCATTTACATTTCAAATGTTACATCCTTTCCCTGTTTCCCCTGTCGCAGAAAACCCACAAGTCATCCTCCCACCCCCTGCCTCCAAGAAGATGCCCCTCCACCCAACCCACTCCCCCCCCCTTCATTTCCCCACACTGGGGCATCATAGGCCCAAGGACCTCTCCTCTCACTGATGCCCGACAAGGCATTCCTCTGCCACACTTTTGGCTGGAACCATGTGTACCCCTTGGTTGATGGCTTAGTCCCTGGGAGTCCTGAGGCGTCTGGTTGGCCGACATGGTCATTCTTCCCATTATTTTATATATTTTTACAGCCAGTTTAGGTAATACGTTTTATTATGAAAAGTCTTTTTTAACATACAGTAAACACCTGAGGACCCAGTGCCTTTATATGTCCCATCTCTTTAACCACCCGGAGTCACCTTGAGTCCCCACCCTTTCTCATGTGTCTTGTGACTTGAACATTTTCTGTTCGATGTTGTGAAACTCAGGTGTTAGGACAAAGCTTCCAGCTACTAGGGGGGTCACCTTTTTTTGCATGTTTTTTGTTGATGACTTTAAAATAGGGTCCCAGAATGGGAAGAGGTGGGGAACACTGGACCACCTGAACCATAAGCACCCTCAGAACCTCTGCAAGTAGCATGTGGAATTCCAGGCTAATCAACCAAAACTGTCCATTTTCTTCCAGCCGGGACATTCCAAGCACGGCCAGCAGGTGGCTCTGCAGCCCACGTTTCTGACGCAGCTCCAAAGGCTTGGAAAGCAGCCCACTGGGCTTGTGGGGAAAGTCTGCCTGGAGCCCAAGTCAATCTCTTTCCTCCTGTCGCTTCCCTCGAGAGGGAATTTACATCATCCACCTCTTGTCCCTTCGAAGTGACTTCTGTGGGTGCCTTGGGATTTTCGCAGGGCTCAGAACTGACTTGGGGTTCCTAAGCTACAACTGATCCATCCCACAAAATTGGACCCTTCTCTGGTGTTCCGTGGAGCAAGCCACCCAGGGACTAGTCCTAGTGTACCGGTTAGCATTTACTGGGGACGCGTGGCAGCCAGATGCTGTGGCAGGCTTCCTAGCCTGTGCTCATTTACTGCTGGGCCCCTGAGAAGGGCCGTCAGAGAGGGAGTGACCTCCCCAGGGTCACACAGCCAGGTGCCATCTCTGCAGCAGGAAGTTGCTTGAGCTGATGAAAACAGTGATGTTGAGTCGCCTCGCTGCCTCACGCTTCAAGAGCTCTGCTCTCTCTCTCTCTCTCTCTCTCTCTCTCTCTCTCTCACACACACACACACACACACACACACACACACACACACACGGGGTGGGGGAGAGGATTAGAAGAGTGAGTAATATAGTGAGCAAAGAGAGTGCAGATACATACACGGTGTGGGAGGAGAGACAGACAGACAGATAAGCAGGCAGGCAGGCAGACTGACTGATTGAGTGACTGACTGACTTTGAACAAGGATTGGATTAATGAGTGACTACTAGTGAGAACAGAGCTCAGAAGAGTACAGGGACAACACAAGCCTGGCTGCTGTCCCGGGATCTGACCTTAGGTTCTCATGTCTGCCCACCGAGCCATCTCCCCTCTGTTACAGCTGAGACATGGCCGGATCCTGGTATTTCTCACCGAGGCTGAGAAGCAGGCTTTGCTGGGGACGGAGGAGGGCGGTGGCATGCCCGTAGGTCACTAGATGTCACAGAGTCCCTGTGGTCTGTGCTGGTGGAACCTGCTAGGCTCGCCCTTGAACTTGCCCCGAAATGTCATTGCATCACTGGGAGCTAACAGCGGCTCCCACGGCTGCATTCTCCCTGCAGAATCCCCGAGTGTGCATGCTAGGACAAGGGGCTGGCTTCTTTCTGCTGCCGGCTGCTCTTCTCTGCAGGGCTGCGCCATGCGGAGCTGACAGCACTGAGGCAGACTGCTGAGTAAGCATGCCTCCCTTAGCCAGGCGTGGTCGGACTTCTGAGGAACAGAACAAGCAAAAACCTTAAAGGATCTTGTGTTTGGGCTCGCTTTCCCCGTTGCGCGTCGTCTTCTCTTTCTCCTGCTCGGAACATGGTCATGGAAGCTGCGGCCATTTTCGGGATAATGGGCAGGCAAGCTAGGAGACTGAGCACCTGGAGTCCCCCTGGCCTGGTCCTTTCTTCTTTGGACTGCCTTTCTTCAGATTCCTCCTGGGAGAGAAGCAAGCAAATTCCCATCTTGGCTGTGATGCTTGCTGTGATGTGGCTGAGGTTGAATATAACTCCCAATGGATGACTCGACTGTCAGTGGGGGCTGATTGTCCCCGTTGATAGTTCACCATGATTGCTCCCGGAAGCTCTTCAGCCGGTGAACCTGAAGCTTCCCACAAACCTGACATCACCTTTTATCATGGATGCTTTGGCTTTCTTAAGGGGCTGGAGAGATGGCTCAGCGGTTAAGAGCACGGACTGCTTTTCCAAAGGTCCTGAGTTCAAATCCCAGCAACCACATGGTGGCTCACAACCATCCGTAATGAGATCTGACTCCCTCTTCTGGAGTGTCTGAAGACAGCTACAGGTTACTTACATATAATAAATAAAAATTTAAAAAAAAGAATACATCTCAGTAGTTTTTAGCCTTTTACATCTCAAACTCCACACAGAAGTCTAACACACATTTAAAAGCACGCCTGCACTCTTACTCGGGTGGAGGGCTGCGAATCACACTCACAAGTGTTTCAATATTACAGGAATATTTTTAATTTTTCTCCATAAGGAAATGATGGATGTTTGAGGAGGTTGACATGCTGTCCTAGGGTCACCAGTGCAGTGAAGAACCATGACCAAAAGCAACGTGGGGAGGAAAGGGTTTATTCCGCTTACACTTCCACATCACTGATCATCGCCAAAGGAGGTCAGGACTGGAACTCAAGCAGGTCAGGAAGCAGGAGCTGATGCAGAGGCCATGCAGGGATGTTACTTACTGGCTTGCTCCTCTTGGCTTGCTCAGCCTGCTTTCTTATAGAAGCCAAGAATACCAGCCCAGGGATGGCACCACAATTGGCTAGACCCTCCCCCACCAATTATTAATTAAGAAAATGCTCACCTACAGTCTAATTTTTTTTTTGAGACAGGGTTTCTCTGTGTAGGCCTGGCTGTCCTGGAACTCACTCTGTAGACCAGGCTGGCCTCGAACTCAGAAATCCGCCTGCCTCTGCCTCCCAAGTGCTGAGATTACAGGCGTGTGCCACCATGCCCGGCTCTACAGTCTAATCTTACAGAGACCTTTTCTCAATCAAGGGTCTCTCCTCTTAGATGACTTTAGCTTGTGTCAAGTTGAGAGAAAACCAGTCAGCACACACACACATCTACCCTGATTAAACACTTTATAGTGTATGTATCAAGACATTCATGCCCTCCCCCAAATATGCACAATTTTGTTTTTAGGTATGGACTTTTTTTTTTTTTTTTTTTTTGGTTTTTCAAGGTAGGGTTTCTCTGTATAGCCCTTGCTGTCCTGGAACTCACTCTGTAGACCAGGCTGGCCTCGAACTCAGAAATCCGCCTGCCTCTGCCTCCCAATTGTTGGGATTAAAGGCATGCGCCACCACCGCCTGGCTCAGGAGAACTTTTAAAAATGTGTAGATCAGCTCTGGAGAAGTGACCTTGCTGGTCATGCAAGCATGAGTTATTTATTTGTTGCATGTTTGAGGCCCAGAACCCCTGTAAAGTTGCAGGCATAGAGGCATGATCTCAGTGCCAGGGAGTCAGAGACAGCAGCTTCCTGGGGCTCCTGGCCTGGCCTAGAATCAGCCCCAGTCCCAGTAAAACGACTCCGTCTTTAAGAAAAAAATTAGTGAGATACCGCCTCAGGAGTGACATCTCAGGATAATGTCTGGCCTTCGTGCATGCACATGCACCCATGTATACTTGAACATATGCAAACATGTAAAAATTGGGGGAAGGGATGAGATGATTCGGCAGAAAAAAAGGACTACTACACAGATCTGACAACTTGTGTTCAAGCTCTGGAACACACACACACACACACACACACACACACACACACACACAAGCAAATACATATGTGCGCACACACTCACACCAATAATAAAGTTATTTTTAAATTTTTATTTGTGTGAGACATGGTCATACTATGTACACTGGGATAGCCTCTATCTCACAGTAATCTACCTCCCTCTGGCTTCCAAGCACAGGAATTCAAGGCCAACCAACACGCAACTAAGCTTAAATGTGAATGAATGATGAGAAGCCAGCCTGGAGACCAGATGGGAGATCCTGGCCGGGCCATGCCACACAGTGCATGGATCTTAGCATTACAGTGATAAATATTCTCATAAGGTGGGCACAGTCATAGCTGCTGGGATCTGGAAATGGGATTGACTTGTACCCTGTAAGTTCTCCTCCTTGTCTGCTCAGTCATCGCTCTAAGAGAACCGTGTCCCAGCTTCGGACCACAGAGATTGCATTGCCTATTTTTGAAAGTTACAGAAATGGCAGCACACGGCACGAGGCCTTTTGTGTCTGGCTTTCTCTGAACATTGTGTTGGGGAATTCATGCATGCCGTTGCCCTGGGAACACTTACGCCAATCTCAGAGCTCGAGGAGCAGCTGGAGGGAAATGGTGCGTGAGATGGACAGGCATTGCCTGCCACCAGTGCATGCTGGGAGAAAGCATAGCTAGACAGGGCTGTGGGTGCAGGTGTCCGTGACCGGGCCACGTAGCTGCTAGCCTAGCACATTTATGCTGGAATTGCAACTCTTAACACACAGAGCCAACGTTCTGCGTCCAGATGGATAGCTAATATTCTCTAGATAGCAGCCATCTTTGGAACCACAAGTCTTACAATTTATATCCCCAACAGTTCTTTCACTGACAATCACCCTTATCACACATTGTTTATGTCTTACTTATTTTATTTTATTTTATTTTATTTTATTTTATTTTATTTTATTTTATTTTGGTTTTTCAAGACAGTGTTTCTCTGTGTAGCCCTGGCTGTCCTGGAACTCACTTTGTAGACCAGGCTGGCCTCGAACTCAGAAATCCGTCTGCCTCTGCCTCCCAAGTGCTGGGATTACAGGTGTGCGCCACCACTGCCCGGCTTATTTTAGTTTTTTAAGACAAGGTTTCACTATGGCCTAGAACTCACTATGTAGAGCAGGCTGGACTTGAACGCATAGAGGTCTACCAACACTGTCTCTGGAGTGCTGGGACTAAAGTCATGTGCCATCATGCCTGGCCAGTTAATTATGCTTTACGTCTTTAAATGTCCAGAGACAGGTAGACATCTTTCCTTCTCGCAGGTCTCCGTGAATCCACTTACATGACACCACTGAGCCATTTGAGCAAAGTCTTTTCTACACCCCTCTTTCTCTGACATATTTATTTTTGTGACTTTTCTTATCCAGAATCATCATCCCATTTTCTAAATGCTAAAATGGAAGGAAGTGAGGCTGGAGCAGCGGCCGCTATTCTGTTACCACAAAGAAAGAGGCTGGATGTGGCTGCAGCAACCCTGGGGACTCAGGGACAAAGGGAAAGAGAAGGGGGACTTCCTGCAAGTTTCTGTCTCTAAGCTGAGCCTGAAGTCTGAAGTTCATTTTCAGTTTCATGAGCTGCAGGGTCTCTTTCATGCTGCAGCTGACCTTGCTCGTTTTCTGGGGCTCGGGGAACAAATCTTGTCAGATCTATTGAGTGAAGAGACCTCAGAGGTCAAGAGAGGTGGCCAATCTCTAGAATCCACAGGGCTTTGCGACCTGGTCCCAGTGGCTCTGTAGACCATTTGTCCATTTGCACGTCATCAATTTCTGGGTCTCATTTGTGGCCCCAGACAGTCAGTCAGTCAATGGGCCCGACTCTTTGCGGGAGCTTCCTTGGATGAAACCAGCCAGGCGGGGCTGGTGACTATCTTTGGTCATCATCTGTGTGACCATCTGTGTCTGTCACTTCTGAGCCTTCTGGAAATGATGACTTCTTCAGGAAGAACCCGCTGTGCAGAATCTGGCCGCCACAGTCGGAAGGTGTTGAGAGACCGAAGATCGTTGGACAAACTTGGGATTTCACAGGGTACAAACTGTTAGAGGCTACAGACAGGGACGTGTGTTAGGAAGCAGTGACATAGGACAGCCACTGCCTCTAGGCAGGAAAAAGGAATCTATACTTTTTGTCCTTTTCTGTGCCCGTCTCTCTCTGTCTTCATGGCTTCACTCCTCTCTGCCTGCCTGTCTGCATGTCTACCCTGCTGCCCAGTCTCCAGGTTCCCAGTGCACCCCAACCCCACTGCCCAGTCTCCAGGTTCCCAGTGCCCCCCACCCCTGCTGCCCAGTCTCCAGGTTCCCAGTGCCCCCCTCCCCCCCGCCCTAACAAACCTCCTTATTCCAGATCTGTTACATGGCATAACCATTCAGGCACACCTGGCATCTATTTCAGTGTCTACCAAGGTGGACACTTCTATGTGATTCAGACAACGTTTAAAAATATTTTGAAAATATTTTTATTTTAATTAATTCCTTCTTTTCTCTCCAAGAAATGGTTTCTCCTGTCCTGGATGGAACTTGCCTTATAGAGTAGGCTGGCCTCAAACTCACAGAGATCAGCCTAGTTCTACCTTCCAAGTGCCAGGATGAAAGGCGTGGGCCACCACCACCTGGCCTTCTTTGTTATTATTATTTTTTGTTACTGATTTTATTTTATTTGTCCCCTGTGATTTTTATCTGTACTGTGGGCCTCACCTAATCAGCCGCCCAGGGCACAGGAGGGAGAGAAGGGGAATGGCCAACATCACTCTGTGTAAGTCCAGCTGAATGATGGAGCCAGCCAGCCCACGCTGGGTCAAGGGTGACCAAGGACTAAGAATGACCTGCATGCAGTCACAGGTCAGGTTGGGGTCTGAGCTGAGCAGCCAGCCAGGCCAGTGTCCAGGTAGTGTCCTGGCGAGTGACCTGCACACAGAGGCCATCCTTTACAGAGAGACACACACACAGAAGCATTTACAAGGCAGACTGGGGCTGTGGTGATTTATGGTGCATATTGTCAACTTGACAGGGTGGAGAATCATCTAATTAATAAGCCTCCAGGTTTGGCTCTGATGGATCATCGAGATTAGGTTAATTAAATGGGAAGACTCCCTTTTCCTGTGGGGAGCACCGATTCATAGCCTGGGGTACCAGGCGCAATGGAAAGGAGATGGTAAGTCGAGCACCAGCGTTCAGCTCTGTTTTGATTGCAGATGCAGTGGGACCAGCTTCCTCAAGCTCCTGGCATCCTAGCTTCTCCACTGTGAGGACCACACCCTCAAACCATGAGCCGGCATCCTAGCTTCTATACCAGGAGGACCACGCCCTCAAACCGTGATCCGGCATCCTAGCTTCTGCTTCTTCTTCTTCTTCTTCTTCTTCTTCTTCTTCTTCTTCTTCTTCTTCTTCTTCTTCTTCTTTTTAGATTTATTTATTTATTTATTTATTTATTTATTTAATATGAGTGCACTGTAGCTGTTTTCAGACACACACCAGAAGAGGGCATCAGACCCCATTACAGATGTTTGTGAGCCTCCATGTGGTTGCTGGAATTGAACTCAGGACCTCTGGAAGAGCAGTCGGTGCTCTTAACCGCTGAGCCATCTCTCCAGCCCGGCATCCTAGCTTCTAATCCACGATGACCGCACTCTCGAACCATGAGCAAAAAGAAACCCTTCTCTCTCTATGCGACCTTTATCAGGGTGTTTTGTCACAGCAGTGAGACAAGTGACTAGCACAGTGGCTAGAACAGTGTGTTCCCATGACAGAGACACCAGACGCCATGTTACTTACAGTCAACCCGCAATTAAATCAGAAGTAGAAAGGGCACAAAGGCCAAAGACCCAAAACACTTGACACCCCCTCTTCAGTTCCAAGTGAGAACAACCAGAAGTCAAAATTGAAAATTCAAAATCAAATGAGGAAAAAAATCCAAAACCACACTGCATCAAAAGTGGTGAGATCCAGGGGCTGGAGAGATGGCTTGGGGGTTGAGAGCACTGGCTGCTCTTGCAGAGGACCTGGGTCCTGTTCCCAGGACCCACGTGGCAGCCCACAACCACCGATAACTCCAGTTCCAGGGAACCTGACACCCTCTTTTGGCTTCTGCAGACACCAGGCATGCACGTGTGCATAGACATGAATGTTGACCAACACACACATAAAGGAAAAATAAATCTCTCTTTTTTTAAGTGATGAGATTCAGCTAAGATCAAATTGAAAGGAAAACTGTCGTTTCTGAAAAAGAAGAAAACAGGTGAATGAAAAACCTATCCAACTCATAAAGACATAAAAAAGAGCAACAAAATAGATGTGAGGAAAGACGGAGTGAAGACAGGCAGAACCAGGCAGAATGAATCTGGATCCTTCATTGAAATAAGCACGATGAACTGAAGAGCTGCATGCCCGTCTACAAGCCTCTAGAGGGCGCCACGAGGCAGCCTAAGAAGGGCCAAAAGAATCTACTCGGAGGAAGCACAATTAACCCGGAGGACAGAAGAATAAGCACAAGACACTTAATATGCATTTTAATTGCATAAATAATGTATGGGAGCATATATCCTGGAGATAGAAGTCAAATAAAAAGAATAGACAGAGCAAAATGCAGAGACCCTCTTGTCTGGGTCTCCAGGGCCGCCATGGCAGATTGCGGCAGGCTGGGTGCCTGGAGAGAAGCAGGGACGGAAGCCTTGGAAGGCACCCACTCTTCAGAGGCCGCTCTCCTCGGCTGCCCCTCATGCTGTTGTCTCCCTGGGCATAAGCAGCCTGGTGTCTCTGCTCACCTGCATTTCCTCTACTCGAGTTCGGTGAGATTGGACCAGGTGTCCCGACAGACGGATTTTAATTTAGTCACTTTCCCAAAGGCTGTGACTCCAATCACAGTCCCGTTAGTCCCGTTCTGAGGTGCAGGGTGGAGGTGGGCATAGGGGTGAGGCCAGAGCCTCTACTTGGAAGGTCACAGATCAGGTAGTGAGTGACACTGTCTTCCACCGGTATCCCCTCAACTTCTAGAAGTCTTTCCAGGAGTCACGTGACTGTCTACATTTGGGGGGGGGGGCTGGTACAGCCAAACCAAGGCTAGGTGGGTTCAGCGTGACCCCTTCCTGTGTCTATGTACTGGGATCAAATCCCACTAGGCAACACTGTCCTCAAAGCTGAGCAAGCATGCTCTGATAGAGAACTGGAACCCTAGAGTACTTAAAACAATGTACTGCGGGCTGGGGAGAGGGCTCAGCGGTTAAGAGCACTGACTGCTCATCCAGAGATCCTGAGTTCAAATCCCAGCAACCACATGGTGGCTCGCAATCATCTATAACCAGATCTGACGCCCTCTTCTGACACACAGGTGTATATACAGATAGAGTACTTAAATATACACAATAAATAAATTGAAAAGAAACGCAATGCCAATGTCCTTAAAAAGTAGGGTGATTTCATTAAAAAAAAATAAGCTTAAGAAAACAAATTTCAAAAGTTGACTACAGTTGGCTATTAAAGTCTGGGAACCAACTGGAAATGGTTGGAAGTAGCCAAGGAGCCATCCCAGATGACCGATGGATGGTGCTAACATTCCTTCTGATGCTCTCACGGTATTCGACGGCCAGTGAGGGATGTCTCCTGAGCGTGTGTTACTGATGAGCAAACTGAGACCCTAAAGACGGTATTTTAACCAGAGGACGTAAGGCTGTTTGTTAGAAGGATCACACACAGATCTGTTTGTTCCGTTCTGTAAATATGAGAATATGGAAGTTGAGCTCTTCAGTAAAATGAGCCCTAAGTAATGAACGCCAGGGTTCTCCACTAAGAAAAAAAGTTTCAAGTAAGGAGGGTTGAAGGGTCTAGCTAAGTGGTAGAGCATTTGCCTCGTTCTCGTGAGGCCCCGAGTTCCAAATTAGGCAAATAGAACTAGAATGAACTCTGTGTAGTGTTGGGTTGGAATCAGGAATGGTGGTGGGAATGGTTTTCACTAAATAAATATCCATATCCATATATACACACATATCCATATCCATATATACACACATATCCATATCCATATATACACACACAGACGGACAAACACAGAGGCATGAGTGTCCTTGCTCTGCCCACTCAGAAGCCCTACAGGCAATGACACCCAGCAACACCAGGCACATCTCGAGATTTTCTGGCTGGACCTTGGCCTCTCGGGTCCATTTGCCAGTAAAAGAAGACAGAGTTGTCTGAGAAGAGTAACTTGGGATGTGGCAAGGAGAGTGCCCGGTGAGCCTGGCTCATGTCATGGTGCTCCAGAGCAGGGAAGTATGCAGAAAGGGAGGGCCAAAACCTGTGGGAGTATTTGGAGGCCATTTCTATGGCTAACGCTGGGGTCATCTCAGTACTAAAACCAAGGCTGGACTATAACCTTGCTGTATAAGTAAGTCTCAACAGACAGTGATGGGGAGAGGGGTGTGGGACCTTGCATCGCTGACTGTGCAATGCTTCTTGGATCTGGAGTCTTTGTTGATCTGTACTCTAATCAAATGTTCATTTGCATTCATTGCCTGTTTCCCACCTATTAGAATATAGTTTTTGCATAAGTGGGGTTTGGGGGGGTCACATGCCCCAAGCATGTAGTACCTCATCAGTACCCACAAGAGCATCTGATCTGTGGTGTACGCTCAAATGTATGTATTGACTGAATTCTCTCTTCTTCCCTTTGCCACACCCATCTGGGACACTCACTTTTAGACCATTGAACACTAAACAGCAGCATCTCGAACCTCTGCCTCAGAGCATGAGCCTCATGTAGGTGGGCAGGGAGAGTCCCAGGAAAGCTGAACAACCTGGAACATTCTCCCAGGAAGAGTGCTTGGCAGACTGGGAGCCATCAGCCTGGCAGTACTTCGGATGGTTTTTCTTGCAATGGGGCACTCTCTGTGCGGCCACCCGGGAGGTGGCTTTAGGGAGGACAGCTGATACACACAGCATTGCTTTAATCGCAGCTGGAACCCTCCCATTCTAGTGAGGTCATTTGTGTCCACCTATGGTTACAGAAAAGGGACACAGACAGCACATCCATATTCTAGGGCTGCTGGGTAATGGTGCCACTCACCAAGTGGATTAAAGGCAACGGGGGATTGAGAGGACAGGTGATGTTTTGGGGAGCATATAAGTAAGTCTCAACAGACAGTGATGGGAAGAGGGGGTGGGGGGCTTGCATGGCTTGCTGTGCAATGCTTCTTGGGTCTGGAGTCTTTGTTGATCTTCAGTGTGTTGAGAGAGGCACTATAGAAAACTTCTCCTGGTGTTCCTGCTGGTTGGTTCTAGTTGTTCCCGCTGACGTGTGCCAGTCCAGCAGAGGCCTGGATGTTTCTGCTGGATCGTGCTGCTGCTGCTGCTGGTTTGTGTTTGTTTTCCTGATACTACCGAACTAGACTGCTGGTCTCCTGACAACGGAGATTGGAATTACCTCAAAGAACATCTAAATAGGCCCATGTCCCCTTGTCCTATTTACTATCTTTTCTCCTCCCCCTTTGGGTAGTGAGCTAGATTTAGGGTCAAAGCGTTTGAGAATCCCCATTAAAGTAGGTTTTGAAAACTCTAAGCCTACAGGAGATGCACTGTCACGGAGTTCTGAAGATCAGAAATCTAGATGTCCACAGGTCATGCGCCTTTGAAGATGGTCACCTCCTGGCTTCTGGGACTCAAGCCTCCACTGTCCCACAGTCGTGCCCAAGTCACGTACGTCTGTACGTGCCTCTAAGTGGTCCCAGTCTGGTTACATTAGGGCCCATCCTAATAACTCCATTATAGCCTGGGAACTTCTCTCAAGACCCTCAGAAAAAAGGGTCACACTCCAGAAATTGGATCACACAAACTCCTGGAATGGATGACACACTGGAGATTCTGGGTATTGAGACCTCAGCATATCTTTGGGAATGGGCGTCACAGATCAGCTTGTATCAACTGTAAGTAACTGCAACTCATGAAACACTGTGGCCAACGGGGGAGTTTTTCCATTTCATCCTCGATGCTCGTGTGTGTGTGTGTGTGTGTGTGTGTGTGTGTGTGTGTGTGTGTGTGTTTGTCTGAGCTCTGCCCAGGCTTTCCTGAAATGGGACACTGTCACGGAAGCTCACCAAAAAGCCAGCAATGGTAAACTCTGGTCACTCTGGTTCAGGGTCCCCCTCTGAGAGGTCCGTTCTTATTGCCTTTGGTTTGAGCTCCCCCTCCGGACCTGACATTTCATAGCCTGCAGACCTTCCAGTTATCTCCAGTCCCCAGACAGTTCAGAGCCTCTGGAAAGAGTGAGCGCAGAGTGGCTAATCCTTTTACGGTGGCGTCTGTGCTCTGAGCAGGAGTGGTCTGCAGGGATACCAGGGGCAGCTGAGCATGTGCAGTGTGTGCATTTGAGATCACTTACAGCTGGCAATAAGCGGGAGGATCATGGCCCAGGGCAGCTCCATACCACAGGAGGACTGGAGCATTGGATTAAATGAGGAGACTCACATCAACAGAACACATGAAGGGCCCAACCAGCCTTGCACTGAGTCACAGAGGATACAGAAATGCCTGCTTCCTGCCCTCTAGGCAATTATAATCTGTTTAGGACGCAGACATAAAACACAGGAGAAAGAGATGGCAAAGCAGTTAAACAGCAATTCACAGTCCTGCACCACCATTAACTGTCCAACGAACTGCAGCGGGGATGACAAACATTACTGGAATTGTGGACTAGGACGGATTATTTGGTTGTTCGTGGCACGTGGATAGATGCCTGCTGTCTTCCTGGGGGAAAGGAAGGGTTAACAAACGCTGCAGTTTGGAGAGCTCTGAGCACCTCAGTGTTTGTGATAGTAAGAAACTCCCATTTGCTGAGCACTTAGTCAGAAGGTAGCAATTCCCACACCTTAATGCTCATGCCTCCAAGTCTCTGTCCACCCCTTTCTATATTCTGTTATTAACTAAAGCCGACACTGGTGAACAAGACAGGTCCCACTCTCAGGACCTAACTGTATCAGTCAGTGGTTTATTGGCACGCACAGCACAGCTTGGTTTTGGAAACCTGGCTGGGATTTGAAGGAAAGAAGAGAGGACAGACACACGGGCACATGGACAGAAAGGCTGAGGTCGGATGGGCCATGCTGGCTCTGATGGGGAAGCACCAACTACATAAGAACCCAGAATCTCAGAGCATATATTATGTCCAGCAGGAGAGGGAGGGTTGGCTAGTCTTGGTGGGTAGTCTCTGTAGGGGAGCACTCTGGGGCTGTAGACGTCCTCGAAGAGGAGGCAGCCATCGTGACTTCTGTATACTTTGCAGACATTCCCACACAGAGGAAGGCTTTGCCAATTCTGGTGGGTCTGCAGTACCCGTCCTTATCCCTAAACAACACAGCCTCTGCTCCCCACAGTTTATTTCATATAATGAAGTCCAAATGATGGTGTATGTTGCTATGGGTGTCACCATGGGGCCGGTAAGCAGGAGGTAAGGGGGATGAAGGAGGGTCGGTGGGGAGGGGAGAGGTATCAGAATAGCTGCACCCCCAATTCATATGTGTATGGTTTCCTAAAATGGGGCCTTTGCAAGATAGGTAGGTCAGGACTACCATGGAGTTAGTGCCCTTACAAGAAGAGACAGAGAGACTGACTTTCTGCCTCTTTGCTTTCTATCATGTAAGGGTGCAATGAAAAGATAGCCACCTTCCAACCAGGCAGTCTCCCTCATGGGGCACCGGGTCTGTCAGCACCTTAACCTTGTCTGCCCTCCTCTCCAGCTGTGAGGGATAGTTGCTCATTTCTCCAGCTGCCCAGTCTGGTAATTCTTAAGTGCAGTCCCCAATGGCTGGACCAGCTCCCACTAGCAGCGCACGGCTTCCCAGTCACTCAGCATTCTTTCCAAGTTTGTTGGAGCCTTTTCTTAACAGTTGGTTTGTGTTGACTCTTAGCAGGCCGCTTTCAGAGCCTTGATTTCTCTAGGAAGCCTATAGGGGGGGAGGGGGGCATTGAGGAAGCCAGCCTTGATTGGGTCTGGGGGAGGCAGGCGCTTCAGAGCTGAGACGTGAGGGGGCCAGAGCATCCTTCTGCGGCAGCCCACCGGAGCCTGGGGTCTCTGCTGCAGAGGTGAGGCTTATGTCCCCACGAGATCACTCAAGATGAGGCACACCTTCTCGAAGGAAACCAGAGAAGGGGGCCTTGGATTCTTTAGTGGCCCCAGGTGGGAAGTCGTTTTCTTCTGGCTCATAAGGCAGCCATCTGTTCCGCTGTGTTTTACTACCTCCGTTCCTCAGAGGGCCCGGGGAGGCAGGCCCAGGTGGGCATGCTGCAGGGGGTGGATGCTCTGGGCTCTGACAGGAACCCGCAACGCCTTTACCTTCCCAACACACTGGCCAGGTGCAGCCTTCCAAATGCAGCGAGCAAAAAGAGATGCCAAAGCCCCAGTCAGGGGACAGCTGACCAACTAACCATCCCCCTTCTGCTGGACCAGAAACCCGGCCTGGAACAGTGTGACGGCTAACTTAGCAACTTGTCATGCCTGGAATGAGGGATCGCTTCCGTCAGATTGGCCTGTGATCATGTCTATGGGGAATTTTCTTGATTGCCAGTTGATGGAGGAGGGCCTGGCCCGGTGAGGGCAAAATTAGTCACAAACAGTCCAGGCTATGTGACGAGGGTCGCTGGAAGTCAGCCTGGGGGTAAACCACTGAGCGGCATGCTCCTGTGGTCTCTGCTTTATAATCCGGCCCTCAGTCCCTGCCTTGGTTACCCTGTAAGCTAAAATAAACCCTTTCCTCCTTAGGTTGCTTTTGGTTATGGTGTTCCTCCCAGCAACAGAAAGCTAACTAAGACAGACAGCCTCAGAGTCTTACCGGCTGGCCCCCTGTGGAAGAAGGCAGAGAAGAAGGTCAAGCCTTGTCTCAGACAAGTGCACATGGCAGGCAGAGGAGGGCTCCTGGGAGGGGGCAGGAGAGAAGACAGTGGAGGGGGTCTGGGCACAGCTTAGGGAAAGATGGATTCTTTTGTTTTGTTTTGTTTTTGACAGGGCTTCATCTAGTCTGGTTTCAAACTCCCTATGTAGCTAAGGATTATCTAGAACCTCCAACCCCCTGCCTCCACCTCCCCTGGGCTGGGATTATAGGTATGCGTGACCACGCCCAGTTTGATGCGGTACTGGAGATTAGACTGAAAGCTTTGTGCACGCTAGACAGGTAGGTGTTCTACCAACCGAGCTCCAGACCCAGCCTGTGGCTGTTGTTGTCGTGGGAGGACTTGTGTTGGAGAGGTTTCTCTGAAGGACTTGAGTTCTCTCCCCAGAGTTCAGATGCCTCTCATTAACACTGAAGAATGTGGGCACAGGGAACTCCTGTTTTCAAGGCAGGTGCACCAGGTTGGGCCCTACCCATATCTAAGTTATATATAGTCCCTTTTGAAGAGCAATAGAAACCCTGTTAATGCAAATTCTCTCTGTTCTGGAGCTCGGCACAGCTCCAGCCAGTCCATCACCACTACCCTCTATGGGAGGAGGGTTAGCTGTAGACTTCTCTGGTCTCCATCTCCTTGGGGGACACTCGGCTTTTGACCTCTTACTGCTTGGCTGAAAAAAGGTTGAGGGCTTAAACGTTTTTTAAACAGTAACTGTAGCACTTTAGGAAGCTGAGGCAGGAGGATCAGTGATATTGCTGGGAGCTGTAGACCAGCCTTGGCCAAAGACAAACGACAAAGTGAATGTGCCCAGGCAGTGGCGCACGCCTTTAATCCCAGGGCGTGGCTTAGTCCTCCATGCTTGCAGAGGGCCAGCTCCTACCATGTGATCAGAAGTCCCCATCACAGGTTCCACTGCCAGTTTCCATAGCACGGTCCAGTCCTCACACGTTAACAGAGACTCTTCTCAGGCAAAACATCCCAAGGGCTCAAAAATGACCTCCCAGAGTCCAAGAATTGCTGTGATGGCCTGGGCAGGGGCTTCCCTATACATGGCCAAACTTTTGTATCTAAGGGCTCCACACCCACTGTTTTAACCAATTTATGATTGAGAACATCAATACAGTATGGCCAATGGTGTTTGCCTTGTACTGGGTATAAACAGCCTAGAGATGGTTTTAAGAATATGGGATGATGCGTGTAGGTCATATGCAAACATCTTGCTATTTCATATATGGACTCTGCACAGCTGCTGAGATTGGTACCCAATGGGAAGGGATTTCCCCAGAAACCATCCTCCAGGGATACTGAGAGGTGACTATAGGCAGGCACCACTTCTGTTTCGGCTGATTCTTAACGTCAAGTTGACTGGATTTAGAATCACCTAGGAGATTGATGAGGGTGTTTCCACAGAGCACTGACTGAGCTGGGAGCCCATCACTGGGTGTGGGCTACACCATTCCATGTGCTGGAGGGCGTGGTGGGGAGGAAGGGAGAGAACACAGAAGTGAACTGAGTGTTGGTGAGGGGTTTTTGTTTTGCTTTTTGTTTTCTGTTTTTTGTCAACTTGACCCAAGCTGGAGTCATCAGGGAAGAACAAATTTCAATTGAGGAACCGTTTCCACCAGACTGGCCTGGGGGGGCATTTTTTTTTTTTTGATTGATGACTGATGTGGGTGGTCCCATGCCTGGGCAGGTGATGCTGGGATGAATAAGAAATTAGCTCAGATAAGCCTGGTCTCTGCTTTGGTTCCTGCTTCCTGGATCTTAGCTTAGGCTCCTGCCCCGACTTCCCTTCACGATGGACTGTGACCAGAACATGTAAGCCATATAACCCCTCTTCGGCTACTGTTAACGGTTAGCCATGGTAGTTTATCATGGTAATAGGGAGCGAACGAGAACCAGTTCTCCTTGACTCAGTGACTGCGCCCCAAGACATGAGCTGTTCACCTCTGCCAAGCACAGACTGACAGGCGTGACCGGGACTCTGGGCATGAGCCACAAACATTTCCTCCATTTAAAGCAGTTCTGTCCTTTCATTGTCACCTAGTGACAGACTTACAGTGGGTGGGGGAGGGGTCGGTTGAGGGCTGCTCAGTGCTGCCCTTGCTTTTCCCTCTTCTCCCCGGCCTCCTCTATCCTTCCTCCTCTATCCTTCTTTCAAATACATAACAAACGCTCCCTTTGTCCTGGGCTCTGCTTCTGGGAAGCCCAGGGCAACACAGGTGACAACCGTATCTGCCATCTGCAGGACTTGGCTGTGCCCTGGGCACTTACAGGAACTTGACGTGAGCCTCAAGGTGCCTTGCCACACTGCCCTGGAATGAGCTATTCCCAGGCTCGTTTGACAGGCGAGGACACAGAGGCTCAGAGATACTTGGCCCAAGGCCCAGGGTAGGCCAGTTGCTATCCAGAAGGACTCTTCTCTGAAGACCTCACTTTCAGAAGTGAGGGTTGGAGCTGGGACTGTGCTGCCTGGTCCTTTGCGGCCAGGGACCACTGACGCTTCATGGTGGTTAAGAGGACAGGGAGCATGGATAGGTGACCTTTCTATTCTGTAAGGCCATTTATACTTCATATGGTAGGAATCACTCATATACACCGCTAAGTGTTTGCTTGTTTTGAGTTAAGTCCCAGCCCCTGGGGGGGTGGGGCATCTGGAGGGATGCTGGATTGATTCTAGCAGACACTAACCAAACTCAGCATCTCTGGGAGTGTCTGGACACTCTGCTCTCGCCATGAAGCCCCTGCTGCCGGGGCCGGACAAAAAAGGGATGTGGCCAAGGTCCAGCTTTGGAGACCACAGTTGAGACTGAATAGCCAAGACTGGCTGAGGCTAGACCAGTGGGAAGGGTGCAGTTAAAAGGGTCAGCCAGAGACATAGTCAGGGAGAAGTTGAGGAGATAAGAGAGACACATGACACCAAGAATCTCTGGGACTCACTTGACCCCTGACCAGAGGGGCAACATTCAACTCTGAGATGACTGGCTTGTTTTCTGTCCTATACAACCTGGAGCATAGTACCTGCCACCTTCTTGGGTCACTAGCCCCCCTGAATAAAGCACAACTTGAGGACTCAGTTCCTGTGCCTGCTACAGGTGGTGGGCAGCAGGAACTCCAGAATTGTGGTTCTGCTTGTACGGATATGACCTCAGGTTGTGACCATACAGCCCGAGGCTATGACTGCCCTCACCATTATCTTCATAGACCAGTGGGGCAGGGAGGGAGTGACCCTGCCCTGGGCCACAGGAAGAAGCCCGAGCCCCTCCCACTCTTCACAGGGATGGCAAGGAGTAGGGAGGCTGGGAAGCCATGCGTCACCGTGCCACCAGCTTGTGACAGCGCATCCTCCAGTCTCAGAGCCCATCTCTGTCATACGCGGAGTAAATGGGTCTATTCCCCATGAGTTATCTGCTAGCCGGCAGCGCCATCCATCTGCTCATTAACACAATTAACGAAAAACAACTCCAACGAGCCTTCTGACTCCCAGCCCGGGGGCCTAGCTACATAGCGCGGAAATGACTCTTTATTAAGTCTGATCAAAGGCTTATTGTTCGGTACTTAGAGATCACGGTCTCTCCTCGCAGGCATGTGGCTCGTGAATAACAGTCCGATGAGTTTTTGATTTGGGTCCAACCAAAACCTTCCTTGGATCCATCTCTTCCTCACTTACACAGGCCTCCGTGGAGACAGCCGTGGGAGCCCGCCATTTTGTTTTCTGGGTCTGCTGTCTGCAGCAAGCAGCAAGCAAGGAAGAGATAGGTAGCTGTGGGAACAAGGCTAGGAGCCTAGACAGGATAAGGGCCTTAGTGATGAACACCAGGCCAAGTGCTGGGGTAGGGGGCGGGGTGTGTGTGTGTGTGTGTGTGTGTGTGTGTGTGTGTGTGGTCCTCCACTCCCTGTTGAGGCCCCCATAGCAGGGACCAATGGGAGAGAAAAGGAGGCCAAAGCCTAGCCTTAGAGACCACAGCTCCGGCAGAGCTGGCTCAGACCAGATGGTAGAGCAATAAAGAGGTTCAGCTGGGATGTCATGTCATTCTATAAATATTTATTAAGGACCTACTAAGTGCCAGCACGCTGTCAGACATGAAAGTCAGATGGTGAATTTAAAACCACAGTGCCTGCTCTTAAAGTGATTCCAGGACTCCCACCCAGTGGTGGGAGAGGGCCCTTCCTGGAGAGGTCACTGAGGGGAGGGGCCCTTCCTGGAGGACAGAGTCAAGTCCAAGGTCAAGGGTGCACCTGGTGAAGAGGACTGTGGGGGCAGGGTCCACCAGAGCCAGGAACAGAAACATCTTTGTATTTTGAGACTCTGCAGAGATGTGCTGCACATCTGGAATTGCAAATGGCAAGTCCAGCTGTGGCCTCTGCGGCCCATCTTTCTTCTTGTCCTCAGACTCTCATGTACTGGACATTGGCACCCAAGTACAGGAAGCCCTAGGGGGAGGGAAAAAAACAAGAAAGGTTCCTGTAAGCTGGGCATTGTGATGCACACCTGCAGTCCTAGACCCCTGGAGACTGAGGCAGGGGGACCACGAATTTGAAGTCAGACCTTTTAAGAAAGAGAGAAGAGAGGAGGGAAGGGTGGAGAGGGGGTGGGGAGGGAAATACAGACAGACAGACAGAGACTATGAAACCTTTACTCCAGAAAGATGCCAGCAGTGAAGAACACAAGGTCTAGTAGAGGCAGGAGTCAGTGTACGTTCTCATCCTGGCATTCCAGGCTGCAGCTCCCGGCAGGCCCTCATCGTGTCCTTTGTATCACCTAAGTTTTGTCCCCTTGGCAGAGGACATGAACTCCTCAGCTTCCAGGCCTCACTTGCTGTTCTCAAGTCTCCACTATCTAGAGGGGCGAAGCCCCAGGCCAGCCTGGACTCTCCCCACAGTGATCCGCCACTGTGTCTGGGGGTCAAAAGGCCATCATTAACCTCAAAATTCTAATGAACAGGATAATACACAATAAATCTTACAATCACTGCCCAGGTCGCAGACGCTGAACTAAAAGCTTCTATACTTGGCCCCTGACTTTCATAAAAAATCTAGGAAGTTTGGGCTGTACACAATGTACAGAGGAAAGACCCAGGGGCCAGCCGTGTGAATGGCTGCCTAGCCTTGCTCCGAGTAGCGACTAGGTGGATGTCGGCTACAGGCCACAGCATCTCCAACGGGGTCCACACATCTGCCAGCCCTTTATCTCACCTTGGACATGCTGCTTAGAGAGAGAACTAAGACCCAGGGTTCAGATGGACCACACATCAGGTCACCACAACAGTAGTCAGGAGACTGAAAAAGCAGATACACTTCTTGCTGTATTGATGGAGTCAAACTCTGTCCTCATGTCAGATGGGACTGGACCCAGCTATCTATCACTGGGCATAAGAAGCTAGATACGAGAAGGAACAAGTCTAAGAAGTGCTAATACACATACACATATATATGCATATATAAAATATACACATATGTATATATAAAACAATATATTAATACCTTATATTAATATATGATATATTAACATACTGTGTTATATACATATAATATATATATATGTATATATAAAATGTTAATATATATAATAAGGAAAAGAAATTAGCCTTGATACTAGGAGGACAGTTGTCAGATGTGAAGACATTGAAGAAAACTGCGGTCATTTCCTGGTAGCCCTGTCCCCTGATGGCCAGCCTCTGCAGTTAGGTTGCTCTCTCTACATCTGAACCCGAGGCCTCGAGGCCTCCTCCCAGACATAGACACTAATAAAGGGTCTATACCACACACTGACCCAAGAGATTCCATTGTCATTTGCACTGTGGTTTTGCCTCCCTGCTTTGTGAGGATCTTAGGAAGATGCTCTAAAAAGGAAATCTGGTCGCCCATGATCAGGGAGGCAGAAAGGTGTTTCTATGAATTATGCCACCCGTCTCATATTTATGAAAACACTCAAGTCCACAAAGTAGAATCCACTGGGGGCTGGGCACCTTGTGAAAGCCCAATCCAGTCTCCCAGTCTCTTTGGAGTGCTTATTTAGCCATTTAAATTATGTGTGTGTGTGTGTGTGTGTGTGTGTGTGTGTGTGTGTATGTATATATATTTTTTGAGACAGGGTTTCTCTATGTAGTCCTGGCTGTCCTGGAACTCACTTTGTAGACCAGGCTGGCCTCGAACTCAGAAATCCGCTTGCCTCTGCCTCCCAAGTGCTGGGATTACAGGCGTGCACCACCACCGCCCGGCTAAATTATATTTACATGTATGTATGTATGTATGTATGTATGTATGAATATATGTATATATGTACTTACATATGTATGTATGTATGTGGTGTGTGTATGTGTGTGTGAGACAGACAGACAGAAAGAGAGATACACACACAGACACCTCTTGGTGCATGCCTGGAGATCAGAGGACAACTTGTGGGGGCAAATGCCTTCACCCCTGACCATGGGTCATTCATACACACACACACAGACACACACAGACACAGACACACACACACACACACACACACACACACACACACACACATGACCCCTGACCCATCTCGAACCTTTTAAATAAACTTCTCTTTGAACTGTCTCTGTCTCTTGAATAAATTCAGACAGATCAGAGCTAAAAGACCCCAGGCTAGAGAGATGGGTCAGTGGTTAAGAGCACTGACTGCTCTTCTAAAGGTCCTGAGTTCAATTTCCAGCAACCACATGGTGGTTCACAACCATCTGTAAAGGTATCTGGTGCCCTCTTCTGGTGTGTCTGGAAACAACTACAGTGTACTCATATAAATTAAAAAAAAAAGAAAAAAAAAGAAAAGACCCTGTAACACCTGTAACAATCTGAGAGCTAAGGCTGTACATGTCTGAAACAAACACACAAACAAACAAACAAACAAACAAACAAACAAAGAAAAGAAAACCTTAGGGAAAGAAAAGACAAACCAAGCCGAACCCCAGAGCCCTGGAGACAAGTCCAAAGCCCAGCTGTGCTCGAGGGTGGTAATGGCCTTCAGACAATTTAAAAGGGGTTTACAGGGTTATAGCGCTTCTTCAGAATGAGGTGCTCTAAGCTGCATTTGGGGTACAGCTCTTCCACTTACGCATCGAAAAGCAGACTGAGGCAGTAGCCCAGCGCTGGAGTGTTTCCCAGCATGCGTGAAAGCTAGCACGACATAAAGTCAAACAAACAAACCAAACCCAGGGAACCTTTAGGACTTAGCAATGGCCCTTGGAACATGACCTGGTGGCAAGGCTGGGATTTTCAAAATGAGCCTTTTACAGCTCCAGGCTGTGTCAAATACCTCCTATGCAATAGTGACAACATCTGTGGGGTTTGCATATGTAATTAGTGTATTTATTATGTCTGACTCCTAGGAAATGGCTGTAAGATTTATCATACCTTACCATGTTTATCATAATTTTGAGATCAACCATGGCCATTGACCATTAAAGACCATGATGAATCCCTGGGAAAGAATTGGACTCGGCCCAGTTCCCACCCCTTTAGCTAATGGAACCGCAAGAGCACCGAGAAAGCAAAGCTCAGGAGCTCACGATTCTGTGTCCTTTGTCAAGGAGAGACAATTTAGAGATTTAGAGGGTACAAAGGACATTTATTTATGAGGCCGCCAGGGAGCTGCAGCTTGTGTGTGTGTGTGTGTGTGTGTGTGTGTGTGTGTGTGTGTGTGAGAGAGAGAGAGAGAGAGAGAGAGAGAGAGAGAGAGAGAGAGAGAGCCCAGGTACCCACAGAGCCAAGAGGTGTCAGATCCTCTCCAGCTGCAGGTACATTTCGGGCACCCATCATGGGGCCTGGAAACAGTCTACGGTCCTCTGAAGGAGCAACACTTGCTCTCAGCCACGGAGTCATCATCTCCCGCCAACCACCACCCCCGCTTCATCTTCATGTCACTTCTAAAGGACATTCAGAGGCTTCCTGGCATGTTTTAATTACACTCTGTCCTCAGGCAGTCTCACGGCTGCAGGACTGAATCGGAACTGTCCTCTGAGCAGTGGCTCACAGGCTGCCCAGTTCCTACCCCTCCCACCACCTCTACAGCCCCACCGGACCCTCTGACCTTGTGGATCTGGAAGTCGAGGTCGTGGAGCTGAATCCGCCTTGGCAGAGGGAGGGGGAAGCCCTTGGCCAGCTCATCTGTGGGTTGACAACATCATTGAGGAAATGTCGATGACTGACAGAGACAGACAGATTTTTTTTTTTTTTAACCAAAGGCTCATCACTCTATATGTGCTTGAAGGAGTGTGCTCCCACTCAGTGATTACCTAAGACTGTGAGCTAGGTGTTATCACGATTCCCATTTTACAGATATGGAAACGGAGGCACAGGGTGGCCAAGTAACTTGTCCTAGTTCCCAAAGCCAGAAAACGGCAGATTTCAACCTAAACGGCTGAGAAGGCACCTAAGCAACTACCCGTGGTCTGATGGAGGAAGTGGCGGGTACGGAAGAACATAAGAGTGAAAAGAGGACCGGTGTGCGGCTCTCTGGCCTCTCCCGCCTGCTTCCTGTTGTAGCCTGTGATTGCATGTCACAAAACTGGGCTTGGGTCTCACATTTTACTTCACTATGGAGATGGGCAGTTTACTGGAAAATGTATATTCAAGGTGGTTGCCTTGTCTTACGATGACCTAATCCTGGTGGGCACTTCCAAAAGTCTCTCCTTCTCCACGAGGAGTTTACTGTACATCAAAGACTTGTCTCAATCCCAAACCCCTGTGGAGCCCCAGAAGAACGTGAGGTTGCTTTCAGTATTCCATCCCGCGGTGGCCATCAAAGCTCTGCGGTGACAGCTCAGGCTCACTCAGTTCTCAGGAGACCCTGGTTTCCACTCCGGTGCAAACACTCTCTCCCCAGGAGTGGGACCAACTCCAGCCCCGGGAAGGCCCAGAGCCATTCTTACCGTTGACATCAGGGTAGAGGCTGTTGATTAGGTAGTAGTTGAGGAATGCCTGGAACAGGTTCACCTGGGGGAGAAGGGAAGCGGGTCAGGTGACCATGCAGCCATGGTGTGCCCCAGTAAGCAGTTTACCTCAGCCCACGTGAAAAGGGTGGAGTTGACTACAAATCTTTACTCTTCTAATCCCAGCACTCAGGAGGCAGAGGCAGGTGGATCTCTGTGAGTTCAAGGCCAGCCTGGTCTACAACGTGAGTTCTGGGTCAGCCAAGGCTACATAGTGAGACCTGGTCACAAAACAAAACAAAACAAAACAAAACAGAACAAAACAAAACAAAACCAACTACTCACCTTAATCTAATAAGAGGTAGCTTAAGGACTTTTTTTTCCCCTAGAAAAATTAAACTACAGGAGACTCTGGGGTTTTCTACCAATGGAAAGCACCTGTCTACTAATGAACCCAACACAGACAGAATTAGACCCGGGAGATGGGGAGAGGCTATTGATACACAGACCTGAGCACCTGCATCCAGCTCTACCTGAAGTGCCCACTCTTATTTTTTTGTGGTGGTAATTGTCTTATGTGCATGTGTGTTTGTATGGAAAAATACATGTGTGCAGGTGTATGTGCACACATGTGTGCACATGTGTATGTGTATGCATTCATGCATGTGTGTGCACATGTATGTGTGCACATGCACGTGTGCCCATGGGTGCCCACATGTGTGTGTGTGTGTGTGTTTGTGTGTGTGTGTGTGTGTGTGTGTGTGTGTGTGTGTGTGTTTGCATTATGAAAGACAAAGATCAGCCACAGGTGTCATGTCTCAGGAGCCATCAACCTTATTTTCTGAGACAGGGTCTCTTACTGGTACCCAGGGCTCACTGATTAGACTACACTGGCTGGCCAGAGGGCTCCAGGGGTCCTCCTGATCCCCTTTAGCACTGGGATTACCATGTTTGGCTTTTTACTTGTGTGTTTGGGATTTGAGCTCAGGTCCTCATACATGGTAAGCACATTGCCAACTGAGCCCTCTCTTAAACCTCACCTTTTGTTTTTCGTTACAAGATCCTGTGAACCTCACCTCTCTGCTCAAGACAATCTGAGGGGGATTTCTTTTCATTGCAGTTAAAATAATTCTGCCCAATAGCCAACCTTATATTGGGCCATAATTACCCATCGGCCCCGTCTTGCATCTCTGAGGGGTTCTACCGGGGCTCTGGGCGGAGAACTGCTCTTCTCTATTCCCATTCCTATTCTGGGTGCTATGGCAACTGCTTCAGAAGCATCGCCGATTAACTGGCCTCTTAATCATGTGATAACTAAGGACGGTGACTCACATTGAACATGCCGACTCTGGATTCGATCAGTCTCACTTGTGCCCTGTAAGAAAGCGGAATCGCGGGCATGAGCACCCTGCACCAGCGGAGGGTCCAGAGAGGAGGAGGCGCTGGTGCTAGAGGGGGCAGGAGAATCAGAGATGCAGCAGTGGTGGGAAGATGGGTGGGGCCGGGGAAGTGTCGAAGTGTTTTGTCTTTAGCTTTTTGGCAACCCAATACATATGAGATCTGAAATTCACGGACTAAGAAAAAGTAGCCATTCAGACATTTGAAACTTGTCGGGCAGGACGGGCAAAAAAGAACTAAGCCAACCAGAGTACGTACTATTTATATTTCCTTCCCAAATGGCAAGCCCTCAACATTGAAAGGGGTGTTGCATCCCAACCATACCCCAGTCACAGAGTCCAGATGGAGCCTGGCTGGGAGCCTATGCACAGCCCTCCCCACCCCCCCCCCCCCCCCCCCATGAAGCCCATCCCCGTAGAGGATACTTACTTGTCTGGATGCAGCATGCCCGTGACCTTGCTGTTGTTGAAAGTTAATGAGGCAAACATATTAGTGACCTGGAAGAGGCGGGAGAAAGAAGCAAGCTTTAATGATGGTGGTTCTGATGCTGGGGTTGAGGGCGGGAACTGGCAGCCTAGAAAATTCGCCCACTGGCTTACAGCTTCCCACTGCATTCAATGTGTTGATCAGTAAGTGACTGAACTTAGACATGATCAGGTTTACTTGAAATTACTGAGGATCACAGAAGATAAGCTTTGAACAGTGTACCAAGAGAAGACCTGGCACCTGCAACCTTACTCAGCTCTGAGAGGTCATGGCCAGCTACCCCAGGACCTAGCTCAGCTTTAGTCATGATGACTATGAATTCTATTTTATTGAAAAACAATCTGATATCATCAGCAACACTCTGAAAGGCTGGCACACCCTCTCTGAGGGACTGCCCTTCAGAAGTTTGGCCTTGTTGAGTTTGAAGCCTAAAACAAGACAGCAAATTCTTCATCCACTGTGCAGAGTCTCTGAAATCTGTGCCCATTAGCCAAGGGCCATTAAGAAAGAAAAACACGAGCCGGGCGTGGTGGCGCACGCCTGTAATCCCAGCACTTGGGAGGTAGAGGCAGGTGGATTTCTGAGTTCGAGGCCAGCCTGGTCTACAGAGTGAGTTCCAGGACAGCCAGGGCTACACAGAGAAACCCTGTCTCGAAAAACCAAAAAAAAAAAAAAAAAAAAAAAAGAAAGAAAAACACTTTTAGTATTTAATTTAGAAGGAATTTAGTTCAGGGGAATGATTATGAGGGTGAAGGGACCTTAAGAAAGCCACATCATCATTTCTCTGCAGCCCATCCCCCACCAAAAAAAAAAAAAAAAAAGCATAGGCGGTTACTCAGTACTTAGTGAAAGCAGGAGTCCAGCCAGTATCCTGACAATGCTGCCATTGGCTGATAAAGCTGGAAGTCAGAATGCAAGGGAGCTTGGGAGATGTAGTCTTCAAGGATCAGTGACAAGGCAGAGGCAACAGGACAAAGACTCACCACAACCCCGACTTAGCGGGAGACACACACATAAATAAACAAATCTTCAAATAGCTACACAAATGCCTGGGCAATAAGCACCATGAAGAGAATGAATCGAGTGCCACAAACTTAAAAATACAAATTGCAAGGCAGATCGGCTGTAAGAGGAGTCCAGAAAGCCCTCTCTGGGGTTGTAATTTATCGGTTGAGAGCCCAGGAGAGAAGAAAAGCCCTCGTGAAGGGGAACAGCATTTGGGAAGGCTCTGAGCTTTTACCACCCCAAGCCGGAAGACAGGTTCCCGGGCGGAACTGGGCAGGATCACAAAGCCTTCAATCTCCATCTGCGGGACCAAGGACAGATTCCCAGGGCTGACATTCAGAATCGGGGCCGAGACCACTGTTCCGAGGAGCTCCAAGTTCATGTTGGGGTACTTTCTGGTTATCTGAGAGTAGAATGTGGAGATCGATCATGTCAGAAGAAGGAAACAGGGCCACAGAGTCTAGAGTAGTGGTTTCTAACCTGTGGGTTGGGACTCCCTCAACAAACATCTTATCTCCACAAATATTTATATTACAATTTATACAGCAGCAATATTACAGTTATGAAGTAGCAACAAAAATAATTTTATGGTTGGGGGTCGCTATGACACGAGGAACTGCATTGCAGCTTTAAGAAGGAGATCCAGGGGCTGGAGAGATGGCTCAGAGGTTAAGGGTAACGGTTGTTCTTCCAGAGGTCCTGAGTTCAATTCCCAGCAACCACATGGTGGCTCACAACCATCTGTAATGGGATCTGATGTCCTGTTCTGACATACAGGTGTACATGCAGATGTAGCATTCATATACATTAAATAAATAAATAAATAAATAAATAAATAAATATTTGAACAATAATTAAAAGGAGATTTGCTGCTTTAGAGGGAAAACATAAAGGGGACACTTTAGGGCTGGTTGTATTTTCCACAAAGTGTGTAGTACCTTGTAGAATTCAATTTGGGACAAGACTGGGGAGGGTGGAGTTGATGGAGGAATATATTCCCATGAGCCTTTGGTTCTTTTTTTTTTTTTTTAAAAGATCCATTTATTTATTATATATGAGTACACTGTAGCTGTCTTCAGACTCACCAGAAGAGGACATCAGATCCCATTACAGATGGTTGTGAGCCACCATGTGGTTGCTGGGATTTGAACTCAGGACCTCTGGAAGAGCAGTCAGTGCTCTTAACCACTGAGCCATCTCTCCAGCCCGAGCCTTTGGTTCTATAACTAGAGATTCATCTGTTATTGTCAGGGGAGTTTGGGAGCTGGGGGAGGTGGGCTGCACGTCTGTGAGAACACAGTAGGTGGTCCCTTTCCTGGGTGACAGCAAGAAGAAGGTAGGGCTGTCAGGAGCCAAGGGATGACGGAGCCTGTGTGTGACCAAGGAACTACCTGGGACAACTCTGTGACTCTGAGGAGGCACAGGGCCTGACAGTGCAGGACTCAAACATTCAGTTCCTTTCTGAAAATTTAATTTGTTTTTAAGTTTCTTCTATTGTATGTCTGCAAGTGCTTTTGCTTACACGTGTCTATGCACACCACATGCATGCCTGATGCCCACAGAGGTCAGAAGGGGGCGTTGGATCCCCTGGAATGGAGTTCTGGATGATTGTGAGTCACTGATTGTGTGGGTGCTGGGAACTGGACCCAGTCTTCTGTTTAGAGCAGCAAGCGCTCTTCTCTGCTGAGCCATCTCTCCAGCTCTGACTTCTCAATCCTTTCTCATTATTTTAATTCCTCTCTGCACAGTGCTCTAGCCTTCTCCAAGGTGTGGTTTGAAGAGCTGAGAGAGGAGAGCTATCTGGGGGACCAACTGCAGTAACACACACAAAGGTCTGGGGGCAGCAGAACTAACACTGGTGTCATCAAAAGCTGCAAACAACCCACACGTTCTTCTCCTGGGACTGTATCTGCACAAGGAGGGGTTGTCTTGCTGTGACCACAGGGGGAGGGAAGCTACTCCCACAGACAGGAAGGAGGGAGCTTGCAGAGCACAAAGGTCTGCATAAAAGAACTGGTGGGACGGGGTGCCCGCAGCCTCCGATAGACTATACTGCACAGTGGTTAAGGGCATATTAACCACTGGTTCCTGCAGAGGACTTGGGTTCAATTCCCAACACGTGCATGGAGCCTCACAATCTCTGGGACCTGACACTGTTGGGGAACCAGGGGGCTTTCCATGCCAAGTGGGTGCCAGGGGCAAGCAGGGCCCCGGTAGCTCTCCCTGAGTCACCTTTTACATCTTTGGGATTATGAGACATGAGAATTCCTTTTCTAGTCAGAAAAATGTCAGCACCGGCTGTACTGGTGCGCATCTCACCAGCCTCTAACTCTGGGTCAAGCAGAGAGGGTCCCACAGGCTTTAGAAACTCTGGCAAACAGGTGGACACAAGTTGTATCCATGGAGGGCGGAAGGGGCTTTACCTGGGGAGTGAAGGGACGGAAGGCCTTGGTGTTCAGCCGGATGTTGGAGTCAGGCGGTAGCTGCAGCAAGAAGACAGGAGGCATTTAGGGAGGATTTCGTTAGAGCTCTGAGGAGAACTGTGGAGATGGAAGAGTTAGTCACTGCTCATTGCTCTAACAAAATACCTGACAAATGCAACTTGAACAAAGGTTATTTTGGCTCACAGTTCAAAAGTACAGTCCATCATGGTGGGAGCTTGAGGCAGCTGGTCACCCCGCGTCCACAGTCAGGAAGCAGAGAGCGGCGCTGGTGCTTGGCCCACTCTCCCCATTCAGTCAGGACCTCAGCCTACAGAATGGTGGCGCCCACAAGTGGCTGGGTTCCCACCTCGGGTTACCCGAATCTGGGGACTCCCACACAGGGCTTTGTCTCCTTAGTGATTCTCGATCCTGTCAGGCTGACAAGCAGCATGAACCGCGACCCTGGGGGAAGGTCAAGACTATCTTCTTCCTGCGGTCCCGTTGCCTTGGCTACCATGAGGCCTCTGTCTTACAGAGTGTGGGAATCTCCTGGGGCTGGGGGTGTAGCTGCGAACCTACGGGCATCCTTCAGAGTTCTCCCATTTGAGACAAGCTTCTGGCTGGTCTGTGTGACTTTGGGCTGGGATTTTCATGCATAGAGCACTCTGTGAAGTAGGTGGGACACGAAAGTTCTGTGGGGAATGGGGAGAATCCAGCTCCAGGACAACGTTGTCCATCTTTGCCAGGGTGATCACTCTGTCCCCACCATCTTGACATTGCTTACAGACCTCAACTCTTAATAAGGAGCTATTAAAAAAAAACAAAAACAAACCAAAAAGCAAACAAACCTTTTGAACCCTAGAAAACCTAAAAGAACCGAGGGGATTATAAGGTGTGATTTACTGTGAAAGCCACTCTCCTGTCTGTAAATCCCACTGGCAACCGGTACCTCAAGGTATGTATGAGGAAGACATGTTTTATTTCTTTCATTCCAAGTCACTAAATTAGGTACCCTCTTCACTTTGGCTTCAGGGAAGCTCCCAGACAGATTTGTGATTTAAAAAAAAAAAAATCTAGTGTTGTCATAATTGTCATTTACTTTGTTCTTTATTTCCTTTCTCTGTAATGTGACTTTCCCTCATCCATTAATTTTTAAAATATTTAATATTACATATATATGTATATATACATATATGTATATGTGTATGTGTGTGTGTGTGTGTGTGTGTGTTGTGTATGTACATTTGTTTGCATGCCAGAAGAAGGTATTGGATCTCACAGGACTACGGTTATAGATGGTTGTGAGCCACCATGTGGATGCGGGGAACTGAACTCAAGACCTTTGGAAAAGCAGCCAGTGCTCTTAACCACTGAGCCATCCTTCCGGCCCCCATTAAATTATTTTTAATAGACATGCAGGAGTTGGGGACAAGAGAAAAATACGACTTAGACTAGACCTAGACTAGAAGGTCAACGAGAGACACACAGACAAATCTTTGATAGTTATTTGGGAGAAAGAACTTTGGCCTTGAGTTTTCTGGTGACCCGAGAAACCAATGGAAATTATGCTAATATGTTTTTCTGGTCTTGATATTTGCTTAGCTATAACTCACTGCTCTCCTAGTGGAAGAAAAACAGAATGGGTGGGAGGATGGGCCATGCTGTCCCGGGAGCACGGTGAAGCCCACATTCTCACCATGTCATCTGTGATGGAAAAGTTCAGGTAGCCGGCCTGGTGATAAACCCGGCTGGCAATGTTGAAGGCCTGATCTGAGATGGCAAAGTAGACCATTTGTTTACTGTCCTCAGGTAGGTTCATGGCCGGAGTCGGGGTGGTGACTGGGGAGCGGTGATTCCGATTAAAAATTTCACCCTGGAGAGAGAAATGGGGACAGTCTGTTTAAAGTCTATCCCATGGCTAGCCATTGAGCTCAGGGGTTTCCTACCTGGTTGATGAGGGGTACGGACTTGGAAACACCATCCTAAACTGACCCTCTAATGGTGAACTCTTTTAGGTAAACTGTGTCTCTTCCTGCATAAGGGCCCCGGAAGTGCTTGCTTTCCAATGGAGACAACAGGATGTGTGTTGGTCAAAGCTGGTCTGCCCCACCCAGTTCTGATACCCTCCCGCATCAGGGCGGGCAAGGTGCCAGAGGCAGCGTCGGGGAGGGCTGGTGGGAGTTTTGAGGCTGAGGGTGATATAGAGGCATCCTGTGCGACTCCCACTTCTGAGACCACTGCCCGCTGCCTACTACTCCATAACTCTGGGCCCCGTGCACAGCAAGAACCACTAAACATGAGGATAGACCTGAAGTTAGGGAGCAGGTGACCCGAGAATGGGTACTGGCCTATGTCCTGCCACTAACTCCCGCTCCTGCCCCCTCACCTTAAACATCACATCCAGCACCTGGGCCTTCGCTTGGGGGGCCGCCACCAAGCTGTAGTCAATGCCCAGGACACTGTCGATCTCCGCTGTGACTGTGAATTAGAGCAGGAACAGAGTGAGGGACAGAAGTGGGGCCAGGCGTGGCCCTGTCAAGTAAAGAAGAGGGAGCGCTCACTGTGTCTCTAAAGAGCCTCCGCCTGGGGGCTGGAGAGAGAGAGGGTCAGAGGACCAGAGTTCAATTCCCAGCACCCAGGTCAGGTCACTCACAACTACCTGTAACTCCAGTTCCAGGAGGGTCTGACTCCTTTAGCCTGTCAGAGCATCTGAATTCATGTGTACACACACACACACACACACACACACACACACACACCACAGACACCACACACACACACACCATACATACATATACACACATATACATACACAATATACACACCATATACAGATACACACACATCACACACACACCATATACACATACACACACAAATACACACACATACACAACAAATACATGCACATACGCACACAAATACACACATACACACATCACACACACCATATACACATACACACACAAATATACATACATATACACACAAACACACACACACAAAGACACATACATCACACACACACACCATATACACATACACACACAAATACACACACATACACAACAAATACACACACATACACATATGCACACAAATACACACATACGCACATCACACACACCATATACACATACACACACAAATACACACATACACACACAAATACACACGCACACACAAATACACATACACACACACCATATACACACACAAATACACACACACACAAATACACATATGCACACAAAAACACACATACACACACACACCATATACACATACACACAAATACACACACATACACACATCACACACACACACACCATATAAACATACACACACAAATATACACATATACACATACAAATACACACACATACACACAAATACACACATATACCCATATCACACACACCATATACACCTACACATACACACACACACACACACACAAACACACACAATTTAAAATAACAGAAGTTAATCTTATAAAAGATCCTCCACCCATGCATCCCAGCCCCCAGGCTCTACCTCTCTAACAACGGGACAAGGTAGAATTCTCCACTCCTGTGGTGGACAAGCGTTGGTGGGGTGAGAGGCTCAGCCTCAGGCATAAGCAGTTTCCAGGGCTGGATGGTCACAGCCAGCCAGAGGGACACACACAAAGACCTTCATGCTAAGCAGAATGACCAGGGGAAGTCCAGATAGTCCCCATGGGCCTGGTGGGAAAATCCCTTCCATGGCCCCGGTTGAGTGAATGTTCTATGTACAGTCAGCTGTGCCAGCTTCAGCCTCCGTTGAAGGGGTGTTAACAGGTGCCACCCAGGGCCAGGGGCCTCACTATAGAATACGCAGACTCTGTCAAGGGCAAACTTCCCGTATGCACCCTGGAACATGGACTGGAAACCTCGCTCCTCAGATACACTGTTGAATGTGGGCAAGAAGCAAAAGCAGGGTACTCCCTGCTGCCTGGTGACCATAGCAAAAAAAAAAAAAAAAAAAAAAAAAAAAAAAAAAATAGCAAACTTTTGTCTGTGGTAGTTTGAGTAAGAACAACCCCCACGGGATCATGTGTTTGAATGCTTGTCGCAGGAGAGTGGCACTATTCGAAAGGATTAGAAGGCTTGGGAGGTGTGTCCCTGTTGGAGGAGGTGTGTCCCTGTTAGAGGAGGTGTGTCCCTGCTGGAGGGGGGGTGTCACTGGGGGTGGGGTGGGTGGAATTTGAGATTTAAAAAACTCATGTCAGGCCCTCTCTGTGTTGTTTACTGATCAGGATGTAACTCTCAGCTGCTCCAGGACCTGCCTGCGAGCCACCATGCTCCCTGATCCTCTGAAACTGTAAGCAGGCCCCCAATAAAATGCTTTCTTTCAGAAGAGTTGCCTTGATCTTGGTGTCTCTTTTTCAGCAATAGAACAGCGACTAACACAGTGTTCATTGGTGGGGGCCGATAAAATACCTGAGGGTGCTCTCAGCAGTGGGACTGACCTCCTGTGATAAAATACCTGAGGGTGCCCTCAGCAGTGGGACTGACCTCCTGTGTGAAAGATAGCCTTGGAAGGTCTGGGAGAGTCTCAGGAGACAGTGAGAATCCACTGATGTGCTGCACAGAGCTGACACCTGCTGAGGACTGTGACCGAAGGGGACTTCTTGGTCTGGAGACTGTCGGTGTTTACGATTTCCGTATTTCTCTCCATCAGTATATTTGAGTTAAAAGAAGGATTTGTTTTTGAGACAATGTCGTGTAGCCCAGGCTGGCCTGTAGTTCCTTATGTACTAAGGGTTAGCCTTGAGAACTCCTGGCCTTCCTGATTCCACCTCCCAAGTGCTTGCATTACTGGAGTGAGATCCCACGCATAACAATAAAAAGCCGCTTGCTGACACTGACACTTCTTCACCGGAGACCCAGGCCACAGGCCACACCACTGACAGTGTGTGGGGTCTGGAACATTCACCCAACCAGGGTTGTGGAGCAGGGGACAGTTCAGACCAGGGCACGCTTGGTTCAGGCTTCCAGACTGTCTGTCTGTCTGTCTCTCTCTCTCCCTATATATACTGACATAGAAGTTTCACCAAGTCATTCAAATGTAAAGATCCGAATAACACTGATACTGTATATACTGAGAGGTGAATATTCACACTTAGGCATGCACACACATACTCAGACCATCCACCCAAGGTCATGGGTACCTCGTGGTAGAAACCCTGGGGAGAGAGGAGGATTTTAAATAGCTACTTTCTACTCTTTGGTCTCTCTGAGTATTTGACAGGATTCTAATATTGGCTTATGGAAAATGAAGAGAAATAGAGACACCGTTCCCCCCCCCCCAGGGTGTGTGTGTGTGTGTGTGTGTGTGTGTGTGTGTGGTGCCCTACCTGGCAGAGTTTGGAGATAGGGCTGCAGGTCAGAGGTCACAGACTTCTGGATCATCTCACAAACCTGAGAGGAAGAGGAAGGGAAAAGCTGAAGTCTGCCCCTTTGGAATCTCTTGGTGACATTTGCTCTGCGCTCAACTACCATAAATAACCATAACCACTTAGCAGATGCCAGGCACAGCCGAAGCACAAGTAATTAAAAAAAAAAATCCTATCAGCCCCGACATGGATTCCAACAGGGTCGGAGGGGACTGTTCAGAGCGAGCCCAAGGCTGGCCGTCTGCAGAGGGAAAAGCGCTGGTGGGAGGTGGTCTGGGAACCGCCACCACTACAGGCTTCTTAGGGGAGGAAGCGGCAGGAACTCTGAGTGAACAGCTGGCCCTTTAAGTAGGCATAGGGGGTCCTACAGTCGCCCCCTGCTGGCTGGCGCTGGGTGGTGACAGCTGCTGCAGCCCCTGCCTCCTGAGTATTTCTAGGAAACCCAGTGGTCACGTCTATGAACCACTTACAATTTATTGCCACCAGTGGAGCCATGAGCTTCTTAAAAGCAGGAAATATGTTTCCAAGCCCGTTTGCTGTCCTGGCTGCTGTAATAACCTGAGTTATTTATTATATAAACCAATGAAATATGACCGAGAAGAAATGTTTAAAAAAAAAAAAAAGTAGATTTTCTGAAAGACAAGATGCTAACCACACTGCTCCCTCTGGACAGCAGAGAAGGCAGGAAAAGGGTCTTAAATATAGAGATGGGGGTTGGTGGGGTGGCTCAGTGGGTAAAGAACCTTGTGACCAATCCTGGGAGATGTGGGGGTACAGCTGGGGAGCTCAGCCCCACCTAGGAGTGTTCCTTCTTTGGAGAGACAGTATCCCCTCAAACCCCCAACATCCTGAGCCTGGGTACTCTATTCTTTCAGAGACCTGAGTAGGTGTGGAGGGGAAACAAGGCATCCTTGGTCCCAGATGCCTAGCAGGGCCTTCTGGAGGCGTGGAAGCACCGCGCCTAAGGGGGCTGCACGGAGGAGGAGGCCCTCGGCGTTTACATCCTGATCAGTACCCACCGGCCCTGCCACCCCTGCCTCTCCGTGTTCTGCCGGCTCACAGGACCGTGTTAGCATGTCTTCCAGAGTATGGCTTCCTAGCTCTGAGGGTTCAGAAAGTGCCTTCTACCCTAAGCAGGGAAGAGCAAGTCCTGTGGCGGCCACAGATGAGAGCTTACAGGAAGGAGGAGTCTGAAAACTCAGAGAGAACAGGGGCCAAGCTCTCTAGACCTGCAACTCTTCCAAGACACTCAGCTCTTCCAAGGCCTTTGGCACAAGCGGCCGCACTGCTAGGATGGTTCCCGCCCTGCTCTCGCCAGGCAGCACCGCTGGCTTATACACTCCTCTGAGCCTCTCTAGCTGCACTTTCAAAGTCTGAGGGCCAGCCCAGTTTAGTGTTGATGCTTATAACCTCAGGAAGATCTCCAGCTTGAGGCCAACCTAGCCTGTATAGTAGGAACCTGTCTCAAAACATGAAAACAATTATGCAAAAAAATACTGACTCCTGGACGAAGCACAAGATTACACAACAGTAGCTGTTATTTGTAAATAAGAATAGTATATTCTGCATTAATTATATTAATTGAACAAAACAATAATTATACTCCTGTATTTTGTGATAATTATTGCAATGTGCATTACTATATTATTACTAATCAAGAGCAGCAGCAGGGACTGTAAGTCAGTTTGGTAATATGTCATGGGTGCCTGGGTATAAAGCTGGCAGGTTCAGTTAGACCCTAGGACCACAGGTACGGAAGTGCGGTCCAGTGTTCCTGCTTCAACCACCGGAGGGCGCACAAAGCCAAACGTGTGTGTGTGTGTGTGTGTGTGTGTGTGTGTGTGTGTGTGTGTTGTTACAGACACAGCTCCAGCGTTCAGCATTTCACAACTGGGATTTTGGGGTGAAAGTGTGTTTACAGAAATTGAACTTTTACATGGAATAAGAAGTCTTTGTTCTAGTCAAAGCTTATAAAACTTGGAGACAGGGGCTGGAGAGACCTCTTAGAGATTAAGTGGGCGCTAGCTGCTCTTCCAGAGGGCCTGAGTTCAATTTCCTGCAACCATGTGGTGGCTCACAACCATCTGTAATGTGATCAGATGCCTCTTCTGCATGCAGGTAGAGCACTTGTATACATGGAATAAATAAATACTATCTAAAACCTAGAGATAATATATTTGTTTTTATACAGGAAAATACAACATGATGCCACTGCCTCTGCAGCCAGGACAGGGGGCTCATGATTTTGCCCAGTATCCACCAGCCAAGTTCCTGCCAGGCCCCTGGAGGCCCCTGGGCAATGACTTTTTCTTGGACATCAGGATTAAGGACGGTACAGACAAGGCCGGAAGGGAAGGGTGGGGTCTCTGCCCCTCTGCACCCTGTTTCGCCTTGGCCAGGCACCTGGCTGCTTTCTGCCTAACTGGCTGAAGCTGGATGGTGTCGAGAGCCTTGGCTGCTGCCCAGCTCCCCCACATGTTGGCACTCCGGCCTAGACAAGTGGGTTTTCCTCTCTGAGCTGTGATCCCGTATGCGGCTACGGACCCCGACAGCCTGCGCAGAGACAGAGGCGGTGGGAGAGCCACTGGTCCCCACCAGCCTTTCTTACCTTACTCTCCAGGATTTTCTGGAGCTTTGACTCGATCTGGTTGCGGAAGAAATTCAGCAGCTTCCTGGGCAGGGGACATAGAGCGCACAGTCAGCTGTCTGCCACTGGGCACAGGGACCGTGGGGATGGAGAGACGGCTCAGCAGTTAAGAGCACCTACCGCTCCTGCAGACGAACCCAGGTTTGGTGCATAGCACCCACATCAGATGGCTCACAAAACCAGTGGTCCAGCCCCCTGCCGCAGCCAGTACGGAAGGCTCCAGCCTTCTGCCAGATCTAAGGTCAGGGGATTGGGGGTTGGAACTAGAGTCCTGTTTTCTAGCCAGGGGAACCAGGACTGGGAGGCAGAGTGAACTGACCAGGGGCTTGAACCTAAGCCACATGTCCCTCCAGCACGCAGCTTCCTCCCGACAAAGTCCCCTAAGGTCTGTTGACTTGTTGAAATGGTCCCCCAGCTCTCTTGCCTTGAGTCTTTACCTATCTGTCCCAACAGGGTCCTCAAAGGATGGTGTCATGTCTGTGGGGGCACTAAGCATGCTATCCAGTTCTGGACACTTACCAGAGTCTACCAAGGACTATACCCAGGGAGTCCCCGAGGTGACTCACCCCACGTTTCCCGATATGTGCACGTCCAAATCAGAAATGCGGCAGCTGCACCCAGAGGCAGCGGCTGTGGGCCGCCCTGAGGGATCCATGCCCAGGAGGAGGTCCACTGAAATGGTGACACCTTTGACATCCAGGTCAAAGGAACCATGAAGTTTCCTGGAGGAGGTCAGAGGCCCAGTTATTCATTGCAGCTAGGATCTGAAACCATTGGGCCATAAAGAGGAAGCCAGATTCTTACTCAAGACAAGTAGATGCAAGTGAAGATTTACAAGTTAATCCCAAATTAAAAATGTATTTAATTATACATAAAACAGATTAAGCCACGAAGAAAAGAGCAAGCCATGGGGATTGGCAGAGGAACTTCTAGAAAGATCTGGACTCTTCAAAATCAGGAAGGACGTGGTTGGTAAACTGCAAACTGGAGAAGAAAATTTCATAATATACAGTGAAAGGAATCCCTTTCCAAGACAGTGCAGGTTAACTCCTTAACATATGAGCAGCTACAAGGCTCATTCTTTAATCTGCACAATGAACGAGTTAATAAGGAAGGGATGAGTCCACAGAAAGGAACCCAAGCCCCAGCCATGCTCAGAGGAAACGTTGTGGCAAATGAACTTAACAACGCTGGTTTCTACCCACGAGGTTGAGAAGACTTCTAAAGATGAAGGTAAATAGACACAGTGGCCCCCAGAGGATCCCGCCAGAGCTTTCTGGGACAACCCAGTACAGCGATCCAAGTTCCAGAACACATTATCAGGCCCAGACACCTGACTCCCAACTCTTTCTCTCTGATGCCTGTGTGTGGGGTAGCTCACCGAAGCATCTTGGTCACAGCAAAACAAAACAAAACAAAAGACTCACTGGCTCATACACTCACTACCCCTCCCCCATCATTTCAAAATAAAATCAACCTACAAAAATAGATAGCTTGGCTATGCTTTGGGCATTTATGTCCCAGGCAGCTTTTTAAAGTAACAAGGCAAAATGTGGTTTACTCGTGAGACAGCCTCTGTTCAGGTGATGTGGATGAGCCTCAAAGCCTAAGTGACAGGGAGAGACACGTGGTACAGTATGATCAAGTCCAGGACAGGGGAGCTGTGCAGGCTGGGGTTTGGGGGACAGAGTTGGGAAGTGGGAAGGAGTTATATCTGTTCTTTGGGGGTGATGCAAATGTTTGGGAACTGCACAGAGGCCATGATTCCACAACCTCGTGACTGTGCTTGAACGCTACGAATGTACATGTGTCAAATGGTCAGTATCACACTCTTCGAGTTTCATGAAATAAATAAATAAATAAAAAAGGTTCCGTTGGTGGTGGAACACGCCTTCAGTCTTGGTGCCCAGGAGGCAGAGGCAGGCGGATCTCTGAGTTAGAGGCCAGCCTGGTCTACAGAGCTGAGTTCCAGGACAGCCAGGGTTACCCTGTCTCAAAAAACCCAAACCAACCAACCAAACAAACAAACAATAAATAAAAAAGCAATTTTGAACGATAATAAGAACAGAACTTCGTATGTTCATGAAGAAAGATGGTTAAGGGCGGATTGGAGACAAAGACTGGTGGAGGAAAGGGTGTGGCCCAGTGCCCCTGGTGAAACAGAGAGTGCACACCATTGCCACACACACGTGCGCTTTCAACAGACTCGGGTGTGAGTTACACATGCCACTCTCGAACGCCTAGTGACCACACTGAAACAGAGGAAGAGGCAAAACTAATTATGGCAGATTTCTTTTTATTTATTTATGTGTGTGTGTTTGGGTGCCTGTGGAAGCCAGAAGAGGGTCCCCTGGAGCTGCAGTTACAGTGAGCTGTGAGCTGCCTGACACGAAACCAGGAACAGAACTCGGTCCTCTGCGAGAGCAGCCAGTGCTCCTAACTGCTGAGTGCTCTCTCTGTCTCTGTCTCTCTGTCTCTGTCTCTCTCTCTGTCTCTCTCTCTCTCTGTGTGTGTGTCTCTGTCTGTCTCTGTCTCTCTGTCTCTGTCTCTGTCTCTCTCTCTGCCCACATAAGTGTTGTAACGGATGCTGCCACTTCAGTGTGTAAACTTCAGTGGCCCGTGTAAGAACTATTAAGATTTACGCCTCCCCTACTTTTACACCAAATCTGTAAGCCTGCCCATCCTACACTTCTGGTGGGGCTCTGTTCATACCAGGTGCTTTGCAAAAACACGTGACTGGAAACTGTCATGTGGGACACTGCAGGTCTCAGGAGTAGATGTGACCAGACCACCCAGCTGAGACTGGCCAGCTCTTCCGCCCTGGGCTGAATTATGTCCCCAAGTGCATGTGTTAAAACCCCACCCCTGTACCTCTTGGTAGTGACTCCACGTGGAGACAGCCCCTTTATAGAGATTACTAGAGGCGAGGAGGGCGGGTCCTCATAGAATGGTGGTTCTCAACTGTGACCCCTTAATAAGTGGGTTATCAGGTTATGTCAGCCCCCAGCCATAAGTTTATTTTTGTTGCTACTTCATAATTGAAATTTTGCTATTTTATTATGAATTGAGATGTACATATCTGCATTTCCCTATGGTCTCAGGTGACCCTCATGAAGGGTCATTTGTTCCCCCCTCAAAAGGGGTCGAAACCCACAAGTTGAGAACCACGATCATACGAGGTCAAGATGCTCATACGAGGTCAAGATGCAGGAAAGGAGAGACCAGGGCTGTCAGGAGCCACATGGGGATGCGGCGAGCATGAGCTGTGTGCAAGCTGAGGAGAGAGGCCTGCTGCTTCCTTGACCTTCGCCTTCGGACCTCTACCCTAAGACGTCGTGTTTCTTCGTGGGGCTACCTCATCCAGGGGCCGGAGTGCTGGTGACCCTGAATAGCCCTTGATGCAGGGCACAGGAAGTGGGGTGAGCAGGCCAAGCTAGGGTCACTGATGAGCGCCTCCCACGGTCTCAGCATTCCTGGGCCACGAGCTCTAACTGTCCCTAAGCTTACTGCTCCTGTTCAGGGCCTCTCTCTGAGGGAGAGCACAGAAGGCCACTTCCCAAGGACAGCTGTAGGTCATGGGCGGTCCGAGCCTTAGGATCTAGATCCGTGTGTAGGAAACTAACCCGGAACAGGCCATGTGGTCTCGTTAAGTTCACTCAGAGCCCTCAGGGAAGCAGGCCTGTCCCCTTAGAAGATGTGGAATCTAGAGAGGAAGAGAAAGAGACTTGGGATTTGGACTCTGGTCCCCACTGTGGCCTGGGTTACACCTGTCTGTCCATCATGGGGTCTTTCTGATGACCCAGGAAGAAGGAACAAAGGCCAAAGTCACGGGCCCGAGGGTATTTGGAACTTAACTTACAGGAAGGATTTTTGCACCTTCCATTTGCCTTGGACTCCGATGGAAGAGTCGGAAATGGCGAGCCTCAGGCCCTGGCCAGGGAGAGGCTTCAGGGAGGAGCCTCGCAGCTCGCAGTTTTGGATCTCCAGGCTGCAGGGAGATAGGTAGGCATCAGGCTGGTGCCCGACACAGCGCCCCAGGACCCTCCATCCCTCCGTCACAGCCTTGTCTGGAACAGCACCAGGCTCCCTGACTTTCAGAGCTCTTCCTAAGGCCTGGCATGCCTCAGATGACCCTCCTCACACTGCTGGGGCCCTGCAGTAGGCTGGCGCTGGGCTCACCTAATTTTCACAATAGGGGGACTACACTGTGAAAGGGGTCCAGTGGCTTGCAGGTACACAGGATCAGGCCCTGTAATCATCGGGTGACTGTGACAGTATCCTGGGGGAGGACCCAGAGATACACTGTAGGATCTGACAGATCCTTCCTCTAGCCCTGTGCTCCGCATGCCCAGGAAGGGGGCCAGATTTAAGAAATCCTGAGGCAGCTGTGTGCCAGGGCTGCCCATGGGAACTTAGGTCACAGCCTTGAAGATTCAGCTTAGGTGCCCCCTCCTCTGGGAAGCCCTCCCTAACTGCTCCATCCACAAACGGCAATGTTAGTGTTCAGGACATTTCATTTTAAGTTCTAAGCCTGTCTTCCCTTCCAGATCACTCGGAAGTAGCCAGATCCTGAATTAACCCTCTAAGGGAGAGAGCAGAAGCAGCAGCAGCTCCATTATACAGATGAGGAAACTGAGACTCAGGCTACACACTCAGGAGGCATTGATGCTGCTGTGTGTTGAATTCAGGGGCCCAGCTTTCTCCAAGAAAGCCCTACTGAACACCCCCCCCACGCCCCACTGCTTGACCCACGAGGTTTCCAGGGCCCACTCCTGGGCTTTGTCCCCTCTCCAGTCACCTATGAAGCTCGTACTGCCCACGGCCCATGACCTTGATGTCCCCTCTGAGGTCAGGCAGTGCAATCTTGTACAGCTCTCTCTGCAGAGTCAACAGCCCCTCCTTGGCCGCTGCAGACAAGGAAAAACTGAAGTCAGCCCGGCCACCACGCCTCCTGCCCTGTGCTCCAAATTCTTCAGTTGCTCCCGCCATCCCCGGCTCCCTCACTGCCGGTAGCCACAGCACAGGCTGCCGAGCTCACTCACGCCAGGCCCCACGGACGGCAGGAGCTGGGCATCGTGCAGGGTCGTCAGAGCGTGGGCCCATTTTACAGGTGAGAATGGAGAGCCCTTTACCAACTACGCGACCGGAAAAAGAGTGCTGAGTGCCTGGGGTGTGGCCCTCTTTCTTTGTCCTCCCTAGTACTAGGTCTGTGTAGAAAACATTGGAGGGGTTCAGGGCTAGAATCCTGGCTGCTCAGGTTAGGAGGGTGGGCCTGCTTCCAAGGGGATAAGCCACGCCCACTTTCCCCTGCACGGAGGAGGGGGGAACCCCGCAGTCCCTGGAGGTTCGCCTCCACCAGTCTTCTTGACTCTCTGCTAACCCAGTGGCTTTGAACAAGTGCCCAGTCATCACTTTCTCCTCCTAGGCAGAATGGAGCCCGGAGCCCGGCCTGTCAAACCAGCAGCAACCTAAGGCAGAAGAGGGACTTGAGGCTTGGGGCTGGCACACAGTAGGTGCTCAGTAAATGCCCAGAACAACGAAGGAAGGTTAGTTACTAAAAGTGTGGAAAGAGCCACACAGCCGGCTTCGGGGCGCTGGGTACACACACTTGGCGCGTGTGCCCAGGGAAAGGGGCAGAAGACACATGCTCCTGACTCGGGGTTCCCAAACAACTGCAGTTAGTGGCCCCACTCAGTGCTCTGACAATGCACACAGGCCACTAGAGCATCCGTTTCCACCCTTTTCAATGAGACCTCTTCTTTAGGGTGTATACGGCAGGATCCCTCCGATGGAACGCCCCCCCCCCTTTTGTCCCTGGCTAGTTCTTATTGCCGGTTCTACTTTACCTCCCCCTGGAAGCCCTCCCTGATTTTTCCTTCTGTCCATAGCCTGGTTTTGATCCCACCATCCCTACTGAACAACTAAAGGAGTGTTATGACCTCTATTAGACAAGGCGATGGAGGCTCTCCGGAAGTGATAGGTCTGGGCAAACATCCCAGCTCCCTCACTCCATGGGCACGATGATTCTGTGTCACTCTCAGTAGCTCGTCCAATACCTTTTCTCAGTTTGTAAAGTTGGATCAAGCCTGGTGGCGAAGAAATGGAACCCAGGGTACTTTAGGAGGCGGAAGCAGGAGAATCACAAGTTCAAGGCCTGCCTGGCTTAGAGAGTGCGTTCAGAGCTAGCCTGGTCCAAAAAACGACAAAGAGAAGGTGCAGCTGCAGCTGTAGCTCTGTGGTAGAGCACCTGCCTAGCATGCACAAGGCCCTGGGTTCGATTCCCAGTGTGGCAATATATGAAAATCTAAAAAGAATAAATAAACAAACAAACAAACAAATAAATAAATAACCAAGCGAGGAATAACACGCATAGAGGCGCCTAAGGAGTGGCATCCTAAGGAGTGAGTGCTCATCTTGAAGGGACTGAACAATAAGTTTTGGTAAGTCACATGACTGCCGCTCAGAGGTTGGCGCATCCCATCCCCACCCCTAGCCTGGCTTGGTCCCCTCCGAGTCTCTAACTGCCTCCACTTATAATGTGTGTTTTTAGGTCATGTTTTCAAATTCCACCAAGACTCTTCCACAGGACCGGTCCCAGGCGTGGGTGGGGCTGTTTACCAAGCGCTCTCTGCTGCTGTCCGCCTTCTCTTCCCGCTGTCTGTCCTCTGCTACCTGCCTTTCTCTGCTACCTCCCGCTTCAGCTGCTGGAGCCCAAACCTTCCTCCCAGTCCCGAAAACACAGGCTATGTGCTGAGGTCACACATCTGGAGAGTGACCAGCCAGAGTCCCAGCCATTGTCACACAGCCATATAGCAGGCTCCTACCCAAGGGACGATGCTCTCCACACCCAGGCTGTTCCTGGTGTCCCGCCAGCCTATCTTCTTACCGTACGCCAGGCCCTTATCCGTGATCCTGGCCACCAGGGCAGGGTTGGCACCGCGAGTCCCCGGCATGGACAGGAGCAGTAGCCCCAGCAGTGTGGAGAGCAGAGGCCCAGGCCCAGCCTTCATCCTGGATGCTCCGTGGGTGAATGAGGACTGTGACCATGTGGGCTGGCTCTGGCGTCCTTAAACTAGCCAAGGCCCAGGGCTAGGGGGCGGTTCTTGAGGGAGGGCGGACTCCTGGGAGCGGGAAAGAGAGGCCCACAGACTGGAACCTGCTTGCGACACCAAGGTGGGGGGGGAGGGTCATTGTTGTTACCACTGCTCAGGTTAGGAGGGTGGGCCGGGTTCCAAGGGGATAAGCCACGCCCATTTTCCCTGCATGGAGGAGGGGGGAACCCCACACTCCCTGGAGGCTCTGCCTTGCCTCTGCCAATCTTCTTGACTCTCGGCTAGGAAGGCCTGGTGTCACAATCAGGAAACTGAGGTTCACGCAGGATGGCAGCCCTGCCCATGAAAGCAGGAAGGAAAAAGTAGGTTAGGCTTCGCCTGTTCTCCGTACTTTTAACTGTTTAAACAGGCACTTCCCCTCCCAACCTTGCTATGGAATAACTGTCTGGACAGCAGCTTGGCAAATCTTTCCAGCACCACGCCAAACCAAACACCACCCCAAAGCTCTCCAAACAGCCTCGTGCCCCATGACCCCAGCAAGTCCTTCTGGAACTGGCCGTGCATAACAGTCCGTGTTCTAATGTGTCAGCTGCCTCGCCCGCTGTGTGACCCAGGCAGAGGAGTGCACACCAGCTAAGGCGTCCCGGAAGAGGGACTGGTCACGCGGATCTTAACAAGGTCTTTCCGAGCGAGCGAGATTGCAATGGTGCCAGGCTTCTGAGAGCTGGGCTTGGCAGTGTCATCTTTCCATTCCTGCTTTCTCGTTTACCTTTTGTGAGGGTCACATGTCCTTATCCCCCCAACCCTCCCTCCCCCAATCCTCCCTCCCCTCCCCCCGCCCCCTCCCGTTTCCCTGAATTCTAGAAAATTCTTGCGTTTGTTTCTTTGTTTTTGGAGATGAGGGAGGGAGGTCTTCCTATGTAGCCCGGGCTGGTCTTGAACTCTTGATCCTCTTCAAGCCCTTTCCCCTAAATTCAGCTTATGATAAAGATGTTAACTGCTTAGCACTCTAAGATTTCCATAGAGAGCATCGGGGACCCTCAAGCTACACCAGAGCACATAGTGCCTGCCCTCTTTAGCCTTTCCTTCTGAGTATAAACTAACACAACTCCCCTGAACTGCCCCGAGGGCTGACACGGAGGAAAAGTCCTAAACGGGTAAAGCGTACGCAGGAGGCCGAGGCTCTGTGGAATAGTACTAAGGTATGCACAAAGTCCCAAGCGTGTGAGGCTAAAACTGCAGTGTTACACAGCCGGAAAGTAAGAGGAAAATAAAAATGACTCACACCCGGAACTGTGGAGACTGGGAGAGACGGGCAGCCTTCCCGCCCACAGTCTGGTCTCTTCTCTCCCTGTGAGATCCCTTTGTGTTGAGCGAGCGTGTTGAGACTTTGAGGGTCAGAGCTCTCTGGACCGCTCCTGTTGCCAGCCCGGGAATAAACCTGATTTCCCACCGACCCAGCTCTCGCCTCCCAAGGACCAGCTTCCAAGAGGCAGAGGGCAGCATCTGGGTCTGGTTGGGTGACACAACTGCAGAAATAAGCAAGAATTGTCATTCCTAATGACACCATTGCAGGGTTCTATGCCTTTGATCAAAGTCAAAATCGTCAAGAAGTTACGAAGGGCGGTCTCTGCTTAGGTGGGTAGGATTGTGGGTATTTGGGGCTCGAGATAGAACTGGTGGCAAAGGGCTCACTCAGCACACAGAGGGCACTTAACTCTGTAGTTTCCTGAGTACTGAGATGTGGTCCTGGAGGTTTTTATGTTTGTAGTAAGGAAAGATAATAAAACTCCACAGCATAAAACAAAATTTACGGTAGGGATGGTCCTGTATTTTCAGCTTTTGCCCAGAACTTCCAGTAACTTTAAAAGTTGTTCCACCCTTGGCTCCCGGAATCCTTCCCTGACCACTCCCATGTTTCCCTGAGATCCCAGAATCCCTTGCATGTCTTTTCCCATGTCTTAATCACACTCTGCTTTGTGATAACAGTGGTCATTTAGAAATAAGATTGCAGATTCTCTGGTACTCTTCATCAAAAATGGAGACTGGAGCTGGAGAGCAGTGATTCAGAGCACTGGCTGCTCTTCCAGAGGACCAGGGTTCAATTCCCAGCACCCACGTAGCACCTCACAGTCATCTGTACACATCAGTCCCAGGAGATCCAGTGTCCTCTGCTGGCCTCCTCAGACACCGCACACAGATGGCACACAAGACAGACATACAGGAAAAATAACTGTACGTATACAAAAATAGTTCAAAAAAATTAAAGATGGAGCTTGTTCAGTTCCGATGGCCTTGGGGTGCCTCAGTAACTTTGTCAGTCTGAATGTGAAGGGAATAATGGTGTGACACGCAGGAAGGACTGGCGGCACTGGGGTGTCGTGCGCATGCGCAGCACAGGCACCCCCCACAGGACTGCCTGCTCCATGTATGATCTGGTCCTTGTCACGGGGGCCGAGGGTCCTGGAGGCCTTTGTCCCTGGGCCAGCCCCCAAGCCTGGTTATTTCCAGATAAGTTTTTTACCGTGGGGCCGCTGCTAAGCATTGACGGGGATTAGGAGGAAGCTGTGCTTATTGAGGTCTTTATATGCTTTCTGGCCAAGCCCACACTCCTTTCTGTACCTGCTCAGCCCTCTAGGGTGTGGACTTTAATCTCTGGTGGGTAACTGATTAGTTCACAGCCACCAGCAGGTCCTGTGGGGCCTCTGTCCCCATACACTGATCGAGGAAGGTCTGTTTGAGAAGGTGGCAGGCTAGGGCCAGGTATTAGGATAAGAATAGTTCCAACAACAGGGACAAAGGCTTGAGAGGAGAACAGAGCACACACACACACACACACACACACACACACACACACACGTGTCCCAGGGTCCCCAGGGGGCCTCTGCTTCCCCTGAACTGGGCCAGAGCGACATGTTCCTGCTTTGTTCAGCTCCGTCCTCACTTCCTTGGGCTGCCTCTTCCTGTCAGGCCTCGGTTCCCCGAGTGAATTGCTGGTGTCGAATGGGAGACTCTCCTGGGCTTTGCAGCTTAAAGGGCAGAGAGGGACGGGATGGTTTGGGGACTGGAGACTTGGTGGGGATGGGAATTTGTTTTTCCTGTGTCAGGTGGTTTGAGGATGTCCCCAGCCGGGAGGTGTTTGCAGGAAGGGGAAATCCCACAGCAATGACCTTTGGACCTCAGAGCTGCCAGTCAGTGTGCTATTGATCCAGGTCTGGGCTTCCTACCCTACCCTCTGATGGCCTGTCTGGCTTAGGTCCATGATAATGCCCCAAGGTTCATCAGAGACATCAGGGAGCACATGCTCCTGATGCTGATGCTGGTGAGACCTTGGACTCTAAGCTCTGTAAAACTCCCCTGCTTTACGACTTCATTGACCTCCTTCTGTGAGATAGGTGAATCTTCCTGAGAGCTGTCTCTCAAGAAGCATGCTTTTATATTCTTGATTTGACCTGTGTCTTAGTTAGGGTTTCATTGCTGTGTAGAGACACCATGACCAAGGCAACTCTTATAAAAGAAAACATTTAATTGGGGCTGGCTTGTAGTTTCAGAGGTTCAGTCCCTGATCATGGCAGGAAGCATGGCAGCAGGCAGACAGACATGGTGCTGGAAGAGCTGAGAGTTCTCCATCTTGATCTGAAGGCATCCAGAGGAGACTGTCTTCTGCAAGCAGCCAAGAGAGGGACTCTCTTCTACACTGGGCGGAGCTTGAGCACTTGAAGATCTCAAAGCCCGCCTACACAGTGGCACACTTCCTCCAACAAGGACACACCCAATCCATCAAGGACATACCTCTAATAGTTCCATTTACCATGGGCCAAGAACATTCAAACCACCACATTCCACTCCCTAGCCCCCATAGGCTTGTTCAAACGCATGAGTCTATGGGGGCCATACCTGGCCATAACACAATGCAAAAATACATTTAGTTCAACTAAATGTCCTCATAATCTATCACAGTCACAACAGTGTTTAAAATTTTAAAGTATCTTCTGAGATTCATGCAATCTCTTAACTGTTATCCCGTATAAAATAAAAATAAAAAAAGCAGATCACAGACTCCCAGAATCATAGGATATGCATTACCATTCCAAAATTCCATAGTGAGGAAATACTGGACCAAAGCCAGAGAGAAAACCAGCTGAGCAAACTCCAATCTTTGCATCTCCATGTCTGATGTCAGACAGTCTTCAGATCTCCAACTCCTTTCATCTTTTCTGACTGCTACACAGTTCTTTCTTTTGGGCTGGTTCTATTCCTTGTTAGCTGCTTTCCTTGGCAGGTATCCCACAGATCTGTCATTTCTAACATCTTGGGGATTCAAGGCAATTTCAACTGTACAGCTTCTTGTTCCAATGTCTTGGATTCACACATGATCTGCTGAGCTCCTCCAAAGGCTTGGATCACTTCTCCAGCATGCCCTCTGTAGCATTCTAGGCTCTGGCTAATCCTACTCCACTGCTATTGCTGTTCTTGGTGATCATCCATCCCCTGGTACTGGCATCTTCAATATGCTGGGGTCTTCCACTGCAACTAGGCTTTACCAATAGCCTCTCATAGGATCTCTTCACGGTGCCAAGACCCCTTCAGTCCTGGGTCATGTAACTGAGGCTGTAACTTGACCTTTCCTCTCCCAGTACCAAGACTTAGCTGCTCTCCTTGACCCCTCTATGCCTTTAAAACCAGTACCACCTGGGCAATTTTTACATAATACTAAGTATGGCTGTCAGCACAACGTCTGTCTCTGGAACACAGCTTCTTTGTGCTCTCAGAAAAACACTTTCCAGAAGATTTCACCTCAATGATGCTGGTCTCTTTTGCTAATTTCTTAGCTCCAGCTAACCAGCATCAATTTTCTCAGTAACCCATTCTATTCTTGACTCTAAAGTCAGAGTTATATTACTCAAACTGCTGAGCTCTGCTGCTTGCTCAGGCTAGAATATGAGCCCCCTGTTCTATTACATCATCTCTAGCTTTCTAACTGTTTCCAATCCTTTCAGTGCTTAAGATTTGCCATCCTGGACCTTGCTCTGTAAGCTAACCTTGAACTCAGAGATCTGCATGTTTTCTTCTCTCCTGACTGCTGGGATTAGAGGTGTGTACCACCATGCCTGGACCTGAGGTTTTCTTTCTTTACCTTTTTCACAAGATCTTTATAATTTCTGGATTGTAGTTCATTCCAGGTATAGTCAAGCTGACAACCGAGACTAGCCATCACAATCCATCAGTTGTCAATTCAACACATAGTCATATCTCCTTGCATTCAAATAAAAAAAACAGATAATAATGCCTAACATGACACAACCATCGCTTGTTCAACTGCAAACACATAAACAATAAGCTTATCTGGGTGGGATCTTGTCCCAAAGTCCCTTAATTCTACTTAATATCCTTGGGCACAGAACTTAGCTCCATTTCACTTCCTGGTGCCCCTTTAATCTTTGAACCATACATTTTGTATTTTTTCTTTCTCAGCTTGCTACACTTGATCAAAATTCTCTTCAAAAGAGTGAACCATGGGGCAGAGTCTGTGTTAGGCTTTTTTGAGGCCTCCTTTCTCAATGCAATTAATCTGAATCTCTTTACCTTAGCCTCAGCCAGACTCCCCAGAAGAGGGCAAAAAACATCCACATCATACTAAAATTTCTTTCCTCTGAAACCTCTTGAGCCAGGTCCCCAGAGCTCAAATCACCCTCAGCACCAATGTCTTCCATATTCCTACTAGGATGACCCATCTGTAAGCCCCACTTAAAGTATTCCATTGCTTTCCAAATTCAAAGTCTCCAAATCCACATTCCAAGTAAAAACGTGCTCTGGCCTATCACAATACCCTACTCCTGGTACCAATTTCTGTCTTAGGTAGGGCTTCATCGCCGTGAAGAGACAACATGACCAAGGCAACTCTTTTTTTTTTTTTTTTGGTTTTTTTTTTTTTTTTTTTTTTTTCGAGACAGGGTTTCTCTGTATAGTCCTGGCTGTCCTGGAACTTACTCTGTAGACCAGGCTGGCCTCGAACTCCGAAATCCGCCTACCTCTGCCTCCCAAGTGCTGGGATTACAGGCGTGCGCCACCACGCCCGGCGACCAAGGCAACTCTTATAAAAGAAAACATTTGTTTGGAGTTTGGAGGTTCAGTCCATTGTCGTCATGATGGGAAACATGGGAGCATGCAGGCAAACATGGGACTGGAGGAGATGAGATTTCTATATCTTGATCTGAAGGGATCCAGAAGGAGACTGTCTTCCTTAATCAGGAGAGGACTCTCTTCTACACTGGGTGGAGCTTGAGCACTAGGAGACCTCAAAGCTTGCCTATGTAGTTTCTCCAACAAGGCCACACCTCCTAATAGTGCCACTTCCCATGGGCCAAGCTTATTCAGACCACTCAGCTTGAATTGGCTTATTGCCTCAGGGGAGAAAACCTATTATCTTGGTGCCAAGAACCTGGGAGGAGCTGAGCCCCAGCCTGGTGGGCTGAGTCCCCAGCCAAGTGGGGGAGTCTTTCTCTCTCTGCCTGACACAATCAATTTTTAACTCATGGTTAGTCACCTTTTCCAGCTGCTGCCTAAGAGGTCCCAGGTGCCTCTTTTGGGTTTCAGACCCCTGGGGTCCCCTGCCAAGCCACAGCTGTGCCAGGGTAAGTCTGTCCTTTCCAGAACAAAGACAATCTTTGTTCCAGGGAGCCTTTGGATTCTTAGAAGTCCTTTCCAGGGCTAACCCCTAGCCACTCTGTTCAACCCCAGGCTATCATTAGGAACGCTGCCTCATAGTCTTCTAGTTACTGACACAAGCTTGGAAATATGCAATACTGAATCTAAACTCAATCCTCGGTCACCCTTGGGGTGCCTGCCAAGGAACTTATCCAAACTGGGGCTGTCTCAGATCATACACCCAAAGAGCTTAGTTTTTCTTTATTCAGTGTCTAGGCCACCGTACACCTTGGACAATGAATTCAACTGATCACCAGGGGGCACTCTTGTCTGCAGCATTCATGATTTTGAACATTGCTGCTGGTCTATGGACAAATGGTTTGAACTCCCTTACATCCAGGTTTTGAGGGAACTGCACTCCTGCTCCCCCTCTGTAGCCCATGCTTGATGACTTAAGTCCTGTTGGCCAGGGTTGTTGCATCCTCAGGACGCACCCTTCCATCCAGGACGCAGGCCCTGAGCCACTGACTGAGATACCCGAGTCACTGGCATGCCTGCCCACCCCTTCCCCAGCCCTATCTACTGCCCCACCCCTCCTACACCATCACAGCTCTGCCTAGTGATCAACCTTCTTCCTTGTACAATCTCTTCCTTCTTCCCCCACCGACCCCTCCCCTTCCTACACCATCGCGTGTTCTGCCTGTGGCTAGATGAGGGAGCTGTGCAAGTTCACGGTCCTTTCTACCACGAGGCCTCTCCCAGACTCAAAAATGGCTGGGTTCCTTCTCTGCCAACCCATCCGCCTATATTATGGAGTTCTCCCACCTTTGCTATGACCTAACATGGCGTGGCCTTTGTGTCATCCAGGCTTCCACTCTGACTCCCAAGAAGTACAAACAGGCTCAGGCAGCACCTAGTAATCTGTATAGTCCCTGTGGGTGACATGGCGGTGCCGGTTACAGAACCTAATTGTAATTATCACCTGGGTCAAAATGGCCTCCAGAGGGGGGAACCTCCTCTGGTCTGATGCCTCCTTCAAGGCATGAAAATGGTCTTAAAGTTGTTAACTTTGATAAGCTTTGTGAAATTACACAAGTTGATAAATTCTGGCCAATTTTCTAAATGGATTACAACAGACCCTGCCATGACCCACCCCCACCCCCCCAGCAGGAACCACAATTCCAGTTACCCATTTGATTTCCCAGCCATCACAAGATATTTGGGAAAAAAGAGCTGAGGATGGTAATAAAAACCCCATACAGGAGTTGGTAAGGATGGCTTTTAAGGTCTTTAATGCCCAAGAGGAGACACCCACATCTTCCTGACAGGCTTAGATACAGCAGAAGGCTATATTCTAGACCTAAGCCTTGGCAATTGCCCTGAAGCCAAGGGTAATCCCATAGAGGAAACCGGGGAGACCCGCCAGGCCCCATCCCACCAGGGTCCAGCCAAAGTCAACTCCTCCAAGGGCCTTCTTCATGTGTGGCTAAGAAAGCCACTAGTCCTGCGGCTGTGCCAACCCTCGACAGCCTATCCAGCCATGCCCTATCTCCAGCCACAGGAGGTTGGAGTACCCCAATGTGGGCTCATCCCCTCTGCCACACCATGGAGGTCCAGCCCCACCAGTGTAGGCACCTCAGACCCTCTCAGCCATAGAGTTCCTTGGTCTGGTGGAAGATTGACAGTCCCCAGACTCAGGAATTCTCATCTCCCCCACCAAGCTCCAGGTAGCAGGTGGGTCCATCGCCTCCTGGTGAGTACAGGCGCTACCTTCTCTGTCTTGACTTCCTACTCGGGTCCCATGGCCCAGACCCATTGCCAATTTCTGTTATAGAAGTGGACACAACCCTTTCCTCTTCACCCAAGACCCTGCCTCTTCCTTCGATTCTTACAGGACAATTCTCACGTTCTTTTCTGGTCATGCCTGTCTGTCCGGTGCCTTTACTTGGCCTTGAAACCCTCAGCTGCCTTGGGGCCACCCTGCCCCTGCCCCCATAATGATTTTCTTCCCCAGTTGCCTCACAGACCCCTACCCCAGATTGCTCTGTCCCTACCCTACCTGATCCTGTCGACCCTCAACTATGGGATATCTCCACCCTGGTATTTGCTACCCACCACCAGCCGGTCCTAATTCACCTTAGGAGCCTCTCTTTCCTCTCTTCCAGACCCTAGTCTCCCATTTCTGAAGCCCGTTGGTGCAGCCCATCGTAACCTGCCTCCTATCCCAGGGACTCCTACTCCCTTTTGACTTGTTTTGCAATACTCTCATCCTCCTGGGGTGTAAGCCGTCTGGTGCCTACTCCTTAGTTCAGAACCTTGGCCTCATTAGTGGGGCAGTCATCTCAATCCACCCCATGGTGACCAGCCCCTACCCCTTCCTCTCTAGCATTCCTCCTACGACTTCCCACCTCATCGTCCTGGTCCTAAAATGTGCCTTCTTTACTGTCTCCCTACACCCTGACCCACACTTTCTCTTTGCCTTCGCCTGGGAGGACCCTGATACAAGGGCTGTGGGACAGCTTACGCGGACAGTTCTCCCCCAGGGCTTTGGCGGTAGTTTGCATTTCTTTAGCCATGCCTTGGCCCAGGACCTCTCCTGTTCTGACCTTAACCCTACTAAACTCCTGCAATGTGTAGATGACCTCCTGCTTTCCAGCCCCACCCTGTCTGTCCCAGATGGCCGTCTCTTTACTTCTAAACCTTCTTGGCTCCGTGGAGTACCACATCTCCCTCTCTAAAGCTCATCTATGCTCTCCAACTATAGTATACTTGGGATCCAACTTAGCCAGGGCTCTAAGACTCTCTCATCTTTGACCAAGCATGGGCTCCGAGGGACCTCCAACCTTCAACTATAGAAGATCAGATTCTTTCATATTCAGGCTTCCTAGGCCTCTCACAAACCCACAACTCACCCTTTTTGGGTGGATTGAAGTTCCCTTACAGACAACTCAGGAACCCACCAGGCGCCATATGTGGTGGCCACTGTGGCTGAAACAACTGAGGTGAACTGTCCCCCCCTCTCTGTGTACACCCACATGTGTGTGTGTGCATGTACATCCATGTATACATGCATGTGCAGAAGTCAGAGGACACTAGTGCCCTGTCTTATTGCTACCTACCTCATGCCTTTGAGACAGGATATCTCACTGAACCTGGGCTAAGCTGGTGGCCAGAAAGCCCCAGTGATCCTACTGTCATCCCCCACAGCATGGGGATTACAGGTATGCTTGCAGCCATACCCTGACTTTTACACGGGTGCTAGGGATTTGAACTCAGGTCTTTATGCTCATGTAGCAAGTATTCTTACCCACTGGGCCATTCCCTGAGCCCAAGAAAGATGCTATCTAATGAGAATTTATGTCACTACACAGAAAAGCCTCATCTTGATTGGACCAGCACAGGTTTCTTCCTGTGTAACTCATGCCAATCTCTCTCACCAGGCAGCATATGTGGTGGCCACTGTGGCTGAAACAACTGAGGTGAACTGTCTCCCAGTGGGAACCTCTTCAGAAAGACTGAACGAATTGCTTTAACAAGGGCACTCCATATTGCCAAAGGACAGCATAACATCTACACCAATTCAAAGCATGCCTTCCTAATCGCTCATAGCCACTCTGTCCTATGGAAGGGAAGAGAGTTCTTCACTGCCCAGTGCATTCCTGTTGTCAGTGGTCCCCTTATAGCAAAGTTGGAGGTCCTCCAACTCCCTGAAGAGGTGGCCGTAATTCACTGCTGGGGCACCAGAGCTCCACAGACCTGTAGCTCTGGGTAATGGCAGGGCTGATTCAATGGCCAGGGGTTTGGCTTCCAGCTCCTCCAGACCCACAGGGCACACCCTCTTCCTGATATCCTCCTATGAACCCCAGCCAGGGGAAGAAACAATTCCTTGGCAAAGGGACCACACAAGCAAAAGAAACAGGTGCCTTCCATCATCTCTGACATCCACCAGAGCCTGCGCATTGGTCCCAAGGCCCAATTCCAGTTTCTAGAGTCCCTTTTCTATCCCACTGACCTAAGAGTCTATATTTTACAGATCCAACCTTCAGGGGGATCTCCTGATTCGTCAGACACTGCACCAGCTCAGAGGACACCAACCGGGCAAAAGACTGACAAATTGACTTCACACACACTCCCACCCACAAACCCTCTGCTCTCTCCTAAGCTTTATTGTTACAGTGGATTGAGGCATTCCCCATCTCCAGGGAAGCAGTGGACCTGGTGGCCCGGAAGCTCCCTGGACACTTATTCCTCTGTTTGGCACGCCGTGGACCTTCCAGACAGCAAGCAGTCTAGCCTTAGTTTCCAAGGTCTTTGAGCTCATCTCTGAAGCCTTGAACGTCTCTTGGAAACTTTGTAGTCTGCGTTGCCCCCGGTCATTGGGAAAGGTAGAGAGAGCCGATGGCCTCATCAAACAACCCACCAAGCTTTCCCTCAAGCTCAGATTGTCCTTGTCCTCCCTCCTCCCAAGCCGCTCCAGGCTCTCCTACAGGCCTCGGCCCTTTTGAGTTCCTTTGCAGAAGTCCATTCCTCCTTAAAGTTTACCACCTGACCCAGGCTTCCCCATTGGCTGGCTATTTACTCTGCCTATCTATCCCATGTTCCCCTCTCAGCTCACACCCTAACAACCATCTCCCTATTCCCACATCAGTAAACTCAGCCACTGCTGACTCTCTCCCTCTTTCCCCAGGGGGCCAGGCACTTCTCTTATATTTTTGGTTGTGAACCTAGCCTTTACGGCAGAGCCATCTCTCCAGCCCAAACAGGCACTTCTCAAACAATTATCTTCTAAGTCTTTGGAATCCTGGGGGATGGGACCTGTAGTGGCTGTTCCTGCTTGTCAACTTGACTAGATCTGGAATGAACTACAATCCAGAATTGAAAGGCTCATATGACTCTGATCCTATCTGGAGGCTGAGATACAAGTTTCTGACCTGGATCTTGGCATGGAGAACTTGAGGCATAGTGGCTATGAATCCCAGAAGATTAAGACAGGGAGATCTCTGAGTTCAAGGTCATCTGGGACAAAGCAAGTCCCAGATCCAGGCGTGGTGACACACACCTTTAGTCTGGGCCACATCTTCTGCTAGAGACCTACATAAGGACATTGGAAGAAGGAAGATTAACTCTTTCTTCTTTGCCTGCTTGCCTTGTGAGATTGAGCAACTGCTAGATCCTTGGACTTCCATTCACAGCTGCTGCTGACCATCATTGGGGAGTTGGACTACAGACTGTAAGTCAACAATAAATTCCCTTACTATATAGACTACTCATAAGTTCTGTGACTCTAGAGAATCCTGACTAATATAGAAATTGGTGCTGGGAGTGGTTCTAGAGGAGCAGAAGTATAAGGATATATCTTTTAAGAACCTGGAGTTGGTTTAATAATTCACCTGTACCTTCATCTATTGAAACCTCTCCAGATACTCTCTCTCCTGGGAGCTCAGAGAATATTGAAGACCTGTGGTTGAACCTATATTTCAAACTGAAAGAAGCTGATGCCTTTGATTATCTTGATGAATTAGGTACAAAACTTTCTACAAGTTGGGGGGAAAATTGGAAAACGACTTTGCTGCCTTGTTGCTCTTCATATCTCTGGAAAAAAATGATGAAGGAAAAGAAGGAGTTTGTATGATAAAATCGAACGGCTCCAGATGTGAGTAAACAATCTAAAAGTTGCTAAGTGTGCCCTTGAAGAGAATCTTCTCTCCAGCAGCCATAGAGCTCAAGTTGCAGAAAACCAAACTGAAGCCCTCATTATAAGGTTGGCGGAATTACAGCGAAAATTCAAGTCAGCCTCAGAGGGTGTCAGCAGTTAAAGTAAGGGCATGAATTGGCAAAGAATGGGAAGCTGTAACTTGGGATGGGGACTGTGGGAAGACCCTGTTGAAGCTGAGAACTTTAGATTCTCAAGAGTTTGCCCCATCTGAGGAAGTAGTACCCTCAAGCCCCACCCTTTGAAATAATGCCTTTTCTACATGAAGAAATTAATCCCCCAGAGTCTGATAAACCAGCAGTGACTTTCACTGAAGAAAATGTCAGACAAGACAATATTGAAGTTTCTCAAGACCCACCAATAGTTTCTTCTAGACCTATATATAACCAGACTCAAGGCAAAGCAGGCCCTTAGAGGGGAGGTAGAGAGTGTAGTCCATGAGGAAATACACTATACTACTAAGGAGCTCAATGAGTTTTCTAATTCATTCAAGCAGAAGTCTGGGGAATATGTGTGGGAATGGATTTTAAGGATGTGGGATAATGGTGGAAGGAACATAAAACTAGATCAGGCTGAGTTTATTGACATGGTCCCTCTGAGTGGAGATTCTAGGTTTAATATGGAATCTCACACAGTTTAAAAAAAAAGGTGTTAGAAATTTGTTTGAATGGTTGGCTGAAGCATTTATCAAGAGATGGTCTCCTGAAGGAGAGTTGGAGATGCCTGATATCCCTTGGTTTAGTTTTGAGGAAGGGATTTTAAGGCTCTGGGAAATTGCAATGCTGGAGTGGATATGTTGTGTAAAACCTAATCCTCCACAATGGGAAGACCCAGAAGATACGCCCTTCACAAATCCTATAAGATGCAAACTGGTGAGAGGGGCACCAGCACATTTGAAGAATCTTGTTCTTGCCCTTTTCCTTGTGCCAGACATTAGGATTGGAGATGCTGCTGCTCAATTAGATGAATTAAACTCAATGGGTAACAAGGGCCAGGTGGCAGCATTGAATTGCCAGAAACAAGATGCTCATAGTTATTATAATGAACAGTGTAGACAAAGCAATGTTTATAATGACAAACCCCATAATGGTCAGCACAGGAAAGGTGAAATTTATAATGGCTTGACTCATTTGGACCTTTGGAACTGGCTAATCAATAATGGTGTTTCCAGACATGAAATAGCTGCTGCATAACTGTAGGATCTGTATAAGCAGAAAAGTTCCCAAACAAATGAAAGAAAGGCTACTTTGGATTGCGGTAAGAGGCAATCTTGGCCAATGTATCAATTTCCAGACTTGAGCCAGTTTGCAGACCCAGAACCCCTCAAATGAAGGTGTGGCCAGGTTCCCCCGTGGAAGGATCTTAATAAGACACCTAAAAGTTTGCTGTTAGCCTTTCTCCAATTCTTCCCCAGAGGGACCTACGGCCTTTTACAAGGGTAACTGTACACTGGGGGAAAGGAAACAATCAGACTTTCTGGGGTCTATTGGATACTGGTTCTGAATTGACGCTGATTCCAGGAGATCCCAAGAAACATTGTGGCCCTCCAGTTAGAGTAGGGGCTTATGGAGGACAGGTGATTAATGGAGTTTTGACTGATGTCCAACTTACAGTAGGTCCAGTAGGTTCCCCAAACACATCCTGAGTCATTTCCCAAGTTCCAGAATGTACAACTGGTATAGATATACTCAGAAATTCTCACATTGGTTCCCTGACTTGTGGAGTGAGGGCTCTTATGGTTGGAAAGGCAAAATGGAAGCCTTTAGAGCTGCCTCTGCCAAAGAAAATAGTGAATCAAAAACAGGATTGCATTCCTGGAGGAATTGCAGAAATTACTGCCACTATCAAGGACTTGAAAGATGCAGGGGTGGTGGTTCCCACCATATCTCCTTTAACTCTCCTATCCTGCCAGTACAGAAGACAGGTGGATCATGGAGAATGACAGTTGACTATCAAAAACTAAATCAGTTAGTAACTCCAATTGCAGCTGCTGTACCAAATGTAGTTTTGTTACTTGAGCAAATTAACACATTTCCTGCAACCTGGTCTGCAGCTATTGACCTGGCAAATGCCTTCTTCTCAGTACCTGTCCATAAGGACCACCAGAAGCAATTTGCTTTCATTTGTCAAGACCAGCAGTATACCTTACAGCTTTGCCTCAAGGATATTTTAACTCTCCTGCCCTGTATCATAACTTAGTTATGATCGCTTGCTCTTCCACAGAATATCACAGTGGACCTAACTCATTTCTATCGGTCCTTGGGTTCAGATTGTGGATGTGTGTCACGATGCCGAAAAGGATGAAAAACTTATTCGTCTGATGGAAGAGATCATGAGTGAGAAGGAGAATAAAGCCATTGTTTTGCTGAAACTAAAAGAAGATGTGATGAACTTACCAGACAAATGAGGAGAGATGGGTGGCCTGCTGTGGGCATCCATGGTGACAAGAGTCAGCAGGACAGTGACTGGGTTCTGAATGCACTCAAACAGGGAAAAGCCCCTATTCTGATTGTACTGATGTGGCCTCCAGAGGGCTAGATATGGAAGATGTGAAATTTGTCATCAATCATGACCATCCTAACTCCTCAGAGGATTATATTCATCCAATGGGAAGTACTGCTCGCAGTACCAAAACAGGCACAGCATACACTTTCTCCACACATTAAAAACATAAAGCAGGTGAGCGACCTTATCTCTGTGCTTCGGGAAGCTAATCAAGCAATTAATCCCAACTTGCTTCAGTTGGTCTAAGACAGAGTTTCAGGTCGTTCCAGGGGTAGAGGAGGCATGAAGGATGACCATCGTGACAGATACTCTGCAGACAAAAGGGGAGGAAGGATTAAATACCTTTAAAGACAGGGAAAACTATGACAGAGGCTACTCTAGTCTGCTTAAGAGAGATTTGGGGGCTAAAACTCAGAATGGGGTTTACAGTGCTGCAAATCACACCGCTGGAAGCTTTGGAAGTAATTTTGCATCTGCTGATATACAGACCAGTTTTAGGACTTAGCAGAACAGTTCTGATGACATTCAGCAATAAGGAAGTAATGCTGCAAATATGCACAATGGTATGAACCAATAGGCATTTGCATATCCTGCTACCGCAGCTGCTGAGCCTACGATTGTCTAGCCCATGCCAACAGGGGATTCTCAGTAAGACTTTAGAAGTATATGCAAATGTCTGTTTTTCATAATTGCTCTTTATATTGTGTGTTATCAGACAAGATAGTTATTTAAGAAACATGGGAAATGCAGAAATGACTGCAGTCCAGCAGGAATTATGGTGCACTCCTCCCCCCCCTATTTAAGTTGGATATTTCTCTACATTCCTGAAACAATTTTTAGGTTTTTCATTTGTATTAGAAAATGCAGGTAGTGTTTTCACAAAAGTAACCGTACAGTGATTTCAAATACAATAAATGAAGGCAATGCATGGCCTTCCAATAAAAGATAGTTGAAGACTGAAAAAATATCACATTGGTGCACTATATTGATGGCATTATGCTGACTGGACCAAGGGAGCAGGAAGTAGAACCACCTTGGACTCATTGGTAACACATATGGGCATCAGAGGATGGGAAAGAAGTCCAACCAAAATTCAAGGGCCATCTAGCTCAGTGAAATTCTTAGGAGTACAGTGGTGTGGGAGGGGGCATGCAGAGATATTCCTTCTAAGGTGAAAGATTATGCTATTGCACCTGGCCTTTCCCACTGCCAAGAAAGAAGCACAACACTTAGTAGGTCTATTTGGATTCTAAAGACAGCACCTTCCCCACTTGGGTGTTTTACTCAGGCCCATTTACCAAGTAACTCAGAAAGCTGCTAGCTTTGTGTGGGACATGGAACAGGAGAAGGCTCTTCAACAGGTCCAGGCTGCTGTGCAGGAGGCTCCACCACTTGGACCATGTGATCCAGCAGACCCAATGGTACTTGAGGTGTCAGTGGCAGATAGAGATGCTGTTTGGAGCCTCTGGCAGGCCCCTGTAGGTGAATCACAGAAGAGACCTTTGGGATTTTGGAGCAAAGCACTACCATCATCTGCGAACAACTACTCTCCCTTTGAAAAACAGCTCTTAGCCTGCTATTGGGCCTTAGTGGAAACTGAACGTTTGACAATAGGACACCAAGTTACTATGTGACTTGAAAGATACAGGTGAAGGAAAATCTTCACAGTGGACAGAACTTCGGGCAGTACACATGGCATTATAGTTTGTTTGGAAGAAGAAACGGCCAGATGTACAATTGTTCACCAACTCATGGGTTGTAGTCAATGGATTGGCTGGATGATGAGGGACTTGGAAAGATCATTATTGGAAAATTGGTGAGAAAGACATCTGGGGAAAAAGTATGTGGATAGAGCTCTCCAAATGGGCAAAGGATGTGAAGATATTTGTGTCCCATGTAAATGCTCACCAAAGGTGACTTCAGCTGAGGAGGAGTTCAATAATCAAGTGGATAGGTTGGCCCGTTCTGTGGACAGTCAGCATCTTTCCCCAGCCATCCCTGACTTTGCTCAATGGGCACATGAACAAAGTGGCCATGGTGACAGAGACGGAGGTTATGCTTGGGCTCAGCAACACGGACTTCCACTCACCAAGGCTGACCTGGCTACAGCTGCTGCTAAATGCCAACAGCAGAGACCAGCATTGAGCCCCAAATGTGGCACCATTCCTTGAGGTGACCAGACAGCAACCTGGTGGCAGGTTGACTACATTGGACCACTTCCTCCATGGAAAGGACAATGTTTTCTTCTTACTGGAGTAGATACTTATTCTGGTATGGATTTGCCTTTCCTGCACATAACACTTCTGCCAAAACCATCATCTGTGGACTCATAGAATGCCTTATCCATTGTCATGGTATTCCACACAGTATTGCTTCTAACCAAGGAACTCATTTCACAGCCAGAGAAGTGCGACAGTGGGCCCACGATCATGGAATCCACTGGTCTTACCACGTTCCCCATCATCCTGAAGCAGCTAGTCTGATAGAAAGATGGAATGGCCTTTTGAAGATGCAGTTACAGTGCCAATTAGGTGACAGCAACATGGAGGGCTGGGGCAGAGTTCTTCAGAAGACAGTATGTTTTGAATCACTGTCCAATATATGGTACAGTTTCTCCCATAGCCAGGATCCATAGGTCCAGGAATCAAGGGGTGGAAAAGGGAATAATCATCACTCCTAGTGACCCTCTAGGAAAATTTTTGCTTCCTGTTCCCACAACTCTAGATTCTGCTGGCCCAGAAGTTTTGGTTCCAGAGGAGGGATTGCTACTACCAGGAGCCACAACAAACATTCCATTGAACTGGAAGCTCAGACTTTCCCCTGGTCATTTTGGGCTTCTAGTGCCCTTAAACCAACAGACTAAGAAAGGAATAACAGTGTTAGGGGGGGTGATAGCTCCTGATTTCTATGGGGAAATTGGATTGCCTCTCCACAGTGGAGGTAAGAAGGATTATGTCTGGAGTGCAGGAGATCCCTTAGGGCACCTCTTGGTACTATCATGTCCTGTGATTAAAGTCAATGGGAAACTACAACAGCTTAATCCAAGCAGGATGACAAAGGATGAGTTTGCAGACCTATCAGGAATGAAGGTATGAGTCACTCTTTCAGGAAAAGAGCCAAGTCCTGCTGAGGTGCTTGCAGAGGGTGGGGGAAAGACAGAATGAGTAGTAGAGGAAGGTAGTTACAAATACCAGCTAAGGCCATGTATCCAGTTGTAGGAACAAGGATTATAAAGTAATATGAATGCTTCTGTTTTATTTTGTTAAGAACAAATTTGTTGGAGGCTGGAGGGATGGCTCATTGGTTAAAAGAACTGACTGCTCTTCCAGAGGTTCTGAGTTAAATTCCCAGCAACCACATGGTGGTTCACAACCATCTGTAATAAGATCTGATGCCCTCTTCTGGTGTGTCTGAAGACAGCTACAGTGTACTCACATAAATAAAATAAAAAAATCAAATATTTTTCCTTTTTTTTTAATTGAAAAGGAAAGTAAAAACACTTTATGATAAAATTAAAGATTTACATGGAGAACATTTCAGATAAAGTAGAAGAGATACATAGAAAAACACATTAAAATTGACAATTTTCATGGAAATTTAGAGTAAAGTGGTAGACATGTAAAACATTGCTAAATTAACTGAAATATGAAATAGAAACATTTTATGATAGAATTGAAGATTTACATGGAAAAGATTTATGATAAAAGTGTAGAAAAATGTAGAAAAACATGTTAGAATTGAAGGTTATCATGGAAAATTTTATATAGCTATAATAATGGTAGGCATAAAAGTATTCCTAAGTTGATTGAAAGTGGAATTATAAACATTTTCTGATAAACTTGAAGATTTACATGGAAAATATATCTGATAAAATTGAAAAAATATATAGAAAAGCATGTTAAAATTAAAGATTATGGAAATTATACAGATAAAATGATAGGCATAAAAATAATTCTAAGTTGATTGAAGGTGGACTTATAAACATTTTCAGATAAAATTGAAGATTTACATGGAAAATATTTCTGGTAAAATTCAAGAAATATATAGACAAACACATTAATATTGACTATTTCATAGAAAATTTTACATATAAAATGGTAGATATAGAAACTCTAAATTAATTGAAGGTAGAAATAGAAACATTTGTGATAAAAATCAAAGATTTACATTGAAAACATTTCTGATAAAATAGAGGAAATATATAGAAAAACATTAAAATTGAAGATTATCATGAAAGATAATGCAGATAAAATGGTAGACATAAAAATTACTAAATTAATTAAAAGGGGAATTACAAACATTTTCTGATAAAATTGAAGATTTAAATGAGAAATTTTTCTGTTAGTCTATCTCTTTTTATAGGGGAGTTGGGTCCATTGTTGTTAAGAGATTTAAGGAATAGTGATTGTTGCTTCCTGTTATTTTTATGTTTGTGTGGGTATTTTCTTTTGGGTTTGTTGGAAGATTACTTTCTTGCTTTTTCTAGGGTGTAGTTTCCCTCCTTGTGTTGGCATTTTCCATCTATTATCCTTTGTAGGGCTGGATTTGTGGACAGATATTATGTAAATTTGGTTTTATCATGGAATATCTTGGTTTCTCCATCTATGATGATTGAGCGTTTTGCTGGGTATGCCTGGGCTGGCATTTGTGTTCTCTTAAGGTCTGTATGAGATCTGCCCAGGATCTTCTAGCTTTCATCATCTCTGGTGAGAAGTCTGGTGTAATTCTGATACGTCTGCCTTTATAAGTTACTTGACCTTTTTCCCTTACTGCTTTTAATATTCTTTCTTTGTTTAGTGAATTTGGTGTTTTGATTATTATGTGCCGGGAGGAGTTTCTGCTCTGGTCCAGTCTGTTTGGAGTTCTGAAGGTTTCTTGTATGTTCATGGGCATCCCTTTCTCTAGGCTAAGGAAGTTTTCTTCTATAATTTTGTTGAAGATATTTACTTGCCCTTTAAGTTGGAAATCTTCACTCTTGTCTATACCTATAATCCTTAGGTTTGGTCTTCTTATTGTGTCCTGGAGTTCCTGGATGTTTTGGGTTACCACCAGCTTTATGCATTTTGCATTTTCTTTGGCTGTTGAGTCAATGTTTTCTATGGTATCTTCAGCACCTGAGGTTCTTTCTTCTATCTCTTGTATTCTGTTGTTGATGCTTGCATCTATGACTCCTGAATTCTTCCCACGGTTTTCTATCTCCAGAGATGTCTCACTTTGTGATTTCTTTATTGTTTCTACTTTCACTTTTAGATCCTGGATGGTTTTGTTCAGTTCCTTCACTTGATTGTTTGTGTTTTCATGTAATTCTTTAAGGGATTTTTGTGTTTCCTCTTTAAGGGCTTTTACCTGTTGACCAATGTTCTCCTGTATTTCTTTAAGGGAGTTAAGTCTTTCTTGAAGCCCTCTATTGGCATCATGAGATACGATTTTAAATCCAACTTTTGCTTTTCCGGTGTGTTGGGGTATGCAGGACTTGCTGTGGTGGGAGAACTAGGTTCTGATGTTGCCATGTGGCCTTGGTTTCTGTTGGTAGGATTCTTGTGCTTGCGTTTCACCATCTGGTTATCTCTGGTACTAGTTGGTATTGTTGTCTCTGGTTGGAGTTTGTTCCTCCTGTGGTCTGTAAGCCTGTGTCCTTACTCCTCTGAGCTCAGAAGTGATAGCACTGCTGGGTGATCACTCTCTCCTGGTGGGCTGTACACAGAAGGCTGTGGAGTCTCCTGGCTCCCTGGTACAAATGGTGGCAGGAAGACTTCTGTCCCAGCTGCCCCACTGATCATATGCCCTGTGTGCTCCTAGCTGTTCCCCTCCAGAGAGAAGGTGGAGATCTCACCTCTGCACTCAGAAGTGAAAGCACTGCTGGGAGATCAGTCTCTCCTGGTGGGCAGTGCACAGAAGGCTGTGGAGTCTCCTGGCTCCCTGGTGCAAATGGCTAAATAAATAAATCTTTTAAAAAAAGAACATATTTTTCTTTCTTCCAAAAAGAATGTTCCCAAGGAACATTGCCCCATTGTAAATTTACAAATGCATTTGTGATTGTATGAAGAATAGTTATATCATGTTAGGTATAGTCATGACCTTGTTATTGTTTCATGTTATTGTTTCATGAGACAAGGGGTGGATTGTAGTGGCTATTCCTGGTTGTCAACTTGACTATATCTGGAATGACCTACAATCCAGAATTGGAAGGCTTACCTGTGATCCTAATCTGGAGGCTGGGAGATACAAGTCTCTTTTTTTCCCTCTCTCTCTCCCTTTCTTTCTTTCTTTCTTTCTTTCTTTCTTTCTTTCTCTCTCTCTCTCTCTCTCTCTCTCTCTCTCTCTCTCCCTCCCTCCCTCCCTCCCTCCCTCCCTCCCTCCCTCCCTCTCTCTCTCTCTCTCTCTTTCTTTCTTTCTTTCTTTCTTTCTTTCTTTCTTTCTTCTTCTGAGACAGGGTTTTTCTGTGTAGCCCTGGCTGTCCTGGAACTCACTCTGTAGGCTAGGCTGGCCTTGAACTCAGAAATCCACCTGCCTCTGCCTCCCAGAGTGCTGGGATTACAGGTGTGTGCCACCACCGCCCGGCTCTGCATGGTTTTAAGAATGCTGTTACTCTATCAGCGAATCTGGTCTGGTGGACACTAATCTGAATCACTCCACCAATTGTCTGAGGAACTCTGCCAGTGGTCCAGGGCACACCTCCATCCTGCTCTTTCTGGCGGTCTTAACTCTTCACATGGCTAGCCCCATTCCTAGGGCTGGTGGTAATAAGCTATTTTTCTCCTAGTAGCTTGCCACTTTCTCCAGGAACAGATTTGTGAAGTTTCCCAAGTAATGGTCAAGCAAATGCTCTGCCCCTGTACTTCTGAACAAGCCCACTGACTGCCATCTCTCCCGCCCCATGCTGTCCCTCCTCAGCAGGAAAGAGCCAGATCTGAACCAGCGTTCCTATACCCAGAGAGGTTGGGGTGTTTGGTTGAAACCCCTGCTCACCTCCGCACAAGCTGGGAAACCCCACACACTTGCACACCCTGGGCTAATGCTTCATCAACCCTCACCTCTGTGTTTCTAGCAACCCACCCAAGAGTGCCCACCCCGGGGGCTCCGTTTTTGACCATACACGGGCACAATCCCAGCTCCCAGCTGTCACGTCATCACTCCTCGCCTAAGCTCTATAAAACTCCCTGGCTTTCATCCTGGCGGGCGACTTCTTTGACCTCCACCTGTAAGACAGGTGAACCCTCCTGGGAACTGTCGCTCAATAAATCTGGCTTTATGTTCTTGATTTGGCTTGAATTGGCTTATTGTGCTCCCGAGCCCTCATGGTGGGAAAGAAGCTATCATTACTGAAGCGGGCAGCACCTCGCTCTCCAGCAATGGCCTCCTGGAAATTTCCCAGCAGGTTGTTTAACATTTGTCCACACAGGAAGTCATTCCCTGAATTCAGAGAGCCCTTACTTGTCAGGGGGGCAGGAACTGAGCCTGGAGCAGGAGGACCACACGGTCACATGTGAGCAGGATTTCCTCAGCTGAGGCACTGCTGAGACCTGTCCCCCCACCCCCCCACCCCGGACACACATGGTGGCTTTGGGTCACTCAGATGTGGGGTCATGTCCTAAGTCATTTAAAGAATTTTTGGGGGGGTACCTTGTGATGAGCAGAGGTCCTGGCAGTGTGATGAAAACCTAGCTATTGTCATGGTAACTGAGAGAACTCAAGACCAGAGAATGAAATAAACTTCCTGAGGTCACACAGCTGGCAAGTGGTAGAGCTGGGATTTGAACCCAAGGTGCCTAGGATCATACCTCCTGTTCTTAATTCTGTCCAGTGTGCTCATTAGAGGCACCACAGGTTTCCTCCCAGCAACCTCAGCTGAAACAGGGGTCAGGATTTTACCTTCTGTTTCCAAAGACAAAAGAGGGCTCACAGAGCCAAATGACATTTGTAAAGTCACACAGCCTGGGGGTGGGGGATGGGATTCAGGTGGAACACTGGGTTGGTGTTTGAAATGAGGGCCAGGAATTCCATGACTGGGGCTTTGAACATTGAGCTGAGAGCACCCAGGCCTCACAACCCCACGGCAGAGAGGGTGTGGCGGAACCGAGCCGCTGATGTCATGGCGGGCAGCAAGCAGAGAAAGACGATTGTAGGAAAGGCCAGAGAACAGCCCCAGACATCCGGTGACCTGCCTCCTTCAGGTAGGCGGTATCTTCAGCCTCTGCCACCTCCCCACAAGGCCACAGTCTGATCCATTAGGAGACTTATCCACCCACTAGGCCAGAGCTCCCATGATCCGATCCTTCCTGCAAACACCCTGAGGTGCACGTTACCCACCTCCTAAGTGTTTATTAATCAAAGCAGGTCGATAGCGTTAACCCTCATGCATGCTGTAACGTTCGCCAAGCACGCAGCCGGGCTTCCTTTGGTCTATCACAGGCTTCCTTTGGGCTATCACAGACTAACTCAGTCATATTGCCATTTAACTTTAAAGCCTTCTCAACCCTGGGAGGAACTTGGGGTACACGGGTTGCCGCAGGAGGTCCCTGCCTGAAGGAGAAACGGCTCAGAGGGCAACTCTGCACACTGGCCTTGTCTGAATCTTTGGGGAACACGCCCCCTAACCAGACCCCATAGTGCTGTTTTTTCTAAACACAAGGGAGGAGATATTTGGGGGGAACTGTGGCTCTGACTGACCATTTAGGGCCCAGAAGTGTCTGTTTGTGTTTCAGAGGGCAGAGCAGGGTTGTCATGTGTGTTGGAAAGTGGCCAGAAAGTTAATCAGGAAAGTGATGGGAGAGAGGGGGAGGGGTGGAGGGTCATCTCTCTCTATGCGGCAGAAGTTCCCAGAGAGCAGCCTAGGATAGACTTACAAAAATGAATTGGATCGTGCCTTGAAAAAAAAAATTTATGAGTAAGTCTGTATTCGGGCATTGCCCATGCATGCAGGGACCCACAGAGGCCGGAAGAGGGCATCCCATCATCGGCGGCCACAGCTGCTGGAGGCTGAGAGCTGCCTCCTGGGAACTGAACTCTGGTCCTCTGTGAGAGCAGTGAGCATTCGCAGCCGCTGAGCCATCTCTGCAGCCCGGGAAGTGTTCTTCCTGTGCTCAAAACCCTCCAAGGGCCTCCCACAGCTTTTGGGAGCAGACTAGCTCCATCTCTCGCTGTGTTTCCATCACTCTCTTCCTTTTAGCCCCTCTGGATGCCCTCTGGTCCAAATCCAGGTCCTCCACTAGCTGCCAGCAAACAGAGAAACAGGTACACCATCCTGGCTGACAAATGAGAAGAAGTCTTGTTTCCTAAGCCTTGGTGCCCTTTGTGTGTGACCTAGGCAGCCGAATGCAGAAAATCTACCTTATGCATGCCAAAGTCTCCAGACAGCTGTGACATCTGGAAGGAAGTGGAGGTCCATGGGCTGGGGGAGGTGGTGTGGGAACCCAGCTAGCTGGGCTTGTGATTGGCCGTGACACAATCGGAAAGACCTAACCAGAGTCGCAGAATGAGGGAGACAGCGTGCCCTGAGGCCTGAATGAGATCTTCAGACCGAAGGTGCCCGGCCTAGAGAGGCCTTGGGGCCGCTTGATCCATGCAAAACCCTTCTAACAGTTTTGGGCGGTCCCACCAGACACCTTGGGGAAGGACATGGCCCAAAGCCCTTGGTGAGATCCAACACCGGTCCTGGAGAGCCTGGAACCCATGACTTTCACACCAGGGTCTGGAGACCGTGAGGTTGCTAATTACACTAAGTGAGAGCTGCCTACCCTGGCCTGGTGCGGGCTGAGGCACAATAACGCAGACCATCAGCTTTTTGGGTCGGATGTTCAACAGCGCCACCACGTGGTAGTGAGGAATATTGGCCACAGGAAGACAATAGGCTGTACAGGTACGCCCCACAAACAGCCCAGTAGACCCATCACCTCTCAAATCTTCAGGACCCTAGAAAACCCAGCTCATTCCTTCCGATTCAGAAACCCCCAAGGACAGTTGGAACAGTGGAACTTTGCGCTAACCTAAGTCTTCAGAACTCAAGAGTACATGTGCTGCGGCCACGCTGACTACAGCCAGTGAGTGTATTAATGAATGTACAATAAGCCACACCAGCACACAGAATCCACAGGGGGAAAAATGGGTGTTTTTGTAAAGCCCAAAGTAATGTCGCAGCTCCGGCGGAAATGCCGATGCTGGAGGGGCTGCTCTGAAAGAGGCACGGAGCCCCGGTACACAGATCTCCTGCTTCCCCCTCAACCTCCACGGGCTGGGGTTATTTCTAGAGCTGAGCATGGGGAAGCAAGCAGGGGCTGCAGGCCAGGGCCAAAGACTAAAGGATGCCTGGGGCAGGACAGCCGGGTGAGTGATGGCCCCTGGGGAGCAGCTGCAGCGCTTCCTGGCCCGGGGTCCGAGGTGATTTCAGGTACGGTGCAAATCCCCTTCAAGCAACAGGAAATTCTAGGGAGAAACGGGCACCGTTAGTAGAAATGCACCTTTGCGGCTGGGTTGGATTTTTAAAGAGATCCTGTCTGGGGAACTCTGTCTCAATCTAGAAGGTAGAGAGTGACGAATGAAAACAGGTCACCTTAGGCCTCCACATGCAGGCACACACCACACACTCTGTTTTTGGTTTTGTTTTGTTTTGTTTTGTTTTGAGACAGGGTTTCTCTGTGTAGCCCTGGTTTTCCTGGATCTCACTCTGTAGACCAGGCTGGCCTCAAACTGAGAAATCCACCCGTCCCTGGCTCCCAAGCACTGGGATTAAAGGCATGGGCCACCACTGCCCACACTTATTTTGAAAAAGGAAATTCGGGGACTTGGCTATGATGGGTGTGGGCTGGGGCCGGGCAGGAGGCATGGGGACCCTATGGTGTCAGCAGAGGGCCTTGTGTGGCTGCTGTGACACCTGGAGAACCTGTCACCAGCTTCCCGAGCAGGCCCGCCTTGGGGACCTCTGTGTGTCGTCCCTGCCTTGCAGCAGCTAGAAAGCCCTGGTTCCAATCAAGGCTGAAAAATTACTCCCTACCGGGAATGCCCTCCACTCTGTTTCCAAGGGAAGAAATTATATTTTCCTGGGGGGTGGGGTTGGGTGGGATTTTTTTTTTTTTTTTAAAGGATGACCTTGATAAAATTTAAGAACAGAGATTCTGGGAGGCCAGGGGCAGATTTCTCTGATCTTTATCACCTGTTTTCCAGTCTCATCTTCAGCAGCCCCCAATCTAAAGAACTGAGGTTGCCTGACACCGGGCATTAGAGCCGTGGTTCTCAGCCTTCCTGACGCTGCAACCCTTTAATACAGTTCCTCATGTTGTGGTTACCCCCAACCATAAAGTTATTTTTGTTGCTACTTCATAATTGTAACGATGTGAATCATAATATAGATATCCGATACACAACATATCTGATTTGCGACCCCTGTAAAAGGACTGTTCGACCTTCGAAGGGGTTGAGACTGTATTAGAGCTAGGAACTTGGTGACAAGGACCTTTCTTGTAAGTGTCATATGTCAGAAAGGCAAGCTGTCAACAGAGGTAGGAACTCGGGACTGGACGAGGGTTTCATTGTGGAGTTACAGGTTTCTTGCCATGTGTAGGGGACAAAGGGACTTGGGGCCTGGAGAAGGGAGGGGCCCCAATATGCACAGCACAGAGGAAGGCTGGTCCCAAAGCTGGGAAATGGGGTGGCACAGAGGCAGCTGCTGGGCTTGAGGAGTTGCTGAGAGACACCAAGAATGCCAGTAATATGGGGGAGGTGCAGGGTGCGGGGGAGGGGGGATTGGCTGGGGAGGGAGGCGGGGCTTGCTGCAGTGCAGGGAGGGGGAGGGGACAGAACAAGACAGGGAGAATGAAACACTAGAGGGCAAGGGTCCCAGGAGACCAGGAGCCTGGAAACTCAGAGGAAGGCACCCTATGCAAACCATAGGGGGTGTCACACACCTGCAGGATGTTTGGAGAGAACCCAGTATCTAAATGGGCCTGGACGGATGCTGGGTGCATCTGTGGCACACACCATGCATCAGGTGAAGGTTTCCTGCTGAAAGACTACACTTCCCAGCTTCCCTTGCGGACTATAGAAGCCATTTCCACCCCAGATGAGGGCCATCTTATAGCATATATAAGCGTACAATAACAAGAAGAGTCCCATCTTCTCCTGCAGGCATCTTGGCGATCTGCAGGTGTGGGTGACAAAGATGCCCCCTGGCTATGAATGAGCATGGCCCCGCCTCAGATCTGACCCATCCTCTCTTTCCTTCGGCCTTCTCTTTCTCTACAGCTGCTTTGTAATCCAATCTAACATTAGGCGCTTAAACACATGCACCTAAAAAGAACCACGTGTCCGCCTGGCGAGTCCGTGTTCACCGGAGCAAGCAATGGCGGTGTAAAAAGCGAGGAGCCTGGCTTAGACTGTGGACATCACTTAATGCCAGGCGGGTTTTCTAAGTCCCAGCTCCTCTGTGTCCTGGGGATGTTGTGAGACCAGGCAGAGCAGCATACGGAGTGTGGGTTGCTGTCTTTATGGGATGCTTGGTCACCAGAGACCTCAAGGGACTTACCTGGTAGGAGTAAAACACGAAGTTGATGACCTGGATCCCAGCAGGGAAAGGGAGAGGAAAGCCTCTACGCAGCCTCTCTGTGGTGGAGACAACAGAGCGGGGAGTGCATCAGGGGCCCGGCACAGGTTTGCGTGCCAGGAAGGAAGCCTGCCCTGACGCTGTGCCCTGCCTCCTTGTCCTCCAACAGCCCTCAAGGCCACATGCACGACCTCCATGGGCCTCTCCCTTTCTGAGGGTACACACGGCTGGCCTGGACCACCCGAGCGTAACCAGGGGCTACAGAGACGGAGCGTGGACCTGACGTGCTTGGGGAGCCCCTCTATGTTACAGGCGAAGCTGGGGATGAGCGGTTGCTGGGGCCAGCCGCTCCCGTGGAACTGAGGCAGGTGAGGGTTGGGGGTCATCCCTGAGGAATCCCTCAGAGACCCATCTTTCCTGTGAGGATGAACTTGGGTGGGTCAGTCTGGGAGCTGCTGGTGTGAACCCCAGTTGTGTGCAGAGTGGGGGTGGGTGGGGCAGATGTTGGTTTACACCACCCTGAAAAAAAATCACTCAATAGCTCCCACCTCATGGGCTGCTGTCAGACGGGCAGAAATGACGTAAGGGATGGGGGCAGAGTCGGAGCCCAGGGCCTGTGAGCTCCTTTTGTCCTCTAAACTTTTGGGTTAGATGTCATTTGAGGTCATTTGAGGGGCCCATCCTCTGCCCTCACAATCCTAGCCAGGAACCAGGACCTGCGGTCAGGCAGCCCCGCATTTCTGACCCGGGACTGGACACCATTGTTTTCTCCAAAGCTTCTTACCATTAATCTTGGGCAGCATCACTGTGGGTATGAGGTAGTTTATTATATTCTCCAGTAACTTCACCTGCAGATGGAACAGATGGCTGGGTTACCTGCCCTTCACACTTCCTCTCCCTCCCTCTCAGCCCTCCACAGCCCCCCAGCCTGGAGAAGCACCGGAGTGGCCACACGAAATATCTGATACACCGACAAGGTCACAGGAACGCAGGTCGGCTAGGAAGGCCAGGAGTATGAGGGTGAAGGGCGGGGGCGGGGGCGGCGGAGGGGGGGAGTTCAGGGCTCTTCCACATTGGTCAACAAAAGCCTTGCAAATGAGCAGGACATGACAGAGGCCTGCGATTGAGGTGCTGAGGCAGGAGGATCATGAATTTGAGATCAACATAGATTACTGAGGTTGTGAGCCCTGGCTCAAACAAAACAAAACAAACCCCCATAACCAGAAACAAAAACAAAAGCCAGGTGAGGTAGCTCGTGCCTTTAATCCCAGCCCCTCTGGAGGCTCAGACTGGTGGAAGGCAGAGGATGAATCTCTGAGTTCAAGGCTAGGCTGGTTTACATTGTGAGTTCCAGACTCAGGTTACCATAGTAAGACTCTGCCTAAAAAACAAAAACAAAAACAAAAACAAAAACAAAAACAAACAAAAAAACAAAGAGGGAAGAGAAAGGGGGCGGGGGAGAGGGAGGCAAGCCTTTCAAATGTATGTTTTTTTGGGCAGTAACAGGCCTCTCTCATTCATCCTGGGGGAGGTTTGGGGGGGGGAGGAAACATGGGACAAAAGCAAAACTTGAGAAGCAAGTCTTCCACTGACACCCTTACCACAAACAATAAGCTAACAGAAGCACTGAGTCCTACAGCCTCAGGGCAAGTGGCCCTACTTTGATACAGAGAAATAGGAGGCAGTCATTGAGCAGGACATGGCAGAAATGTAACCATCAGCACAGGGATAGGCCCATGTGTCAGGCAGGAGGAGGAGGAGGCTCCAGGGACCAAGGAATTGTGAGTTTTAATTAACGAGGCATAATGAAAAGCCAGGAAGGATATATTCTATACCATGACCGGAAATGGTAGGAATACAAGTAAGTTTCACTTCTTGGGTTTGCAAAAGCACAGATTCCCGGTGCTCAGAGCGACATATGTGCTGTTTTGACAATAATAAAAAGATAAAAACTGAAAACATCCTGGAACCCACGTTAGGATGCCTGCCTTGAGCAGTGACACTTAGAGCTCGTAAATGTGTAAGCTGTGCTCCCTGGGCTCTGCTCCCCAGGCTGTGGTTCCCCCCCCAACCCCGCCCTGCTCTGCTCCCCAGGCTGTGGTTCCCCACCCCAACCCCGCCCTGCTCTGCTCCCCCAGGCTGTGCTTCTCCCCCCCCCCCCCCCCGCTCTGCTCCCCCAGGCCACTCCGTTTGATGTCCTCCTAGCTCTGCATAAAGGCGGCTGTTCTGCACAGGCAGCGGGAAGCAGGGTTCTGTAGGATGCTGTAGGAGCGTCAGCTTCGGTGGATACAGGTACACAGTGTGGAGGTGCCGTGTGGTGGCTGGTAGCATGCAGGAGAGACTGCCTTGGGCAAGTGAGCTTCCTGGAGACTGTCCCCCGTTTTGCACAGTTTTAATGGCTGAACCTCAGAAAGGCGCAGCCCCTGGGCGTCGTCCCTGGGGGTTGCTCCTTGCTGCTGTGGTGCCTTCTCAAGTTTGTCACAGGGACTGGGCATGGAGAGACCCTCACTGCCTGTAGTCTGGTATGGTCGCCTCTTGGGAGACAGCCCACTCACTCTATTAGGCAGTTTTCCTGCAGGGCAGCATGATGATGAACTTTCATAAAGTAATAGTTTAGATGAACTAATGGCTTTACAGAATTCCCGATTTGATTTAGTTTTAGGAAGTTGGGGGCGCTGATAGAAAGTTTAAGGAGGTGGTTTAAGTTGTTTCTGCCAGAACTATATAAGTAACAGCGAGCTTTCATGCGTTACAAGCACATAATTGTACTTGGAAGAAAAAAAATGGGTTTGGGACAAGTTAATGATCAAAGAAAACATTGCATTCTAGGTTGGGGCCAAGTTCCTGGATCTTGTGATCTAGGGGTGTGGCTGCAGGTTTCAGTGTGTACCGTGAAAAGACCTGGTTATGGATAAAGAGTAGATAATTCTATTATGAGTGTAAGAATAGAGAATAGGTGATGAGCAGCTGAACAAGACTTCAAAAATAAGATGTAAGACGATGATCTGTGTCCTGGTAAATACAAATTGTCATTAGCTAAATAATTGTCATTAGCTAAATAATTGTCATTAGCTAACATAGAAAAGACATTTACAACTATAGACGGGCTTGCTTAAACTTTGTTAATCAATGACAGGAGAATTATTACTTTGGGGTTATGATGTCTTGTGGAGAGAAAGATAGATAAGAAATATTCAGTTGGGTATGAGTTTCAAAAGAAGAATACACAATCAATAATCCTGTTGTAATTTCCTTTTGTGTGATGATTTTAATCTGTTCTTGAAGAATATGTTTTTATGGTAATCGTTTTTAGAGACCATGCAACTTGTGGCTATGAGGTAATCTTTTTCTTACCTAGAGAACGTTGTCTTAGATGGGATAAAAAGGCTAAGAGGAAAAAAAGCTGTTTGAGGCTGCTCTTGAAGCTTGCTCTATCCACCAAATGTGTGCCTGTGTACATGTGTATGTAAAATGGCCGGAGCGTGCTAGTTAGAGCTTTGCTCCGTCCATCCACAAAATGAATGCGTGAATGTGCACAAATGTATGTATGTATGTATGTATGTATGTACATATGTATATGCATGAAATTGTTGGAGTTTATCTTGCTTCATCCACTCAGAGTGTGACTGTGTGTGTGTGTGTGTGTGTGTCTGTGTGTGTGTGTGTGTGTCTGTGTTTCCTTTTGTTTTTCTTTTCCTTCTGGCTGGTCTTCAAAGAATTTAGAGTCCAGAGTGTGTTCACTGGTCAGGGAAGTTCTTGCCCCAATGAGTCACACTTTATTCCCTCAGCAAAACCTGCTGAGTGATCAGTTGCCAACTCCACACTCAGCCCTCCTCAGTTTGTCAAAGCTGGCCTTCGGCAGTATGCATGGGTCTGTGGGCAGGGCTGGAGGAGGAGGGTTGGGGAGGATGGAGAACACCAGGGCAGCCGAGCGGCCAGACCTCTTCTGGGTCATTCAGTCGCTCAGCTACAGCCCGGATGCCACCACAATGCCTTCTCATAAACATCTCCGGAGATGTGTGTGAGAAGGCCCCTCCAGCCACCCTCCTCCAGTCACCCCCCTCCCTCCGCTTCCTGGCCTCCTCAGGCCCCTGTGGTCACACTCTCGGGCTGGTTCCCGAGCCCAACCGCAGGCCCCTAAAAGTAGCATAAACCACAGCTCCTTGTTCCCTGTAAGAACAGGCTCACTGAGGCTGTTTACTGATCCTGAGCCCAGTCCTCCCTCCTCCCTTCTCCTCCTACCTACAGGGACTTGGAGGACCCCAGGCCTGGCCTACTTTGCCCATATCTTCTATGACCTCTACTCCGTACACATCAGCCACCCTGGTTTCATACCCACACCAAGGGTTTCGTCCCCTACACATGCTACAATGTTCCCATCACAGGGCCTTGTGCCTCTGTTGTTCCCACGGGCACCAGCTCATCCTGACCAGCAAAACATCACGTCCTCAGAGTGCCCTGCCCTCATCACTCCTACTACCACCACTCGCCTCTTTCTTTGAGACATGGTCTCATGCAGTAGCTCTGGCTGACCTAGAACTTACTATGTAGGCAAGGCTGGTCTTGAACTCACAGAGATCTGCCTGCCACTACTCAAGGGCTGGGACCAACGCACCCACTTGTTCTCACCTTCTAGTACCTAGGAACGGGCACTCAGTAACCTGATTGATCCGTCCGCTCCCTAAGCACACCGAGCCGTTCTTTTGTGTGCATTTTGTCCCAGAGGACTCCCAGAACACAAGCTCAGGGGATGAAAGACCGAGTAGGGAGGGCACATGACTGGCCCGGGGCTGCTCGCAGAGCAGGCTGCTTGCAGAAGAGCCAGGAGCTCTCTCAGCAGAGCCCAGACTCACCTTAAAGGAACCAAAGTTGGACCGCTTCAGTTCCAGCAACAGCCTGCGGAGGAAGGAAGATGAGGACATGCAGTGGCCTAAGTGACCGAGACCCACGGACACTACCCAGGCCTCTGACCCAGTACGCTTTCTCAGCATGACCCTGGATCTCCCCTGGGGACAGTCACAGGTCCTCAATATTACTAGTGTTGCTGACCACACCCTAGGCTCCAAGCACAGTCCACCTCCCTGCTCCGTGCTGACAGGAAAAACGTGTTGTCCAGCAGGAGCTGGTCCCAAAGCATCTAGAAATACACAAGTGTCACTGTCCTGCCCCGTGGGAAGCTGCGTGCTGGGACAGCTTGCTGGGAATGCAGACAGTCCAGTGGACGGCAAAGCCAGGAGACAGAGGGACTCAGGCTCCCCAGGACTTCACTGGGGCACTTGGGCCTCAGGCTTGTCGGTCACCTGACCCCACGGCCTACTCCCTGGTGGCCAGGATGTCATTTGATGGTGATTTGAGAGCAAGAGGGGGTACTAGAGTGGGTGCTTTGTTCCTGTAAGGCTCCAGGAGGCTCCTGTCTCACAAGTGAGCAAACACCCTCAGAGAGGTCAAAAACTGTCTACCCAAGGCCACACAGGTAATAGTAGCAGAGTAGAACTCCAGTCAAATATCTAATGTTCTTCAAAGTCTGAAGTTGTTGCCGCCTGTCCATCAAGCCAGTAACCCCGCCCCCATCCTGTCCATCAAGCCAGCAGCCCCGCCCCCATCCTGTCCATCAAGCCAGTAGCCCCGCCCCTATCCCTGCTCTGTGGAGTCCAGGCCCTCACCCCATCTCTGACACACACCAGAGGCCGTGTTTTCTAGTTTTCTATCATTCCATTCTTTTCTTATCAGTGTTTCTCATCCTCTCTGCCCCACCCCGACCCCACCTCTCCCGGCTTTGAGCGAATGGGCAGAGTGTGCCCTCTGCACACTGTCTGAGGCCTGGACTGGGAGCTGAGTGTGTGGCGGCCACGATTTCCCTTCGGGCCCAGGGTCGGATGGGTGCCCTTCCCTTTCCCCACAGGCCTGCTTACCTGCCTAGCTTCATCTCTCCGATAAGCCTGTTATCTTCAACATCCAATTCCAAAGAGGCATTTGTTTTCTGCAAAGCGAGTAATTCAAGGAAATTGGCCTGACCTCCAGGCGGGGAGGGTCAGGGGTCAGCTTCTCAGACGCCAGGCAATGTGGCCATACCTCTGGGCCACACCCACAGAGCCCAGGAAGCAGGGAGACTGGCTTTGGCCTTGTGGTTCTAAGTTCTGGACTGTCAGCCTCGGGTGGGGAGAACACTGGAGTCCAGGCTGGTCTTGGCTTACAATAGCCACCCATTGCGTCACTCCAAACCTACTAAGGAAGGGAGGCCCCACCTCAGCTTTTGGCTTGCGTGTGGCTTTGGGTAAGCAAGGCCAGAACCCATTTCATCAGCAAACTGGGCTTCAGTTTAAAACTGGGCAGATCGGCCACTGATCTCTAGCACCCCCTCCTGGGGGGGTATAGACCCATGTAGGGGGTCCATGGACCTCTAGTGTCCCCTGCTAGGTGATGCTGGACACATGCAGGAGTCACCAACCATTTCTGTAACAATAGGGTGACCCAACCAATGAATACAAATCAACAGTGGAATGAAAATTTGAATAAATTAAGGGTTAAGCCAATGAATCTGTGAGTAATTAAGTGATGGGTGTAGGGGCCTGAAAGGGTAGAGCGTATTTCCCATGAGAATGAGTGGCTGACTCAGTCAACAATGGGATAAACAGGTAAATGGATGGATGGAAAAGCCAGCAGCCCCAGGTGCTGTCTGACTCACAAAGATGGGCAGCCGGGAATTGTTTTATGCCATGAAGGAATGAATTACTGAACAAATGAAAGGGTGGGGGCACGACTTATCCACATGTAAATAAGCCAGTGTGCAAGCGCTGGCTGGTAATGAGTGCCTATGGTGAGTGAGTGTGTGTGTGTGTGTGTGTGTGTGTGCATGTGTGTATGTATATTGTGTGTCTGTGTATGTGTGTGTGCATGTATGTGTGTATATGTATATACATGTGTGTGCATGTATGTGTGTATATGTATATACGTGTGTATATGTGTTTGTGTCTATGTGTCTGTGTGTTTTATGTGTGTGTGTTTGTGTATGTATATGTGTGTATGTGTGTGTGTTTGTGTGTATGTGCATACATGTGTGTGTATGTGTGTGTTTGTGTGTTTGTGTGTGTTTGTGTGTGTATGTGTGTATGTGTGTGTGAGCATGTGAGTTGGTGTCTCGAGGCTCAAGCTATGGAGTCATGTTGTCCAGGCTTGAATCTGGGTCCCCACCCTTCTTACCATGCCAAGCAGGAAGAGAGGGACCAGGGAGGCGTTGGGGAGGACCACAAAGGCCTGGGCCTCCAGCTTCAGAGTGAAGGACAGGCCTGAGGGCTGTATGCTCAGGTGTGGAAGCCAGGGCGCTGTGATCAGCAGCTGCACCCCCATGCTGGGGAACGTCTTGACCACCTGCATTTCCCGGTGGGGACAAGGGACAGAAGAGGTCTTTCTTGTTTAAAGGTTTCTAAGAGGCATGGTGGCCCATCAGCCTACAGACCAGTGTCAGTCTGGCCCTGCCGGCCCTGTCGACTCGCCTCGGTTGCCCTCCACCCCAGGAGGGACAAGCACCGCTTCCGCTCTCCTCTTGCAATGCTCTTTCCCTCGGGAACCCCTTCCCACTGCCTGTCCCTTCCCTGAGTGCTTGTCCCTGTTCTCCCCCAAGCAGGCTGCCAGGCCTCCCTCAGACTTCGGCTGGGCTGCCACTTCCTCACGGGACAGCGGCGGGCTTGAGGAGAGCTTAGGAGGGTCTTGACCCTCCCTCCTCCTCTCGGCAAGCCTTCCCGGGGGCCGTTCGAGACGACGTCCCCTATACATTTCTACCATCCATACCCTCCCCACCACCTCCTCCTGCTAGAAGTTTCTATGGAATGTGTGTGCTTCTTCTCTGTAATTCACGTTCAGCAGTGTGGCTTTGTTTAGAGATGGGTCGCTATGGAAACCAGGTTGCGTAAGGTCATGAGCACAGGGCTATGAGCTGACAGAACTGTCTCGCCGGTGCTCCCCTCTCCACTAGTGGCTGTCAGACTGTCCTCCCGGAACCCCAATCTTGGTCTTCCAGTTCACAGAACTCTTAGACATAAATCTCCCGCTTAAGCTATTCAGTCCGCAAAAGGAACCTTCCTGCCTTCCTGTCTACCTCAGCTACCCTGTCACCGTCACAGGCTGCATGCGGGGGTTTGTTTGTTCAATTGCCTTGTGCACCTGAGTGGAAATTTTCCATCTTTATAGGATGGAGAGAGGCAGGAAGCAGAGGAACATGAAGGAGGCAGAGAGGGGAGGGGAGGGGGGGAGGATGCCGGGGGAGGGGAGTGCCGAGAGAGAGAGAGAGAGAGAGAGAGAGAGAGAGAGAGAGAGAGAGAGAGAGATTGAGAGAGAGAGGTGGAAGATAGCAGGTGGGTAGAGCTCAGCAGAGATCTGATAGCCGTGTGAGGGCCACACCTGGCCTCATCCTCAGGGCATTGGTGGGGCACTTGGACTATGTCTGCGCTGGGCTATCCTGATCCACCTCCAATCTGCTGCCTACGGGTCTGCAGGGGGGTGGTTCTCATCCTATCACGACGGTCCGGTCCTCCCCAGCACTCTAGTGAGCTGAGTGAGGAGACCAGTCTCCTACCTTGGGCAGGAAGGGCTTCAGGAAGTCGGTGTTGAGCTGGAATCTGGGATCCTTTGATAATTGCAGCGAGGGGAGAAAAGGGTATTGGGAGATCGTTATAGGCTGAGAAGAAAAGGCACACGCCAGCCAGACTATGGACACCGGTGCACACGGGTACCCCTGTGGCAAGACTTGGGGAGCAATAGGCCAGGAAGGGTATATAGGGCCCATGACTGCCGTCTGCTGCCGGACCAATCATGGGATGTTCTGCTTCAGTGTGCCCGACTCCATGCTACCCCTCCAGTGACAGTAGCCCGACAAACCCATCCCCGACCCCGTGCTATGATACCCCATCCCTGCCGCCCCTGACTCTTGAGGAACGAACACCAGCCGTGGGTCTCAGACTTGCTCTGAGTAATGTAGCCTGAGCCCCGGCCAGGTGGTCTGTGCTTGCTCAGTGGGCAGCGGGCATTCATTCTGCATTCCTTCCTATCCAGAGGCGAGAACCTGACGGTTCTGATGAGAGCCGTAGGAGGAACCCAGGGTGTCGGGGACCATGCTGGGATGGCTGTATCTCCTAGGTGCTAGAGACGTTTTGTCATGTACATATGGGGAAACTGAGGTCCAGAGTGAGTCCAGCCATGAACATGAGGTCAGAGCCAATGAGATTGATGGATGCTTTGGGCAGGTGACACTGAGTCAGGGGTGGGAATGACATATGATGTGTGTGTGTGTGTGTGTGTGTGTGTGTGTGTGTGTGTGTGATGCTCAACACTGAGCCCTGGGTGCCCAGCCTCTTCTTACCCTGCTGCCTCATTAATATTCACAGTGGCCTTTGGGGGGGGCAGCAGTGTGGTGGCCTGCAGATGAGTCTGAGGTACAAGGATGCATATGTAGCCTAGAGTTCCTCAGTTGACAACGAGTGGGACCAACACTTGAACTCAGGGCTCCGTGACTCCGTGACTCCCCATGGCACCTTGGACTCCCGCCCTTGGGGATGAAACCTCCCACCTAGGTCTGCTGGACTCTTCGGAGTCCTTGTTCTTCTGTGCTCACAGTCGGCCACACTACTCACCATTCGGCTCCCCAGGGTCATCTTCAAGGATCCAGACTCTTGGTACGCGAACACCGCAGTGTTGAAGAAGTAGTCAGAGATGGCCATGCAAACCATGTAGTCATTGCTGGGCACAAACTTCATTTCTGGGGGGTCAATGGGAGATGGGCCGCGGTGTCCCCGCCAGAAAAACTGCCCCTGGAAGGAAAGAACAGAGCAAGTCTAGGTGTCCTTCTAGGGATTGCAGGCGAGTCCAGTAAAGGACGGGAGAGAACCAGCTAGACATAAGTAGGAACTGCCAGTGGTATTGGGGCTGGGGGGGGCACCTGGGTGAGCTTTCCAGTAGCCTGGCTCACGAGGAGGCCATACAGTCACTAAGTAGCCGAGGCAGAGGCGTCAAGTCATCACCTCCTCCCCCCCTGTACCACTCCACCTCCCTCTTGTCAGTCAGCTCGGCATCCATCACAAGAACAGTTGCCTCCTCGGTCCCATTAGCAGAACTCGGAAGGCTGAATCCTGTGTGTTTCGGTGAGCGTGACACGCTACGGGGAGGACACATGCTCCCTATGTCTCTAAAATGCGATTTGACAATGTGCCGTGAAAGCGGATGGTTCGTTTAGGAAGAAAAATAATGTGGAGCTCAGAGAGGCAAATTATAGGCGCACATTGTGGCATATCACTAGGGAAAACTGGAAGCGCATAGTGGGTCTGAAATGTGCACAAAAGGACCAGCGTTACAGTCAGCGCCGTGCCTTGTGCGGGCGGGAGGGCAGTGCGGAACGTGAACCTTTGGTGTCAGACATGCGGGGAGGCCCCGTACCGCTGCAGCCCAGCCCGTTCTCCGAGCCTACGGGTCATGCTGGCCGTACAGTTAATGCCCATGCCACCCATTCCTTTCTTTCCTTTTCCTTCTTCCTTCCTTCTTTCTTCCTTCCTTCCTTCCTTCCTTCCTTCCTTCCTTCCTTCCTTCCTTCCTTCCTTCCGGAATTCCTTCCTTCCTTCCTTCCTGTCTCTGTTTCTGTCTTTTTTTTCTGAGACAGGGTCTCTGTGTAGCCTTGGCTGGCCTGAAACTTGCTATGTAGTCCAGGCTGAAGTCACAAAGGATGATCCTCCTGCCTCTGCCACCTGAATGTTGGGATTAAAGGTGTGAATCACTCAGCAGACCACATGGTTCTTTGGACTTTTGTTTTGTTTTTGTTTTTTGAGATAGGGTTTCTCTGTGTAGCCCTGGCTGTCCTGGAACTCAGTCTGTAGACCAGGCTGGCCTTGAACTGAGAAATCTGCCTGCCTCTGCCTCCCAAGTGCTGGGATTAAAGGTGTGTGCCACCACTGCTCGGCCACACAGTTCTTAAAGACAGTGGAAACTCTCTCCAATCCACATCCTTATAGAGCAATACAGACAGGACACACCAGTCCACCATATAAAACAGCTTATCAGCCAAGAAAGACCAGACGTACCTCCTGTGTGATCGAGTATATGTTTCTATACAGGTACAGGTGAATGTGTCTATTTGCACGTGTGTGTATGTACATGTATGTGCATGTGTATATGTTTATATATATGTATGACCTATTCATGTGCATGTGTGTGGACTGTTATGTGAGTGCATGCATGTACATATATGCATGTGTTCGGGTGTATGCATGTGTGTGCAGTGTGTTTGTGCATGCACGTGTGTCTATGTGTATGTGTTGGTGTGTGCCCTGCTTGTGTATATGTGGGAGAGGGGCATTCGGTCTTGTCTAGCACCTCTAGAGGACAGCCACGGTGGACAGAGAGCTGTCCGGATGACCCCTGCCATGCAACTGCCTACTCTTTCTTCCTGGATCACCGCAGGGCTCTGCCTGACCCGAGTTCGTCGTTTTTCTGTCCTCCATCTGCCCCTGGTTAACCTCCCATCACCTCCCCCCAGGGCCCAGCCCATGAACATCCCCAAGTTCATCCTTAGGGAGGACTGGAGACCCGGGCTGCATGCGCACACTTACCCATCATGTGACTAGCTCTTGTCATTTTAATGACTGGCATGCCACACAGTGGGCAAAATGGTCCTGGTTCAGTACCAACTGTAGCTCTGGTTTGCTGCACGGGACGCCCAGGCGGGGAGCTGCACGGGACGCCCAGGCGGGGAGCTGCACGGGCCTTCCTCTGGTTGTTCACCGAAGGACAGAGCCACCCGTGGAAGGCCACAGGAGGTGATTCATGGGCGCCTTGGGAATTGTCCACCTCGTGCTCCTCTGACTCAGTGATGGGCGGCAGTGTCCACAACAGGATCATGAAGCACGTGTGTGCAGTGTGTGCATTTGCATGTGGGCTGCGTGGGCAGTGCTGTGTGGGCACTGCTGCGTGGGCAGTGCTGCGTGGATCTGCGTCTACACCTTCATGTGTGCTGTTGCTGTCTCTGTCTCTCTTCGTGTCTGCTCCCTATTCTCTGTGTATGTTGTATTGTCATAGAGAAGGATTGGACAGTCTGCCTCGGTCTTGATAGTGTTTATTTCTAGGTGGTGTGATGTAAGCCAGTGGTACTCAACACATGGGATGAGACCCCCATGGGGATCACAAAGCAGATATCCTGAGTATCAGATATTTGCATTACAATTCATATCAGTAGCAAAATTACAGTTATGAAGTAACAACAAGATAATTTTATGGATGAGGAACTACAACGTGTGGAACTGCATGAAAGGGCTGCAGCATTGGGAAGGCCAAGAACCACTGACTGGGAGTACCACTGATCTCCCTCTGTCGCTTTGCCAACCTCCCCTCCCTCCCTCCCTCCCTCCCTCCCTCCCTCCCTCCCTCTCTCCCTCCTTCCTTTCTTCCATCCTTCCATCCAACAAATTTCCTGAGCACCGTAGATGCTATATATACAGTGAAAAGAGCAGCCCCCGCCCCGCCTCGTCACAGTGTGTGTTGGGTAATTAGCTTTGCTGAGACCCAGCAGTGCTGGGGACACAGTGAGGGGCTCTTTCAGCAGGAGGGGCTGGGGATGGCATCCCTGGGAAGACATCCCTAGGGAGAAAGCCTACTTGAGCAAGACCTGGGAGGAAGCAGGGAGAGCGAGCGCTGTCCACATCTGCTGCAGAGGAGCCTGGGCAGAGGGGAGAGCCAGCGCAAACGCCCTGGGCGGTGGGCAGGCAGAGGGAATTTTGGGGATCTTGGGGGCCAGCATGGCTGGGGCAGGGGTGCAGGGGAGTGTGGAGTGGGGTGAAACAAGCAGTCCGTGCCGGGGGTTACAGAGTGCACATGGAGCAGGTACAAATCTCTGTGGAAGCCTTCTTACCTTTAGGTGCCCCTTCAGGAACTGGCTCGTAGTTATTATGGGAGCCACCAGACTGTAGTCGATGGAGGTCACGTCATCCACTCTGGCTACCACTGGACAGAAAAGGTGAGCTGTGAGCTGTGACAGTGACAGTAGCCTGTACGGCTGCCAGGGGAACTGTGATCTATTACTGCTCCAGGGAGCCCCTGAGATTTCCTTAAAGATGTGAAGTCTGGAGACGGAGACTGGGTTTGAGTACTTAGTGAGCCAATGCCAGGCCCTGGGTTCAGTCCCTAGCCCCATATGCACACACACACACACACACACACACACACACATGCACGCACGCACGCACGCACGCACGCACGCACACACACACACACCACATTCATACAGGTATCAATGGCTCACTGAGGGGGTAACATGCTTATAGTCCCATTATATGGGGGACAGAGGCAAGAGGATTGCTTTGAGGTTGAAGCCAGCCAGATTGCTAAGAATTTGAGGCTAGCCTGGGCTGCTGAGTGAGATCCTGGAGGGGTCTGGAAAGGGTGGGTTTTTTTTTTTTTGGTCCCACATTAGAGCATATATTATGGACCCAGTGGGGCTGCAGTCCAAAAGGGGACAGTCAGTTTATAAAACCCAACTTCAGGTGGACATGATTAACAGACATCATATACATGTATGACATTGTCAAATAACTTTCTTCTTCTTCTTCTTCTTCTTCTTCTTCTTCTTCTTCTTCTTCTTCTTCTTCTTCCTCCTCCTCCTCCTCCTCCTCCTCCTCCTCCTCCTCCTCCTCCTTCTTATTTTTTTTTTTTGAGACAGGGTTTCTCTGTGTAGCCCCGGCTGTCCTGGAACTCACTCTGTAGACCAGGCTGGCCTTGAACAAGGAAATCCACCTGCCTCTGCCTCCCAAGTGCTGAGATTAAAGGCATGTGCCACCACCGCCCGGCCAAAGAATAACACTCCACTCTGGGATCCAGAATTTTCTGGCGCCCTCTGGAACCTCAAGGCCATGCCTGCCCCTCTCTGAGTCTTAATTTCTCCAAGAGTGAAGTCAGGAGGCTGGGGGCATCCTGAGTTCCCGGGGCAGAGGGATGCCTGCCAGCAGTCGCTGTTCTTTGCCATTTGCTGTGTATAGAGATCTCGGCCCTTTAGCAGTGTGTGGAGAATGAGGTCTAGAGGGAAGTGAGGAACCTCTCATCTCAGACTGTGGCTCACAGGCCTCAGAGAGCCAGGGTGTGGGGGCCCTGGGGTGTGGGGTCCCAGGGTGCTGCTGTACAAGGGTGCCAGGGTGCCAGGTGTTTGCCTTCTGCCTGACTGAGGGCAGGTTCTTTCCATTTTACTTCTGGACGCACAAGGAGCTGGCCCAATGCCAGCTGTGGTGGAAGGAAGCCTGCCCGGCCCCTCCTCAGCAGGCTCAGGCCTGACACACCTGCTCCGCCTCTCTCCCGCTCCCGACGCCCCGTCCATCCTCAGCCCACTCCAGCCCTCACCTGGAAGAGTCTTCACATAAGGCTGAAGTTTGGAGGACACAGAGTTTCTCACGATCTTGCAGATCTAGGGGCAACCAAAGGGGCGTCAGCGAGCTGGAGTGAGAAGTGCCAGCCTCAGGGGCTGGAGGGACGGCTCCGTTAAGAGCACTGACTGCTCTTCCAGAGGTCCTGAGTTCAATTCTCAGCATCCACATGGTGGCTCACAACAACCATTTGTAAAGGAATCAGATGCCTTCTTCTGGTGTGTCTGAAGAGAATAATAATGTACTTATGCACATAAAATAATTCTTTTTTTTAAGTGCCACCTACAACGAAGAGTCAAGACACGCTGTCTCCATCTTTTCTCTGTGGCTATAGCAAAATACCGGAGGCCAAGTAATTTACAGAGAACACAGGTTTATTTAGCACCTGGTCCTTTCTAAATCCTAAGAACAAGGGTCTGGCATCTGCCTGGTGTCAGGAGGAGATTTCTTGCTGCACTGTAACATGGTAGAGGGAAAACCAGGGCAAGATAGAGAGACATGTCCCGGCTTGGGTTCCTCTGTCTCTTCCTATCAAGCAGCAATGCATCATGGGTACTCATTTGACCCTGATTGCCTCTCACAGGCTGTACCTTTAAACACCATTAACAGGTTATTTTGGAGATTAAGTTCATATATCCACATGAACTCTGTGGATACAAATCAAAACCACAGCATGGGCTTTCCCTTCCTTTGGTGTCTTCTTAAAAATGACGCAGCTACTCAAGCTTTTGCCCTTTGGCCGCCAGGAAGCCCTGAACGAGTAGCTGTTGAACAAGACTATATTGCCTGCCGACTTGCATTCCGTGTCTTTCCTGCATGTAAAACTTCCCCAGTGGGTATTTGTGTGATCTGCGCTATAGTGTTGTGTTCACTGTTGTTGTTAGTTATTTTGTCTTATTTTTTAATTAACCAATTAATTCATTAACTACTTAATTTTTTTTGTTGTCTCAGATCCTTCATGGGATGAAGCAGTGAACACAGGTTGGACCGTGGCTAGCCTTCCCTCCTCTGTGCTCTTGATTGTGGTGCATCCTCTAGTCTCAGGTGTTGGGAGGCACCCTCACCTTAGCCTTGTGACTGGAGAGGCCATCTCTGGCAGCTTCCCAGGATGTGGCTCACAAGGGAAGACACACACTGACCTAAGAGCCAGCCGACTTTATTGCTGAGGAAGACTCTCCATTTCTCTGGAACCTTTTCCCCCCCTGCCTGTGACATGGAACAGGTCAGTTGCAGTAGCCTAGATAACTAAAGCTCTGCCACTGGCAAAATTTGGTTACCTGCAATCAACCATTATCCAAAACTATGGACATGGAAAATTCTAGAAATACGAAAATTTTCAAGTTTTGAATTGTGTGTTGTTTTGAAGAGACGACAAAACCTCACCCAATCCCACCTAAGACACGGATGACCCCTCTGTCCTTCGCATCCAAGTTCTGTAGGCTACCTGTCTGTCAGCCACTTAGTACCTACCCATCCAGGTCATCAGACCAATCCCGGTGTTCGTGCCCAAGTAACTGGACTTGCTAATGACCCTAAAATCAGGTGGGCTGCTGCTGGAACTCTTAAGACAGTGTCTTATCATGAAAGTGACAGACCGCCGGCTCATTTAAGCTGTATTTCATCCTCTGGGTGGGCACAGGACCCAAGATTTAGCCTTCAAGGCAGGAAGAAAGGTTTTTATCAGGTGACATCACTCCAAGAGGTGGTTCTCCAACTGAATCAAAAGGAGACACATGTGATAACCCAGCACCCATCTATCTCTCTGCTTCCTGCCTGGATGTGGTGGTACCGGACACCTCATTCTCTCGCCGCCCTGACTGCCCTTCTATAATGGGCCGCACCTTCAAACAACAGCCAAATTAACCCTGGCTACCTTTGCCAGGTTTTGAACCGGCAATGAGTAAAATAACTACCGTGATCATTGAGAGACTAGACCAGGAGGACAAAGGAATGTTGGGAATTGGAGGGAAGATTGAGGGGCTACTACACACAGATGGTGGCCACAACATCCAAGATCTCTGTGTCATGATAACTAGACCAGTGGGTGACCAGGGAACCGAGACAGAACAAGGGTGGGAAACCAACTCAATTAAAAAAAAAAAGTATTATTGCAGGAAATCCCCCAGATCTGGGGAAAGAAATGACTGACATTTAAGAACACTAGGTATTTGGAACCCCGTGTAGACACTGCCAGAAGAGAACTGCCTCATGTCCTACTGAGGCTAAAGACCGGAAGCCAAAATGAAGGAAGGACCCTGGAGGCTGCAGAAGAGAAGCCACTCCTGTAGGCAAAGTCACCAGAGTAACAGCACACCTGTCCCCAGGAGCCCTGGGCAGGGCATGGGGTGAGGGGTAAGGGATGCCTCTTCTCAGTCCCAAAACAGAGAACTGTCTACAGGCTACCAGGAAAAGCTATCACCAAAAGGGAAATAAAGATTCCCCCTACAATGACCACAGACTAACTCCATTCTTCCCTGCTAACCAGTGCTGTAGGCATTGTTTAGAGGAATCCTCCAGTGGGTGTGGGTGGGTGTGTGGGGGCACGTGTGACACGTGGCAGAGACTCGCAGCAGTACAGAGCTTGGGCAAGGATCCGTCTCATGAGGAGGATAAGCAGTGAGAGGAAGGAGAGACTGTGGCTTCAACTCAGTAACCTAGAAGACCTTTAAGAAGAAGAAGTTGGTGTGCACTGCCTCTCAGCGACAACCCTAAATGGAACCCAGGAGTCTCTGCAGCCCCCAGGGCCTCAGCTGCTTGGCCGGCTCTCCAGCCTGCTCCAGCCTGCCCAGGCCTGTTGAATCTGGCGCCCAAGGATCTTCAGCAGGGGCTGCTGCCAAGCAGGATATCCTGCTGCTGCTGACGTTTGGGGACCTCGTACCCAGTGTAGACACAGAGGGTTCTTGGAATAGTGTTATGCTGTGGAGGGTGGGGTGCCCTGTCATAGGCCCCCTCATCATCGCTGGGCTCCACAGGGATCCCTTCCAGATGCCTCTTCTTGATGCCCTGTGTTCTAGGGTAGCACAGGCAGGGCAGGGGAGGGGAGGGCAGCTAGGGGGAGACAGCAAGGAGCCTGGCTGTTCCTCTGTGAACAGAGAGGCGGGTGCGCACAGGTGGCCTGGCAGTTACAGGGAGGTTTTCTGGGTAGAGGGCATCCCTTCCCACTTCCGTCTATGGACCTCCCTGTAAAGCACACAGCTGGGCTCTGGGGATGAAACTGTGGATTCAAACGCTCTGTGGACGCTGAGGGGTTGGGATGAAGGCCGGGGAGGGTCCTTGAGGCCTCTGCCCTGCCGCCACGGGTGCCCAGCCCCTCCTCCTACCTTTCTGTAAATGATGTTTTTCAGGGTGGTCTCAATTTTCCTGTGGAACAGTCGGATCAGCCACCTGGAGGTTGACATGTGGGGACATACAGGAGACTTTCAGGTGTACCTGGGAACCCTGGCAGCTAGGCCCTGCTGGGGGAGCCTTCATTAGAAGGCCACCCGTTTTGCAGCAACCTACTTGCTGGACTACTTTCTTACTAGCTACAGACACTTTCCCCGTCACATTCCCACCTCCCCACTACCCTCCCCCTCTGTAAATCAGCCACACTGGCCTGCCTTGTCCCCGCCCCCCCCCCCAGTACCTCTGCTTCCTCTCACCACAGTTGGTACATGTGGTCCCCCTTGTCCAAAACACCGCATCACCAACTTCTACCCACTCCTCTACCCACATATTCTTTTCATCTCTGTTCAAATGTCATTTCCTCCTGCCCCAGACTGGGCCAGGTCCTCCAGTTCTAAGTGTTCAGGGCACTCTGTACCTCTCCTAAGTTCTTACGGGTCTAGGTGAGCCCTGCCTTGAGGTAAGGACATCACTAATGTTTCTCTCCCCCACTGAGTCAGGTGCTTTAGGAAACAGGGCTGGGCTGCCTGAGAGCCTGGGGTCAGACAGCCCTGCCTTTGACTACTCGGTGGTGGTCATGAGACCTCTTTCTGAAGACCCTGGGCAGATGGCGTAAGAGCATTAATACGCTGAGCCACGTTGGCCGCACAGCAAGGCCTAGGTGAGGCGTCATCAGTGTCCGCCATCCTCTGGGCAGGCTTTCTAGGCCTGGCGCAGAGTGTGTCTTGTAGGTAATTATGGAATAGGAATTCGAACACCTGTCAGTACTAAGCTGTCCCCTTGAGACAGTGTCTGCTCCCCTTGAGGCCCTGCGCCTCCCACGCCCCAGGCTCTGAAACACCCGTGTGGAGACAAGTCCACAGCTGTATTTTCTAAGGAAAGAGGCTGGGTGTTGGGGGGTGGGGGGCAGTCCTCTCAGGACTGCAGCCCCAGGAGACTTACCCCAGCATGCTGCCTGAGATGTCAATATGGACGCTGTCAATGTGACTGTCGCAGTTGGAACAGGTGATGGTGATGTGGCCTGTGGGGTCACTACCCATCGTCAGGTAAGCGAAGATGGAGACGCCCTCGACGCTCAGGTCAAAATTGCCACTGGCTTTGCTGAAAGGGAGACAGAGGAACGTGAAGCCTTCCCTCCTCATACTTCCCCCATTAGCAGGGGGTTCCCCCACTCCCGGGATCAGGGGCTTCAGAGAGAAGAGGCAACGGTGCAAACAAACCTCGCAACACTGGGTGTCGGGGCTCTAACTTGACATCCCAACCTGTTTCCTCCTGGTAGTTACTCTGCCTCCCTTGGGGCCCTTGCTGTGTGGCTTTGTCCCTGTGTCTTAGCCTCTCTGAGCTTCTGTTTTCTTATCCAAACTTTGTACTAGCAGCTAAACATGGGGTGTACATCTCGGTTCTGACACTAAAAATCTGTGTTTGGTGTTGTGACTTTAAACGAGTACCGATCTGGTAATCTATTAGTGAAGTTAATCGCGCCCCTTTAGGAAGGAAATGAATAAGGCAGGGGACAGGAATGTGCAGGATTAGCTCTGACTTATCACTAAGACGTATGCTCTGGGTGGCACACGCTGTCTCGGGGAAGGAGCCACACCTCTCAGCTGGGCCTAGCTGGTACACAGGCACAGACACTGCATCATGCTGTTTTAAGCCACTGAGATTGGGATGTTTGTCACACAGCAAGCGGTTGCAGGCTAATACAGCGAAGGAAACCAAAGTCCTGCTTGGCTTTCCCTTCTGAGCCACACGCACCAACTCGGCCTTGCCACGTCCTGCACTGGGACGTAAATAAACTCAACTCCTCACCCAGGGTTTTGCAGAGTTCTTTTAAGTGGGACAATTCTCCCAGCCCAGAAACCCTGCTGTGACATGTGTCTACAGACAAGGCAGAAGTGGACATTTCCCCCCCCCCTCCCCGCCCCTGGCTCTGATGCCTCCAAGTGCCACCCGTCCATCCAGCAACCCTCGCGCATGGGACTCACAGGAAGTTTTTCTTTGTTTTCCATTTTCCGCTGATCTTGATGCTGGCTTCTTTGATGGACAGCTGGAGGCTATCAGTGGGCTGCAGTTTCATCTCGGGATTAGGAAGATGAAACCCATTCACAGTCATGCTGCAGAGGAAAAAGTCCAGTCACCATCCTAAGAGGGCTCAGTGAGGCCCTTCACCCGCATGCCGCCCCGGACACGCCATCCGGCCACTCCGGTGCCTTAGGCTCCTTAAGTTCACCGTGGACGGGCAGTTTCCATCTCGTAGGGTGATTATCAACAAAGACGACAAGCCTCACCTGTAGAATTCGTAGGACCCTTTTCCCAGGTGCTTTATCTTAAAGACTCCAGAGAAGTCAGGAACACTGATAGTTTGTAGCTCCTGCTGTAATACAACCATGCCCTGCTGGCACGCTGGAGGACAGAGCATAGAGAGGCAAGCTCAGAACTCAGCTCACAAGCAGGGCTCAAGGCTCCTGGCAGCTCCTGGTCAGACCCTTGGGCCTGACCTCAGAGATGACAGCGGGATGCAGCAGGGGTCTGTCTTCAGATAGCCAGGACCTTGAGCTGACAGCTCACCCACTCCTCCCCATTCTGTGTGCCACTCCGATGTCACAGAGATGAAGACAGAGAGGACCATGTCCCAACGAGGCTCTGTGGACACTGCAATAGTCATTCTCAGGCAGTGGATCATTCTTTTGATTTTTTTTTCAACCATTTGAACCACAAAGACCATCTTTGAGGATGTATGTGTCCACCTGTAATCCCAGCACTAAGGACGCTGAAGCTGGAGAGCTTGAATATAAGGGCCTACAGCAAGGCCCTGTGTCTAAAGAAGCCAAATGCTGGCGACTTGGGTCAGTAGGGTAATAGCAACACAAAGATAAGGACCAGAGTTCAGAAGCCACAAAAAACTGAAGGGTGGGGTGACTTGTCTGGGAAGTGCTCAGGAGATGGGGGCACAGGGGTCCCAGAGCAAGCTGACTGGCTAAAACAGCTGTATCAGAGAGCTCTGGATTGAAGATCGGCCTCAAAATTTAAAATGGAGAATGATCAAGGAAGACACCCAGTGTCATTTTCTGGCCTTCGCATGACATATGAGCACTGTCACCCACATACAACCACGGGTATGTATGTGCTCATGCACACACACACACACACACACACACACACACACAGTGTATGGTGCCTGAGGAACAACACCTGAGTTTTCCCCTAGCTCCCAGGTCTACCCACCCCCATTATAATGTATGCACACACATCCCAAAACAAATCCTACTTAGTTCATAGGTCATTCAGACATACCCAGTGAGTCACACTGAGCCCGCAGGCTGTAGTCTGTAAATCCTGCTCAGATCTAACACCGCCCCCCAAACAGCCGGTCAAGTATCTCTCGCCACACCTTCCTCCCAACTGACACGCACCTCTACAGCCTGCAGACTCTGTCTACAGGACCTTTGCACATGCGGCCCCTGCTAGCCACCTGGTAGCCACCTGTCCAGGTTTCTCCCGGGCTCCATTGCCAGTTCTTCAGGAAGCTTCCCTGACACAGACTGTTCAGCATCTCCACAATGTTAGTGTCTCCTCTGGAGCACCCATTCTCCGATGCAACCAGGCATCTATTCGACTCTGATGTCACTCTCCCTTGCTAGCTAGATGGACGTCCCCAAAAAGTCCGCTGCAATGCCAGCTTTTATGTACCAGCGTGTCACTGGTATTTACCGTGGTGCCTGGCGCTTACTCTTTCTCGAATAAATAAATGAATCCCCCAGAGGCAGGAATTCTGCCACCAGTGATTATGTGGCTAACAGCACCAAGGATCCAATTCACAGGCAACCGTGTCCACAAGGGGAGAAGAGGGAGGCAGAGAGGTGACCTGAGGTGGCTTCCATTTTCCCAGGAACCAAGATGTAGTTATAACCAGCAGTAGTAACAATAAAAAGCACGGGGTCTTCCTGTCACCAGCACTTCTCCATGCAAAGCTGAGCAATCCCAGGAAGGGGGCCTTCCCTTCTCTCCCATCCCCTAGCGCTCCGATCAAGAGCTCACAGCTGACATATGGTAGAGGTAAGATGGGGAACTAGTCTTCTGGTCCCCCAAGCCCAGGCCCTAGGGTCAGCCTTTGGATGTGGACATACAAACGACTAAGGGGCTTGCTGCATTTTCAAAACCTCACTCCAGTTGCCAAATGGGACACTGGAGCTGAGCCTCTGCCCCCCCCCCAAACTGTCAGTCACACATGCACTCATGTGACATGTACGTGTACACACACACACACACACACACACACACCAGCTCTGGGTTTAAATACAACCATTCTCCTCGAAGCTCATAGGGGAATCTGTGTGCATCCCTGCGATGTCCTGCGTGGCCTGGAACATGAGTTCTGGGATAGGCAAGCAGATCCCCTGGGCCCTGTGCACACTGGGTTTGAGGACCCGCCCCCACCTGGTCTGAGCTGAGCTGGGATCGCCCTGAGTTATGCAGTTCCTCTCCCTGTCACCAGGGGGCAGCACTAACCAGCCCCAAGAAGGGCCTCAGTGAGGACCAGAGCGCACTTTCCATAGCCTTTGCAAGAGACTCTGCTCTCGTGCAGGAGTGCTGTGTCCCACCCAGTCCTACAATGGAAAAATCGGGAATGGTGGATCTGTGAGGCGCCTGGAAGCGAAGCAGGTGAGCGGAGTTGTTACCTGCCTGAGCTTTGGGAGTAGCCTGGGTTAGCTTTTCCAGAGTGTATACGTCTCACTGGAGGCTCCGCCCCCCGCCCCCACCCCACCCTCACCCCCAGCCTGCTCAGTCTCTAACAAAGGAGGTAAGGCTTTGGAAAGAAAGGGCCTAGAAATGGCACGGTATAGAGAGAAGGGACCGTGGGGACCCTCAGAGCCCTGGGGAACTTGGAATCTTCTAGAGGGTAGTGTGGTCCAGTCCCAGCTCTGACACTTTCCAGCCCCATGAGACCGTGCCTTATTTTCTTTCTATTTAAAACAGGGGGAAAGGGGGGGGTCTCCCCAGCAGAGCTATGACCTTGCCAGGCACCCGATTTAAAGGGCTATGCACCCTAAGTGCCCAGTCAGGAACGGGAGGGAGGAGAAAGGCATCCAATTACCGAAGTCCAGACCCTTCTGGGAGATCATGGCCACGAAGCCAGGCTCGGTGGCCGCTGTCAGGGCTGTGCCCATGATGGCCAACAGCGCCAGGGTTGACCATTTCCGCACGTTGTCGGGGCCCCAGGCCATGTCCTCCAGGGCAGCCCAAACCTCAGGGCCTCGGATGGGAACCTGAGACCAGTAGAGAAGCCTTCTGGGGAAGGGCAGGGCAGTAATAGAAAGAGGAAAGAGGAAGGCGACCGTGGGGGCGGGAGGGGGAGGGCAGCTGCGGTTCCCCATCAACGTTGGGGACCAGTCCAGGGGCTGCCCCAGTGGAGCCTAGAGGTCTGTGCGAGCATGGGCGTGTGCGCATGTGCTGTGCACGCGCACGTACATGCAAGCGCGCGCGAGCCTGTTGAGACCTGAGGAGGACCTGAGTCAACCTCGCCTCATTTAAGGCTTTCTTTCAAGTTGGGTGGTGGCACCACATGGAGATTCACTGTATCTATTTTCTATTCCTTTGGTTTTTTTTTTTCATAGAAAATGTTAAAAAAAAAAAAAAACCAACAACAACAACAACAAAAACAAGACCTTTGGAGGTGTCCCCCGTCCTAGGCCCCAGAGGTATTTTTTAATGCTCTAATTCTGGAGTCTTGTCCTTAATATCTCAGCTATACTTTAAGGCTGGTCTCAGCCTCTCCGTGCTTCTCTGCGCCTCCGTTTCCTCTCCTATGGAGTGCGGGGTCTAATCACCTTTGCCCCTAGCTTACCGTGAGGACAGGATGGCCTTACCGTGGGGAAAGCAAGCATAGGTGCCTTGCGAGAAAGAGAATCCAGATGGGAGCATTAATCGGAACCTCAGAAATAAATACGAGAACCAGTTACATGGACTCTTCTCCAAGAAACACCACCAAACATATTTTCATTTTCTCCTGTCCCATTTTTTTTTTCCTGGCAAGCGTACATAGTCGGTTCTTTCTGCCTGTTTGTTTTCTTGTCAGAAGTAGGATCATCCTGGGTAGCCCCGTAAACTTCGCTTTTTCTGAATAATAAACAGCGAACGGTCTCGCCCAGCATTCAATAGTCCTTCGTTTCCTAAGCCCAGTTTTCTTAACCAGATATCTGTTTTCACACAGCTTCACCCCTGCTTCTCAGGGATGAGGACTTGAGGCTTCTGAGGGGACGGCTACTCTTAGAGCCAAGATACTTCCAACACCAGCAGAAGCGGGAGGCGCTAGGCTGGAGGGGCAAGGTGGGGCGCACACACACACACACACACACACACACACACACACACACACACACACCCTGAAATCTAGTTCATCTTTGCGCGAAGGACCAAAGGACCTTGAAGTTCTGCCGCCCTGGGGCTGCAGCAGCCTCAGGCCGCGAGTGGGAGTGGCCCCGTCTCCATGGTGAATAGAGGGGGCTGGACTTCGGAGACTCAAGGTTTCTCACGCCCCACCCCCATCCCTGGATTTTATAGAAGTCTAAGGAAGCCTGCCTGGATCCTCCTATCCTCCTGAAGGCTTGCTTTCTTTTCCTTCCTTCCTTCCTTCCTCCCTCCCTCCCTCCCTCCCTCCCTCCCTCCCTCCCTCCCTCCCTCCCTCCCTCCCTCCCTCCCTCCCTCCCTTTCTTTCTTTCTTTCTTTCTTTCTTTCTTTCTTTCCCCTCCCTCTCTCCTTCCCTCCCTCCCCTTCCTCCCTCCCTCCCTCCCTCTCTCCCTCCCTTCCTCCCTTCCTTTTTCCCCTCATCTCCTCTTTCTAAGCGGATCCTCCCTCTGTCTGCCCCATCTGAGATCGCCTTCCCAGCACTGGAAGACACGCAGAGCTGTCTACACGGGACCTGACAGATGTTTCTCGGGGATCCTTGCCAAGGCTGGGGAGGGCTGGTTCCTCCTCCTAAGCAATGGCCCCTGCCTTTCAGGAGGAGGTGAGGGGGAGAGGCCAGGAATTCTTGTCCCTGGATTTTCGCCCTTTGTACCTCCCTCAGAACCTTTCCTCTGACCCCGAGGCAGCTGGGATTCATGACCTGTCATAAAATGCCATTTTCAGAAAGCAATCGTGGACACCTTCCCATTCAGATGTACACTCAGGCAAAACACCCATGCACATAAAGTGAAAATAATTTTCAAAATACATTTTCAACATATAAGATAAGGCGGGCTGGAGAGATGGCTCAGCGCTTAAGAGTATTGACTGCTCTTCCAGAGGTCCTGAGTTCAATTGCCAGCAACTACATGGTGGCTCACAACCATCCGTAATGGGATCCGATGTCCTCTTCTGGTGTGTCTGAAGACAGGTGCAGTGTAAACATATAAACAAAATGAGTAGTGCGATTCGGGAACACACAGAGAGCAGTCTTTAGGAAATCTTGACATTGTGCATGTACTTTGGTGTAATCTCTTTGATTCCTATGGATTTCTGGTCTTTTTCCTAAGTTTTTTTTTTTTTTTAAAGCATGTATATGCCTATGTATCTGTGCGAGTATGCATTCATATGTGCACACATGAGTGCAAAGTGACTTCAGAGGCCAGAAGAGGGTGTCAGATCCCCCTGAGCTGGAATTAGACAGTTGTAAGATGTCTGAGGCAGGTGCTGGGACCTGGATCTGGGTCCTCTGCATGAAATAGAATACATTCTTTTTTTAACCACAGAGCCCTCTCTAGCCTGTGCTTTCATTCTGCTCAGAATGTCCACTTGCTTCAGCCCCACCCACACTGTTCTGCTGACCTGACTCCTCGTTGCTCAAGCGATGAGCAGAACCTGTGGTCGCACGCAGTAGGACTTCAGGGGGGACATCCCTAGTGGGCTGGCCCAGAGGCTGATTCCGTGCACTGTCCCGCTCTCGGTCCTTACTCTGTTGAAAGGTAAACTAGACTGAGAGCCACCTGGATCTGGGCTGGGCTCCCAACTTGTCACCCCTCTTGGCGAGAGTCTGCCTCAGCTCTAGCCCCACCCCCTTTCTGAAGCCACCGTCCTTTAAGCATGAGACAGTCTGTACCGGAGGCGTGAGCCATCAGAGGGGAGTAGATGTGCTCACACAGCTTCTGGCTTAGTCGTCATTCAGCTTTGGTCTGCTCTGGCATGGGAGGCCCAGACTCCCTCTGGCACCTGGGTTTGTCCTGAGTGCCTTCAGCCCTCTGATTAGCAGTTCCCCAGGTCAGCAGGCCCAAGCTGCAGCAGTTAGGATTGGCTGTGGAGCCTGACAGTCCCTGGCTTGAGGTCCAGACCTACTGAACCTTGCCGAACCAGATTTCTCCTCTGTTCCTAAACTCCATCCTTAGACACCATACCTTTCATTAGCTCTGACCGACGTTTGAGGCCAGCCTGGTCTACAAGAGCAAGTTCCAGGACAGCCAGGGCTACACAGCGAAACACTGGAAAAACAAACAAAACCAATCAACAAAAATAGATGCTCACTTGTGGCGGCCATGCATTATAGTTTTGGGATGTTTATGCTCTGAATTTGGAACTAGGAAATTTTTGTTGTTGTTGTTGTTTTTTTTAAAGAGCTTCAGGATTCACAAAGGAAGCTGATGGAATTCCTGTAATGAAAGTTGTTACAATGAGAGGTCAGGGCCACAGAGGAGTCTGGAAGAGGGAGGGGAATTGGCATTATATTAGACAGAAGCAATATAGTATATGGAGGTCTGAACATGATAGAGGTTTACAGGGAAGGAGGGGCTTCCCGCTAACCTAGGGGTTCTTCACCTTCTTAATGCTGTGACCCTTTAAGACAGCTTTGGCAACCCCCAAATATAAATTTATTCCATTCCTACTTCATAATTGTAATTTTGCTACTGTTATGAATTGAATTGAATCTGATATGCGACCCTATATGAAAGGGTTGTTCTACCCCAGAAAGGTCACAGGTTGAGAACCACTGCTTTAAAGCCCGGAGAAGAGCTTTATTAAGAGTGAGAAAGAAAGCTAATTCAGGAGGTAGAGGCAGGAAGATATATCTGTGAGTTCCAGACTAGCCTGGGCGACATAGTGAGAATCTGCTTACAAAAATAAATAAATAAATAAATAAATAAATAAATAAAAAAAAAAAATAATGGAGAGTGGGGTGGTGGCTTCCCTGGGGAGTATCAGACCAACTCTCAGAGCACAGGAGGGGTCTGACCTTTTATATCCTTTTAGGGGTAGTGGGAAGCTTCATATCATGACTTAGTTGTTAACATTTCAGGACAGTTGTCTCATGCACATAGAAATCTATGTGTATGGATTATATATTAGATGCTTTCTTGGAAGTATTGAGTATAGATGCAGTATGTGTTTCCTAGAAACAAGGGCGTTGTCCCATATAATGGGACACAGCACCATCATCAGTCCAAGCGCCAGCAGCCAGCTTACAGACCCCATTCAGGTCTCATGTGAGGTCTCCAAAGGGTCCTGCTGTCAGGACTCAGGATCCAGACAGGCTCTGCCACTGACGTCACGTGTGTCCCCCGAGCCTCTTGTGAGCTGAAACAGTTCCTCTGTGTTCCCTTGTATTTCATGACCTTGGCATTTCTGAAGAACAAGCCGGCTACTATCTGAAGAATTCCAGTTTGGGATGGTCTGAAGTTTTCTGGGGGTTGGAGTTCGGCCACGCATTCCCCGCAAGGGACCTGGTAGTGATGCTGCCTTCCCAGGGCATTAGTCTGTGGCGTTAAATTGTCGCCCGTGGGGAATGATGCTGTTGTCTGTGGTTCAGGTGTGTTGAGAAGGCTTGAGGAGGGCTGGCAGATGGGGTGCCAGCCCACGGGTGTCGGCGTGCCTTCCTTGTCAAGCTTAATGGGTTTATGGCCTTAAGAAAGCAGAGTGGGGCTCCAGGAAGCATCTGAGCACCATGTGGCAGCGACTGTAGTCACACTCAGGGCTGTGACTTAGGACAGAGCCCAGGCACATATTCTTGTTCACTTGATACTTTCGTGTGGATGCCGATTTGGCTGGTAGGTGTGTTTTCATCCTGATACCCTCCTGGAACCAGGATCTGACCCTCAGGGTGACTTCCTGGGACAAATCTCAAGGTTCCCAGAGTACCTTGGGAGACAGAAGGGAGGAGTCATTATCCCCAGGGGGGGGGGGATCTATGGGGGCAGAGCCAAGGGAGGCAGCATTCATCTCCATGCCTCTGAGTACAGTACCAGTCCCTATAGGAGGTCTCCTCTTCTTGAACACCCGTTCTTGACCTCTGTGTGTGTCTGAAAGTCGCTGACGCACCAGGCCTGGGTCGCAGTGCGGTCACTGCCTGCTCCGTCTTATTGGGCCGGGTCCACCCACTCGCCGGTTTCAGAAAGGGCTATCCATCAGCCAGCCTTGCGTGTCCTTACCTGTTAGGTGGACAGTGACGCTGGCCTCACGGGGCATCAGGAGGCAGTGTGCACAGCAGCGGGGCGGGGCCATGGCAGGAACCTATGAGAGTGTGGCTTCCTTTTTCTTCCTTCCCCATCTTGTGGGTCTGTCCGTGCCTGCAGCTGTCGGGAAGACAGGGACTCTCATAATCTAGATTCCATCCTTCCAAATTCCATGAAGCGTGGGTTAGATATTTGGAGAGAAAAAAAAATAAACAATCCAGCAAGTTCTGTAAAACTTGAACTGCCCCCCCCCCCTAAATGCATGTGAATGTGCGATAGGATAGTGTGTGCGTGCACCCGGTGAGGAGAGGCGGGTCTTCTGGCTGAGAGGCTGCACCTCAGGCTCTCTGCATTCTGCCAGCAGCAGCCCCTTCTGTTTCAAAGGAAGGAAGCAGGTTTGGTAAGGTTCCTTGGTCCAGGAGGCTTCAACTCTTCTCATTCCCAGGAACCTGTGTCTAGACAGGCTGCCTCCGGCTGATGGCCAAGGCCTGTGTCCTGCCAACAGGACAGGTGCTCTTGAAAAACTCAGAGAAGAGACAAGAGTGCGACCAGATACACCTTTCCAGAACAGTCCTGATGGCTACATGCAGGATGGTGGGTGGGGTGAGGAAGGGAACACCATGGACCGGGGCCCGTGAGGAAAGTGCTGTCACAGCCCTGGGAGGAGCTGTGCGTCCAGCCCACAGGAAGGCCTCTCTAACCTAGAACCTGCTGTGTGGAGGCAGCCCTAGTGGGAAGGAGGAGGGAACCTTAAACAAAGGGACAGAGGATGTGGTCCCTAGGGGTTGTAGTGTGAGACCTCAAGAAGAAGGCATTGGGGATAAGGCCACAGGGGTGTGTCCTGGTCTTGTCCCTGAAGGTAGGTGACTCCATGGATTTTAAGTATGAGGGTCCCTCTGGATGCTGGTTAGATTTGGGAGAGGTGACACTGTAGATTTAACACATTTGCATTCTCTTAGTCCCCAGTTATAGATCTCTGAACCGAGAGGGCCCAGGGGCACATCCGAGGTCCCTGGATGGAGTTTAGCCACTGATGTAACGGGGGAGTAGGGTGGGAGTGGGGTCTAAATTATCATGAGAGGAAATAGTTTGGAGATAAAGACTGGAATCCACCCCTTTCCTTGCCCCACTGATAATAGATAAGTCCTGTCTTCAATTCTTTAGCAGCTGCTGCTTGTGACAGTGGGGACAGCCCCAGCCAGTGTCCTGCAAGCTGTGTGATTTCTGACTAGCTTAGTGTGGGGACAGTGGGAAGGGTGAGAGGGAGCCCTAGGTCGTGGCCGTTTAACTACCCAGAGTTTAAACAAAGAAAAGAAAAGGAAAAAAAAGAAACCAAAACAACAACAAAAACAAAAACCCAACATTACTGCTATCACAGTTCCAAATTCCAGGGGAGAGGAAATGCAGGAGAGCAGAGCAGCTGCAGAGGTGGAGAGAGGGGTGAGCCTGTGGGCAGTGTGTGCCAGGATGTGTACACTGTTAAAGAATTCAAAGTGCCCATCGCCACCAATATGTGCCCAGCCCAGAGTCCAGCACAGCTACGGTGGACCACCAAAACTCTTAAAGGACACCGAGCCGAGACCTCACGCCATCGAGGGACGGGATTTAAAGCTTCACTGGGTAAAGGCACAGAATCTCCACTTGGGGCCTAGAGCTAGATGCCTGGGAGGTAAGTACAGCAGGCCGAGCTCCGTGTCTTGGCCACCCAAGTGCACCTCTCTCCTCTGTTACTTTAAATCTGGTCTGATCCTAGCTCACTTGGCCCCAAATGAAAAGTGAAAATGTTTTCGACATTTGCAAGGAGCATTATAATCAACTCATTGCCAACTGCCAGCTCGTATAATGTCGGGTTGCAGAAACGTAGAGCAGAGCCCAGGGTCTCTACACACAGCAGAGCCTTGCAGCAGATCAGACCATGTAACATTCCCTATTGCAGTCCGAACCTAACCTGCCCCGGAAGGTGCTTATGTTGAACACTTGATCCCCCTCAATGTTGGGAGGTATTGGAAACTTGAGGGGGTTGGAACCTGAAGGAAACATCCTGGGGCTGGGCCATCCCTAGTCCCTGATCCTTCCTTCTTCCTCTGCTTCCTGACCCCCCTGAAGTGCATGACCTCTTGTTTCATATGCTACTGTTATCATGCTCTGCCGTACACAGGCCTAGGGTCCATAGCGGACAGGACTATAGGCAGAGAGTTCTGAAACCCATACGTCAACACAGACCGTCCCCCCCCTTCAGTTATTATGTCAGCTATTTTAGTCATAGCTCCACAAAAGTAAATAACATATGTCTAAGTAAAGCGATTACCCCACGATAGGAATGAAAGCTACCCCTCACGTAGGAACAGTTACATCATTGTGGGACAGGGGCTGCTGTTTGTATAGAAACAGACATCACAGCAGGAACTGAATAGGGATTTGCAGAAGCAGGCCTGAGCTGTGATCACCTGGACTATTTTCATGTGTGCTGCATGGCTGTGTCTCAATTGATGTGGGAAGACCCAGCCTGAAAGTGAGCGGTGCCAATCCCCAGGCTTAGGTCCTTAACTGTATACAAAGGGGAAGTGACCGGAAAGACTACCAAGCACACGCTCATTCTCTCTCTGCTCCTCACTGAGCCTATGACTAGCCGCTTCAAGTTTCTGATATTTTGAAGGATGGAGTATAAACTGGAATCACTAGTGATCATATAAGCGAGGCCAGGTAAAGTTCTAAGGGCCTTGCACATGTGCTTAGTGCAAACCATATACAGGATATCCCAAAGAGGCAGGCCCAACATCTGTCCCAGTATTATAGAGGGAGACAAGGCTCAGAGCCTCACAGCTAAGCTGACTGCTCAGGAGCTGATCTGGTGGACACCAGAGACTGCACTCTTGACCCTCCGAAGCTCATTCACAAGAATGAGCCCTTGACCAGAAACTGCAGGTTCAGAGAGCCCTGAGCGGCCTGAGGACATCGGAGGAGGCTTCTGAGCCTGGATTCATGCCCATGTTTTCCGTCTTCAGCCTTATCTTCCCAGGAAGGAAATTAAATATTGACAGGGCGGGACCCAGAGTCCAGCTGCAGCTGCTGTTTTCCCAGCTGTGGAGCCGTAGTCTCCCCTCAATCTCTGAGTCAGTCCTGGACTCCAGGATGGGTCCTGAAAGCCAGGGCCAAGGGTGGCCATTGTGAGAAAACACAGAGGATGAGGAAGATAAAATAGACGCATAAGCAAACACTGTTATGGCCACACAACGCCTCTTACTCAGCAATGAACACCAGAACTCCTGAGAGAGAACCCCACAGGGGAGCTCCAGTGTGTGACATTAAATGGCAGAGGTCGGACAGAGGGCACAAGTTCTATGGTACACTTATGTGACATCCTGCAAAGCACAGACTTGTAGAAAGACAACAGGTGGACAGGGTCTGGGGTAGAAGAAGTATGAGCCCGAGAGAGACCCTCGTGCCATGGAGGGACAGGATTTAAAACTTCATTGGGTAAAGGCACAGAATCTTCACTGGGGCCCTCTTAGAGTCGCTGCGTCAGATCTGCTTGTATTACCAGTTATGTCTTATCTTAGTTAGGGTTTTACTGCTGTGAACAGACACCATGACCAAGGCAAGTTTTATAAAAGACAACATTTAATTGGGGCTGGCTTACAGGCTCAGAGGTTCAGTCCATTGTCATCAAGGCAAAAACATGGCAGCATCCAGGCAGGCATGATGTAGGAGGAGCTGAGTTTTCTACATCTTCATCAGAAGGCTGCTAATGGAAGACTGACTTCCAGGCAAGTAGGGTGAGGGTCTTAAGCCCACACCCACAATGACACACCCACTGTGACACGCCCACTCCAACAAGGCCACACCTCCTACTAGGGCCACTCCCTGGGCCAAGCATATACCAACCATCATATGTCTCGGGATAAGTTCCCAGACGTGAGTTTTCTCTGACAGAGAATTGTCTGCTACTCATTCGGTCACCTCCCCTTAATGCTCCTCTCTCTGTGCTTATGTGGAAGGCTTTCACACATATGTCCTGGAGGAAAGAAAAATGGTCTTTCCAACCAACAATGCCAGGATAATTTGCTCTTCATGTGCCCGTGACACCCACATCACACTGCGCATTAAAACCCATTTCATATGGATTGTGGCTTTAAATGTAAGCAGTAAAACTTTACAACTTCTTGATGAAATGTTGGAGAACACCCTTCTGGAATGAAACGGGCTGGCTAGAGAGCTCAGCTGGTAAAGGCACTTGCTGCTAAATCTGACAACCTGAGTTCCATCACCGGGACTCATATGGTGAAACATCAAAAGTCCAAGAGGGTCATGAGAAGATACTGTGGTCCACACTTAGATGCTCACGGCCCGTGTACCTACCCCAGGGGTGGTATCCACACTGAGAGTAGAGACAATCCATGAGCCCTATGAAAGGTGCCCCTCCCCCCTGCTGTCCATCAGGGCCTGTAGAAGGAGACAAGGAGAGACCACCAGAGACATGCCACCTCTGGACTTGCCAGACGTCAGACGGTGCCGTGGCATGACAAGGACCCGGAAGGAGCTGGAAAACATCAGTAGAGCTGTGAGTTCCGCGTTGGGAATGGGCCATCTTCACATAGGCAAGGCCACTCTCAGACTTCCCGAAGGATGTTTTCAAAGCTGTGCGTCAGCAACCCATGCGGATACAAGCTACTGACAACAGCAGGTAGAAACTGTAACATGCGGACAGCTAAACACTTTCCGCAGTGAATGGAATGGGCCCTGACACCCGGGTCCCCTGGGCCGCAGAGTAAGGAGAATGCAAACCACAGAGGGGTGTCCCCAGCAGATTCCCTTAACAGAAAGCCCGAGTTTACCTCTCTAGTCTTACTATAGAGAAGATTGGAGGATCTGGCAGCTGGGCACAGGGGCCTGGAGGAAGGGGCTGTGCGGCCCATGGTTTTGGTTTGGCTTGTAGGCATAATGTTATTGAACATTGTGTAAGGATTATTCTTGTATTATTCAAATTCTGATTTCTGTGCCCCCACCTGAATATCTGGTTGTAATACTTATTCTGAGAATCTTTTATCTCAGTGTTGGGTGAACATGGTTCCCCGACTATTCCCTGATTGGTCAATAAAGAAGCTGATCAGCCAATGACTGAGCAGGGGATAGAGTAGGGCTGGACTTCCTCCCAGAGGAATAAGAAGACAGGGAAAGGAGTGGGGAATCAGCCACGGCAAAGAGTCCAGGAGATACCACGAGAAAACACCTGGAACCAGAGAGCCAGATCAGTACGAAAACACAAGCATCACAGGGATTTGGGCTGGGAGGTAGGCGGATTAGAGGATTAAAATAGAGCCATACTGCTCAGTTGTTTACCCTTAAAGCTTGTTAAATAGATATCCTAGTCCAGTTAGCTGGGTTAAGAGGAAAACTGCAACACACACTTAAAGCCACTAACATTGTTTGTTAACCCTTTGCTGGCTGGGCAGGGTGGAGGCTCCTGAGCTGGAACTACAGGAAGCCTGGCTGGAGTCAGCCTCTCACTCACAAGAGAAGCAGCCTGGCGCCTGTGCCCTGCTGCTCATACCCCACACAGGCTCTCCCTGCCTGACACCACACCAGGGACAGACAGCTAGAGACTGGCCTGGAGCCCAGAGTCTGCAGGTTCCTTCTAGCTGCTCTCAGGGGCTGGCTCTACCGTGTCCCAGCTAACCTGTCCTGTGGAACCTAAGGACAGCTCTGCCCACCCACCCCCCATCTACCTCACGCCTCCCTCAGACAGCCATGAGTGGCAGAACGTAGCTCACCCCTGCGGGCAACAAATTCTTTCTTCCGTGGCCTTAGTGTCTCCAAGTTGTCATTCGGTAACCCCCACAAGTGAGCTTCCCAAGGACAGTCACTGAGCAGGCAGGGGAAGGATAGGTACACTGGAAGGTTGGTTGACAATGTCCTAGTGTCTCCGTGCACTGGGGGCACCCATATATCACTGTGTCCCTGCATCTCCCAGGCAAAAATGGGAAATATCCAGATTCATTTTTTTAAAAGGTTTATTTGTTTATTTATTTATTTATTTATTTATTTATTTTAACATATGAAGCTGTTTAATAAAAATATGGAATGCTTCACAAATTTGCATGTCATCCTTGCGCAGGGGCCATGGTAATCTTCTCTGTATCGTTCCAATTTTAGTATATGTGCTGCTGAAGTGAGTACAAGATTTATTTTATTCACATGAGTACATCGTAGCTGTCTTCAGACGCATCAGAAGAGGGCATCAGATCCTATTACAGATGGCTGTGAGCCACCATGTGGTTGCTGGGAATTGAACTTGGGACCTCTGGAAGAGCAGTCAGTGCTCTTAACCACTGAGCCATCTCTCCAGACCCCAGACTCAATTTTAATAGGGTCTCATGTAGCCTAGGTTGGCCTCAAATTTGCTCCATAGCCTGGACTGACCTTGAACTTCCTGTTCCTCATGTCTTCACCAAGTGCTAGGATTACAGGCGTGGGCCACCCTGATTGGTTCATTCCATGCTGGGGATCGAACTCGAGGTCTTGTGCTTGCTAAGCAAGCACTCAGATAGCTGAGCTATAACCCCAGTATATTTACTATAAAAATATACGTTAGGTGGCACCAACATATGGAACTTAGGACCTCAGGCACAGTGGGCAAGCTTTGCCAATAAAATTCATCCACAGGCTTCAATTTTATTTTGGGACAGAGTCTCACAGGTTGTGCAAGGCTAGACTTGTCCTTTTCACCCTTCTAGGTAGCTGATACCACAGGCCCGTGTCACCAGGGACAGTACAGGCAACATGGTGTGCTTTATGCAAACATCATGGTGAAATCCAGTGGTTGATGCAGTTAATGTCTGCTTGTAGTAAGTTCTCGGGGAGCAGGATTCACAGGGTTCTGGGAGCCAGTCTGGGGTGTTTGGGTCCTGTTCTCTGAGCCTTGAGTATCCCTGAAGGGTTTTCTGAGGGCAGGGTGGAGCAGGGCCCAAGGATGTAATAAAGTGTAGTGTGCTGTCTCAAGAATCTTAAATAGTGTCCTAGACGGGGTGGGGTACAGGCAGAACTTCCCCGAGGCCTGGCGGGGAAGGCCTTGACCCTGACATGCGGCAGTGAGGACAGGGAGGGCGGAGTTGGAGGGAACACAGCATCCATTGACCGGCTGGCCAGCTGGCGGAGGGAGAGTCTTGCAGACTTGTTCTAGGAGGGGCTCTGGTGAAGGAGGAAGGGATATAAGAGAAGGAGAGCCAGAAGCTGCAAAAAGAGAGGCCCAGGAGCTGAGAGTGGGCTGTGATCTCCATCTTCCGGTTTCCCTGTGCCTTGAGTCAACTTCTTGTTGGCTGTCAGCCACCTTGGCTTCTTTAGCCCTTGCTGCTTGGCACCGGAGTCTTCTCAGCTTATAGGATTCTCTGTCTTACAGTCAGGAGAGGACTCCCCTGGATTCCACCTCTCCCTCGAGCTGATATTCACTCTTCGACTAAACCTCCTCAGAGTCCTGCTCGTTTTCTTCCCCGACTTCCACTTTGCGGAGCCTACTTCCGGCCTACAGTGGTCCACTTCCGGTCCACAGGCTCTCTCAGTGGTCCAGCGCTGTCTTGTCACTCTGGAGACCCGCTTTGTCCAACCCCGGCTTCCAGAAGGCCAGTCATGTGCTGCTCTCCCAAAATTCACACACTGAAACCTTATTCCTCAGTTCCAGAGTGTAGACCTGTTGGAAGAAGTCTTTATCCTTGATGTTTTGTTTGGCAGCCCTGGCAATCTGACTCAGCACGCAAGGGTGGCCAAGTGTTGCTGTCTTCATCTCTCCATTTCCTGACCCAGAAAGCCTGTCTGTCCTAGACAAAATTCAGTAAACAGTGGCAGTTTGAGTACACAAGAGAACATCTTTCCGAATTCAGTGGCTACTGCTTTGGGTCATTTGATACTTTAAAAAAACATGTGTGTGTGTGTGTGTGTGTGTGTGTGTGTGTGTGTGTAGGGGTGGGTGGATGTTGAAGATACAGAGAAGAAAACTCCAGAAGCTCAGGCCTCTTAGATCTGCTTCTGTAAAGCATCAGCCCATCCACAGTTGTCAGATGCAAAGATGCTGGGTGGCCTTGTAACCCCGCCAGGGACTGTTCTGTGCCAGGAATAATTTGTATTTGCTCTGTGGAATCCAGTAAGCAAGATGGCCTCCTGTCTTCCCCGTCCTCATAGGATGACAATCTGGGGCTGTGGCAAGATCTGGGGCTGTGGCAAGATCTGAGCTACAAGGAGGTGTCACTACGCTTGGTCTAAGAGGACCTGGCAGTTCCCTCTCAAACTGACTAAAGCCAGTTAGAACCCTTCAGACATTCTGTGACTTCAGAGGCCCTGCCCTGGCCCTTGTAGCTTCCAGCCACCTTCCCATGGGGCAGGAGGTCAGTGTCACACTGTAAAGCTGTCCTGTAGTCCCAGGTCGATGTGGAGAAACTGAGGCCTCTAGCTCGAAGCCACTCTTCAGCTGTGGAGGGGAGCCGGGCTGGCAGCAGATCTGTCAGCTGTCAACCCTGCAGGCAGCACAGCCCGCCAGCATCTTAACTGCAACCTCATGAGAGCGGCTTGTGGCCAGAAGCACCCAGCCAAGCTGCTTCCAAGCGACTATCCTTAGGAACCGTGGGAGGCTGAGTTCCCTGCTGCGGGAAGCTGCTGAGCTGGAGAGGCCCTGGGCACCCACATCCCACCTAACACCACCTGGAGACTGGCTCCACCCAAGTCTGCTCAACTGTGAACCAAGTACTCGGGACATAGCCCAGCCTCTGATTCATTTGGTCCCGCCAAAGCACCTAGGACCTCCCCCATAGGGCTCTGGTCACTACACTTAGGATGTGGACCACTTGGTTTTCTCCTGGGCTTCTGTTCTAGACCCTGTAGCTTCCTGCAGAGCGAAGCACCCTCTCTTTCCTCTCAACAGCCATAGCCATCCAGAATAGATAGGAGGCTACGTCCTCTCCTCAGGTCCAGCATGGTAGTGCCTCTCTGTTGTAGCTCAGGATTCTGAATCATCACACCCATGACAGAGACATCCAACAAAAGCTCCATTGCTTCCCTCTCTTGAGTCAGCTCCTCCATCTCAGTAGGCCTGCCTCTTAGTGAAGTGCCTGGTGAAGTCAGCACTGAAACTAGGTTTCATCAATGAATGAATGAATGAATCTGTGAATGGATGAATGAATCTGTCAATGAGTGAAGGAATCTGTCAATGAGTGAAGGAATCTGTCAATGAGTGAAGGAATCTGTCAATGAATGAATGAGTAAATTAGCCTGAACCCAACCACAGCTCTTTGTCCGTGACTCTGAGCAGGTCTCTGTGCCTGTCTGGGGAAGTGTTTCTCAGACCATGTAACCAAGGGTCTAACTGGCCATCTGTGTTTATTACATAGTGTTCAGCTGAGGTTGTCTGTGTGCATCTATAGTCCCAGCAATAAAGGAGTTAAGGCAGGAGGATCATGAAGAGACCAGCCTAAACCATACAGTGAGTCTGAGGCCAGCCCAGAACACATTCTGCATCCCTGTCTCCAAAACCAAAACAGTCTCCATGGTTTTCCAGTCCCGAGCCTTGTGGTCTAACTGTGCTCTCCTGCAGGGCGCTCTGGAGGGTCATTCACTCCTGTGAGCAGCAGGCAGCTTCTCAGGTCCCGTCCTAAACTGAAGTCCTGGGATGTTGCTTTATCAGGACCCAAGGGTGGAAGCAGAACCCAGGGCTCTGGAGGACTTTCCCAGGGGGATCCAAAATAGGGAGACAGACTAGGAGACCAAGCGCCCTTCCTGAAGTGGAAACTTCTGGGTTCTTTGGAAAGTCAGTTATGTCAAATGATGTTTTGCTGGGAAACACATGTGAAAGGGTGTTTTCCTGAAGCACACACAGGTGAAAAGATGTTTTGCTAAAGCAGACACATGAAAGGATGGATGATGCTTAGAGAGAATATAAATATGACCCCACAGACAGTAAACTATGCTGGATGGTATTGGTACACCTTTCCATTCTTTACTGGTTATCATTTGTTGTGATTTCATAGAAAGAAATGCACCAGAAAACCTCCGGTGGTGTTCTGGCACCTTCAGGACTCAAGTCGAATGGTACAGTGGGGTGGAAGTCTCTGGATATGTCAGCTGATACAGACTCACGTGTTGTTTTGCTGAGGCAGGACACGTGATGTTTGGAGGGAGTATATCTAGAACTTAACAGACAATGATGGTGTGCTTGCATGGCTAGCTTTGTAACGTTTCATTGGTCTCATGTCTTTGTCTCCACGGATCTTACTTTGTCAAGAGAGGCAATGGCAAAGAACTTCTGGCAACCCTGCTGGTCCTGGTCACCTCTGCTGACCCCTGCTGATTCGGTGGAGGCCTGGCTGTTTCTGCTGGATTGTGTCATTGCTGCTGATTTGTGTTTGCTGTCCTGACACTCCTAAACTGGACTGCTGGTATCCTGACAAAAGGAGATTGGAATTGCCTGAAGGGGCTCTTTTTTTTTTTTTTTTTTTTTTTTGGTTTTTCGAGACAGGGTTTCTCTGTGTGGTCCTGGCTGTCCTGGAACTCACTCTGTAGACCAGGCTGGCCTTGAACTCAGAAATCCACCTGCCTCTGCCTCCCAAGTGCTGGGATTACAGGCGTGCGCCACCACGCCCGGCTGAAGGGGCTATTTCTAAATAGCCTAAAGCAGAGCCTTGTGTTCTCTTCTGGATCAACCTGCCTTTGCTGATTCGTGAATGGTGTTTGCGAGTGAACGGAGCTACCACCGCTGATTTGTGCGAACTGAACTGCTGATATCTTGACAACACAGATTGGATTTGCTCCAAAGAACTATTTATGAACAGGTCCACATCCTCCTTAGCTCTATTAACCTTTCCTTCCCACTACCTCGGGTGGGTGGTGGGCGAGAAGGGAGGTTAAAGCAATTAAGAGCCCGTAGTAAAAGTAGGTTTTGAAAATTTTAAGCCTACACCTTCCTGACTGGGCTGAAGATGAAGGAAAACAATGAGAGCTGAAGCTGTGGCTGTGCCAGACAGGTTAGCCCTCCACCTGAGGCTGAGCTCTTATGTGGGAGCCTGAGGTCCCAGCATATGCTGACCCCACCCTGCCAGGCACAGCATGGACAGCCTCAGTCCCACTTTACAGGGAAGAGGTCTGGGGTGTCTGGGGTGGCTCTAAAGCCACACCCTCCCCACTATAATGTCCTGCAATCCCATGAAGCCCTGATCCAAAACAAATCCTTCCTCTCTTAAGTTGATTCTGTCAGACACTGGTTCATAGGAAGGCAAAATTGATTAATTCTGTTTTGTTATTATCGTTCTGGTTTTGGAGACAGAATTTTGCTACGTAGCTTGAGCTGATGCTGAACTCTCAATCCTCCTGCCTCCACTTCCTGGGTACTGGTATTTCAGGTGTACCTGCCTTATACCCAACTCATTATTGGTTTGATAGGCAGATGAGCTTCTCTCTGTCTCTTTGTTTACAGTTCAAGGTTTATGCTTTTGTCTCCTCTTCTAGTTTTCTAGACCATATGTGTTTTAACCAGGGTTTTACTGCTGTGAACAGACACCATGACCAAGGCAAGTCTTATAAGGACAACATTTAACTGGGGCTGGCTTACAGGTTCAGAGGTTCAGTCCATTATCATCAAGGCAGGAATATGGCAGCATCCAGGCAGGCATGGTGCAGGGGGAGCTGAGAGTTCTACATCTTCATTTGAAGGCTGCTAGAATAATACTGGCTTCCAGACAGCTAGGATGAGTGTTTTATAGCTCACACCTACAGTGACACCCCTACGCCAACAAGGCCACACCCCCTAATAGTGCCACTCCCTGGACCAAGCATATAGAAACCATCACAATGTGAAATGCTTACATGGTTAAAACTCAAGGCCATATAAACAGATTCCCAGAGAAACTCAACCCCACATTTTCCATTCTCAATACGTTTCTGGTTTAGCCTTCCTTTCTTTTGTATAATTAAGTTAATATGTGTGTTTTGTTTATTTTTAATTTTCATTCTTTATTTTTATTAATGTGTGTGTTTGTGTGTGTGTGTGTGCCACATGAGTGCAGTGCCTGTCAGCAGAGGCCAGAAGAGGGTGTCAGATCTCCTGATCCCCTGGAGCTGGAGTGAAAGGTACTTGAGAGCTGCCTGCTGTGGGAGCAGGACTGGAGCCTGGATCTTCTCGAAGGGCAGCAAGGGCTCTTAACTGTCGAGCCACGGCTTCAGCCCCCTTTTCTGCATTCTTTTTTTTAAAGATTTATTTATGTATATAAGTACACTGTAGCTGTACAGATGGTTGTGAGCCATCATGTGGTTTCTGGGAATTGAACTCAGGACTTCCGCTCACTTTGGCCCCACTTACTCTGGCCCAAAGATGATGATGATGATGATGATGATGATGATGATGATGATGATTATTATTATTAGTAGTAGTAGTAGTAGTAGCAGCAGTACATTTTAGCTGTCTTCAGACACATCAGAAGAGGGCATCAGCTCCCATTATGGATGGTTGTGAGCAACTACGTGGTTGCTGGGATTTGAACTCAGGACCTTCGGAAGGTCTTAACCACTCTTGGTTAAGGTCTTAACCACTCTTGCACTCTTAACCACTGAGCCATCTCACCAGCTCACCTTTTCTACATTCCTAAGCTAAAGATAGGGTGCGTTATATTTCGCTTTTTGCCTACTAACGGGCACTAGAATCCCTCACTACGAGATTCTCTTGCTTTTCTGACTACATAAATTCTCCCATGTGGCACCTCTCAGTGGTGTCGTGGTTAATCTTCCTCCTCAACTTGAAGGGAAGGAGACTCACTTAAGGCACACCTCTGGGTGTACCTTTGAGAGATTTTCGGAGATTAGCTGATGGGAAAGCCCTTCCCTGTACACGGGTCACCCTGGCCCACAGGCTGAGGGCCTGGCTGGGTTTTAAGAGTGAAAAGAAGAGATGGAGCTGGACTCTGACACACACCTCTCTCTGCTTGTCATCAGGTAAGACAAATGGGCTTCATGCTCCTGCCTTTCACCACCAGGTTTCCCCTCCGAGAGGGCTGTGTCCTGTGAAATCAGGAATCAAAATAAGCCTTCCCTCCCATAAGTGGCATCTGAAGTGTGTTTGGTCACAACCATTGGAAAAGTACCGACAGATGGACATTTGAGTATTTCCAACATGTTGTTATTATAAAGTCAGGGAATAGACTGTGCGTCAGGCTTCTTTATATTTGCAGAATTATTGTGTTAGAATATGACCTAGAAGCGAAAGACCTGCACTGTGGGGAAATGTGTGTGCCATATTGCTAGATGGTTCATTTTTTTTTTATGAGACATTCCTAAGACTTTGGTCAGCCCTCTGCAAACTGTAAGGAAGTCAGAGATGAGGATAACATGCAGAAAGAAGGCTTATTTGTCTCATGTTTTTAGAATTCCAGCCCACAGTCATCTCGCCTGGTTACCCTTGGCTTGCGATGAAGATAAACCGAGTGGCAGGGGGCGTCATACAGTAAAGGCATGACGCTCACCTCACGAGAGCCGTCAAGGGGGGGAGCAAGGGGGAGAGGAAGAGGAGGTTGGATCCCCTTCCAGGATATGCCTTCTGTGATGGCAGACCTCCTAGATCCTCACCCCGTGTCTTAGTTACTGTTCTCTTGCTGTGAAGAGACTCCATGACCACGGTATCTTATAAAAGAAGGCTTCTAATGTGCAGGCTTTCTTACAGTTTCAGGTGAGTCCACAAACATCATGGTAGGGAGCGTGGCGACAGGCAGGCTGGCTGGCATGATGCGTGAGCAGAGGCTGAGAGCTTACATCCTGATTCAAAAGTTGGAGGCAGAGGGTTGGAGCTGGCATGAGTGTTCGAAATCTCAAAGCCCACCCCCTCCCACCAGTGGCTCCTCCAACAAGGCCACACCTTGAATGCAGCCAGTTCTGTCCTGGGTCTTCCCGACTCCTCTTCCCACAGAGAGACAAACTGATCTTCTATTGCATGCACATGCACGTGCATGCACACAGGGAAGGGGGCGCTCTGCGTGAGGAGCTTGATGCAGCCTCTGAGAAACGCTAGAGCCCTGACCTGCGGGGTTCAGAGGCCACCTGAGCTGAGGGATGACAGGGCCAGGATGCAGGGGCTGCTGGAGAGAGCTGGGGCAGTAGACACAGGATTTCTGTGGACCTCTTGGCTCAAGATCCTCAGCTCTGTCCTTCCCTGCTTGGCAGCCTAGACGACCTGTCTGAAACTCAGAGGTAACCATGGTATTCCAGGATGATGAACGTCTTCTTCCAGATTTCTAGGATAGTAAACTTGTGGGGATGGGAACCTCCTACTTTCCCAATGGAACCTCTGACTACTGACTACCTAATACACTCTTACCCATCCACCCTCCTACCCACCCACCTATCCACCCACTATTCATTTATCTAGCAACCTACCCACTCATCCATCCATCCATCCATCCACCCACCCACCAATCTGGCTGCCTGTATGTCCACATGCTTATCCATCTACCCACCCACTCACCCATTCCATACCCATCCATCCATCCATCCATCCATCCATCCGTCTGTCCGTCCATCCATCCATCTGTCCATCCATCCATCCTTCCATCCTTGATCATCCTTCCATCCATCTACCATATATCCAACTACTCTTCATCTATTTTCTAACCTACCCACCCAATTTATTCCCCCACCTGACCATCCACACACCCACCCATCCACCCACCCACTCACCCACCCACCCATCCCTCCCCATTGCTTACCTATTGGTACTTTACGAGCCCTCTCGCAGCTCAACGTGGACCAACAGTAAACTTTTCTTGTTTCCTGGAGTTTCTGTGGACTGGAGCAGCTTGGTTTTCTGAGGCAGCTTCATGGGGTGGCCCTGGCCCAGGGTCATGCATGGAGTGGCCGGCGGGTTGCCAGCCTGGAATGCAGCGCTCAAAGGATGAGGACCCATGTGAAGATGGCTCCCCAAATGTTGACCAATAGCAGCAGCCCTCAGACTGCCTCGTCGGAGCATGTCCACAGGGACACTTGAGTGTCCTAGCCACATGATGTTGGGCGTACCCACAGCACAAGCAGCAAGACAGAGCTGCAGTGTCTTCAATGATGTCATCTTGAAAGTCAAACCTCACCTGCCTTCATGCTGAGACCTCAGTCTCAAAGTCTAGCCCACACCGAGGGGCTTCTGCCCTCAGTGAGAAGAGTAAGAAATCCGTGAGCATCTCTTAAAATCACCACACTATCCACCCACCTAGTAGACATTTATTGAGTACCTAGTTGGCCTGTCCTTGAGAGGCATTCACAGTCCAGAATCTGTGCCTCATGAAAAAGTAATCTCCTGGGATGGGGTGGGGTTGTGGATGTGGGGTGGGGCGGGCATGTGTGCTGGGTGAGGGAGGCAGGAAGGCCTAAGTGGGCCGTACTCTTCCCTTCGTCCCTCAGCTGGCAGCGCACAGCGGCCTCTCCAGATGAAGAGGGGCTCCGCCTACAGGCCCTAGAGTCCTCGGCCATTGTGTGAATCAGCCATGGAGTCTGTCCTACAGTTATAAGACAGGGCTGGGGTAGAAGGAAAGAGAAGTTGCAGGATACAGGGGCCCAAAGGCTAGAGCCCTAGGAAGTGCAGGACAACTGAGCAAGCCCCAGAGCCTGTGGGGTGCACAACCAGGCCCATAGTCTCTGGTCCGGGGTGCCCTCTAACACTACCTCCACCCAGCGGTTTGGGGGCTCTCGGGAGAGGGCCCCCTGTAGTTCCCTCCTGACTTTCCATGCCTTGCAGGAAGAGCTCACATGCCCCGTCTCTTGCCATATGCTGGTCCACTTGCCTGTCACATTTATCTCTGTCATCTGTTGCTAGTCAACACTTCCATTATCTCGAAATCTCAATTCCAGCCCTTGAGGGGCTGAATAAACCTTTTTTCTTCGTAAATTGTTCTGCCTCAGGGTATGGTGTCACAGCCACAGAAAATGTAGCAGGGCACCTGCTCACGGGGGACCACCCTCCAGGCTGGCCTGGCAGGTTCTCGTGGCTCTGGTTTTTACTTGAGGGGATTTCCATGGGTTGTATTGGCCACTCACTCAGTATCTACTCATTCTCAGGGGCCTTAGCGGTGTGCCTTGTGTCTGATAGAACACGGGGCTTCCTCACACATGCCAAGCAAGTGCTGAGTCACTCTCCCACCCGACCAGGGGGTTTAAGGCAAGACTCGGAACTCGATCCTCAGCCTTGGGAAACCACCCGTGTCTTCCTTCAAGCCAGACCACACTAACATTTCAGACCAGACGACAAATGAATGCCAGGCCAATGATCACTTGTGCTGACTGGTGGTGTCTGCCTGTACTGGACATTGAGGAGGATTCTGAGAAATCCTCTGCCTCTAGGTTTTACTGGAAGTTCTGTAATTGATTGTTTATGTCTGTCAGGGGCAGGGAAGGGGAAGGGGAAGGGTGGTAATGACTGCCAAGTGTCTGGCATCCTTACAACCGGTACACATATTTAGCAAAGGAGTCCCATGACGGTCTCCCTAGATTTGGCAACCCCCCTTTTCTCAAGATGAGCCTGTCCCCCTTGGTGAGGTGTCCCAGCACCTGGCCTCACAAGTCTCAAGGTCACAGGCAGAGCTGCCAGCTGCTTCAGACTTGTCACAGGCCAGGCTTGGTTTTCATCTTTCCAATGGCTCAGCTCAGGGGATGCTCTCAGTCCTCCTCCGGGAGCACCAGGAACCTCCATTGACCGCTGAGGAGACTCTGGCTCTGAGAGGGATGTGCTCTTCTCGGGACCACCCAAGGACTCACCAGCAGAAACTCTTCCCACGTCCTCTCCCACCCTCCCACCGGCAGATGTCAGACAGGGTGGGGATGGGGTTGATTTCTCCAGTGTAGCCTAGCAATTGGACACGGTTCAGTTCCTCACTGGCTGAGGAGGATGTGAAGCCTTAGCCAACCCTTGGGAACCCCCTGGAAAGTCCCCAGGGACCCCGTCCAGCCAGATCCCTTAACATTTGTCTGCCTGATGAAGCCCCACGGCAGTCCTGTGAGAAGTGGTATTCCGAACACAAGAGACACAAGAGGAATCCGAGGCTCAGAAGAGGTTCTATGGGCTCAGACCAGATCAGGGTGTGTGTGTGTGTGTGTGTGTGTGTGTGTGTCTGTGTCTCTGTGTGTGTCTGTGTCTCTGTGTATGTGTGTGTCTGTGTATATGTGTCTCTGTGTGAAAGTGGGTATTTGGGTGTCTGTGTATCTGTGTATGAAGATATACACACATCTGTGTGTATCTGTCTCTCTGTGTGTGTTTGTGTGTATGTGTGTGTTTGTGTCTGGATCTGTATATATGTTTGTGTGTGTATATGCATGTGTATGTGTTTCTGTGCATCTGTGTGTGTCTATCTCTGTATGTGTCTCTCTGTGTGTCTCTGTGTGTGTCTGTGTCTGTGTGTATGTGTGTGTATCTGTATCTATGTGTGTGTGTGTTTATGTGCACATATAGAAGTGCACACATGAGCAAACATACTCCTGAGTGCCATATCTGTACAGCACATTTTGGGAAAAGCATTCACAGGCATAGGTTGTGACAGCTGCTGAGAGCCCAGCAGGGGACTGTACTGGCCGTGTCATTTAGAGTCCATTTCACGCCCTCCCCTTCCTTCCTATGAACTCTAGTCTCCTCTTGAATGACCAGCTCTTCCTCATATGGGCAGTCCCGCTGGATTCCTGAACACACGTAGGCTCGGCCTGACCAGACTGTCCTTCTGAGCTTGAGGACAGTGACCCAGGCAAGAGGAATGTCTGGGCTCATTCAGGCAGCACACCAAGGTAGTGAATGGAGTGGTTTCCAGAATGGAGGCCTTGTTCCCCGCCCAGGAGTGCAACTCTCTGGCCCCCTGCCTCTGCCTGGGGCTCTCCGTCTCTCAAGTGCTGCCAGCGGCCAGGTCCGCCCCCCAGTTCACTCGCAAGAGTGTCTCCTGTGCAGAAAGTTCCATCTTAGCACACTCACAGCTTGAAGTCTTCCCCCGGGTTTTCAGGGGCTTCCAGATTATTCCGGACAGTGAGGCTGCTGGAGCAGCCTTCCCGGAGGAGACACTCAAGCTTTCTCACAGACTCTGTAAGCACCCCAGGCCTTTCCTAGCCCATTTTTCTCTGCTTACTTAATCCAGAATCCCTTCTGTCTTCCGTGATCCTAGAAAACGGACCCACGTGCCACTTCTGTCTTGGTGCAGTCCGGAACTTGCAACCCCACCTCCCGGCTGAATTCTGTACAGTAAACTGAAGGCTGTTTTCCCTTAAACAAATGCATTCCTATGGGGCTCTTGGCAGGGCTTGCCTAGCATATACAAAGGCCCAGACCCACATAAAACACAAGGAACTGTGCATGCCTGTGACTTCAGCACTTGGCAGGGAGAGGCAGAAGGGTCGGAAGTTCAAGGTCATCCTCAGCTACGTATGGAATTCTGCCTAAAGCTGGGACCCAGAAGACCCTGTCTCAAACAAAACAAAACAAAACAAAACAAAACAAAACAAAACAACAACAACAACAACAACAACAAAAGCCAACCCCCCCCCTCTTCTGGAGGGGTTATCTGATGTTTAAATAACATCCCTAAGGAACCCAGCAGCATAGTGAGACTACTGGGGGATTACTAGTTCAACAGCAAAAAAAAAAAAAAAAAAAAAGCCGGGTCCCAAGGGGCAGGAAAGGATTGGGCTAGCTCCTAACCCAGGTTCTTGTGAAGAGACTAGATAACCAGTGGGGGTGGGGCACGGCTGTGGATAAGACTTGGAAGGGAAGCCTGTACCACCCACCACACCACCCTTTCAGTCTCCACTTACTTGTCCCCATCTTTCTAAGCCGCCACCCCGGAGGCCTCACGTGTGCTGTTCTCACTGGCCAGATGGTCACTGCCCCCCTCCCTTCACTCAGTTCTCGCCATTCTTAAAAAAAAAACAAAAAAAACAAAACAACAACAACAACAACAACAAAAAAAAAAAAAACAAGTATTTTTCCTGCGTGTGTATCTGTGTACCATGTGTGTTCCTTGTGCCCTCTGAGGCCAAAAGAGGGCGTTCGATCCCCTTAGCAGGTGGTTGTGAAGTGTCCTATGGGCGCTGGGAATCGAACCTGAGTCTTCTAGAAGAGCGGTCAAATCTCTCCAGCCCCCTCTCGGGAGTTCCTGACCAATCCCATTCCTTCTCAGAAGTTAACTCGTGGTTATTTTTTCTGTTCCTCTGGTTCCTGTTCCCGTTTCCGGCAGATGACAACCCCCACCCCTTCCACCGTCCCCAGGACAGGGAGTCTCTGTGCTGTTCTGGCTCGAACAGTATTTGATAATAAACAGATCAACTCCAGAGTCAGCCAGCGGGGAACCTAGTACATCGAACCTCAGGTGGGGGCTTCCGAACAGCCCACCTCTCCTTCCGTGATTGGTTCCAGAGCTGGGCATGGTGGGTGTCTGGAGGACCCTGCCTCACAGAAATGCGGGTGTCTGTCATGGCAGCTTCAAGTTCTTGAAGACTGTGTGTGTGTGTGTGTGTGTGTGTGTGTGTGTGTTTTACCCACCATTCCAAGCCTGGGATTGGGCCGTCAGGACCGATGCTGACCCCTGCTCCCCAATTCCAGAAAGTTTGCCGTCCTTGCCGGCATCCCCTCTGCCACCTCCCCATTTTACAGGTGAGAAAACTGAGGCTTAGGAGACAAAATAACTTGCAGATAGGAACAAGAAGCCAGCAGTCCTGGGTGGGGACACTGGGAGGGAGCGCTGGGCAGCGCCAGACACCCCTAGATGGTTCCGGTGGCCTCGGCAGGGGGTGCGGGGTGGGCTGAACGTCGGGCTCCTGTCACCCGCAGCGGCGGCGGCTGCAGGGCGGGCGCCGGGCAAGGCGTCGCACAAAGGGCCGCTGTCCCGCCGCCGCGCCGCCCCGCCCCCCACGGGGTGGCCCGCCTCTTACCCCCCTCCCTTTCGCCTCCTCCGTCTGGGTCCCCTCTCCCTCTTCCCTGTCCTGGTCTGGCTGCCCCTCGGGATGAGGCCGGGTTGGGAGTTCCCCGCTCGCCCTTCGCACTCTCTCCAGCGCTAGGAGAGCCAGAGCTTCGCGGGACAGAGACTGCCAACGCCGGGACCGGAGAAGCATCACCATGGTAACGCCCTCGGGCCTGGACCACCTCACTCTGCTGGGTTTTCTCCCGGCACGGCCCCCCGGGGTGTCTATGTGGGGGTGGGGGCGGGGGTGCACCTAGAGACCCTCGGTTCCTGGTCTGGGTCGGTGCTTAACTGCGTGCGCAGCTCCCGCAGGATCAGGGCAAGAGTGGGGCTCAGAGCCACCCCTGGGCCGCGCGTCCTGCCTGGGCCTCTGCAGAGATGCACGCTTTCATCTCGCTCCAAACCAGGATGCAAATCTGAACTGGAGTTCTGGATCTTGAGGCATGCAGAAAACTTGGGGGATGTTTTTAGCGCTTTAAACTTTGTACTGATTGGCAGGGCTGTGTCCTGTAGGGGGTCTGGAATGAGATGGGGGGGGTGTCAAAGTCCCCCACGCCCGCAACAGCACAGTAGTGCTGTGGGGGGGGAGACCCTGAGGGCAGGAGAGTGGGTTGGAGGGAATTGTTCACCAAATCTTGGGTGCCTTTGCTATTTTAGACACAAGTTGAATTTGCACATGTTGGAGCATGGGGTCCTCCCAGGAGCATGGGGTGTCTAGGCATCTGGGGAGAAGGCTGAGGGCATACAGTACCTCTGTGCCTGGGTCCCCTGGACCGCACCCTGGGAAGGGGATGTCTAGGAGAGTTGTGTGCCCGTGTCTGGGAAGAAGGAATCAAAGTGAAGTCTGTTGAGTCTTAGCGCAGCTCCAGACAGGTTCAGGGCTGGGTAGGATTCTCTCTGGAGCAATTTTGCAAATCTCCGGGGGATTTGGACAGAGCTGGGAGGCAGGCCAGGGCGTTCACCCCTTGACTCTGATTTGCTGTGCTGGCTTGGGTGGGCTTCCCTTCCTGTGCCGGTCCACACCCAGAATTCTTCAGAGAGGTGCATGCACACACAGATCCCTGAACCGCAGTGACTACAGGCACACGGGCCTCAGGTACCTGCTTGCTCCTGTGGAAATATAGACAGACATGTCTGCACACACACAGTGCAAAACCCGCCTCCCAATCTCAGACCCCAGAGGCACGGCACACACCGCCCTTGGACCATAAAGGTCCACCCTAAGTGGCATGGCCCAAGGCGGTGGTGGTCTGCCTCTCGCTATGGCAAGACCCTGTGCTGGGCTCTCCAGGAGTGGGAGACATGCCACGCCCACCAACTCTAATCACAGGCTTGTAGCCCCTCATCACACAGACGAGGACCTGAACCAAGGAGCCTCCGTAGCTGGCAATGTCAGCCGTCCAGAAGGAGGAAGTGGGACAGCTGGAATTCTCACACTGCAGTCACCTTAGTGCAACAGCTCATCTGTCTGTTAAAGCTCTGGTTTTGATGGAGTCAGGTTTTCATTTTTCTTAAAAACAAACAAACAAACCCTCAGTGAACCCCAGACTCTTGGGTCAAAGGTCAGACCCCAGGGTGCCCCTCAGAACAGTATGAGGAAGTATTTCCTGAGGGGTAGGATGGCCATGTTTTCATCTCTGTCTTTATTTGCATGTGTGTGTGTGCATGTATGCATGTATTGCATATGTGCATGTGTGTGCATGCATGTGCATGTATGTGTGTCTTGTGATGTGGTGAGAGGGAATGCCCATGTTTGTACATGTATGTGTGTACATGTGGATGTGTATGACATGGTACATGCATGTGTTTAGGTGCCTACATCACATACAAGTCAGAGGAGGGCCTTTATCACTTCTAACTACTCCTTAGAGCCTCCGTCTCTCCCTGAACCTGGATCTTGCATTTTATTGGCTAGGCTGGAAAAGTCCCCGGGACCCTCCCATGTCTGTCAGGCTCAGTGCTGGGGGTATAGGTGTGTGTGAGACCACACCCAGGTTATTATGTGGGCGTTGCAATCTACACTACTGTTTTCTCTTCTCCAATCGTAACTTTGTGCCCTGAACTCTTTGCCATGGTTTCAGAATCCCTTAGGGATTCATGGTCCCTCCTGCCCCAGGACCTTTGCCTGTGCTTTCTTTGCTGGGAAATTCCTCTTTCCTGTAATCTCCACCCAGCCTGAACCACCGTGGTATATCCGCTCACAATCCACTCACTGCAGTGTGCCTTTGTGGCATGCATGTGGAGGCTAGAGGACAATTTTCGGGAGTGGGCTCTCTCCTGTGATGGGGTCGAACTCAACATCAGGCTTGGAAGCAAGTACCTTAACTTGCTGAGCCATTTTGCTGGTCCCTGGAGGAGATTTAATACTGTGGCTTCTGAAACCTATGGTTTCAAGCATGCTAAGCAATTGCTCTACCGCTGAGCCACATCCCGGCTCTCTTTTTCACTTACTTTATTTTGAGACGGGATCCCACTAAGCTGTGTGGGATCCCAGCCTTCAATCTCTGACTCTCATATCTAGAGTAAATGGGCGAGTCCAAGAGGAGTCTATGTTTCTTGCCTGTGAGCACGGGCGCCATGGAAACCTGAGAAGAGATGCCCTCCGGCAGGACTCTGAAGGGTGGGTGTGCGCTTACCGTGTGCAGAGATGGGTGCCGCGTGAGCAGAGCCGGCGGGTGCCCAGGAGGGGGATGCCACAGGTTAAACAAGGAGTCGCTTAGAGGGAATTGTCCTGGAAGTGATTGAAACGGTACAAACACGTGGCAATAAATAAAGCAAATTTACACGGAAGATGAATAGGGAGAAAAGTCAAACAATGGATAATCAAGAATAAACATTAAGCAAATAACTAATCCAAGTATGTGAGCACAGCAAGGAAACCTTGCACACGGGGCAGGCGGGTGAGGGGGAGCCCCTGCCAGAGCTGGGTCTGTTTAGGAAGCGGGGGAGACAGGATGGGAGATCTCAGGGCTAGGTTGACAAGCTGCTGAAGCAATAGGGCGCGGCCTGATGTTACTGCGGGCCACAGCTCTCTGTGTATGAAAGTCTTCAGGGAGCCTCAGACGCTGTTCCTGCCCACCGACCAGGAGCCTCCGTTTGTTCATCTGTAAAATGGGGAGAAGATACCCAGCCCACAGAATTCTCAGGACAATCGTGTAAAACCATTCACGGAATGGCCCTAGCTCTGGCCTCATCCAGAAGTCTTGCTCAGGGCAGCTCGGAGGCAGCCCCAGGGAGCACCGGTGTCATCTTGTGGCTTGACTGAGACGTTGTGCCCCAGGCCAGAGGCACCGGGGGGAGTAGAGCCAAGGACAAACAGGAGACTAGGGAGGGCTCACAGCTGCAGAGACAACTCCCTGGATGCCACATGGCTGAGCTGAACTTGAACACAGCTCCTTTGACACCCACTCCTGTCCTGGTTCACTGCATCTGGGCTAGACTTCCAGTTTTGAAAGTTTGTTTATAAAGAGCCGGATTCTCACACAACCCCCCCCCACCCCAACCCCATCCACCCACACGCAGACAAAAAGCGCAAGCAATTTGAGTTGGTCGGGACCTCAGCCTGGACAAGTTCTGAGAGAGGAGGCCCCGGAAGTTAGAAGCCCGACACCTGCTGGGCAGCAACTGGCTCAGGGCTCGCTCTGTGGGCTTTGGCCCACTTTCCCAACCCTGGGAGGTTGACTGGATACTCAGTAGATCAGGCAGGGCCGGCTGCTGCGTCCCAGGCCTGCGGCTCCTCTGAGCTGGGTGGTTGGGGGTCCTCTGCAAGGGTCCATGGTGTGCTTCCCACATTCATCTGCTTTCGTTTCTCACTAGTGAACCCCTTCTTCATTAGACTGTTTCCGGGGCAGAAGCAGGGACATGGGTTGAGGTCAGACCTTTGAAACTTCCTCAGCAACTAAAGATTGGACCATTTAGAAACCACATCCTTACCCCACACCTTCCGGATCAAAATTATATGGACAATTCCAGAAGGGCCCTAGAATGGATATGCCCAATGCTTTAAAAACAACAACAACAACAACAACAACAACAACAACAAATCTAATACTTTTATTAATTCTTTGAGAATCTCAAGCAAGTACACAATGTATTTTAATCATACTCACTTTTGCTTCTCCTCAACTTTTCCCAGACCCTCTCTCCACTCCCCTCTCCCTCCCAAATTCTATGTTTGTTGTTGTTTTTATAACCGGTGGAGTTCAATTTGTGCTGCCTATATATTCATGAATGTGGGGTCATCCCCTGGAGATTGGTCAGTCGACTCAGGGCTACCTCCCATCAAAGAAAATGGCCTCTGCCTCCCGCAGGAGGTCTCCCTGTCAGTTGCTCCTCAGCAGGGGAAGGAAGGAGGTGGGCCTCTCCCCCACTTCATGCTGGAATGCGGACTGGCTTGATCTTGTGCAGGTAACCACAGATGCCCTGAGCTCCTGAGTGCCCGGTCCTGTCATGTCCAGGAGACACCGTTCTCCCCAGCAGTTCTGGGGGACACTCCTCTGGAACTTGCCTAGGCTGGGATCTGAAAGCCAGCCGGGCATCTCCAGCTTCTAGATCTCAAAACCTTTCTTCCTCATTTTCCATGACGGTCTGAGCCGTCGCTATGATGTGTCAGGACGATATGGTATGGCGCAGATGTTCACTTGAGGCTGAGCATGCCACAGACACTTGTCTTCATCTTAACCAGCTGTGAGCTTCTGCCTTCACCAGAGTCAACTGCAGAGAGAAAACTCTCTGAGGAGGTCCGGGCATGCCAGAGGCCCCTGTTTATAAGTGTATTATTTATGTAATGCCTGTGGCCAAAGTCACCTGGTGTGGCATAGTCGGTGTTTCACCTTACCTAGTTTTTCGTTTTCTTCTTTGTTTGTGGGGGTTGGAAGCCAAGTCTGTGCACATTAGGCAAGTGCTTCCCCACCACAAGCTGCTTGTTAGCTTTCCCACAGAGTGAGGGAATGCTCTAGGACCCCGCCCACATTAGACCTTCCCATGAGGAGGGGGAAGAGGAGGAGGAAGAGGAGGAGGAGGAAGCAGCCACGCCAAATGAGACTAGAATCTTGGCTCTGCGGAGTAAGTGGAAAGATGTGGACCTTTAAGGCAGTCCAACCCACATCTCAGAAGCCCAGTTAAGAACATCTGGCGAGGCCATTTAAAAAAAGGAGCCAGCCTTAAAAGCACACGATCACACTTTTATGTTTTCCCCATGGTTATAAAAGCTACACTCACTGGTTCCAGAATGTTTGGAAAATGTAGCAAGCTCAGAAGAAAATTAAAAGGCTGCCTCGTGAGGCCCCTGCCCGTCACTGCCCTCAGGGTAACGTTGCTTAAAGCCCACTTGGGTTTTGTCTGGACCTACTCACATTCTGTGGATTATACCGTATGGAAAACTTTCTTGGAAAACATTATAGTAGAAGCTTAGTTTGAGAGGTGGGGAGAAGTTGGCAGGGAGCGAGCCTCTGTGTGTGGGGGTGACAGAACTCTTGCACACTGGGCTGGGTGATGTTTGCAAAGATGGATCCACGGGTAAAAGCATATCTGACTGTATGCATACCTTGCATTTGCAGATTTTGCTTGATAAAAGGAACATTTAGGACGACAGTCGAGCAGGTTCACTGCAGAGCTGCTAAGGTAGATGTGTGCAGCCCAGAGCAGTGGTGCACACCTGCAGTCCCAGCCCTCAGGAGGCAGAGTAGGAAGTGGAGGTCAGCCTGGGCTGCAGAGTGAGTTCAAGGTTAGCCTTAGCTTCTGGTAAGAAGCTATTGCGAAAGACTGAGGACTGGAGGCGTGACTCAGTGGGGAAGATGTGTGTGTGTGTGTGTGTGTGTGTGTGTGTGTGTGTGCGCGCGCGCGCGCGCGCGCGCGCGGTTATAGCTTATTCTTGCCTTTCGTGCACAGACCCTGGGTTGCAGCTCAGCACTTCAAAAAGAAAGCTAGGGCCCCATTTTACAAGTCCATCTCTGGCTGGGGAGCTGGGCGCTTTCTCTGGCCCAGGTTGCAAAGGGTGTCCTGTCTCTATCCTTTTCCCCATCCATTCATGCCTGGCTCTTGCAAGGAGCAACTGACTGCTGGGCTGGACCGGGCTGGGCTGCCCTCCCAGGGAAGGAATGGAAACGCATCTATCAAGTTTCACAGCGATCACTTTGAGTCTGGCAGCAACACTTAGACTCCTGTGGTCCCAGGCTGGCCTGCCCAGTTCATTTGTGATGGCAAGGGGCCAGCATTCCTTCCTCCAGCCTCAGGAGCCTTTTCACCATGTTCTTCCTGAGTTCTTGGACAGTTCTGAGACCCAGGAGACCCCGACTGGTAGATAGTGAGCCACCGAGAGTGTAGTCCGTCTGCTTGTCACAATTCCCCACTCTCCAGCCACCTCTAAAGGTGGCTAAAGCACGTGGCAAATGTAGGTCGCCCGTGCAAGCCAAGGTCAGCTCAGTGGGCAGACCTCGCTTTTCTCGTGGTTTCTTTAGGCCACTAGAATCCTGGGCAGACCACCCTGAAAGGAGCGGACCCCAGACGGAGCAGGCAGCCAGAGGCGGGGCAAGAAAGCCAGTTGTCTTCACCGCCATGGGTCTGGGTTGGATCCGCACTGTCTCTCTTGTTCTCACTAAGACCAGGGCAACGTTGACTCTGACCCTTTACTTGCAAAATGGGATGCATGCCCAGGTTGGCAGTGGCGCCATTGTGTGTGACACCCGGTGGAAGACTGTGTAGGGCTGGCACACAGCAAGTGTCTGGAGACTAATTCTCTCTCTCTCTCTCTCTCTCTCTCTCTCTCTCTCTCTCTCCCTCCCTCCCTCCCTCCTCCCCACCTTTCCTTTTGAGATAGGAACACAATTATATACCTTTTTTGCACAGTGGGTAGAGGTGAAAAACAAAAATAACTTTTAACAGTACAAACGCTGAAGGTCATGTGTAAATTACATTTCTGAAACTGAAGCAGGCAGCCGGGCCGCAGATGAGATCTGGAGAGGGCAGGTCCCGAATCGAGGTCACAAAAGAAGGTAGAAGCCAGGTGTGCCAGTGTCCCAGCAGGGACAGGGTGGAGTGGGGCACCCGGCATGAAGAGATGAAGAACCAGGACTTACTGGGTTTATGTCACTTACTGGATGACACTTGTGAGCTCTTTCCCTCTCTGTCCCCAGGTTGGTGGGTGTCTTAGTCACTTTTCTATTGCTGTAATGACAAAGGCAACTTATAGAAGAAGGAGTTTATCTGGGAACTCCAGAGGATTAGAGTCTAGAACCACCATGGCAGGTAGCAAGGCGTGAGACAGGCTTGGTGCTGCGATAGGTCGTAGCTGAGAGCTCGGTCTTACCTACAAGGACAAGACGGAGAATGCCAAGTGGGAATGGCTTGAGCTGTTGAAACCTCAAACCCCACCCCCAGTGACACACCTCCTCCAACAAGGCCACGCCCACTCTGACAAGGTCACACCCCCAACAAGGCCATACCTCTAACAAGGCCACACCCCCTCCAACAAGGCCATGCCCACTCCAACAAGGCCACAACTTCTAACTCTTCCCAAACAGTTCTACCAACTGGTGACCAAGTATTCAAGCATGAACCTGTAGGACCATTCATGTAGCAGGGGTTGGTGGGTGGGTGGGGCTAGAGCCGTAGTGAGGCCTACAGGCCTGGCAAACCTCTTCCCGTTCTACCACACTAAGGATCCGCCCGCCCCTCCCACCCTGGGCTCTGGGGAGTGACTTCCGCATTCCCACCACACAGCTCCACCGCTCAAACCTCAAACCCCAAACCCCTGGATGTAGTAAGGGGCTAGCCCTGGCCATGGGAGTCAGCAGGGTCGCACTCACAGGGCTCTGAAGGTCACAGGAGTGGTCGCTGCTCCTGCCCATACTGTTACTGTAACTTCTCCCTCCCTGCTGTCCCCAGCAGGACCCGCCCGCCCTCGACATGGCCATCCAGCATGCCCTGGCGGGGCTCTACCCGCCTTTTGAAGCCACTGCTCCCACCGTCCTGGGCCAAGTGTTCCGGCTCCTGGACTCTGACTTCCGGGGAGATGGGCTGAGCTTCCTCTTGGATTTCCTCATCCCTGCCAAGCGCCTGTGTGAACAAGTGCGGGAAGCGGCCTGCGTAAGTTGGGGAGGGCCTGGGCTGTGGCAAGGAGCTTCCTTAGGAGGTCTGAGGGTTGGAACTGAGGAGAGAAGGAGATGGCAAGGTGTGTCTCCCCACCAAGAACTATGGTGGCTGTGGGGAGAGTTCCCAGGAACCACTGCCTGTCGGAAGGGAAAGGCCACCTGTCAGCAGAGAGAGAAGGCTACTTGACTTGTGGCCCTCTAACACCTGGGGGCCAATGGCGTTGACATCCCAGCAACAGGGCGGGGCGGGGAACCCAGGTATCTACGGACCTTGCCTGGTCTCGAGGAGCCTGCCTGGCTGCTGGCATTGTGAATAGTACCAATTGGCTCTGGCCCTGGTGAGGTGGCTTCCACAGAGGCAACAGAGAATGTTCCAGAGCTAACCCAAAGACACTGTCACTTTTAGCCCTGAAAACCTCTTGAGATCTCGGGGTGGTGACTCTTAGGCAAAGCGGAGACCCAAACATCTCAGGACAACTTAGTGCCCACTCAGTGAGCTAACCCCAGTCAACCGGCTTGAAGATACATTCTGCTGCTTCCTGCCTCTGCTTCTTTCTGTTGACCAACAACCTCAGCAGTTGTAAAGAGAGAAGTCCCAGGAAGGATCTTCATTGGCCAGACTGTGGTCATGTGTCCATGGCTGAGCAATTACTGTTGACCAATCATTGTTGAGCATTAAGATTGAACAGACAACTGAGTCATGTGTGTGTTCTCTCTGTCTCAGATTCTCTGTCTCTGTCTCTCTGTCTCTGTCTCTTGTCCTTTGAGCAATTGTTAGTTCCCCTGAGCCCACTGTCACCCCCAACGAGAGTCACACTGCCAATCCTAAGAGCCACAGCATCTAGTAGGACCTCCCCGCACCCCACCCTACCCCGTGGCAGCTGCCCCTGAATGGGAGTCATAAAATGCAGTGTCTCCCAGAAGCCCTTGCCGTTGGCCTCTCTATGATCCCTGACCCGGTTGTATGAAGATCCTCCGCCCCACCCTGATTTTTTTCTCCTCTGGACCAGCCACACAACTGTCACCTTGTTTGGCTGACCAAACTGTGAGTGCAGGCCTGGAGATGTAGAGCAATTGGTAGAGGGCTTGCCTGACGTACGCAATGCCCCGGGTTCGAATCCATCCACATTAGATGGCATGGTGACTCCTGCCCGTGATGCCAGCACTCAGCAGGTGGATGCAGGAGGATGGGGAGTTCAAGGCCATCTTCAGCTACAGTTGGAGATCTGAGCCAGCCTGGGCTACACAAGACCCTGTCTTAAAAGGGGAAAAAAAGGTCAAAAGCATCCTTTCCCTACCCCTTCCTTCCTCAGAGGCAAACTCACAGCCTTTTTCTGTCTATTTTTAATTTTGATTGGGCTGTCATGGACAGATACGTGTCACCTCAGAATAGACAGGAGCAAAGACAGACGCACAGTAGGCCCTTTGAGGTCAAGTTCTCTGCTTCAAACCAAGACTCAGTCACTGGGAATATAGGCGATCCGTGCTGCCTCTTTGAAGCTCTGTCCCACCAGCCCTCCCCTGTGGGAGAGAGAGAGAGAGAGAGAGAGAGAGAGAGAGAGAGAGAGAGAGAGAGAGAGAGAGATTACGATGGCAAAATGCTAATCTAGCAATGGCAGCTTTAAGGTGCCACGTAGGGTCAAGTTTCCCGACTTCTCATTCAGTAGCGTCTCCGTGTCATTGTAAATGCTCAGCTTAAAAAACCAGAGACTGGGGCTGGCAAGACAACTCAGTGGTCAAAGGCTCTTGCCACCCAAGCCTGGTGACTCAAAGTCGGGATGCCTGGACCCCACCCAGAGACGAAAGGAGAGAACCCAGGCCTCAGGGTCATTCTGTGACCTCCATGTGGATGTTGCTTCGGTCATGCACACATTTGCACACAAGCAGGCATTTCCAGAAGGGAGGGAGTGAATTCTTGTCCCCAGAGCCTCCCCGAGCATCTCGTTGACTCTTCTGCATCCGTACTCCATTTATCTTACGCCAGCCCAGAAATACCGGTGTGAGAAATCAAATCTCAGAGCATCTCAGGAACAGGTATAAACAAGCCATGTAGACCTCAGACCCATGCCTTCTTGGTTTTTTTTTGGGGGGGGGTACGCTAAGGCTCCAGCTGGGTTGGGAGAAGTCTGGGGTAGATGGGGAAGAGAGGGTCACTAGCCAAGCAGGGGTGCCATGGAAGGCATCTGCTGATCAGGACTCGGAGCACCGGCCTTCCCTTCAGGCCCGGCAGCTAGCAAGCATCCTCAAGGTCACGGAGCAAGTGACCTCACGCACTGAGAGCAAAGGCCTCTTGGGTGCCTGGGCATCTTTCCTGCCTTTGCCTAGTCCCCGGTTATTTGAGGTCCCATGTAGGAGAGAGAAGGAAGATGACCAAATCCAAGGTTCCCTGGAGCCTGTTTCTCTGATGCTTCCCCACCCCCTCTCTCTGCAGGCCCTATACACCCACTGCCTCTTCCTGCATGAGGGCTGGCCGCTGTGTCTGCGGGACGAGGTCGTGGTACACCTGGCGCCCCTCAACCCGCTCCTGCTACGCCAGGGTGATTTCTACCTTCAAGTGGAGTCCTGGGAGGAGCAGTCTGTCCACATGACCCTCAAGTGTCTCTCCTCAGACCTCCGTGAGGTAGACAGGAAGCCGATTCCCGAGTCCTCCTATTCTCTGATTTTCACCCCAGAATGGCTGGAGGCCATCAACAATGACTTTGAGGGCCGTCCCTTACACAACTGTCTCGTGGCTTCAGAAAACGGAGTCACACCTGTGCCTTGGACCAGGATTACCAGTCCAGAGTTTGTAGATGACAGACCTCCAGTAGAGAAGGTCTCTTCCTCAGACGGGGACTCCTGTCCACTTGAGGGCCTCCATCTGAGCAGCCCCCAGGAGCCAGACCAGGCTAGCAACTTGGGCAGCAAGGGGTCTGTGGCCCAGAGCTGGGATAAAGATAAAGGGGAGTCGTCTGGGGAGAAGTATCCAGGGCTCATCAAGGTGGAGCCAGCAAGGCCAGGACAGATGACCTTCAGGATAGACAGTGAGGCCAGCCAGAGCCTGGAGGGGGACTATGTGGCTCTCCTGGGCTTTCCCCGAGATTACAGAGGGGCATCTCCAGACAGCGAGGCAGTGACATTCAGTGTGGACACTCAAAAACTACAGGGGACAAGATGCAGAACTCAGGGGGCACCTCTGCTCAGAAGGGTCCTGCCTCTCTCGGGACCTGCTGGGGCACTTCCCTTGGGAAGACGGGCATGTGAAAAGCCAGCAGGCTCAGGGGAGAAGCCCTGTAGCAGGGGCTCAAGGAGAAAGGCCAGACATAAATCATCTGGCCACACTGCAGTGGGACAGACACAGCAGGCCCACACTAGTGTCCCAGAGAAGCTGTTGGACTGTGCCTCCGGCCCGACGGAAGACACTGAGGAAGAACCAGCAGCCTCCAAGATGCAAACGCCTTTGGGAATGCCAGAGGCTGTGGTCCAGCTCAGGCCCGAGCCAAGACAAGCATTCTCTCCCCTCCTGTCTTCAGCTGGCCCTGTATCCCCAGGGTCTGAGACAGAGGAGACCGTACCAGGACAGAGTAGAGCTTCCGAGCCAGAGGACTGCCCCAGTAAGAACGCCTCCTTCCATGGGTCTCCAGCTTCCGGGCTCCAGTTCTCCTACTTGAAAGAACAGAGTGTACCCCTTGGGACCCCCAGGAACGCCGTACTCCAGCATAGCAGGCCTCGGAAGGCCCTGTGCCCCCTCAGCTCTCTGCAGCCTCGCGGAGCCAAGGCTCCGGGCAAAGGTAAGAGGCCACATTCAGCAGGGGAAGGACCAGCCTTATCCTGCTGCAGAAGGCTGAGGCTGTGAGGAGCAGGGCCCACCATGCTGTCCCAGTCTCAGGGGGGCTAAAGACATCTCACTAGTGCTGAGCTGAGTGACACTGTTGGGGTTGTCTGGGTTTACAATCCAGCTTTGGGTCATGCAGTATGACTTTGGCTGGATGTTTAGCCTCTCTGAATTAGGCCTCTTTCTCTGCTGGGGACTCACATCACAGAGATGCTCTGATGGTTCCGAGATATGCCAGAAGGAAAGAACTTGGCCTCGCTGGCAGAGGGCAGATCACGCTATAGAAGAGAGCAGGTCATCTGGGTGGGAGAGAGGATGCTGTCCCTCGAAAAGTCTGTGTCCTGCATAACATGTCCTGCTTTGTTATGCTTCCTCCCCAGATGGAACAACTCTACCCACAGCATCTGGCTCAGGCGCACTGTCTGGGGAGCCGCCTGGCTTCCGGAGAGATCCTGCAGGTCCCCCAGGAGGAGGACTCCGCCTGGAGGAGTGTTCTAGGCTTAAGCCCAGGATTGAGACCCTGGGAGTCGAGCTTCTCCATTCCAGGATAGCCTGCCTGCCAGGTCCCAGGGTTGGGAGGGGAGTGGGGGGGCGGGGCAGAGCATTCCCAGACACTGGCGGGGGAAGAGGGGGGAAGGCCTGGAGGCTGCAACATTCCCAGCCAAAGGCTTGGGCTAGAGGAAAGCAGTTTCTAGGTATCCATTCACCGGTCTGTTTGGTTGTCCATCCACCCATCCATCCGTCTAGACTTCGGTGAGGCAGCCAAAGCTGGGACTGAGACAAACATTCTTGGAAAGGCTCCCAAGAGGAAGGGACAGACCGAAGCCAGGCAGGCAGAGGAAGGGGTGAAGAGGACCGTAGTCAGGCTCTGGGGAGGCTCCAAGAGAGGGATTTTATGTCACCTAGCCAGCTACGGCATGAGGGTCTGTATTTAACGTCTGAGTTTGTTAGACATTAACTTCAGGCTGGTCCTCAGTCTGTCAGTCATTAACCGCAGGCTGGTCCTGAGTCTGTCAGTCATTAACTGCAGGCTGGTCCTGGAACGGGATGCAGGCTGAGCCAGGAAGCTGGTCCGGTTAAGGGCAAGTCTTCAGGGCAGGAGGCATCGATGGGGCCCTGGCATTAGTTCTTCCGGCCTGTGGGGAGAAAGCCCACCGAGGGGCTTTGGAGCAGCCAGTGACAGCTTCCATGCTGCAGCTCTCCAATCCTCCGTTTGTAGCTATTCGATCACTGTTTCCTGAACCCTAGACTCAGGACCGTTAGGGAACGAGTCCGACGGGATCCCTGCACCCACGAAACCTTCAGTCTAGTGCTAGAGAAGAATCAACAGGTTGTTGCGATCCAGCATAAAGCGAATCTCCAGGAACTGGGGAGGCACAGACGGTGCCCCAGGCCCAGGCTTCCCTCGGCAGAGGCCAGGAAGGCTTCTGGAAGAAGTTGGGTCTGATGGGAGTTAGCCATGGAAATGGTGGGAACCGTGTTTCTGAAACAGGGAACAGCACGTGTGGAGGTCAGGAGCAGCGAGGACCACCGAGCCTTTGGGAAAACCAACTGTCCCGCCGCCTCGCTACTCCTGGACGTCCATATCTCCCGGGCCCCATCTGCCCACGGATCCCAGAGGGGCCATCTGCTGCTGTCCCCATCATTTGCTGACGCTTTGTTGGATTTTTTTAGTGGCTGTAAGAGCCTCCTGCATTCCCACCCTGCCACTCCTATTTCTGTGTGATACTGATCACCCAGTAAGGTCATAGCAGGAAGTATTATTATTATTATTATTATTATTATTATTATTGCTGGATATAGTATTTCTGGCACCATCCACCAGGCAAGGGCAATGTTTGGGGCACAGAGGTCCCCCTGGTCCAATGACAGGCAAACCAGGTGGACCGCGATGCCTTCCATGTGGGACACTGCCTATTGCCCTGCTCCGGCCTGGGCAGCATTTGCTGGGTAGGCAGAGCCAGGCTCCAGTCACATGACGGCCATGTCCCAGGACATCCAGCCTCTGACCCGTTGCAACTCAAACTTGTGCAGGGACCGACTCCACTCGTACCTCATGGGAGCTAGGGAGAGCAGGCAGGCGGGGCTGCTGGGTCCATCTGCACTCTGCAAGCTCTTGGGTTTGCAGGGTTAGAGCTGGGTTGCTCTAAACTCAATGCCCTGGCCAACACCTCAAGGCTCCATGCGCTGACGCTGTCCTGAGCCAATCCCAGGAGGCAGTGGAGTTGTAGGGACAGCTTACCACAGGATCCTGAGCTGGGGCCAGAGTTCTAGAAGGCGGGGAGTACGGAAATGGTGCCTTGGCTGGACAGGGGGTGGGGTGGGGGTACAGAAGGATCTCAGGAGCTGGAGATAGGAGGGTTTGGCACACTAGACAAGCGGAACAGGATGAAGGAAGGCCCCACCAGCTGTGCTGAGTCCTGAGAGGACAGTGGGATACATAGCCCCCATCCCTAGAACCGGAAATGGCCTGTCAAGAGTACGCAGCTAGAGTACAGAGCTATGAACTGTGTAAGACAGCGACAAAGGTGGCGCCCAGTTACCTCAGCTGCAGCCACTGATCCTGGCTGAGTGTCGAACGCTCTCAGGAACTGTCTCAATTAATCCCCAAAGAAACCTTATCTGCCCAGAACTAAATCTGTCTCATCAGATAGATGAATCTAAAGCCCAGAGATGCCCAGACTACCCAGGAACACACAGAGAACGAAGAAGATATGACCTGGTCTCTGTGACCCAGAGCTCACCGCCCCAGCCTGGCTCCTGGGGTGCATGCATTATACAGAGGCAGTCCCCCCCCCCCAGGAGCTCTATGAGTGAGCGGCTTTCTGTGCTGAAGACGAGTTCAGGGAGACTTTTCTCAGGAAGGGGCTTTGACACTGGGCCTTTGAAGGATGAATAGGAGTTTGGAGGTCACAGAAGGAAGAGAAGGGAGGACCATCCAGGTAGAAACAGTGTAGGCAAAGGCCTGGAGAGTCACAGAAGGGGCTCCCATGGAGGGCTCCCCAGAATTGTCACTGCTCATGTCATGTCTGCTCTTCTTCAGGTGGTAGGGACAAGGTGGGGCGACCGCTGCTTCTGGTGTCGACCGCGGAGGAGGCCTGGGAGGCACCATGGTGTACTGCCTCGGAAGTCGCGGAGTTGCTCTCCTACCTGTGCAGTGTTCCTAGGTAAGAGGACACTCTTGTGCCTTGACCGTCTCCACCCTCACCCCTCTGCCGGGTGTAATGGTGAGGCCCCAGGTCCTTCCACCCACCGTATGATCAAAGATCCAGCCACAGGCTAGGTGCGGGGATGGTGGATGGCCTCTGTCCCTGCAGCCAGGGCCTTCCCCGGGCTGGTGTGTGGCAGGGAACATTCCACAGACACACAGCGGGAACCCACGGTTCCGACCTGACGCTGCGCTGGGGTCATAGATGAGTTGTTGAGCAGAACCCTCGGCCCGTTCCCAGCACTGAGGGCCAGCAGGCCCGAGGACCGGCAGTTTTCGTGAGGTTCCTACTGCAAATGATGCGGCTGGACGTGCCTTTGAGAAGCACTTTATGGTACAGAGAAGCCGAGAGAGTTGGCTTCAGATGGAGAGCCAGGGTGGAAAATGGCCACCATCTCTACAGACAGAACCCCAGAACGTCTCCTTCACCTACTTTGCTCTGCGGCCTTGTGGCACTGACTTTCCTCCTTTGTGGCACACCCTGTCCCCCCAATAACCAGGGCACCTGGGGTGGGTCACAAGGAGCCAGCATGAATGGAGTAAGTGATGTCGACGTCCCTTGCAGTGCACTGCTTGGCTGCTGTGTCGCGCCTCCCTGCCTGCGGGTGGTCGTAGCAAGCGTGTATGCCCCGCTGGCCCCGGGCAGGAACTGGGTGTGTTGCACTAGCGAGCCCGCTGATCCTCACACAGCCTTGTTGGTGACAGGGACACAAAACAAGTGTTCGGGTGACCAGACGGGGAGCCACACGGGCTGTGCCCGAGAACTGCTGGTGTAAGGTTTGAAGGCAGTTGGGGGTGTCTTCCAGACCCCCTTGACCAGCAGACTGCCACACACAGCCCCACCCCCACCCCCTGCACCCCCTACCACCTGCTACTCAAAGTCTGAGGGCCCTGGGTTCGGGTCAGGGAAGGACTCCTGTTTGACTTAGGGCTGCAACTGGACCAGCCTGGGACTTGAGAAGCAGCCATCTGTCCACCCTGCCCCACTCTGGTGACAACAGCAGGGGGTGTGGCAGATGCAAGCGGCTAGGTTCAAATTCAGAACAGCCTCTGGTTGTCTGCCTTGAGGCCTAGAATTCCTCACTTCTCTGCAATGCTTTCTGAGTTATAGTAATTATATACACAGTAGGGGTTTCTTTATGACCCCGTCTCTCTCAGCTGGCTACTCTTCCTGTTCTCTTCCGGCCTTCCCATCTTCCCACCTTCCAAGAGCTCCTCCTTAAAGGAGAAAATAGATTCTCCTAGAGCCATGTAGTTAACTTGTCTGGTCTCATTGGATAACTATAGGTCACATGACCCCATCTAGCCCAGCCATTGGCCGGGGAAGTTGGGTAACTAGTGCTGCCTCTATAGATCAGAAGCCAACTTGGGAGTTGGTAAATCTAAACAATCTGGGGCCCTAGGTATGCAAAGAAACAGATGTGTCAGGGGGTTGTTTCATTTTATTTGTTTATTTTTTGCTTGGAACTCTGGGAACGGAATACAGTGAGGCTCACAACCTCCGAGCCACGCCCCTTCCACCGGGCTGTCCTTGCCCTACAGAACCTGACTTCTGTTTTCTACCTTCAGGCTGGAAGATAAAGCCAAGGGACTGCTGGTGGTGATTGATGCCAGGAAAGGGACCCAGAGGCCTGGCCTGGTCAGCGCCCTGCAGAGCATCCGGGTGAGTGCCAGGTAGCGCACCTTAGTCTAGCTGGTCTCGGGAGTCCCCAGGGGACTGTGACAGGCCCCGAGCCTGGCGGGCTTAAGGTTGGCCTCACAAAGCCCGGCAGAGTCTTTCGGTGGCAACTGACAAGGCCCTGCAGCCAGCCAGGCTTCTAGACAGAGGGGGCCGGCTGGCTCAAAATCACAAGAAAGAGGTTAAAAGGGTCAGCCGTGGGTCCTGGGAAGCGAGCTGAGAGGGGAATGGCTCTCTTCAGAAAAGGCATCGTATTAGGCTGAAAGGGGCCTCGGGCTCCGGAGAGAGGTAGCACTTTAGAGAGAGATGGGGCAAGCTGGGAGAGACAGATAGAGCAGGGACCTCAGAAAGAAAGGGGGCTTCCTGTAAAAGTCCAGACAGAAGAGTTAGAGGGAGGAGAGAGAGAGAGAGAGAGAGAGAGAGAGAGGAGAGAGAGAGAGAGAGAGAGAGAGAGAACGAGAACCACCATGAGAGGGATGGGGTGGGCAGAGGAGTCTCATCAGAGAAGTCCCCAGAGCAAATCCCTCTCCTAATCCCAGGAACAAGAGAAACACAAGAGCGTTCTACGTGTGAGGAGCTGGTGGGAAGTTTTGCATCCTGTGATTTAGCTCAATACACTGTGCGCAAGAAAGAGCCAGGCATCACAAATGAAAATCCTGTCTCGGACTGCTTCTTAGCTCTGTCCCACAGAGAGCGCAGGAAGGCATGGCCTGGTCTCTTCTGGCTGTGGGATCGGACCTTTCAGGAGTGTCCACCGCCTTCAAAGGGCAAGGCCACGTTCTAGCAGCCGAGAGTCAGTCTAGCTGTGGGTAGAGCCTCATCCAAGGGCTCAGAGTTCCACCAACCCTGTTTCTGTGCAGTTCCTCCCAGAAGGGTGCCATTTTCTCAAGGTCCCACTAGGTGGCAGCATGGCTCCCAGTAGCTTGCAAGACACACAGTCAGTCATTTAATTCCAGCAGGAAGGACACAGTGGGAGAAGTCCCAGCAAAGGTTTCTTAGCATACCATTAGTCCTTATTGGCTCAGAAGTCCACATCGACCAAGCCCCATGTTCGAGGGGGGGAATACAGGCCTCTGATTGGCTTAGCCTTAGATAGCATACATCCCCTGACAGAGAAGAACCTGACTAGCCAGTATGGATGGACAATTGGGCAGGTGAAGGTTTGATGTACTTAGCCGTCTGACCTCTTGTCATAGTTGGGGAAACTGAGGCCTCAAGGAAGTCTTGCAGTACAGCTTGGGTTTGCTCTTGAGGCTTGAGGCTCACTCTAAACATGCCTCCCACGCAAGCCCCCTCCTGGGGACCATCCCAAGCCCCTGCATGTCCCCTTGGGGAGAAGGAGGAGGTAACAAGGCGGAGGGGGAAACAGAGCGATCCTGAAGACGCTCTCTCTTCGCAGGCTCTGGCTCCGGCCTCCATCGGTAAAGTGCTCCTCGTGGGGGAGAAGGCGTCCGTTCTCCAGCTACCCGCGCTGTCTGTCCAGGTGAGAAGAGACGTGGGCAGCCGGGGCAGGGGCTGGGCTTGTGTAGAGCCAGGCGAAGAGACAGGGACGAAGAACTGCCTGATGGATCCCCACCCTGGAAGCATCTATGCGAGCCTAAGAATTGCCAGGGACGCCATCCCCCTCCCCCTCTGCAGGAGACATCGTCACATGACCTCTCTGGAATCCCAGCCCTTCCGGTGGTCACTCCCATGGGGCTAAAATGTACACAGGGCGGAGACCAACTTGAAACACTCCATCGAGGCAGTGCCTCTCCTTTACAGATAGGTTAGGTGTAAGACCAACAGCCTGACGAAGAACTGGAGTCCCCGACGCTCTGGGACTCCCCACCCTGCATTTCTACCCCTGACTGATTCAGACATGTGGATTCAGGGACTGTGAGAGAGAGTGGGTGGGTGTGGGAGCCGACTCTGCCTGCTGCAGGAAGTAATTCGGGAGGACCCCTTTCTCCGGGTTAGAAAACAGGCATGGGGACTACCGAGATGGCTAGAAGAGGGGAACCACCTCCAGAAAGTTGTCCTCTGACCTCTGCATGTGCTCTGGGGCAACTGTGGGCACACACAATAGTAGTTGATTAAAACTGAAAAGCGGCCGGGCGGTGGTGGCGCACGCCTGTAATCCCAGCACTTGGGAGGAAGAGGCAGGCGGATTTCTGAGTTCGAGGCCAGCCTGGTCTACAGAGTGAGTTCCAGGACAGCCGGAGCTACACAGAAAAACCCTGTCTCGAAAAAAAAAAAAAAAAAAAAAAAAAAACTGAAAAGCGACACAGGGTGAGCTGGGCATTGCCTCTCAAGCTTGAACCTGCCTCCAGCATCTAAGCTGATTGCCTTGAAAATAACTCTTAAATCCAAGGGCCAGCCTGCCCTGGGCTGTTACGGGTCATTTGACAGCAGTGTGAGAACTACATACATTTCATCCCTGGGAAAGCGGGATTGAGAAAGAGCTCTGGATGAATGAGTGCTGCAGTCGATTGATGATGTCTGCCTTGAACGAAGACTTGGGAGTAACTGTATGTGTGCCATTCCAGAATCAGGGTCTGGGTCAAATGATTTGTCAAAGTTTCCAGGGAAGGCTCACTGCTCAGATCACCACTCTGGACCTTCTCAGTGGGAGATGTGGAGCCTGAGCAGGGATCTAAGCAGGATGTGCTACATCTCCGGGGAGAGTCCTCTGTTCCCCCTGACTCTCCTTTTCTCTGCAGGTGGAGGTCCTGACCTCACTGAAGGCCCTCAGAAACCACGTGGACCCTAGCCAGCTGCCGGAGGCTCTGGAGGGCCCCTTTCCCTACCACCATGGGGAGTGGGTGCGGCTCTTCCAGGTGTCTACCCTCAGAGCCTTTGATCTCTAACCCTTCTCCTGTCCCCTTCCCCCGCCCTGCCCCACGGGTCCCTCAACCCTGTCAAAAACAGGGGTTCAAGAACAGACACTCAACAAACATTCACAATGAAGGTAGAGTAACCCCAGTAAGGTATCAGGCTCTTGAGGCCCGCCTGCTGGATCCAGTCCAGCTCTGTGACCTTGGGTGAGTTTCCCGCCTTCTCTGGGCCGTGCTTTCCTCGCTGGCAAAGTGGGGAGCGGGGAAGGTAATGAAGTCGCCTTTCTGTGCGATTTTTATGAGGACTGAATTAATGTGAGCGAAGAGCTTGGAAGGGTATGTAGCACACTTGGAAGGCTTTGGCTCTTGTCAACTGAAGGACAGACATCCATCTGCTCCACCGAGCCGCAGACACGCCACGCACACGGTGGGTTAGTATGCACTGCCCCCTACAGGGCAGGGAAGGAAGCTGGCCCTGGCTGCTTGCCCTCCTCACACAGGTTTGGTGCCCAGTTTAACTGGAGAGGCCACAAGGGTGAGGCAGCAGCCTAAGGAACACTCTATCTTGAAGGCCCACCCAGGGCCCTCCACCCATGGCCTAGTCTGAACCTCTCAGCCAGGTTCTAGGGTTCCCTTTTGCACTGTGGCGTGACCAGCAGCCCCCTGCATCTCCCCACAAATTATAACTGCTTCCAGCCAGGGTCAGGGGCAAAGTCACTCCTCCATGGAGAGCCCCTGTCTCCTCCTCCTCGGACAGTCTGGCAGGTGGCTGGTACTCTGCTGCTTGTGTAGGTGATCTTGTTTGAATTGTTGGGTTTACTTTTTCTTGTCAGTGGCCCTGGGGTGTGGACACGGACCCCCGAGTGAGCTGGGCTAGGGCTGTGCTCTGAGCTTCCAGGCCCAGCCCCCGATTGTCTGAGAGAGGGGCCAGAGACAAAGCTTAGACCACATAGCAATCTATTCCTGACTTTGTGGTCCAATTGGCCTTAAACTCAAAGCCTCCTCCCTCCTGAGTCCCAAGTATTGGGGTAACAGGCCTGCGCCCTCGTGTCCTGCTGAGTGTGGCGTAACTGTGGATTCGACCATCATCGGGATGAAAGTATTTAGCTGGGCACAGTGGCAGAGGCTTGCTGTCCATCCCTGCACCTGAGACCCGAGGACAGAGAGTTTAAGGTCATCCTTGCCTACATGAGATCCTGTTGCAAGAAACTAAACAGACAAACACGGAGAAAGCAACCAGTGAGGAGGCCCAGAGGGAAAAGCACTTGTCAGAAGCCTGGTGCCCAGAGTTCCCTCCATGGTACCCACGCAAAGGTGGGAGGAGAGAATCAACTCCATGAAACATCCCCTGAATCACACACACACACACACACACACACACACACACACGGGGGGGGGGGTGTTGCACACCCCCTCCCAATAAAAAAAACTAAACAAAGAAAGAAACAACAACAACAAAAAATGGAGGTGGGGGAGGGAGGCGTGGCTGCCCTGGGACCCTCTGCGGACTTTCCTGTGTAGTCTGGAAACAAACCAGGATAGCTTCTTTCAGGGCAGCTTCTGCCTGGCATCAGGTACCTGAGTCATCACCAGCCAGTTTCCAGTGCCCAGGAAGCGTGCATGGTTCTACAGGACTTAGCACAGGGTCTTGGGCGTCCTGGCCTCGGTGTCCTGGAATCACCCACCTGAACACGTAGAGGGAGGGAGGAGTGTGTACTCGTAGTTCAATGGTGTGTCCTGCTCCCTGGCTCCTGGCCCCCTCTCCAGAGACCTCCCATTAGCCCCGTGATCTTTGAACTTCAACTCTCTGGCTGTCCCTTTAAGGGAAATCTTTTTGGGTGGGTGATCCAGAGTGTAAAAGTGATGGTGATCATGGTTCTGGCAAGCTCTGGGCTCTACACTCAATCCTGTACACAAATTAGTCCATCAACCCTTCGTCCTGCTGCAAAACATGTACTGGCGTTCCCACCTCTCAGGAGTACAGGGAAGTCCAGAGAGGGTAAGTAACCTGCCTGCAGTCTCACAGCTAGCCAGTGGCTCAACTGGGCCAAGGGTGCTTCTCTAGCCCACAGGCACACTTCCACCCTACCCCTTCTGTGAGGACCCCCGGGGTCTGTGAACAGCTCAGACCTGTGCTCTTTCTCCTGTGGCTCCAGCTCCCCCCACTGCAGACCACACTGACTTGCAGTAGCGGCATTGTGGCTAGATGTTCTCACAGGCTCGTCTGTGGGCTGGGGTGGGTAGAGGTGGGAGGAAGACTGAGGCGTGCACCTTCACCAGCTGTCCTGGTGCTTCTGAGGTAGTGTAAGCTCTAGAAGCACCGCCCGGTCCCTTCCCGAGTCCCCCCCCCCCCCCCCCCGGGGAAAAGCATCTCCTCTTGGTTCCCTCGGGCTGAGCTCTGCTCTGGCTCCTGTCCTTGCAGAAGCTGGACCCGTTCCTCACGGACCTTCACCAGGCCTCCTCCCTGCTCCAGGCTTCCATCCAAGAGTTTGAGAAGGGCGACCCCCCTGGTGGGGTGCAGGTAAACCTGGAGTGCCGGGTGGGGGAGCCGCCAGCTCACCTCAGGCTCTAGGTACCAAGAGCGCCGGGAGGGGACACTTCGGGGGTGGGGGACACGCTGGTTTTCACTAATTAGGTTTTAGCTAATAGTTCTTGGGCATGCACTCTGCACCCTGCACCCTGCACTGGGGACCCAGCCTGAGGAACTGGCTTGCCTGGGTCCTGGTGAGGGTCAGGGTGTGGTGGTAGAGTGGCCATTTAAAGGGTCGTTATGAGGGACTGGGGATGTAGCTCAGTGGTGAGCGACTGCCGAGCATGCGTGAGACCCTATGCTGAAAAAGAAAAGGGGGGGGGAGAGGGAAGGAAGATAGTACCGACTGCGCCAAATGCCATAAACGCAAGATGGTGTGAGAAGAGCGAGGCAGGAGAGTGGTGTCTGTAGAGACGGTGTTTGACCGAAGCCTGAAAGAGTATGTCTTTGAGGGAAATGAGCTCCAGGCAGAGGGCAAGCATGTGCAACAGCCCTGAGGCGGGGTGTGGCTGGATATCTGTGGAGCAGACTAAGGGAGAAGGATAAGGACCGTCTCTCTGAGAGATGGGCCCAGGAGCTGGGCAGCAAAGCCCGGGAGAGTCTGAAATAGGGGCTCGTGGGGTACGCCCCTCGATGTCCTTCTTTTGGCTACAGGGAACACCAGAGGGCATCAGAGAGCCGACCTAGAGTCCGGGATGGGTGTTCCAGAGAGAAGAGGGAGCTAGAACCAGTGAGGTTACCATGGTGACAGGAGGATCATAGCTTCGGACACGTGCTAGTGATGGAAGGGCAGACTTTGCTGGAGATGCTTGGACCTAGCGGAGAGAGTCGGGCGCTCTCCCTGTGGGGATCCCTGGAAGGTGGAGAGAGGAGATTGGGCCCCGGGACACCTCCCTCTGTTGGCAGGAGGCTACCAGGTGCCTGAGCAAGTCCAAGGAGCGGATGGAGACTGTGCTGAGGGACCCCGGCCTGCTGGCTCTCCAGAGGGAAGGTGGGACTACCCTGGCCAGCTTGCAGCAGGAGGCCAGTGGGCTGGATTCTAACCCTGACGTCAGGTATAGACACCCAGTGTCCCCTCCTTCATTCCCAGTCAGACCTCAGAAGTGGGGCCACCCTGTGAAGGGTCTAGGGAAGCCGCCTCCCTACCCTCTGAACCCTGGGGAGAGTCTCACCAGCCCCTCCTTCATCTTGACTGAGTATCGTTAGCCAGGGACAGGCATTGAGGGACTTCTCGTCTCCCCCCTCCACACACACACACACACACACACACACACACACACACGGACCTCTCCCTGTTCCACCCCAGACTCTGGTCCAAGCCCTTCAAGGTCTGTGGCATTTGTTCCTGGGAAGAACACCTTTATTTGGCTGTAAGAAACAGGCTGAGCACGGGGAAGTAGTAAGGCCCAAAGGAGCCAAGCCGGGTCGGCTGGGACGCTAACCCTATGGGCTAGCCTTAAGTTTATGCACACAACTAAGAACAACTTAGGTATTGAACTAACATTTGATATATCTGTGTGCACTGTTCTAGATATTTATAAATATTAATTATCATTTAATCTCCACTTGTGAGGTGGATCCTTTAGTTACAGCAGAGAAACCTGAGACTTATAAAAGGTTGGCTGGGTATCTTAGGAGCACACATCTGGAATGTGGTGGGGCCAGGCATTGGATAGAAGCTGGTAGACCAGATGACCCTGAGCTGCACCCCTAGACGCCAGGTTCATGCAGGTAGAGCAGGAATAACAACGGACCCTGGTGCCAACTGTGAGCCATCTCCCGCCCCTCACAATGCCCTGTTGTTACCCACCATGCCCCTGCCTCACCTGCTTCGCCCAGCCCCTCTTGACTACCTGAGGTCCCTCCAGACCCTTGACCTGAAGCTCCACCAGGGGGCGCTGTGGTCCCGCGCTCACCTCGGCGTTTTGCCATTCTGTGCTCATCCCTGCAGCCCTCGCGGCTCGCCCCTCCTTCCGGAGTTTTGGACTTTCTTCTGATGTAGGATCCGTGACTGGGGTCCCTCGAAAAGGCAGCCCTTCCTTCCTTCATCTTTGTCTGAAAACCGTCTTCCCAGAGAGGGATGGGAGATTCCGGGTTTCTCCCTTCACCAAGCACCGCCACAGGAGAAATCCCCTCACTAGCTGCTTTAGGTGCCCTGGCTTTGGCTACACAGGGATCTGAAGCCAGCCTTTGACCCTGAGTCTCTATCGGAGACAAAAGACATCACGGGTTACAGGTGCCACCCTCTCCGCACCTGTTCCGTGCAGAATGGAGGCTGGGAAGATAGGAACGTGTGAGCACCACCCAGCCTCCGGAGCCTGACGCTGAATGTTTCTTATGGACGAGGGAGGGTCCCCTGGCGGGCCGGAAGCCCCTAAGCAGCTCTAGAAAGTTCCACGGTCAGGGCTTCCTGCCTGCCTGGGGTGGGATGTGGGTGCCGAGCTTCTGGAAGCCCCTGCTCAGATCACTCTCTGCTCTCAGCCACTCCCGGAAGTGGGTTCTGTTACACAGATGGGGGGCCAGAGACATTCCCCTCCCCCAAGTGGTGATGTAGCTCAAGGACCCACACTAGCAGGTAGCAGAGCTGGGAGTGGCTTAATACTCTGCCACAAAAAAGGGGGGCAATCATTTCCGTTCCTGTGGCACCCTCAGGTTTGCCACCGAGGCCCAGAGAAGGCTAGGGACCTGCTCCAGGTCACACAGCAAGTCAGTGGCTGGCAGCCGAGCAGGGGCCACAGGTTAGGGGGGCAGGCCCTTGCCTGATGAGAGCACAGAGAGGAGCATCTCCTCCCCCTCTTCCCCGTCCCAGGAGCCATCTGACCGAGGCTGCTGCCCTGTACAACCTCGTGGATGACCAGCTCCATGACTTGGTCACTGCGTCCAATCAGCTCCTCCGAAGGCTGGAGCTCCGGGTCCGACTGGGCAACCTGGAAACTGCCATCCACCAGGTGAAGGGGAGGCTACGGGGGACATGGCGTTTTACAGGGCTCACTGTGATCTGGAGTTAACATCACGCTGGCTGGCCTTGGTGTTTGGGGCAAGGCAGCAAACACACATATAACTGGTGATTAAGACACGATTTTAGCCGGGCGGTGGCGGCACACGCCTGTAATCCCAGCACTCTGGGAGGCAGAGGCAGGTGGATTTCTGAGTTCGAGGCCAGCCTGGTCTACAGAGTGAGTTCCAGGACAGAGAAACCATGTCTCGAGAAAACCAAATCAAAAAAAAAAAAAAAAAAAAAAAGACACGATCTTAAGGGCTGCGTCTACTGAGCACTGGCTGTGTGCGTGCCCTGGACTAGCGTATTTGTGAATGTCCTTGTCTCCAAGTATGATCTCTTACCAGTGGCAAGGGAGCTTGGGGACTCTTCACCACACATGGGGAAACCGGGGCCAGCATATGCTGCCCACTGTGGTTGTACATCTGGAGTCAGAGCCTGGAGCTGCTGGTAACCCTGCCCCTGACCGCAGTACCTCAAGTCAGCACAGCCCTCTCTGCCCTGGGCCAGGTCATCCCTGCTGGGGGCTTAGTCTTGACTCTGATCCCTCCAGGTCACGTGACTGCTCAAGCCTCTGCACCCTCATTTCTAGCCTTAAGTTTTGTGGCTATAATGTAAGTTCATAGGAGCTTGTGAGTGTCCCTGGAGCAAGAATGCCTCGTTTTCTTTTCCTGTTGCTATGATGACATACTCTGACAAAAGCCACTCGAGGAAGTTTCTTCTGTCTCATGGTTCAAGGGTGCATCACAGTGAGGAAGACAAGGGGCCAGAAACGCCTGGTCATAGCACATCTGTAATCAGGAATCCACGGTCCAGGATGCCAGCCAGGGAATGGTGCCACCCACAGTGGGCGTGTCTCCCACTGCAATCACCAAAATCAAGATAAGCCCCAGGGGCGTGTCTCCCGGCGGATCCTGCACTCTGTCATGTTCAGAGTTAGCCCTAACCATCACAGGGTCAGAAGAGTTTTGTTTTGTTTTGATTTTGGATTTGATTTTTTCAAGACAGGGTTTCTCTGTGTAGCTCCGGCTGTCCTGGAACTCACTCTGTAGACTAGGCTGGCCCTGAACTCAGAAATCTGCCTGCCTCTGCCTCCCAAGTGCTGGGATTACAGGCGTGTGCCACCACCGCCCGGTGTCAGAGGGCCCTCTCACCATCTGTCCCTCACTGACTGATCACACCTATCCGTTACCTCCCATAAACTGAAGTCAGGGACAGCAGTGACATCATGAGTTCTTGGTGGACTCTCTGCCACTGGCAGTGTTTCTCCAGACCCAGTTACATACCCCAAAGCCAGGGAACTCATCCCCCAGAGACCAACCTTTTATGACCAGGTGACTGTAAGTGATCAGACTGACCCAAGTTTTGCCTTCCTGTGACCTCACGCCATCTTGGCTTCCTCCCACGACCATACAGACAGAGTCTCCTGGGGCAGAGCACCCACAGAACCATATCCCCTCTGGGTTGAGCTGAGGGACACCGTTGTCCTCTGACACTTGCAGAGCGCAGCCATATGCTGTCCTCCCTGAATCTGCTGCCCGGCATTGGGAGGGTCTCCATCCAGGCCCATGACTAACTGAGGACAAGAAGACTTCAGCCCCTCGGGAGGTCCAGGGTTCAGGGAGATGGCTCAGTCAGTGACGTGCTTTACCACACAAGTCCAGGGACCTGAGTTTGATCCACAAAACCTTCATAAAACGCTGGGTATACTGGTGTGTATTGGTAACCTCAGCACTGAGGCAGCAGAGGCCGAGACTTCATTGGCCAGCCAGGCCTAGCCTAATTGGTGAGCCCCAGGTCCTAGTGAGAGACCCTGTATCAAAAATAAATAAATAAATAAATAAATAAATGGTGGGCGGCTCCTAAGGGAGCAACACCTAGGTTGACCTCTGACCTCCATATACAAATGCACTCACACACACACACACACACACATACATACACACACACACACACACACACACATGCACACACCCATGCATGTATATACATAGAAGGAAGTAGGCAGTTAGCCTGGTGTGTAACATCCCCACCCCCCGCCCAATCACACTTAAACCATTGTCTTCTGCCCAGGTCAGTGACTGGATGGGCGGAGAGGGCAGCCAGTGCCTGCGGGCGCTCGCCCCTGTGGATGGATGTGCGGAGACAGTAGAGAAAGTCCATGCCGAGTTTGAGGAGTTCTTCCTGCAGGTTGCGGTATGTTCTAAGACCCAAGTTGACCAGAGGGTACTGGGGTTGGGTCAGCTAGGTCCCGGATGCAGGGGTGGGAAAATGTGAGGGGGCTTCCAGGGGTAGCGGGGAGCAGCCTGGGCCACAGAGGTATCATCTTGGGTTCTGCCTCCTCTAGGAAGTCCTCTAAGACCAAGTACCAAGAAGTCAGAACCCCTGGCGGTTTCTTAAAATGCAGGTTCCAAGGCCCAGACCTATGCCTGCTGGGTCAGCATCGAAAGACAGTCAGGAATATCACATTTGCGATGACATGGGAGGCCTTGGCTTGCCACAGCTCTCAGGGAACTCTGGGCACTGGAGGATGGAGTTAGCCTGGACACAGCAGAGAGGGCTGTTGAGGAATCGAAGTCTCTGACCCGGACTTGAAGGTCACAGAACCTTCCAGAAGACTCTAAACTTCCAGGGCAAAATCTTGGACTGCTGGATGTGTGACAACTCCTGTGTGAACCTTTGGCCGTGGGCTGAGCTTTGTAGATAGGGAAACTGAGGCCCGTGGTCCACGGAGGCTCCTGACTGCGGGGTGGATCCTCGGGTAGGAGTTGAGTGTTCTTTTCCTTCTCAGGCCCAGTACCGCCAGGGCCTGGAACTGTCCAAGCAGGCGGCGCAGCTGGGAGCTGTAGAGGAAGGGGCAGGCGAGACAGGGCTCCCAGGCCTGGCAGCCTTCACCGCCACCCAGCAGGCCTTCCAAGCCAGGCTGACGCACTTCTACATGGCGGCCGAGAGGCAGCGCACTGACCTGGAGACCCTGCTCCATCTCCACCGCTTCAGAAGGAAGGTACGTGAGTCTCCCGCTGGGGTGGCCCAGGGTCGGGGCGGCCTGGGCACAGCACTAGGCGCCCTGTGAGAGCCATTCCCACAGTGGTGAGAGGGAAAGGTGTTACATGGGACGTGCCTGGGCCCTTCTCCAGGAGAGGCGGACTGGCAGTGGGTTCCCTTATCTAAGTCAGCAGGATGAAGGTGGAGGTGGTTAGGTTAGAGGGGACACCACCTGAATACACATGCTGTGAGTACTTCACACCTGCGGGTGACCCAGGGCCACCTGCACTGCATCCAGTTTACAGGCGAGGAAACTGAGGCCCACACGTCAGCTACTCCAATAGGATTAAGCAGTAGCTGGGTAGGATTTGACTTCCAAGTTTCACCTCCTAAATCCACATCACCACCACCACCACCACCACCACCACCACCACCTACCACCCCCATTTTTCTAATGGAAAAACTGAGGTCTAAAAACAAGAAAGCAGGCTGGGAGGGCCGGGACCCAGCTGGACAGGAAGCCACAGGGCTGCCGCGTGCCCTCGGCTGCCCCTTGAACTTGCCAAGAGGGACAGAGCGTGGGAGGAGCCTGACCCCACCCCCCAGCTGTCGGCTGGCTGGGCGTGAAGGGACACATTGGAACATGGGGATGCTTCAGAGGACTGTAGGAGGGACCCAGACAACTCACGCATGCCTGGGGACCCGGAGGACAGGGCTTCTCTGTCTCCTCGGGCTAGGGACAAAGGCAGGCAGATGTCAGTGGTGCCAATGAAGGGACACCCTCCCCCCTCCCGTCACGGAGAGCACAGAAAGGCAGTCCAGGACTCAGAGACATGGGTCACCCGTGTCCTCGTAGGCAGCGAGAGAGCCCCACAGCTGCGCCCACTGCTCCCAGCCTCCGCTTCTGTTGAAAATAAAAATGGCTGATGTTGGGTCTCCACGGCCAGGCTCTGTGCCAGTCACTGTCACACCAACCCTATGCTGGAAACAGAGAGGTCAGGCCGGTGGCAGGGCTGCAGTTCAAACCCAGACCTTGGGCTTGAGTGTGTTCCCCAGCCGGGTGGCAGGAGAAGGAAATTGGAGCTGGAGAGCAGGCTCGGGGGCTGCGAGCACCGGCTGCTCTTCTAGAAGACTCGGGCTTGATTTCCAGCATCCACATGCTGGCTCACAACGGGCCATAACTCCCGTTCCAGGAGATCCAACACACTCTTCTGGCTTCCCTGGGGACCCGGTGCGCACACGGTGCACAGACATTCATGCAAGCCAGACACCCACATGTGAAAAGTAAAATTATTTTTTTAAAGACAGAAAAGCAGATTAGATTTGAGGAACCCCCTCCCCCAAACCCCAAGCAATGCATCTAGAGCCAAGGGCATCTGGAAGCCTCTGCCCAGTGATTGCGGCCCACACTCTCCCTGAGACCTTCCCCCAGAACAACCAGACTCCCAAGCATTGAAGCCCCGAGTCTGCTATTCCCACCGCCTGGAGAGAGCTTTCCCTTGGCCAGTGGAGCTGAGGCCTGTCCAGATTGCTACACCTTCCATGCTATAGCTTCGCCGTGCTCCCGAAGACCTGGACTAATCCTGCCACGGGTCACTTGCTCATCTCTGGCGTGCCCTGTGGCTTGTGAACTCCCTGAGGCTACAAAGCATACTGGATGTTCCTAGACGGTCAGCCTGAGACGGGTAAAAAGGAGGGAGAGAGAAGAAGACAGGCCGAGCCTGGAAGAAGGTAGCACTCGTCCTATCTTGAAAGGAGGCAGGCCTGACCACCTCTGTCCACCTCTGTCCACCGCTGGCGGTTTGATCAAGGCTGGACACTGATGCTCTGACTGCTCCCCCCGGGCGACTGAGGAGTTGGATTCGGTGTCTGAGTCACTGGCTATGACTGTCAGGCTTGGCTGGGAGGATGGAGCCACAGACAGGACTCTGCCCAGGTGGGGCGCCCAGGCGCTGGACCTTCTGCCCTAAATAATCCTAACTCGATTCACCGCTAAGGGAGATTTATGATGCTGCGAGGTTTGAGTGCTACCGTGAACATGAAGCCATTTATCTAAAGACAAGCTCCCTTGATCCACAGAAAGACGCCTCCTCGCAGCAAATGTCTCTGCTGTCCCCTGGCCAGCGGCATGCTGTCGGCCCTAAATTAATGGAGAGAGAGATTATCCATTGCATGAGCTACTGTAGCAAGCGGGGGGTGGGGGGGTGGGGGTGGGGGTGGGATGGGGAGGGGTGTCAGGGAAAGGCAGAATCGCATGATGGCACAGGCCCAGCTGGCGTGCGGGCTGTGAGGCCTGCTGGGCTGACCGCCCACCCTTGCCTGAGCTAGCTGTTCTATGGGTGCAAAGAACAGAGCTATAGGGGTAGACCAGATCAGGCATGGGATTCCAGCTCCTCCTTGCCGCACTGCGTGACTTGGGGCAAGTGAGTTCAGTGCACTGAGCCTCAGTTTCACACTTTGTGAAATGGGCTGCAAACCAGCTCAGAGTAGTGCCACGGGACGCTCGTGGAAAGCGGGCAAACAGATGACACTCGGGATGTATTGACGACGCTCCTCCCTTCAGTGTCTCAGCTCCCCCACCCCCACCTCCACCTAAAGTCTCAAGTCAGGTAGGGAAATGCTCCACCATCAAGTCAGGTCCCTAACCTTTCCCTTTGCATTGGAGGCAGCTTCTTCTTAAGTTGCCCAGGGCTAGGTTCGAACTCGCTCTATGGCCCAGGAAGGCTTTGAATGTATCTTCCTCTAGCCTTGACTTTCTGAGTGGTCAGGATGGTCTTAAATCACCGGGTCTGTCTATACTGTGTGTGTGTGTGTGTGTGTGTGTGTGTGTGTGTGCACGCGCGCGCGCGCGCCTCTAGAGATCAGAGGATAAACTCAGTTATCCATTCTTGACTTCCACAGTTTTTGAAATAGTCTCTGGTCATTTGCCGCTGAGCATGCTGGGCTAGCTGGCCCTAGAGCTGGTGGGGGTCGCCCTGCCTCAGCCTCCCATCCCACATCATGGGCACTGGGATTACAGCTGTAAGCTCCACCAGGCAGCCTTACATGGGTTCTGGGGATTTGAACTCGGATCCTCACACTTGTGCTGCAAACACTGTACCCACTGAGCCCTCTCCCCTTCCCAGCTCTCATCTCAGTCTAAAGAGGGTTTCCCTGGTAACTTCTGTAGCTCTTGCTCTGCAGTGTGCCCTGCCGGCCCGTGGGTCTGTTAGAATGGACCTGAAGAGCCCGAGGGTGTGGAGGCTCTTTGCAGGGGCAGCCACAGAGCCCAAAAGAAGGGGAATAATGGTCATCAGAGTGAGCAGATGATTGTCGGCAGGCTCTGCGTGTTAGCTCACTCAGCCGCACTGTCTCAAACGCCCCTGCGCAGAGCTTCACCGTCCTTACGGAGCCCCTCACCTCCCTTTCTCTTCCTGTCCTTAGATGTCCCAGTTCCACACGGACTGCCAGAGCCTGCTCTCCCAGCTCAGGCTGGGCAAGGCTCTGAAGGCCAGCCCTGGGGACCAGCTCCACCGCCGTCTCCATTGCTACCTGAAGCGCCTGGCTTCTGAGTTCCAGACGGAGAAGCTCCTGGCCATGAGGCTCCAGGTGGCCTCCCTGAGCCGGCCTGGCCTGGGCCGGGAGCTGTGGGAAGAGACCCAGGAGCGGCACCAGGAGATCCAGAGCTTGCTGAGGAAGGCACTAGCCTACTGCCCGTGCCCAGAGGTTCCTGCTGTCCATTTGGCACACATAGACCGAAGCAGGCCAGCGACTAAGGGTCAGGGTCTGCCTAGAGAAGCAGGTTCCAAACGGGGCATGTCTCATCAGGACTCTCTGGCTGTGGATCATGTGTTCAAATCCCAAAGGTCTCCCCAGACCCCTCAAGGGGAGCAGAGCAGAAACATGTGGGCAGGCCTGCTGTCCCCGGAACCTGGCCCGTCTGTGGACACTGAGGAAGGCAGAGGTGCCCCCAAGCTCCCCGATCCCACCCTGGAACGGCTTCTCACTTCCCTCTTCTCCTGGCCCCACCTTCCCAAGCAGAGCAAGGCCCCCCGTCCGGCTGGGGGCAGCTTTTCCTCGGAAGGGACAGGCTCACAGACATCCCTGGAGGACTCACCCCACACAAGTCCTCCTGCGTCCCTGTAGCTGGATCTGAACCAGCACACCAGCTCCGGGGGGGGGGGGGCTGTGATAGGATGGACAGGGGACCTGCAGAGCCCATGCCACCCCGTCAAATGTAGCCATGGAGCAGTGTTAGGAGGACCATCTTCCGGCCCCAGAAAACTCCAAGACGATGGGTCGTTACACATACACACGCAGAATAGTGCATGTGGGAGTTAGAATCCAGACTCAATAAAGGGACATTTTTGATGAGAGTTGTGACTGCAGAGTCTCATATGGAAAGACTGGTCGGGGCCACTTTGTCAACGAATTGTCCTTTGGCAGCCCAAGCTGCCACTCAGGGTTCACATGGGCACCAACACAGTGAGAGGGGCCTCTTGTCTTGAGCCCCAGATTAACAGACCCCAAGACAAGGACTTTGCATTTGGCAGTGACCCCAGGAGGGTAGGCGGCGGTGTGTGTGTGTGTGTGGGGGGAATAAAGGGCATTTTCCAGGCAAGTTCCATCCAGCTGCGGCCTGTCAGGAGACAGCGAGGACAACAGCTGGACTCTTGAGACGCCCATCTGAGGTGGGGGCAGCCCAGCACTCCTACCCCCAGGAGCTGGCGCTGGTGGGCAAGGGCGGCAACATGGAGGGGAAGAAACCTGTCGATGCAGAGTTCTCCCCAGGGACCAGGGTCCCCAGCTCAGACTCAACGAACCACACAGAATCTTGTCCTTGCGACCCATAGATGACCCCGGTTCCCAGGGAGTGTGACCTCATCTCCGAGTCCCCCATTCAGTACCAGCTCTGCTGAATCATCAGGGGCAACGGTGGAAGGGTTGGTGCTCTCTTTGAAAGCTGGTGAGGGTGGGTGTAATGGACAAAGACCATTAGATTTCCAGCCCCTGGCTTTTTACGGGGTTGCGTAGCGCCCCCTAGTGCCACCTCCAAGCACTGACATGTTGGAACTATTTCACAAGGCTCTGAATCAGTCTTCATTCCAAGATGGCCTCCCGGAGGTCTCAACCCAGGGGTGGAGGCTGGGGGTGGAGAGTAGGATAGTTATTCTCCAACCCAGTGAGGATGAGACAGGGAGAGAGAAAGCCTGAATCATGCTTGGGACAATGAGGTGCCTCAGGAGACATCACAGCCCCAAACAGTTTCATGAATCTTCTCTAAGACTCTGAATTTCTCTAAACACAGCCTGAGGTCTGCCTGCTTCAGACCCACCAGGGAAGGTGATTGTAAGGAAGAATACCCAGGGACTGATGTCCCCTCTGTAGACACACTAAAGCCAGGCTCTGGGCCTGGGGGAGGCTGGAGGCTGTACTGGGGCCACCTGCTCGGTGTTTTCTAGGTGGTTGTGGTCTGTTCTGCTACTCTCACAGACTGCTGCTACAGGCTATAACTCACAAACAATGGAAGGTTTTTGAATTTACAGTTCTAGAGACCGAGGAGCCCAAGATCAAGGGGCTGCCTCTATGAGGACCGTCTTCAGTGTAAGCGTCGCCTGCAGACGGAGCGTATGTAAGGGGGGAGGGCCAAACACATCCTTATGAGAAGGCCCCTCCCACATTAATCTTGAGAGAGGACAGCATCCACCCTTTTGACCTTTCTACCTCCATCTCTCAAGTTTCCCCACACGTGAATTTCAGGGGACCCTCGAAACCTAGGGCGGTTCCCTCGGGAAGTTCTTGGGGCTCCAGGCAGCTCAGACTTAGCATTCTTCTCCTAAGCCTTGCATCCAGAAAGCTGAGGATGCTCCAGGAATTTGATCAGCCATCTCCATCCAAGCCTGTCACCCCTGAGGGGGGTGGGCTAAGGTTCTTAAGCTACCGTTACCATAGCAACAGCATCCAGCCAGTGGAGACCACAGGCTTGGAGCAGGAAACCTGGAGAGTAGGAATGCAAGCTGCCTTTAGCGAGACCCACAACCACTGCTGGGAATGAGGACAGGGAAGGAAGGGATGGGTGAGCCAAGGCTCGCCGGGTAGGAGGGGGGCCCCCAAGGTCTTGCAATTCTCCTTTTCCCAAAAAGAACTGAACCTCAACTGAACCTTACAGCGGCTCCTAGGGACAAGGGGTATGGACATAGAATGTGGGTGAATGACATTCAAAGAGGAGGAGGGGCTGGGCAGACGGCCCAGTGGGTGAAGTGCTTGTGAGGTGCTAACTGTGCAAGCATGGGGATCTGAGCTCCGGGCCCCAGGGTGGTGTGGCGGTTCATGCCTCTCAGCCTGTGCAGTGGGACGGAGGAGACAGGCAGGTCCCCAGGCTCACTGGCCAGCCAGCCTAGCTGAATCGGTGAGCTCCAGGTTCTGCAGGAAACTTTGCATCCCCAAGCAAGGTGGGGAGAAAGAACTCAGTTGTCCTCATCTGGCCTCCATGTGTACAAGCCATAGCTCCCGAGCGCACGTGCGCATACCCGCAGGAATTTAAAAATAAAAAACAAGGAATCAGCTGGTGTTTCGGCTGCACCCAGCTTTGTGCTGAGAGCCTTAAGGACTCTGCAAGGCTACTCAGCCGACTGCATCCCCACAGCTCTGTGGAGATGGCATCTACTTCCTATCCTTTTCCGGAGGAGGAAGCCAAGACTTCTTCTAGTGGCTTGTGGGTGTCTTGTCTGATGTGACAGCGAGTGACTGATGCCTTGGCCACCGCAGGCAAGCCGGAGCTGATTGCTGGGTGCCCGTGGCTGTGGGTTTGTCTCCTTTGTGCTCCTGTTGTCCTGGGCCATTAGCATGTGCTGCGAGTCATGGGTCTCTGGGTGGTGCCTACGCCAGGCCCGCTGGTGGGGCATGAGCAGACCTAGGGAACGGTTAACGATGAGGACCTGGAGTTGACTCCCCAGACTGCATCAGTCACAGGCTGTGTGTCCTTAGCCGAATGAAGTGCCTCTCTGTTTCTTGGTTTCCTTACTTGTCGGTGGAAAACTGCAGGGCCTCAGAGGCTTAACTGAGCTGCTGGCCTGTGGGAATCCCTCAGGCGGATGCTGGAACATAGTAACTGCTCACTAAACTGTAGCTAGCTGCAGAACTTTGACACCAGCCCGGCCAGCCCCTGTTATTGTCACCTGGAATATCCAGGAATCTCTCTCTCCAGAGGCCACAGCAAAATCCCCTCCTGACTCACCAACTCTGTCGCTCCAAGTCATGTGGCTTCCCGTGTTTTCTGAATCCCCAGCTGACTACTCTTGAAGGCCACAGGGACTTAACTTATTGGCAAGGTGGAAACACGGCAAGGAGTTCCCACGCATAGGAAATGGCCCCAGGGCCACAGCTTCGAGTAGCCAAGCCTTGTCCCCAGAGGCTGCTCTGGGAGAAGGGGGTTGTGGTATCCCTCCATGGGACTCTAGGCAAAGGTTTGTAACCTGCTGTAGGGGAAGAGGAACGGAGGTCACAGAGACCCCCAAGTAGGTGGTGATGTGACGAACTAGCCCACTGTCTCGGGACCCCTGTCCAGCCCGAGGAAATGGGAGCCTGGGAAGGAACACTGACTGAGATGTCGGAGCACCCCACCCCCACCCCCCGGCAGGTGGCTCCTCATCTCTGAGGGCCAGCCCCCCTTGGTTATCAGATGGGCGTTCTGGATGGACGGAAGCCCTTTCCACCTTGGGGGGGGGGGACACAAAGCCCCGGCTTTGAACCCATGATCACCAACCTGGTGTTCTCAGGAGAGGGCTGCTCTCCGTTTCTCCATCTACCAAATGGGTTGACAAGCCCGCTGGATCAAGAAACTGGTGTCTGGAGCCCCGAGCTCAGCACTAAGCCTTTACTAATCGGTAGTAAAAGCTTAATTGGGGGTTTCATTTAGTTCCCAGATAAAAGACACAAAACCTTTACAATAAGCCTTAGTCAGCACTAGAGCTGGGCGGATATCAACCCTCTAAGCCATTCTGTCGACTTCCCTGTCAACAGCCCTGAGATATGACTTTCTATGTTCCACTGGGCCGCTCTCAGCCTGCCCAGCCCTCACGGCCAGATCTCACGATCCTTTACCTCATAGAATCTTCTTCTTTTTCCTCTTTTTCTCTCTTGCTGGGTCTCTTCCTCAGACCCTCAAACCCACAGCCCGGGGAACCGAAGGCCTGCCTACCTCTCTTCTGCCCAGCTGCAGGCTGTTGACATCTTTATTCAAGAAACAAGGTTACAGAGTATCTTTGGCGTGGGCCAGGATCTCCTCCCTGGGGGCGACCAGTGTGTAACAATGTAACGCATAGCAAACCTCAGCCCCTTCCCTTTCTGCAGCCATCAGTCCTGTGAAGAGGCAAAGCGTTGAGAGTTAACTTGACAGAGGTGGGGACAGAAGCAGGACTGAACCCAAAGGGAAACTGAGGCCCTGCACGGTGCTTCCTCATCTGATGTTCACCTCAGCCCCGATGGTATTGCAGACGTCCTCTCATTTCCCAGACAAGAAGATGGATGCCAGATATCTGGGGGAGGGGATGGAGAGGACGGAGCTCAGACTAAGACTCGTCTGATCAGTGCCGCATCCAGGACAACACAGAGCCTGCGGGCCATCCACTCTGAGGTCGTCAGGTCACTCTCTGTGCCCACTAACTACTCACTCCAGATGTAGAGGGGACAGCTGCTGCGGGTCAAGGCACAGTCTGCCCTCAAGAAATAGGGCTGCGCTGTTCCCAGGGGCTGTAAGCTGGCTCCCTGCCCAGGACAAACTGTCCAGCCCAGAACCCCACCCTCACCCAGCTGAAAAATAGCTCAATAGATGTGAGCCAGCAGGACCCCGAGGAGGAGCCCTGAGGACAGCAGCACCCCAGGGGTGCGGGTGGCTCTGGAGGGTGAACACCGACCTCCTCAAGCCTCACTGTCCCCATCCACGAAATGGGGGTGTGGTGCTGAGATAGATTCGGGAAGTACCCAGTTGGTCTCCACACCTGGCCCCTGGCTCACAGCTCCTGAACCCCGAAAGGTCTCCAGAGGGGTGAGAGGGTCTCTGAATGTGAATGTGGAATAGGCTCACCAACCCCCAAAATCCTGTCTGTGGAACCAAGGAAGAGGGAGGGGCTGAAAGTCTCACTGGTCACCCACGGTCTTTGACTCACCAGTGAGAACGAGTCCAAGGCCTGGGTCAGGGAAGCTGCCACGGGCTGGACCCTGGGGAACAGAGGAGGGTGGAGAGCCCAGCTGGGCACAAGGCTTTCCGCCTCTTTGCTTGCCTTGGTCTCTCCACAGCTCCCTCAGGACATTCCTCTTTACCTGTGTGGTTGGCCTGTGTGTTCGAGTGTGTCCCCGAGCGCTGTGATCTGTCTCAGCAAAGAGATGAAGCCCAAGGAGGCGCCCGTCCTCCCTCCCCCAACTTAAAGCTGTTTGTTCAGAAGCACAAGTCATAGAGGCATGTAATTGAAATCTAAAGTTGGAACAGTCCCGTGGGCCCAAGCTGGTGGCCCACGCCGTCCCACTCTGACCCTAGAAAGGCAGTGCCACCCTGACCTGAGCTGAAGAATGCCCACCCAGGGTCCATCAGAGAACTGGCAGTTCATAGAAGACCCTGTGGCTTTAGCTCTTTTAGAGAGATCTAGTGGCCTGCGGTGAAGGCCGGACCGCCTGAGGCAGGACAGCAGCGTGGCCGCTGGGTATTGTCATTTGATTGTCATTTGAAGCTCCCGCCTACCCGCCCCGCTCCGCCTCCCTCTCCACACACTAACAGCCCATCCTGGCACCGAGGAGAGGAACAACATGCCCTTGAACCTCTTCAGAACTCTAAACACGCTGTAAAAGTAGAAGGAAAACTTACATGGAAACATCATTAAAGAACCTTTTAAAGATGGCGCCGGCCCGTCCTGGAGCGGGACTTCGGCAGGAGCCCAGCGGCTGCTGAGTGGCTCTGGCTGCTTCTGACTGCTGGCTGCGAGGGCAGGCCATCGCACTGTGCCCAGAGACTCAGGTGCACAACAGGAGGTGCACATACTAATTATAATAATAATAATAATTATTATTATTATTAATTATACATAGCCTCATGGAGGCCAGCCTCTAACTCTGATCCAACTGCGTCCACATCCTAAGTGCCATATCACAGATACTCACCACCATCCCCAGCTTTATGCAGTACTGGGGATCAAACCCAGGGCTTTGTGAGTGCTAGCTTAGCACTCTACCGGTGGAGCCTCGACCTTGGCACTGCGTTAGCCACATGGGCATTGCCGTGCAAAGCACTTGGCAGAACAAACTGCTAAGAAGATGGCGTTGTCGTGGCTAAGGTTTCTGAGGGTTCGGCCCATCACGGTGGGAGGGAGCTTTGGAGCAAAGCAGTTGACATCTCAGGAGCCAGGAAAAGCAGAAGCGTAAGAGTGGGTGTGGCTTGGGATGACACACCCCCAAGCATGCAACCCCAAGGACTTTTGTCTTCGGCTAGGTCCACTTCCAATTTTTCCAGAACCAGAACGTTCTGAAACAGCGCCGTCAGCAACCGTCAGACATCTAGCGCATGGAACCATTTCAGAACCATGGCTGACGCTGTGATGTAATACCGCAGCCGCCGACGCAACCTGGGGAGGAGGGTTTATTTTAGCTCACGATTTTCAGGGTAACATCCCGTTGACAACCACGGGAGTCAAGGCGGCTGGGCACGTCCACGGTAGAGAGCAGAAAGAGGGTGGATGCACAAGGTTTTCAGTACTCTCTCTCCTCTTCACGAAATCCAGGACTCACTCAGCCCAGGAAACTGTGCCTCACACAGAGTGGAGGATAAGGGCGGGTCCTCCACCTCAACCAATCCTATTAAGACACCCCCTCTCCTGATGGACATGCCCTCCAGCCAACCGGAAAGCCTTCCTCGAGCGGCTCTTCTCAGAGGCCTCTAGACTGTGTCCAGTTGCAGGTTAAAACTGATCACCACCTGCTGCTACAGGACGTTACCAGCCTGTGCTGGCTGACTGTGTGCTCTGCTCTGCACGTGGCCTTTACTTCTGCCAGTCACAAGGCCCCGAACCTGTTCTCAACCCCGACAGAAGCTTCCCCACAGATTTGTAATAAATCATACAAAGTCGCTTTCTCTGAATGCCGACTGGGAGCCGTCCAAACACACGTCTCCCAAGATAGCTAAAGCACATGAATTTATCACTGAAGGAAAAGTCTGGTTATCCAGAGGCTTGATCTTAGACCTAACGAAATGCTTATTAAAGATAAGGCTAATTTTAAGTTTACTTGTGAAATAAAAGGTGTCTGGTGCCTTAAGGTGGTGGTTCTCAATGTGTGGGTTGTGACTCCTTTGGGGGTCCCACATCAGATATCCTGCATGTCAGATGTTTACATTACAATTCACAATGGCAGCAAAGTTATAGTTATGAAGTAGCAATGAAGTAATTTTATGATTGGAGGCTACCAGGACATGAGGAACTGTATTAAAGGATCGCAGCGTTAGGAAGGCTGAGGACCACAGCCCAAGGTGATAACTTGTGGGATGGTTTCATTCTCAGGTCTATAATTTTCAAATATTAATTTTTAATTAATTAGTTGAAACTAAAGCTGGAGGGAAAAAAACCTTCCTTTTATTATATGGTTTTCTCATTTTAAAATTAATTTACTTTTATTGTGTATGTGTGCACAAGATGCGTGTTGCCAGGTTCACATGTGCCCTGGTGGAGGTCAGAGGTCAGCTTTTGGGAGCTGGTTGTCTCCTCCCACTGAGGGTTCCAGGATCGACCTCGGGTGGTCAGACCTGTGGGGCGAGAGCTCTCTCATTCACGAAGCCTTCTCGCTGGCCAGATGTTCTTAATATGTGATTGATAAATGTAAGCTCTCTCCAGGTCCAGTGTAAGTTTTTATTAAGGCTATTACAGATATGGAAATATAGATGTATATCTTTATGTTAAATGTCCTCCTCATAATGGAATTTCCAGGAGAATCCAGTCCTTATAAAGAGTAGCTTTCAAGACTTGGTAAGCTTACCCTGAATGGAATGGGAAAGAGGATTATTATTAAGTCCTATCAAAACGAAAGAGCTAGGATTGAGCATTTAAAAGTGACTAGAGTGTTAATGTATGCTTTTGTTAAGTGCTCAGAAGCTTTCTAAGCTGATTTTGCCAGGAAAAGTTAAAAATGTAAATTTAAAAGATGCATTTTTATACTGACCTACATTTAGAGTTTTTATTTTTTTAACAGGTTTTCTGGTTTTTTTTTTTTTTCCATGTGGAATGACATATATTTCTGCCAGTGTTAAAATGGGCTAAGTTTGCTGTTGGAATAATAAAATCGCCACTCAGCATTAACTGGTTGTCGAATAGATTATGTATTTTGTTATAAATAATGATATGAAAGTGGATGTATTTTACTTACATTTTTAAATCATCAAGAGCTCATGTTTTATTAGAGTTGCTTACGGTTTCTGTGGATTTTGCCTGTTTTTTCACTGATTGGGAAAATGGAGTTTGAATGAAGTGGAGGTTCATGTAAGTATTTGTGTTGAAGTCTTTTCAATAACTGCTTTATTACACAATGATTTTAAAGTGATTTCGGTGCACTGAGCATTTAGTTCCATGTGTCTGTGGCTAGAAATACATGAAGTGGTGAGTCTGAAATCTACCTGTGTTTGTGCACAGGTGCAGGCATGGGCACGTGAGCATGCCCCAACCCATGTGCCAGAGGATAGCTTGCAGGAGTCATTTCTCTCCCTTTACCGCGTGGGTCCCAGGAGCCAAACCCGGGTCCTCAGGCTTGGTGGCAACCTTCTTTGCTTTCTGAGCCACGTTGACAACCCTTGATCTCTGTATCATACAAAAGCTCACAGAGGTAAAAGTGTGTAGATCTGATGTGCGAAAAATGCCTAGTAAGTGCTCTCTTTTGTATGATATGTCTTATATCTAGATTCTTTTTTTTTTCTTTTTTTTTCAAGACAGGGTTTCTCTGTGTAGTCCTGGCTGTCCTGGAGCTCACTCTGAAGACCAGGCTGGCCTCGAACTCAGAAATCCGCCTGCCTCTGCCTCCCAAGTGCTGGGATTAAAGGCGTGCGCCACCAACGCCCGGCTTATATCTAGATTCTTAACACATAAAAGGGCCAAGACAATTCCCCCTGGAGTTTCTGCCATTATTAAATTAGCCATTATTAAATTAGTGCTGTTTCTACTATGGGCTCACCGGGTAGGCAGGCTTGCTATTTAAACCCAGTCCACATCTATTTGCCTTGTCTAAAGACCTCCTGCTGTCGTGTCTATGGGTGTATTTGCACATCGGAAAGGGTCCGTCTGTTGTCACTAGCGCTGGCCCTTGCGTTTGTAAGAAGTCTAGTGTTTGGATGTCTGTCTGTGCGGCTGCAGTGGCTCCTCTACCTGTTCAGTTTACAAATGCTCCTCTTCTGTCGACTCAGCTTTCTACGATCCGAAACATGAGAGAACCCTTTCCCAAGCTGGTCTGCTCCAGAAGAGAATTGTTTACCTTTCCCAGGCCCGTCTTCGTGTGTTCCTAATTGTATCTTGACTGTTCTCTTGAAGCAAGGATAATGAGACAGGTCCTAGCGTTGTGTGCTCCAAGAAGCTTTTCCTAATAATTAAGAGGTATTAGACAGAAGCCACTTAGGGAATATATCTGTAAACAAGCAGTGAATCTGAAGGCTAGTGTTCCTTAAATATTTGCGCCTGGTGGTTGTGTTTTGGTAAAACTGTATAACTGTTGTCTGGTAACAGTCTGCAGAATTACAGCTGCCATTTTTACCGCATAAACAGTATTTGTGTGTGTGTGTGTGTGTGTGTGTGTGTGTGTGGGTGCTTTCTGATTCTAACACATCACCCACAAAACTGACAGACTTAATTCTCTTGGTTGACTGCCAGAACTTGACAGGAGACCCTGTTGCTGAAGACCCTGACTGCACGTTTTGGTTATAGGACTTGCAGAAATCCAGATGGTACTTTCCTGGAAGCCTGGCCCCTGAAGCTAGCTCCTGCAGTGGCAGAAGGAGCTATGCAAATGGAGAGAAGCTTTATCACCAGTTCTATCTGGCCGGAAAGCCCGTGAGCCACCATAACACCCGGCCCACCAAGATAGCCTCAGCGACGCAATAGTGGCATGTGTATCTTGGGAGCAACCAGTAGCTGGGTGATTGGACCTATGGCCTGCTCAGCAGGACAGAACTCATGCCTGGTACTATCAACCAAGCCAAGAACCCGTGGCTGAAGACTCATAGACCCTAGAATCTACAACTACTATTTTGCTAAATTAAGATAGCTCCCAACGGACTTCTAAATACTTATCCTTATGCCCGTTGATAAATACAGCTTTCACCCCCTCATCAAAGAAGCTGCTTGCTACGGCAGATTGAAGCTATTGCAGAGACCACAACCGGTCACGATGCACAGAACAAGTGACTCGGGCTGTGCGATCCCAAATGGAACTTGGACAACATCATCTCTATGTCTAAGGCTCAGGCTCAGGGAGCTGCTAAAGCGTGTCAGAGCCAGAGGATGGAGATGGCGCCTTGCTGCGAGTGTGTCTGCTGGGTTGGACAGGAGCTGTGCTCAAGGACTCTGGACAATATGGCTGCCTGCGTAAGACCAGTTGACATAGCAACATGGATGGGGGAGAACGGGGAGAAAGAGGGATAGAAATGATGTAAATATAATGAACTCATTTACGAAGTTCTCAAAAATTAAAATAAATTCAAGGACAGACTCCAGTGAGGCCCGATCTAAGACTTATTCATTCCACACCCCCTTAGCTGCTTAAAACGTGTCATAAAGGGTTTATTTGCACCCATCCCTTGACGTCTGACATTTACCACCGCCCTCCAGTGTGGTATCTGAAGGCCAGCCTGGGCTACATAGTGAGACCCTCATCTCAAACCAACAGCACAAAGACGCTGCGTGTGCCTGCCCTTCCTAGATCAGAGAGGAAGAGCGTGGCTCTTCACCATGGTGACCCGACACTAACGGAACATCCTGGAACAGCCTGGGTTGCTGCTTGTATACTGTGTAGGATGTTCTGTTTAAGACCTGGGTGAACTTCAGAAAATTTCATGTCAACTCCAGTGTATCACCTCAAGTCCCTCAAGGCTGAAATCTGAAAACAAAGAGAAGGAAGGAGAGACTACGGTATCCTAAGGAGGCCACTTACACAAGTGTTAGATACTCAAGTTATGGGTCCTGAGGAATTAAAGTTTCCTCAGCAGCCCTGTGCTGGGGGAGGGGAAGGCTGGAGCCTGGTGCAGTCAGAGACAAGGAGCCCGCCTCCCCGGAAGAGGTTCCACACACTTCAGGTAAGTCCCCATGGCCATCTTGTAGGACAGACTAGGGGCAGAGACAACCATGTGTCAGTGACAGGCAGGGCACACCTGGACCAGGACTGCCTACTTATGTCTGTCCCTCCCCCCTCCATTTAAACATAAAGTTCATGTCAGAGTCCCCCAAAAGGACTTGAGTGGCACTGGACATTTGTCATTCTTTCCAATGGGCCCACATTGAATAAATCTCCCCCCTCAGCTTTTCACCGTTTCTTGGCCTCTTGAGGACAGGCGGCCGAGTCTGGCTTGGTAGAGCTGCCAGGGCCCAAGCTTGCGTCCAAAATCTCCGGTAGCAGGAAGACTCTGCACTGCTAAGAGCGTAGGGCTAGCGGAAGCAACCTGCAGACTCAGGCCAAGCCTTGCACAATTCCTGCGGCTCTACTGCGCAGATGATAAAGCAAATCTTCACATTTATAGCGCACTTCAAAAAGCCCCAGACCGCCAAAACGCCGGAGAACTCCAAGGTCCCAGCTTAAAAGGCTTACTATGAATCGGCGCTGATCAAAACTGCCACATTGCCAAAGGATAAATGTGCTACTCGGGACAGAGTGAGAGGCGGAAGGGAAGCCAGGTGTCCACGGCCAGGCAATTTGACCGAGATGCCAAGTCTACCAGTGAAGAAAGAGTTGTCTCCTCAAGGCCAGCAAGATGGTTCAGGGGGTAAAGGTGCTTGCCACCCCAATGACCTGAGTTCGAAACCAGGCCGGAACTGATTCTGGAAACGCTGTCCTCTGACCTCCACGTGGCCGTTGTGGCGCCCACACACCCAAGCACATCATATGCACCCAATAATAATAAATAAAATAAACCTTTGAGAAATAGAATTGTCTCTCCAGCAAATGGCTTGGGGATTACTGGATTTCCACGAGTTAAAGAATGAAGTCGGACCCCTAGTTACTCCATATACTGAAGTGTATGAAAGAAACTGAGGAGAGCCCGGGAGAAAATGTGAGTTTGGACTTGACCGTGGATTCTCAGACATGACTCCTAAATCACAAGGGGAAAAAGGGGGAAATGTATACATCAGACTTCATCAAGATTAAAAGCTGGTAGGCTGGTGTGGCGACTCATACCTCTAATTCTGGCATCCAGAAACCGAAGGCAGGAAGGGTAGGTCGTTTTCAAGGTCAGCATAGGCTGTGAAATGAGACACTCTCTGCCCAGTTAAAATCTCTATACATCAAAGGACCTTATCAAGAAAACACAAACAGGGAAGAGAGGGATGGTTGGGCAGTTAAGAGGAGCACCTGTCGCTCTTGCAGAGGACCCAGGTTCAGTTCCCAGCACACACATGCTGGGTCCCTACTATCTGTAACTCCATTTGATGCCTCCTTCTGACCTCTGTGGGCATCAGACACACACACACAAGCACACATGCAGGCAAAGCACTAATACACACTAATATAAATATATATAATTAAAAAAAGGAAAATGGAAGTGAAAAGACAGTATGTAGAACAGGGCACAGTATTTGCAGATAGCACACGGAATGCGTCAGCTGTCTGGGGCCCACTCAGAAAGTAAGTGCTGACCACACAAGCCGGTCAGCCTGAGTTCCATCCCTGAAACTCTTGTAAAGGTGGAAGGAGAGAAGCAACTCTTCAAAGCTGTGCTCCAACACACACACACACACACACACACACACACACATACACACACACACACACACACACCATCCGTATACAGAGAAAGGAACAACATCCTCGTTTGTTTGAGGCTGGGTCTCATGTATCCCAGGCTAGCCTTGCGCTTACTATGTAGTCAAGGACGACTTTGCATTCCTAATCTCCTCACCTCCCTGGAACAGGCATGCGCCACCGTACCCAGAGCTTAAGGACATGCTCAGTAAGTGCTCTACCTACTGAGCTACACTCCCACTTAAACGGGAGCCAAGTTCTGATGCACGTTGCAGCTCGGGGCAAACCTTATGCTAAATGCAGTTTAGACACCGAGGAAGGAGGGCTGTTTGCGGTTCCGATTCCGTTGTGTGAAATGGCCAGATGTTCACAGAAACGTTAAGTGGGGGAGGGGTTAGTTGGGGCTGGGAGGAGGAGAGGGTGGGAATTGTTAGTGGAGGGCGGGGTGTGTTTGGACATATGAAAGATATCTGGAAAGAGTCAGTGCTGGTGCCCACACATTTCGGAGATGACCACCAGTGGACTGCGCATCTGAAAGATGTTAAAGGGACCCCGTCTAATGCTCTGCGTATTTTCCCCATAGTGAAAATTCTTGGAGAGAAATTGTGATTCACACAGAAACATGGATGACCTTACAGACTTCATGCTATGTGGAAGAAATTAGTCTTGGGAGGCTGTGGTTACCGTGACTACTTTTACACAGAACACAAGAAGAGTTGGCGGTCCCTAAGACTGCAGAAGGAAGCACCGGCCTGATGCTTCCTGAACATGACACACCGTTTGCTTTCTTCTTCTTTCCGCAAGTGGATCTTATGTTAAATGTGTTTGTTTTATTCTATGGATGAGTGTTTTGCCTGCAAGTATGTATAAGCCCTACTTTCATGCTTATTGACTTGGGGACCAGAAAGGGGCATCAGATCCCCTGGAACTGTAATTAGGGAAGGTTGTAAACCACCATATAGGTGCTGGGAATGGAACCCGAGTCCTTTGCAAGAACAAGTAAGATCTCTCTGACCCTAGATATCATCACCACCATCACCACCACCATCTCCTCCTCTTCTCCCCCCCCCTTTTCTTCCTCTTGAGATGAAACTGTTCTAAAATTAACTGTGGCGATGGCAGGATACACTTGTAAATATATCAGAAATCATTGTGTTGTATGTTTTAAATGAGTGGATTTTGTGGCATGTGGGCTTTATCTCTATATAGCTATTTAAAACATACACACAAAACACAGACAGACAGAAGCCAAAAAAAGAGGAAAGCAAAAGAGGGAAGAAAAAAAGTAAAAGAGAAAAAGTGACCACGGGAATCTAGACAGTACTGATGGTATGCCACGCAGACTTTCTTTTTCTAGGACTTAGAGAATTGTGTTCGCCTCCTTTAAACTATGAAGATTTCCTTAGCCTTCTGATGGACAGGGTCAGACTTTCCTGGCCACCTTAAAGGTGTAAGACTCCTTTTAGGGCTAAGGGTACATCTCAGCAGTAGGGGGAGGTCGTAGATTCAATCCCTAATATAGCACATACATACATGTTCACATGTTTACACACACACACACCTTACGTAAACCTATACTTTACCTTGATATCATGTATTTAAATTGCCATTTTGCAATATTTTATTAAGGCTTATGTCTTGCCCTAAACTGTTTTGTGAGAACAAGAACTGAGTCTGCCTATTCTGTGTCCTTTGGACTTCGTGGTGGTCAACTGCATGAATGAATAAATGAATGGACAGTGACTCTTTTCTATCAATCAGGACTGCCCAGAGCTCAGTAAGAACTCTATGATTGATTAATGATGTCTGCCTTGGGTGTTGGCAGGAATACAGGTAGCAGATATGCCCTAAATTCACTAACCTTGAGCTTGATAGGGCTATGCCTTGGGGTTCCCTGCCAGAGAGAGCTCAGGGCCACCTAGGAACAGTCCCAACTCTCTCCCCCAGCTCCCAGAAAAAGAGCACAGTTGTCATCCCAGCTGGCCTTGATAATCAATCACACAGCCACGCTGTGCCCGTTAGGATTTGTCATTGAGCCACGTCCAGGTGCACGAGGCAGGCAGAGGCAGGTTCATTTGCATCTCGTTTGTGTGAAATTTGCATACGCCTCCGCAGCCCTGTCTTCTTGCAATTTTCAAGTTAAAATGTCATTACGGCTCCCGTGAAGCCTGTTATTTCCTGATCTCATCTCCCGCTCCCGTGCACCTACTCCCCCCTCCGCCACAGCATAGAGCATGGGCCGGCAAAGGAAACAGGGTTTGTTTGAGCTTGGGCTCAGCTGCAGACCCACTTATGACTTCCTCCAGGCTGGGGCTGTGACCCCCGGGTAGAGGGACAGGGGTGTGGCTGGGGGAGCTGTCCTTCAAGCAGCCCCTGAAGGGTTGATACAAGCCCTACCCACCCAGCGTTCTGCACTCCGAGGTCAGATTCCCACACCTAAGCTTCCGCCCTGGCTGTGTTCTCTAGAAGCCTCTTCTCTCTCCTGGCACAATAGTATCTACCACTGGGCAGAGTCGCAGCACTCGGCATGCCCGTGGCCCTCGGGGGACGCTGAGGCATGGCCTCACCTAGTTCTATGTTCTCAAGTTTGAAACACACTGTATCACCTATGCCCAGCCGCCACCTGTGGCAGACATCATTAATTGATCACAGGCTTCTTTCTTACCAACCTCTATTCATAGTTAGTCCTTTGCCTAGCCTATGCTTATACCTCGGATGCTTGGGGAGAGAGAGAGAGAGAGAGAGAGAGAGAGAGAGAGAGAGAGAGAGAGAGAGAGAGAGAGAAATGGCTCAAGCAGCCAGAAAAACTAGCTCAGGATTTTAACTTGGGGGTGGAGGCGAAGAGGTTAGGTGATTTCTGTACCAAGCCTATGATCCGAGAGCCATGTGTGTTCTTAGAAGAACGGGTCTCACTGATGGGCTCAGAGGTAGATTTGGGAGGCCCAGACGCAGCAGCCCTTCCTGCCTCCCTAGGCCGGGCTCCACCATCCCCCACCCTGCTCTGAACACCCTCTCCCCCTCTCCTCCCACCTGGACTAAACAGTATGCAGGGGACATGTGGGCCCAAGGCCGTCAAGGAAAACCTATAACAGGAAAGAGTGGCGTCTGGCGTCTCAAAAAGAGCCCCGTGGTTCTTCTCTTAAGGTTTATTTATTTTTATTTGATTGAGTGTTTTGGCGGTGTGGCCCGCTGCATTCACTTTCCGGAGGAACAGAGCTGAGCCCTGGGCCACTGGGTTAAGCGCCCCATGTGCATGCAGTACCCACAGAGACCAGAAGAGGGCGCGAGGATTGGAAGTGCAGGCGGTTGGGAGCCTTAGCGTGAGTTCCTGGAAACCTAACCCCGACCCTCTGCAAGATCACCAAACACTGAGGGTTTCTACATGGGGGTAAAAAAAGCAGATCATCAACAGAACATGGCCATGTTTGTATGTAATCCGGGCACTCCGGAGGCTGTGGCAGGAGCATCCCAAGTTCAAAACCAGCCTGGGCTACAGAGCAAGCCTGTCTCCACAAGAAACAGAATGCAGAAAGCTTTCTTTCTGTGGGTTATGACATGGTGGCCCTACTGACATGAGGCTTAATAGTCCAGATAGGCCCAAATGTCCCTGCCTGAGGGCTGCTTCCTTCTGGAACACAACTCTGATGTCCTTGCCCCGTGAGAAAGTCCTCTCCTGGACAACTCCTTCACCTGGCTTTTGTTCCTAAGGTTCTGTTCCTAAGTCACTCACTGGTCAGGGCTGTGACTGTGATTCTGATGTTTAATCTTGGACATCTACCTAAGCCAATAATCTTAAACTCACACAGTAACAGTGGCCTCTTAGTTACTGAGTACGAGTGGCGGTGCTCAGTGTAGCCGTATTATCCCATCTCATAGCTGTTCCCGCAGTCCTGTGAGTATTTTTATGAATGGAAAAACTTGAGGATCAGAGAGGTTAAGGAGCATGCTTGAGGTCACACAGCCCACAAGTGGCAGAAGCAGGATTTGGACGCAGGCAGTCCGGGCTCACTCTGTCCTCCGCAGTCTCTCCCATGCTCCGATTCCCCTCAGGGTGTGGAGTTCTCAAACCCACGTCTGCCCCTGTGCTCTTTGGCTCTAATCTAGGACTGAGGTCAAAGATATGTGAGTTAAGCTATGACTGCGGTGGGATGGCAGGCACCGCTATTGGCCACTCGGGATCCCCGTGTAATTATGAGCGACTCCCCAAAGGGTTTCAATTTGGCCGGTAAACTGCATGGATGTCCATCCCATCTGCTGTGTGTACTGAGAACAGTATCTCCCCGGATCCGGGAGGAGTGGGGGTATAGTCCCCGAGACATTCTCGTCCCGGGGAACTAGGCTGGATAGGGAGCTGAGGCCAGGGCCACTGGGAGACGGGATGAGTCCCGGGGCCTTCTGACCAGCTCAAGTTGCAGGGGCAGCTGCTGGCTTCCGGGCTTGCGGCCACCATGGGGGAGGGGCTGTAGGCAGGAAGCCAGCCCACCCCAGCTGCGGCTCCCCCTAACCCTTACGGGGGAACTGATGTCCTGTCCACCTACTAAAGGGACTGTTACTTGGGCCAGGATGGCTAGGGGTGGGGTGTCAGCACAACCCACTGTTTTGAAAGCCCCAGAACCTTCGGATGTCCCAGGATCCCCTGCAGGGGAAACTACATGCAGAAGGTCTCTTGGGATGCCAAGTTTTCAGTGGCCTGGAAACTCCAGTAAGCTGAACAATGCTTGGGAACATCCCAGCCCGCCAGTATCCTGTGGGAGGGCCTCCCATAAACGCGTTCCTGAGCGTGACAGCCAGGGTCTCTGTAAGTCACACTTCTTCCCCTGTTCAGGGGCTATAAATTGTGGCCTTGGGCTTGGATGAGGCAACACGGAGGATTCTCAGAGAGGCGGGTAGCACAACAGAGCCATGTCCAAAGCATTTGGGACCCTCTGAGTCCTCCACTGAATTAGTGCAGAGGGGCTGAGTTCTGCTCAGCCACTTGCTTGGTGTGAGAACCAGCCCCACCCCGCCCACCAGGCCAGCCCCGCCCACCAGGCCAGCCCCGCCCACCAGGCCAGCCCCGCCCACCAGGCCAGCAAACTTCTCACCACCACCACTCTCTACCCCTACCTTCCACTTCCCGCAACCCCACCCCCACCCCACCCACCCCACCCCACCACCCCCGAGCTCAGGGTCATTCAGATCAGAAGGCCTTCACAGGCCGCAGCCAGAGCTCTGCAACAAGCTGCATCAGAGCCTCGGTCCACTTACCACGCTCGAGCCTGGGCGGGGGCTCATCTTCCTGGAGGTCCAACAGCTGGGATCTCAGGATTCAACAATGACCCTGCGGGCCCCAGCATCTCCCAGAAGCCTTGTTTCCACTAGCTGTACTCCTAGGGTCCCGGTCCACCCTCTGACCCACATCTTAGTTACACCCTCGGGCCTGGCAGGTTTTTCCCTGCTGGCTGTCTCAGGGTTTCCACATCTCCTTGACCGACGCTGCGCCCACTGCCGGGTCATGAGGAGATGTGTAGGTGGGGGCTTTTACTTCATTGTTTGTAAGAAAAGGCTCCACAAGGCCAGCCTTCTGTACATACAGCTCTGAGTTCTCTGAGCAAGAAAGTCCAGGATTGTGGGGACTGACTTGACCCAGAAAAGGGTCTGTCAGGTCTGCGAGGAGCCGGGACAATTGCTGACAGAACTGAGGTGCCCTGGAGTCTCAGAAGCAAGACTGACCTAGACCCCACTTCAGGGTCCTCACGTTCTAGGCGCAGTGGACGACTTTTTCCAAAGCTGCCCATAAAAATGGGCATCTCTCTTTCCAGGAAGCCTTCTTACAGATTGACCTTGGCTCCTGGCCGTGCGGGCTTTGAGAACAGTGCCTCAGCAGTTTGCCTCTGTGTGACTTCAAAGCAGGGTCGTAAAAAAAAAATGCATTTTTGTTTGGCTGTCTTGGAGCCTGGCCAACAGGCTATAAGGAAGCTTGACCTGACGCAGAGAGTCTACCCACGCAGAGAGCCCACCCTGGGGACCACGAGGACGCCTTTTGGCCCGTGGTCCGAAGCCAAGCTCCCAGCCGACAGCCTGCATCCATCACCAGGCTTGCCAGCAATGAGGCCCCTGCCCCCAGTGACTGAGTCACCCTTCAAGTGGCCCCGGCTAGGGACATGGAGACAGAGGAACTGAAGACAGGTGACAACTGCCTTTCCCAGGACAAGCGTACAGCAGAACAGAGAGCTAGGACTCACAGATAGATCCCTTGAGACCACTCACCGCACACCTGCCTTAGACCCGGACTGCTCCTCTTTCAGAGTTCATTGTACCGCGCTAAGGAACAAAATACAGTTATTTAATGGGAGGGGTCCCACCCAGAGCTGGGCGCCAAGTGACCAGGCACCCCCGGGGCTCCCACCCTTGCCCAGGAACCCCAGCAGTGCCCAGGTCTTCTCCATAGAATAAAATGTACGTCTGAGGCACACCTAAGCCCAGCCCGCTCTCCTCGGACCCTTCCATCAGGAGCAGTTCCGGAGACCTGAAGGGTAGAGCTGAGGCCCCCTGAGAAGTTCGCTGCTCCGCCCCAGGCCTCACCTCATTTGTGATGTTAATTGAAAATATTTGCATAATGCGATCACTGAAGCGGTATTTATCTTGCACATTAGAATCAGCTAATCATCTGTGATTTTCCTTCTCTTTATCTTGATGATGCCAGGAAATGAGGGCGGGGGAGGAAAGGAGGTTGGAGTCTTTCTGGGTCTCTGTCTCTCTCTCTGTCTCTGTCAGTGTCTGTTTCTGTCTCTGTCAATGTCTCTGTCAACATCTTTGTTTCTGTCTCTGATTCTGTCTCTCTCACGTGCGAGCACACACACACACACACACACACACACATAGAATACATAACAAAAATGTCCTTGATCCTTAAGAGACTGAGATAGTAGAATCATGACTGTGTGGCTAGGGTAGCCTTTGTCTCAAAGAATGCACTGTGGTTTGCAACCCTGAGGATGTCTAACTTAAGACAGACAGACAGACAGAAGACAGACGCACACTCACAGTGTGTGTCTGCCCTAGCCTCTCATGCTCACATTCCTCCATCCCCGCCCCCAACGCCTCGCCTGCTCCCCCAGATCACGGGTAGCTTACTTCTTGTTTCCTTTGATTCTTTCCTCGGAAGACGTCACTTCTTCAAAATGTTTTATGTGTTTGAGTGTTTGGCTATACATGGACGGGTGTGCTCCATGTATGTGTCTGGTACCCATGAGGCCAGGAGGGGACATGGGATCACCTAGAACTGGAGTTACAGATAGTCGTGTGCTACCATGTGGGTGCTGGGAAATGAACCCTGGTCTTCTGCAAGAGTCACCTGCTGAGCCATCTCTCCAGCCCTGACATCAACTCTTCAGGAAGATGTCTGTGACGTCTCATTTAGCTCTTCTGTGTGTTGGGGGCGGTGCTAGTGTGGACACGCCCATGTGGAAACCAGGGGTTGACATGACCCACCTCAGTTTTGAAACAGGGCCTCTCACCGAATCTGGAGCTCATGGGATTGATGAGCAAGTGGTAGTCAGGTAGGGCGAGGACCCTGAGGTAGCACTTATCAGAACATCCTTGCTAAAAACAAGAATGCCCACAGGCTTCTGGCTCCCGTTCCTGTGCCAGCTCCGAGATGAACACTTCTGCCTGAGGTTGCAAAGTGACTTCACAGTGTGACTGAAACAGAACAGACAACGGATGCCTGGTGGGCCGGCTGGGCAGACAGCACACCCCCCACCCCCCACCCCCACCCCCACCCCCACCCCCCACCCCCACCCCCACCGTCCCTGACTGACCACTAATTGAGAAAATGCCTTTCAGCTGGATCTCACAGAGGCATTTCCTCAACTAAGGCTCCTTCTTCTCTGCTGACTTCAACTTGTGTCAAGTTGACACCCAAAACCAGCCAGGACAGGATCCTGTTTCCTGAGACCCCCCTCCTCCTGCTATCCAGGGACTTCGTTCCTCTCTCCTCTGCACCCACCTATGAACCTATAATCAACATCTCACTAAAATTCCTCCTCTATGGCCCATGAACTTCATTTTCTTTTTTTAATCCTGAGACAAGAACCCCCCAAATCTCCTATCTGCTCAAGCCAGCCTAGGTAGCTTTAAAGTTTCTGGGACATTTGCTCCTCAGAAAGACCGCGTCAGTCTCACAGACACCCCAACATTTCTGTCTCACAATCAGTTAGGCTTGCTGGCCAGTGATCTCCAGGCATCCATGTGTTTCTTCCTTCCTGGCTGAGAGCCCAGAGGTGTGAGCTGCCATTCGAGTGCTGGGGACCCGAACTCCCGTCCTGTCCTCCTACTTTACACAGCAAGCACTCTTCTGCCTCACTTAACATCTGCCCTCAATCTTTCTCAAGTCTGTGAGCCGTCAGTGTGATAGCACCTGCCTGCTTAGCTACCCACGGTGCTTGCTTCAGTGGCATGTAAGTACCACCAGGAGAGGGTCACCCTGTGACTCAAATCTTCTGCTTGCCCTACGATCGCTATGTCTCTGCGGCAGGAACTCCACAAACCTTTGTCAGATGAATGAACACTTACAAGCCAGATAAGATTGAGACGTGGCAGCGCGTAATGTTGTTGACGACGGCTGCCCAGGACTGATGTCACTAAAGTCAGCCTTTCCGTGGAAATGAAACTCTTTCCGGAAGCCTTGACCCCGGGTCAGCATGCCCCATAGCTGACATTTCCCAAGCATAGGGGATGACCACCAGCCTCAGGGGAGCCTGAGGGAGATGGCGGCCTTTCAGGAACTGGGCAGTGGTTTTGCAAGCCAGGCAGATAAGCGGGGCCCTCGGGAGAGACTGGGGGAGAGGTGACCACAGAGGGAATGGAGAGAAAGGTTTGAGGTCAGTGGAGCAGACCTCAAAACAGGAAGCTGGGAAGGTGGCTGCTGTCACTGCTCAGGGGACATGCGCGTTAAGGTGACCCCTTAAGTCAATGCTCTCGCTGCACCCCTGAGCACACAGCAAACCGAGGCTGGGTGAATGGACTTGACCAAGCCTCATGAACTGGAGGCGCCAGGGCAGGAAGACAAGGAGGAAGTACAGGGCGCTGACTGGCCCTCTCTGCCTGTGTGTAACTTTTCTTCCTGCAGTGCTCAGATTAGGGGGTGACTTCTAGGAAACCCTCTCTGAAGCACTCGGGCCAAGATGCCCTGTTCTCAGGAAACCACACTTTTGGCCTTCATTGGCCACATTTCCTCAGTGACCTTCTGACACCTGTCACCAATTGTGTCATACGTTCTACGGAGCTACGTGCCTGGCTGTGGTGGTCACTGTTCTGTTCCCAGGCCCGGGGCATACTGGGTACACTGAGGACCGCTGACTGGCTGGATGCACAGTGTGTGTGCTAAAGAGTTGGGGTGGGGGTGGGAGGGCGGCAGATCAGAAGCACTTCTCAAACAGTGAGGTGACATGAAGACAGGCTAGGAACCAAAGGGCACCTCAGCACCCCCGGGTACTGCAGAGGGCATAGCAAGAGTTGGAGGGGTTTTGTCCTACTTTGCCCACCGTAGGCACACTGCCTCACCCCCACCATCATTAGATTCTGACTCTAGATGTCTTCCACTGAGGCATGCTGAGACTCATGTATAACACCAGGTCAGGAGAGCTGCCCTGTCCCTGAGCCGTGGGTGTGCCGGGTGTCCAGGAAGTGCCATGGAAACTTCCCGGCTTTCACCTCCTCCACCCTCAGCCCAGTGCCCAGCTTCTTGTGGTCTGAGTGTCTGGGTTCAGAGGTCATGCTTCCTCTCTCTGCATGCCAAGCCACCTTTAGTTCCCCAAGGAAGCCGTCTTTTGTTTGTCCGGCCCTTGGCACCCGCCAATCCCAGTCGTCTGCCCGGAGGTGCTTGTCTCCCCCCAGAGCACTCCAGTGCCACCTGGAAGCTCTCCCTCTGACAACACCTCTTTGGGCTGAAGTGTGTGTCTTGTCCGGCACAGAGGTGGTCACATCTGTGCATGTTTGCAACATAACCTAAGCTCCAAGTGCCCCACCCAGGGCACTGGCGTGCTAGGCAAACACTCTAACCATTAGGTTCTAACCCCAGCCTCTTGACATGCCTGTCTGGAGCCTCTGGACTGGCTCCTGTTCAACTGGACCCTGCTGGCCTCAGGCTAGGAATACTGTGTATCGAGGTTCGGGTCTAACTGAGAGAAGGAATGATGCCTGCTCCCAGCCGCCTTTGTCTTTCCCATCCAAGCCTGTGGCGCGCAGCATTGCTGGATGAGGAAGCCGACTGTGAGTCTGTCTGGCTTTTTTACATTTTCACTTCCTTTTTCTCTTTCCCAGCAGAACGATTTCAACCCTGAAGTGCCCAGTGCTAACCCGTTCGCTCTACCACATGAAGCGTGGCCCCTGGCAGCACGGAAACTTCTGACAGAAAGTTCCTCAGCATTCCCTCTGGAGGCTGTAGCGTGGGCCTCTCCTCTCCTCAGCCAGCCCCCACTTCTCCGGCAGGCCTGTAAGGCTATGGCGAGCTGGAGTCCAGAGTCAGGCAGACTGGAGTTCGATTCCCACATCTACCTCTGCACTAACTGGCTGGCCTTGAGTAAACCACTTCTCTGCCTCAGTTTCCCTACTTAGTAAATGTACAGCACAGGAGTCCTGGCAGTCATTCTGGGGCTCTTTCTCCTGTTCCTTACGTCTGGGAAGGGCCAAATTATATGGTCAGTGAGAGAAGAGGGGGGTCTCTTTCAATGAAAGGGGGTGGAGTTTGGGGTGGGACTAGCTGGCCGGGAGGGAGGGGACTGGCTTTGCCACTGAGGCTCCTTTCCGGGCTGGTAGGCTGTGCTGCTGAGGAAGGGGCCTTGTTCTCCAAGCCGGGCTTCCTTGGCGACCCCTCCTTGACCCAGGCAAACCTCAACAGGGCTGATCCCAGCCATACTTCCTGACACCTACCTGACTAGTTTTGCTTTGACTGTTCCAGCTTTTGCCTTGGATTTGTCTCCCTCGGAGGCCACTCCAAGAGGCCTGGCTCTCCTGGTTCAAAGGAATGCAGTGACTCCAGCCTGGGTTTGCAAGGGACTGATTGCCTCAGGACAAGGTTTCTGGACAGCAGAGCCTGGTCAGGGAAGAGGCGGGGGCTGCTGTTTTAAATGATCAGAGGAGGGGGTTTGGTTTAAAGATGTATTTGTATATATGTAGGGGTGTTCTGTCTGCGTATATGTCTGTGTACTGTATGCATGCCTGGTGCCTATAGAAGGCAGATGAGGGTGTTGGATCCCCTAGGGTGGAGTTATTCTATGGGAATCAAACCCAGGTCCACTGAAAGAGCAGCCAGTGCTCTTAACCACTGAGCCACCTCTCCAGCCCCAGATAGTCTGATTTTTCAATACCAAGTTCCTTGACCACTCAATGTTCTCTTAGGGTTTCCAGGGGCTCCCTGGGGGTATCTCAGAGGAAATACAGCAGCGTGAGTCAGACTGGAGCCGGGACTCAAGGAAAGGCTCATGGGAAGAAAGGCCGGACCATCAAGTAGCCCAGCAGAGAGAAATACTAGTGGTCGTAGGATAGGTGTGCTCCCAAGAAAGACGTTCATGTACAACCACATTGCCCCCCCTCAGAAGGTCAAGGACAAAGCGTTGAGGTCACTGGCTAACCAGGGAGGGACAGCACACTCATGTGTTCAGTTATGAAAGACTTGATATTCCCACTTGGATGTCTGAGGCAAGTCACACTCCCCAAGTCCGGGGCTAAGCCATCGTCTCTTTCAGCATCTCCTCATCCCAGCCCGTGACAACTGTCCTCCGCTGGGGTCAGAACCCTCCCGCCTCAGTTTTGGCAGTCGTCTCTCACACTCCACTGAAGGTCCCCAGAATCTGACCTTTGACCCTTTAACATCTGCTCCCACTATCATCCCACAGCTGGACTATGGCAGTAGTCCCTCCCTCACCCATCTGTTTCAAGGCCCCCCTCAGTGCTATCCCCCTCCCCCAGAGCCTCCTGCTAAGCGACCCAGCCAAGGCCGACTTCTCCCAGCTCTCGTTTGTACAGTGGCTCCCGTGTCAGAACAAGTCCGTGTCTGTGGAATGTTCTGGAGACTCTAATAGCTCAGGCCGCCTTGGATTCTTACAATACCTTTTCAGAGGCAAACGGGGCTGGGGGAGGGTGTAATGATTATGCTCCTCCTGGTCACTATAAGAAAATCTGTGACTGAAGCAACTCAAGGAAGGGAAGGGTCACTTGGCTCTCAGAGAGCGCAGTCCTTCACGGCGGGGGGGGGGGGGGGGGGACAGGGGCTGGAGGTGGTGTTGCGTCCAAGTCAGGAATTGGAAAGTCATGAACTCAGTTTCTTGAGATTCCAATGCGAGGAATGGTGCCGCCCACAGGAAGGCCAAGCCTTCGCACCTCGGCTAACTCAACCTAAGGTTTATCTCCTAGGTGATTAAAGTTCCTGTTACCATCAACACAAATTAACCACCATGGAGGGGCTGCTCCACTTTACAGATGGGAAAACTGAGTCCAAGGCACTGTGGCGGTCACATGCCAGTCCCGCCCCCCCCCACTCTGACACTGATGTCGGAATGGCGTCTCCCGGTGTCTCTCATCAGGCAAAGCCGTGTGCCCTATTCGCTCCACAGCGCGCTGGCTTACTGCCCTTCTGTGGCATCTAGCCAGGTGTTGAAATAAGACTGCGGACACTGTGCACTTGGCTGGAGCAGGTCCCTGGATTCCACCCCTTTTTAGGCCAAATCTGAGCAGTGGGTGGTCCTACTCCGGGCTGCTGAGTCGATATCAGAAGAATTAAAAGCCCCAGGGGCTGGACCAGGTCAACTGCTGGGTCCTGGCTCCACTGACTCACTGAGAGATCCTGGGCATGTCGCTTCTCCGCTCAGAGCCGCCCCGCAGCGTGTTTCTACGGATGGACTCTACCGTGTAAGCTCTCTTCAGAAGGAGTTGGTGGAGCACAGGGTGACACTGTGAGGTTGTCGGCAGATCACTTTAAAACAGAAAGATGACTCAGGAGAGGCAATACGTCATAGGACATCAGAACCACAGTGTCCAAAGACCCGGAGCAGCAGTGCTGATGGGCTAAGTGTGAGGAGAGAGAAGGCAAGGGCCGCTTTCTGACAGCCTGTGCCGTGCCTGGACCCGGTCACTGAGGCAGTGTGAGTTTAAGTCAGCAGGTCTCTGGGGGAGCATTTTACAGTTTATAAGGTTATTTTGGATGTCACAACGATTAAGGAATTAAGAGCCGTAGTGAGATTTGGGGTCCAAGAAACAGGGATCCTAGGTCTGGCCCGAATGTCTGGACCTGTCTCCTCATCTCCTCTTCTCCAACAGAGCATTGCCAGATCTCCTTCACTGCTCTCAAATGCCCTCCAACAGACCAACAAAAAACAACAACAACAACAAAAAACAAAAACAAACAAACAAATAAAAACCCACCACAAATCTAAACAGGTCAGGTTTTCCTCCACAGCCGAGCCAAAGGACTTTGCAGGAAGTCACAGGACGACTCCAGCTCGGGAACAGGTTGTTGCTGACAGAGAAGCAGACGTGGGACAAGAACGGTGACTCAGTTTCTGAATCATTCTCTCATTCCACACAGCCCGTCTGGTCTGGTCAGGAAGTCGAACCATCTCTGAGGGCAGAGTTATAGGGAAAGGGTTCTGAGCGCGGCTGTAATGCCTGCAAGCACAGCAAAACCAACGTGTGTGGGACGGATGGACGGATGGACAGACGGACGGAGGGATGAGGCTCCTAGCATCGTGTTCTAGTTCTGGTGTGCCCCTGGTCTCCCCATATCACCGGATGGAAGGTGGACTCTTGTCCCTCATCCCCTCTTCCTAATAAGGGATTTATTAGGTCAAATGAAGTTTGCTAGGCGGTGCAAGATGGGGGCATCTCTGAGCTGGGGGTGCACTTTCTTATTGTGACATCCGCTGGGAACTGTGGATCCCTGTTCTCTGGGGTCCTTGCTGGCTCTCTGCAGGTGACAGGTGCCACGCGTCTTCCTGCATGCTCTCCTTTTTCAGCTGCAGTTACGTCTCCTCCTCTGGCCACATGCAGATGGGCACGGGCCGTTATGTCCTGCCCTGGCAGCAGGCGCTATTTCCTTTAGAGCTGACCCCCTGCCTTCTCACCCTCCGGGGCCTCCTGGGTCTCAGGGTCCTGGGCTGCTCACCTCCTTGGAATCTGAATGCACTCATTATGTGTGACCCTGCCTCTGATATTTTCTTATCCTTTTCTGGGTGGTTGTTCCCAAGACTATATCGAAACATTATTTTATTATAGATAACTTTCTTTCTATTCCTTCTTTATATGATAGAGTCATTGAACTAGTCATTGCACTGGTATCTGTGGTGTGTGTGTGTGTGTGTGTGTGTGTGTGTATGTGTGAGTTCCATTTCAAAAATTTAAATGAAAAGTAAGATCAAGTACTTGATATATAAATAAAAGGCTTGGGTAATTACAATTGTGGGTTCAGGATTGGGAGCTGAAAGCAGGAAGATCAGGAGTTTATAGTCATCCTCATTACATAGGAAATTTGAAGCTATCCTTGGCTACACAAGACACTGTCTCAAAACCAAATGAAACCAAAAGTAAAGCCTCAACTAGAAACTGTCCACATATGCAAGAATATCTGTGTTGAACCACTCTTGACAGCCCTGTGGGAAAGAGAGCCCCCGAGGGGAGGCGCACTGTGAACTCTCTATAGCACGGAAGAGGAGCCGGGCATGGCTGTTCACAGAGAGACAGAAGGATCACACTCAAACAAGGAAGAGAGTGGAAGATCCAGACAGGAAGCTAAATCCACTTACACAGAGCTCTAGAGGAGCCCAGTTAATTCTGCACTGCCAGGCAGCAGGGAGGAGCCTGCCCGCCTTTGTGGTCAGTGACCCAGTGAAAGCGAACGGAGACTTACAGGAAGGTGTGTGGCGCCCCACTTCCTGATCTGGTTTGTCAGTGTGTGAAAAGTCACCAGGCTGTTCACTTGTGGGCACTTCTTTGTGTGATATGTCAGTAATAAAGTCTTTCAGAGAAGTACAAAACAGAACCGTATGTGTGTGTGACGATTGATGATAGACAGACAGATAGATAAGTAGACAGGTTTACAGACAGGCTGCTCCTCGGGAAGACCAACAGGCTAGAGTCAGGAAGAAGGTGACAGGGCTGCTTGAATCATAAGTCAGTCTATGGGCAAGGACCTCCCTCTGGAGTAACTGAACGGAGGCTTCCTGGCTATACGCAAAGTTCCCTGATTTAAATGTTAGATGTTTGTTAGTCTTGTCTGAAACAACAACAACAACAAGACAGAAGACTTCGATAGAAACAGCTAGGATCTTACCCAATCAAATAACGGAGTAGTATGACCTAGTTAACTGGACCCTAAAAATGAACTTGCACAATGTTATTCTTCAATGAGATAGTCATTAAGGGGTGGGGAGCTTCCTACTAATAAGTTTGCAAATAGCTAGCATGAACAATGCTCCCCAGAGGCCTTATTATAGTTACATTTATTTGCTGCAGAGCCGTGTCCACCCTGTGAGCAGAACTGTCAGAACTACATCAAAGGAGTAGTCATGGAGGGCTGTGCCCATGAGCCCCTATCCTCCGCTTGCCAGTGTGACCTAGAGAAATTTGGCTACTTTTGTTATCAGACTTGGGAATCACAGCCTATGCCCCAGGCCAGGTTCAATCACCCGCGTTCAACGGAAGTAGCCAAACCATGGGCTGGAGTAATGGCTCAGCAGTTAAGAGCTCTTGTTTTGGCTAAGGCCTTGAGTTTGATTCTCAGCAGCCATGTGCCAGCTCACGACCATCAGTAACTCCAGCCCCAAGGGATCTGACACCCTCTTCTGTTCTCCGAGGGCACCGTAAACCTGTAGACATACGTACAGACAAAATACCCAACATTTGTAAAATAATACATGAATCTAAGAAGTTTTAAAAGAGCCAAAACCACTAGTGGGAAGCAGGATAGGGAGGTTTACTTGGTGAGTCCACACTGAGAAGATTCGGGGAACGCTCTCCCCCCAGAGACTTTGACTTTGGGGGTTCTGAAATGAATGTGAAATTTATGAACAGAAAATCAATGATATGTACGTGGAAAACGATCCTAGGCAAGGAGTGGTCCTGCTTGTCTCTGACCATGTCCGGGATTCAGTCTCATCCTGCCAGGAAGTCAGACAAGTGGGTAGAGCATCGGAGAATCTTTTTCAGAGACAAGTTCCTGCTCTGGCTTGTCCCAAAGGGAGAGTCCTGGGGAAAATTCCATTTGATTGGGATTTACTGCTTTAATCATCTCTCTCTCTAGAGTGTCTTTTTAGAATATCTTTATTTCTTCCAGCCCTGTGACATTTCTAAAAGGCACATCTTCACAGTGACCTGGGCAGCGGTAAGGGGACATCCTTGGAATTCCAGCATTTGGGAGGCTAAAGCAGGGAGATTGCTAGCTCAAGTCCAGCCTGGGCTATACACCCAGTCTCAAAGAGCAAAACACAAACAATGATATCAAAAATATTTCTCTTTGAAGACACCATACACCTATAGGGAATCGGGAAGGGATCAACAGGGCATTATTAGAACTAATGAGTCACTTTGGTAAGGTTGAGGGATACTAGATCAATGTACAAAATCAATGATATTTCTACACCCTGGCTGCGAACCGTCTGAAATGAAATTAAGAAAGCAATTTCAGTTCCAGCAGCAGACAGAAGAATAAAACACTCAGGACCAAATTTGATGAAAGTCCACAGCTTATATAATATAAACCATAGAACATCACTGTGAGCAGAGGGAGCCCTGGCTAGGGAGAGGAGGTCATAGGTCAGACAGCTCACCAGCACGATGGCGGCACTCTCCATGTGCTGTGGTGAGACTCATTACTCTGAGCGGTGACCTAAAAATTAATTTAAAATAAAAGAGAAGAAAATGAAAATAAAATAGGTCTGGGAGGACAGAGAAGTCCGTGAAGTACCTACCTTGCCAACATGGCATTCTGAATTCAACCCCTGAGACCAATATGGGGGCAAGGAAGAGCTCACTCATTCTTGAAGGTTTTCCTCTGATCTCCACATCATTGGCATGGAACACGAGTGTCTTACCGCTCTACACACTGTCTAGCTAAACAAATAACTAAATCAATTATATATATATATATATATATATATATATATGATAAATATATGTGATAAATATATTTATATTTAAGTCTGGGCACAGTGGCTTGTATGTTTAATCCCAGCACTGGGAAGGAGACAGATGGATCCTTGGGGCTAGCCTAGGCTAATTAGCAAGCTCCAAGTCAGTCAACAAAATTCTCAGTAAAACAAAATGGATGGGTCCTGATGAATGACACCCTTGGTTGATCTCTGGTCTCTATACACAAGACACCATGATGGAAAGAAAAAACTGGCTCCAGGATGTTGTCTTCCATATGTGTGGCATGCCTCAAATGTGCATGCACACATGTGTGCTCACATATATTCGTATGCACACACGCATGCATACACACAAATACACAAACAAAGGAAATAAAAAATACATGCGTTTTTGGTTTCTGGTTTTGTTTTGCTTGTTTACTTTTTAATTTTTAGTAAATTTTATTCTTTAAAAACATTGGAATTAACAAAATCACACACCCGAATTAATCGGAACCAAAGTCTATACATCTCAAGGAAAAATAAAATTTAAGGAATGATATTCTAACATGTGTCTCATACCCCTGGACCCTGAACGCATTGTGCTAAGAGACATTTACAAAGAAAACAAGGTGCTTAATTCTGTTTTATATGAAATATCCAGGACAGACAAACCTAGAGGAACAGAAAGCTGACCCCTTGCCGCCTGTGATGTTGGGAGGGGAATGCGGTGGCACAGGCGGTGGAAGTGTTTGCGGATGGTTTAGATTTCTGAAGCACAGCCTCACTGTATAGTGCAGTATCAGCGTCAGCCCCCTGCGCCTCCCTAGGGCTAGGGTAACGGATGTACGCTGCCGCAGCTTGCTGAAGCCTCTTCTGGAAGAAAGGCAGCAAATATCCTAACAGTGACGCTAGGGATGAATCCTGTAGGCTTTGTGGTGGGACACGTACAATGCCAGAGGCTCGCCTCTCACAAAACAGCTGGGGCCGCAAGAAAGGCTGACCTAGTCTACACAGGCAGAAACTCATTCTGGAGAGAGACTTGCTGACAGGCTCCAGGATGATTTGTTACTCTGGGTTCACACCCAGAGCCCAGAAAACCACATTTACTGTTCTAAACTGAAAGTAATTTAATACAGGAAATTGAGTTCTTGCGAAATCATCAAAAGACCTGGAGAAGTGGCCCTGAGCCCTTAGGATTGACTTTCAGATGTCACCACAAAGCTGCCCTGTCTAGAGAAGCCATCATCCCTGCTGACAACCGAGAAGCTCAGGAATGTGTGTACCTTAGTTCTAATCTGGGGATTGGAGATACTGCTGGTACCCCAAAACCATTTTCAGCCCAGGGGCTGCTGACAGGCACTGAGACCCGGCTATGAAGAGTCGAAGCTTGAGGAGGTTACCTCGATCTTCCTTTATCTTTAAATGTCACACAAGCACTCGCCTGTTTATTTCCTGAGACAGGGTCTTAGAATGAGCTCTGACTAGACTCACACTTGGGGCAATTGCCCTGGCTCTGCATCCTGATTGCTGGGATTTACATGACCATCCCAGACAAGCATATTTTAAGATTTAAGTGTATGTATACACTCTGTCTCTATTCTCTGTCTCTGTCTCTTTCTGTGTGTGTCTGTGTCTGTCTGTCTGTCTGTCTCTATCTGTCTCTGTTTCTCTCTTCAGGTTCCCACAAATGCATTTTAATAGGCACAACCTAGTTGATCTCCCACCCCTAGCTGCAAAGGAGTCTGGGAAACGCCATCTTTCTCCTTCCAGACTCTGCCTACAGGAGGTTGAGAATCGCATTGGCGTGGCGACTTTCACCAGAGTAGGCACCGTGTCCTTCCTGCCCATCACCCAACATGTACTTGGCCCAGAGGAGGCTCTCGAGACCCAGATCTCAAAGGACGGCGCGATTCTGTTTTTAGGAAGGCGATGCATAGCTATGCGAGTCTGCAGCTGTTTGGCCGTCACAGAGCCAGGCTGGAATGACAGGACGGGTGTCAACAGTTGCTCTCCGCTGGTGTTTCCAGTGACTTTCCTCTCGTCTTTTGGCTCTTTGAACTTTGTAAATGTCAAACAGTGAGCAGGCATCAATATCAATTAGAGGGGGCGCAGATGTTCTGGAAGCGCCTCAGAGGGAAAACAGGCTGAGCTCATTGCTCTGCCTCTCTCGCAGGGCTGGCCAAGCTGGGCCCACAGTGGGTGCTGCTCCCTGCTTGCTGGGCCACAGGGCGAGTCTCAGGCAGCGTTGGGGGTGGCGGGGAGCAGAGGCTCCCGAGGATTTCTCTGAGTGCCTAAGGGGAACTGAGCTTCTGGGGTGAGCACTCACAATTCTCTGAGCCTGGAGACCCTTTGAAAGGGCCACTCTTAAAGGGCTGGCTCGGGTCACTCTCGTGGTCTGTGAGTACAGGATCAATGACTCAGCCCACTGATACACCCATCCATACACCCATCAGGGCCCCGGGCTATTGCTGCACCAGCATCCAAACCAGAACTGACACCAAAGCCCTTCCTTAGTTGTACCTAGAGACTGAGGCTTTCTAGAGATGGCAGGGAGGAAACTGAGGCTCCGGAGGGGCCACGGCACAGCCAGGAGCACACACGGGGAAAGAAATGGCTACAAAGAGGGTCACTGTCCCCACCAAGGTCTTCTGAGAATCCAGGGCAGGACCAAACAGGGAAAGACGGGAAGCGGTGTTACCAAAGGCCCAGGTTAGCCTAATCCTCAGCCTCTGTCTCCCTCCCCTGACAGGTCGGTAGGAGCTGCGGTCCTGTGGGGACAACTACTCCCTTTTAGCTTCAAAGGGGGCCAGGGCTGGTGGCATCACAAAGTCAAACTCGAAGAGCCCGCAACTAATGAGCCCACGGTCATCATCTCCAAACTTGTTCACCCATTCCCTCCGTGGACCCTGAAGCTCCCGTCGTGTGTCCCTCCACACCTCCTCAGCCCTCCGACGTGGTCCTGTGTGCACACCCAGGTCCCTTGGTTAGAAATATTGTGCTGTGCCATATCTGTCTAACTCACACTGCAACACCCAGGCTGTCGCCTTTCCCGGGGAGGGGGCAGTCCTGGTCTTCCAGACAGCCCCTAGGGTCTCACATCCCCCCCCCATAACCCTGAGCACAGGCTGTGAACCACTAACACAGTGAGTAGCTTGGAACCTGCCTGTTTGCCCCGCGGAGACAAGAGTACGTCAGCAAAACTCTGTTTCCAGGACACACGAGGGGCTCAGAAAGTGTTCAGGAAATGACTCTGTCAGTAAGTCAATCGCCAAACACCCCACAGCTCTGTCTCTGTTTAGGGGGTCTCTGACAGTGGGAGCTATGGTTTGCTGGCCTGGGGTGTGGCACGGTGGTAGAGTGTCTGGCTGGCATCACAGTTCACCAGGAAAGAATAAAGGGGGGGGGGAAGGGAGGCAGGGGTATGAGGCGAGGAGAAACAGGCCAGAGTGGGGGTAGGGTGGGTGGGTATGTGGGTGAACTGAACTAGCTACTTCTGAGGTCATGACCTCATGACATCTGTCTTCTGTCTGTGGGAACGCAGATGTGACCAGCCAAGCTGCCAGCTGCTTCTACTAAAGAGGAAACAGAGAAAGTGAAACCGACTTTGAGGCCACACAGCACCTCACACGTGGGGCCAGATCTCCGCTGTGGAGTCCCCTCTCTCTAAGCTTCCTGTAGCTAAGGCACAAAGTTGGAGAAGTCTGTCTGTCTGTCCTGTCTAGACAGAGGGACGAGCCAATGTTAAAGCGATGAGAGTCAACTCTGCCGGAGCTAAGGGAGTCGGGACAGCCCTGGGAGAGGAGATCCAAGAACAGTGACCTGGACAGGCAGGTCCTGGAGTGTGGGGTAGCCGAACGCAGACCACTAACCACCCCAGGCATCAGTGACAGGCCAAAGTGTGACGCCACAAAGTCCAACTTGGTGAGACCCGTGAGTCTAGTGGCTTTCTTCCAGCACACAGGTGAGGAACTGCTTACAAGCGGGCGGGTGCCCCCAAGCAATTGCATCATCGAAAAGTCCCGCCCCGTCCCCACTCCCCAGGTCACCAGCTCTAGCCCCATTTCCACAGACCTGGCCACCACTGTGTTGTCCTGCTCTCGTTGCCATGGCTACAGGGCAAAGTCCCAGAATGGCATCTCATTATGGCCAGAGGGAAAGGTGCCCGGTAACAAGAGGCATCTGAGCACTTGGGCTTAAGCGAACTGGAGAGGCGCCATCGCCAGCTCGGGAGCAGGGGAGTGGTGTGATTGAACTTAGGTTTTAAAGTGTTGTTCTAGTTTGCTCTCTGTTGCTCTGATGAAACATTCTGACCAAAGGCAGCTTAGGGCAGGAAAGGCTTTAGTTTCGCTTACAAGTCTAGAGCACAGTTCATCCTTGAGGGAATCAAGGCACGAACCTGCAGGCGGGAGTACTTGCTATTTCGTGCTTTCAGCATTATCTCCGAGCAGGGAACTCACAGATAAGGAAACCCCGGAGAAATCTGGAGGCATGCACTGGCTCACTCACGCTTAACTGGCTTTCTTATACAGCCAAGGACCGCCTGCCTAGGGAATGGTGTCGCCCACAGTGGGCGGGGCCCTCCAATGTCAGTTAACTATCAAGACAATCGTCTGTAGAGATGCTCAAATATCAGTATGACCTGAGAATTTAGTTCTCAGGAAATCGAGGCTGGGTGGAGTTAATAGTTGAACCTAAAAGGCCAGAGGTCTTTCTGACTACTACACAGACTAGGGACAGGGGAATAAGGGAGGAAAGAGGATCTAGTCCAGGCAGAAGGCACTAGGACTGGGGACGTCCTTTTATAAGAAGCAAGAGTACAGAAACCAGGGAACCTGAGTCCTGAGCAAGTGCCTCAGCTGTCCCATCTGTAAGAGGGTGGACCATGGCAGTAATTAAGATGGTGTTCCAGGCATCCTGTGGGCTTCGTGGGGAGGACTGGTGACAGTTAAAATCATGAGGCCCTGTCTTGAGGAGTCCTATGGACAGTCTCAGCTGAACCAGAAAGGTGCCCTCAGCATAGGGGCTGGCTGCGGTAGGGTGCTCTGGAAAGATTGAACATTGAACAAAGGTGACACGTTGTCTTCACTTGGAGATGGGGAGGGAGGTACAGCTGATGCAGGATGTGTGGGATCCACAGGGAAGGATCCAGCACAGGTGTGAACCCAGCCCACAGACCCAGGACCCAGCACAGGTGTGAACCCAGCTCACAGATCCAGGTCCCAGGAGAAGTGTGAACCCAACCCACAGATCCAGGACCCAGCACAGGTGTGAACCCAGCCCACAGATCCAGGATCCAGCAGAAGTGTGAACCCAGCCCACAGACCCAGGACTGAGGACAAGTGTGAACCCAGCCCACAGATCCAGGACCCAGCACAGGTGTGAACCCAGCCCACAGATCCAGGATCCAGCAGAAGTGTGAACTCAGCCCACAGATCCAGGACCCAGGACAAGTGTGAACCCAGCCCACAGACCCAGGATCCAGCAGAAGTGTGAATCCAACCCACAGATCCAGGACCCAGGACTAAAGTGTGAACCCAGCCCACAGATCCAGGTCCCAGCAAGGTGTGAATCCAGCCCACAGACCCAGGACCCAGCATAGGTGTGAACCCAGCCCACAGACCCAGGACCCAGCACAGGTGTGAACCCAGCCCACAGATCCAGGTCCCAGGACAAGTGTGAACCCAGCCCACAGATCGAGGACTCAGGGCAAGTGTGAACCCAGCCCACAGATCGAGGACTCAGGGCAAGTGTGAACCCAGCCCACAGATCTAGGACTCAGGGCAAGTGTGAACCCAGCACACAGATCCAGGACCCAGCATAAGTGTGAACCAGCACAGGCCAGCAAATCCCACCAGAGGCCGCAGGCCCTGCTCTCCTCCACCCCAGTCTCCTCTATGAACACAGGGCAATGGAGTCATTATGCAGAGAACTTCCCTGAGAATAGCAATGTAGGATCAGGTGAGGCTGGAAAGAAGCAAGAGCCAATGACGGACGAGGAGGAGGGGAGCTTGCAGGGGGGCGGCCACCCGGGCATTAGTATGCCCCACTCCTCATCCAGCCACATCTACTGCGCGGCCAACTGACCCTGGGAAGTGACAGGGTTAATCGAATCAGTTTCCAGATTGCACAGCAACATTCGCTTTATTTTTAAAAGGTGTTGGGGGAGGGGGGAGCTTGTCAGGTCTCATTTATAAACTCGAACATTCTGAAAACATTGGCTAAGAGAGGGGGGCTGTGCCCACTTAGAAGAAGCCTCTAACGGAGCAATGCTAATCCAAGATGACAGGGGTATCTCTCTTTTTAAACCAAAAAGGCAGACAGTGCAAATTGCTCTTCTGGGATTGATGGCCCGGGATGCTGACTCGGTTGGGCACCCAGCCGCTCCAACCCCCTGGGATCAGGAAGGAGGCAGATGATGACACCCCCACTCCCACCCCCACCGCTACCACACCCCCACCCCTGTCACCGCAAACAGCAAACATGGCGGGAAGTGGAACCATCAGAAATGCGTTGTTTGGTCCCATTTAATCTTTTCACAAATGGGAAGCAGAGGCCCAGAGAAGGGACGTACAGAATTGCCTTCAGCCAGTGGGAAGTCCCAGGACGCTCCCTGCCTCCTGGGCTAGTGAGGGGCTTGCCTCCCACCAAGGCCAGGACTCCGGACACTCTCTACCTTGCAAGGAAGTGCTCAAGTTCAGGGTGTGTCCAGGAGCGTATTGTTTGGAGTTCCTGAGTCCTGGTGTTCTGGGCAGATTGATGACAGGATCATTACAGGGGACAGGGGTTCATGGAAGTCGTTACCACAATAGCCAAGGAGACATCTGAGAGTGTCTATGCAGTTTTTAGCTGGGGGACAGCCCCCAAGTCAACTGGAGGAACATAAGGACAGCTTCAGACATATACCAGAGTGCAGACGAGAGTCCTGGCAGAGCAGTACCTGGAGGCTTGCAGCATGCCCTGAAACCAGTCTCACGTTCACACTGAAATAAACGATGGGACATTCCTGACAAGGGATACTACTCACTAGTGAAAAGGAACGGGTGGGGTCTGCAGCAGCCTGGAAGAATCCACCATGCTAGTCTAAGTAAGGGAAGTAGGTCAGCAAAAGCCATATTTACCCAGGATTCCACCCGCTTACCCAGGATTCCACCCGTTCAGCCTTGCAGAAACAGTGAAACAAGAAACCTAATAGCCAAGTTGGGCCTGGTGGCTCAGGCTTGTAACACCTTGTACTCAGGAGGATCTAAGACAGGAGGATTGCAAACTTAAGGCATGTCTGGGATAAAGGGTGAATTCAAGGCTAGCTTGGACTCCTTAGTGAGACTCTGTCTTAAAATAAAGTTTCCTTTTAAGTCAGTACTGGGGCTGAAGCTTGAAGGTAGCCCTGGCCTGGAATGCCAGAGGTCCTGGGTTCTCTGTAGACATATCAGGGCTTGTGGGACACAGAGAGGAAGCAGCTGTGCTTGCAAAAAAGTCTGGGGAGCAGTTGGGGGGGCGGGGAGGGGGGGAAAGAGAACCAGGAACTGTCTAAAATCTAGATCCTGACTAGGAATTACCACCGTGACTGAGTCCTATTTGACCTGTGTGAACTGCGCTATATGCAATCAGATTGGATGGACTGCATGTAAATTATAATTCAGAATCAGACAAAGCTTGAAAGGCCAGGCTTGAGGAAAGGCCAGAACTGAAGCCCCTAGGAATGGACCAGCAACCGCCAACCCTTAGCGGTGGTTCTTGGTGTAAAAACCCAAAAGTTCCAGGAGAGCGTCTGATTGGCTGCGTTTGGCCCTCGGGCCCGCCCTTAACTAGAATTGGATAAGACCACTTGACTGACAGTCTTAAGAGCTTTTTTTTTTTTTTTTTTTTTTTTTTTTTAAAGGGACCATTAGGCAGCTGCAAAACACTGGCCAGAGATGAGAGTGGGATCCAGCCTCAGTGTCAGGAAGCTTGGGATATGGGCGCTAGACTGCAGAGTGTGTTTGAATTAGGACGACCTCAGCTGGGACCCGAAAGGCCCATTTGTTTCTATGAAAGAAAGAGCGCTTGGCGCTGAATGACTGAGCTGGGTGTGTCTTGCAGACAGACACAGGCCTGAGTCAGAGGGAGGAACTGAACAACCTTGCAGAATCCGGGCGGGCGGTGGACCCCAGCGTCGGAGGCAGCGCTGCGGGGCCTTGGGAGCTTGGGGGTCACCCATGCCCTTACTCAGCTGACCTTCTGTTCTAGCTCAGTAGCGCTGGCTGTCGTCCCCCACCTCTTCTGTGCTCTGTGACCTTGGGCCATTGGATTCACCTCTCTGAACCTTGCTTCTTGGAAAGCGAGCTTTTTCAAGCGCTTTTGGATCTTGAATCTGAGGTGATGCGGTCCAACAACAAGCATCATGAATCCAGCCCTCTGAAGGCAGGGGAAGGTAGATCTCTGTGAGGGCAGGGGGACAGCCTGCTCTACATAATGAGTTCTAAGCCAGCTAAATGAGACTATAACTTTTTTTAAAAGACACAATAAACGGGACTGCGGTGCAGGCGGGAAACCACGGGCTTCAGATGTGGCGGCCCCTGAAGCTTTCTTCCTAGTCCCGTTTGTGGCTTTGGCAGGGATATGGTGCCAATATTCACAGAAGTATTTCCTGGGTTGACTGTGGGTGTAGGGGGGCGTGTCCCTTCCCTTTTCTCGGTACTTCCTCGCCCACGTTGTTACCAACACTCTTTTCTTCTGGAGAATCCATCCCCACGTTTCCGTCAAAAACTCCATTCTGAGAGCGCAGAACAGCCCATTCATTCCTAAATTAACCTTCGCCTCAGTGAGGCGGAAGATCATTTCTCCACTGAAAAAAATAAAAAAAAAAGTTGTCTCCTCCCGGGGAACACTGAAAGCTTTTAGGGCAGCAACCCACCCCCAGCTGGGGCCCGCGCCCCTCCCAGGACTGCGGGCAGCTCAGGCTGGATTTTTCCAAACCCTCCTCTGCGTGTTTACCTTCACACAGTGAGCGCATGTTTACAGTCTGTCCCCACACGACAGGGCTGGTCTGTGGAGCCCCCGCCCCCACCCCACCCTGCAAATTGCTCTCTTTGCTCAACACTGAGACTCAGAATTCCTTTGGGCTCCACACAGAGAACGGGCTACTCCCGCCTTTTTTTTTTTTTTTTTTTTAAACCAAGAAGGGATTTAACTCAGGGCCAAACGAGCCTTGTGCTCTGCCACTGTGCCATACTCCTAGCCCTGTCTCTTCTTTTTTAAATAAAATTGTGTGTGTGTGTGTGTGTGTGTGTGTGTCCGCGCGCACGCGCTTGTCAGTCTGGATGTGTACAAATGCAAGTGCACACGAGATCTATGTGAACTTTGTTTTCTTGCTTACTCTCCACCTTCTTGTTTGTTTGTTTATTTATTTATTCATTTGCTTATTCATTTTTGAGGCTGGAGAGATAGCTCAGTAGTCACGAGCACTGGCTGCTTTTGCCGAGGACCTGGGTTTGATCCCAGCACTCCCCACGGCAGCTCACAACTGCCTCTAACTCCAGGTCCAGGGAGATCTGGAAGCCCTCTTCTGACCCCCGAAGGCACCAGGCTCGTCCATGGTTTTATATATATATACGCAAAACATCTGTAAACAGAAAGTAAAGATACATACATCTCTTTGAAAATGTCATACAAACCCATCCTGAGTTTTTCACGCCCTTCCTCACTCTCCCTCTCACCCGCTCATTCTCTGCGCCTTCTTCCTTTCTTCACAAGCTCGCCGCCACAGTGTCTCTTTTCCTGTGATCCACTTCGTTTCACTGGGATTGCTGTATGAACATGAACAGGAGGCTAGAACGTGGGTAACGTGGGAAAATGACAGGGCCACCCCTTCCCCCAACTGCCGACCCTAGTCCCTAGCCAGGCCTTACTCCTCTCCTCCCTCCTGCACGACACAATCTCTGCCTTTGGTTTTTGAGACGGGGTCTCTCCTCGCTGACCCTGAAGTGTACGGCTAGACTGACTGACCAATGAGCTTCAGGGTTCCGCTTTCAGCTCCGCCCCACCCCCCACCCCCCCACCCCCCCCCCCCCGTGTTGGGATTACAGGCCACCACGCGGGTTCTGGGGATCCAAACGGAGGTCCTCAAGCTTTCTTGGTAGGTAGGGGTCGTCAGTAAGCCTAAGCTTTCTCCTCGGCTCCCTACCGCTTCCCTTCTTTTAGTTGCTATATTATCTTAGGCGTGGCTAATTTATCAAAGCTTTCTTGGGCGCTTAGGTTGTGGCTGGCGTTTTATATAACATTCAATGCTGTGCGAAGTGAGTTTCGAACTCTCTCCCGGATGTGGGTCTGGGGAGGTAGGCTGTTCCAGAAGCATTTTTAGGACATCAACAGAGACTAAGGATTCTCGCACCCAAGGCTCACAACCTGAGTTCAGTCCTCAGAACCCATAATGTGAAGAGAACTGATTCCCACAAGTTGTCCTCTGACCTCCGTGTGTGTGTGTGTGTGTGTGTGTGTGTGTGCGCGCGCACACGCGTCCACGCGCATGTGGCACTGATGTGTTCTCACATATACACAAGGAATAAATGTGCTGTCAGGAGAACTGCACATTTCAGGTGTGAGATCGCCCGCTCACTGCTGGCCAGACGTGTTCTGCTTCCTCTGCCTATGGGTCAGTGTTTGCAGAGGCTTCTGACTAAGCTCTGGCTGTCTGCTTTTGTTTTCAAAGCGCCTGACACTATTCCTTCACATTCTGTCATTACACATATATTTAATATATATTCTATATAATATATATATATATATATATATATATATATATAATTAGTTATGAATCACACGATAGAAAAAACACCATCCACTTAAAGTGGTTTTTGGCAGATTCGCAGGTTTGGGCAGCCACCACGACGCTCTAATTTTATAGTCCTTTCTTTACATGCCCAAAAAAATCCCTCATCATTACCACCCATTACAGGGATTTTGGTGGCCCAGATCCACTCTGTCTCCAAGGATCGCCTGTCCTGGAATCATAGAAGCAGAGCTCTATGGCACCAGGCTGGGCAGAGGAGGGGGTTCTTCCCGCCCACATGCAACCCTGAAGTGCCTAGAGTGGTTCAGGACTCTTCCCCCTAGTAAACGACCTCCTTCCGTGAGTGCGCAAGGTCTACCTCGAGTGTGATGCTAGCCTCAGAGAGAGTTCTGCCTTGTCGACCCTGCCCGTTTGCAGAGGAGCAAACTAAGGCTTGGAGTAGCATTGTTGAGACCAGATGAAAGACAGGAAACGTTCGGAGGCTGTGAGGAGGATATGGGCGTGACTGGAGTCTGTCACTGGCTGGAATCAACATCTCCTCAGAGCTAATGGCGGTGAAGGTGACCTGCCTAAGAGACAAAGTAGAAGTACTCCTTTCTGGTGATACCTCAGATATGATTGATAAAACACCTAGTGAGCCATCCAAGATGCACTGTGACCTTTCACGCTGCTTTCTGCAAGGCTGCGTGCTTCTATACTGCTCATAGGCGTGGTTATAACTCTACTTGTAATTAAAAAAATTTTTTGAGGCAGGATTTTATGTAGCCCAGGCTAGTTGTTAGTTTCTCCATACAGCTGTACTTAAGATATTCAGATACAAACAAATGCTTTTGAGTGTCTATTTTTTTGTTTTTCAAGATAGGGTCTTGAACTAGGACCTGACTGTCCTGGAACTTATTTTTTAGACCAGGCTGGCTTCAAACTCACAGAACTCCATCTCCCTCTGCCTCCTGAGTGCTGAGACTAAAGGCAGGTGCCATCGTGCCTTGTGATGCTTCTCTCTCTCTCTCTCTCTCTCTCTCTCTCTCTTTTTAAAGGATATTTTTATTTTAGGTGTTTGGGTGTTTCACCTGCAGGTATGTGCACCAAGTGTATGCAGTACCGCTGAAGACCAGAGGAGGGCGCTGGGACTCCCTGAAAGTGGGATTACATATGCTGAGTGGCCTTCTGGGTTCTGGGAACTGAACCCAGAACCTTTGCAAGAGCAGTAAGCTCCCTCACTCCCTGAGGGCATCTCTCCAGCTCCCCAGTCCTTTTCTTAATAACCCCAGCTTGGTCTCATCCTGGTTGGCCCTGGAATTCTTTGCTGTGTAAGCCAAGATCCAAGCTGCGCCCAAGTAGACTTTCCTGTGAGGAAATCCTGCTGGCAGTGCTGTGTTGCCTTTCCCAAGATCATAACAGAAAGTAGCTGGCAGAGCTGAACTTGAACCTCTGACCTGTTGCTGGGCTGTGATACTGCTAATAGAAGGCTTAAAAGGGTCTGTAGACAATTACTGCTCATTGTTATTTGGAACCTGGAATCACCTGGAGGATGGACCTCTGGGCATGCATGTCGGGGGTTCCCATATCATCTATTGATGTGGGAAGATCTGCCCACCGCGGGCGGCACCATTCCTTAGTAGGGACTCTGGAGTGGATAGAGGAAGGCTTCTCCTTCTTCTCCTCCTCCTCCTTCTTTCTCAAGTATAGATGCAGTGTGGTCAGCTGCTTCAAATGGCTGACCCCATAATTCCTCCAAAATGATGGACTATAACCTTGAACTGTGAGCTGAAGTAACCCCTTCCCTTTTAAGTTGCTCTTGTCGGGGGATTTTATCACAGAGACAGAAGAGAAGCTAAGACAGGAAGGCTAGAAAGAGATCTCAGTTGGTTCCGGATCTGACATGCAAACATGAAGACCGGAGCGTTGACACCAGAATCTACGTAAAATCTGGGTACTACGTTACACACCTGTGTACAACCCCAGTGACGGTCGGCACGGACAAGCAGAGGACAGTCAACACTGACCTCTGGACAGAGTGCTGTTGGCTTTCCAGTCAGAGCACCGTCATCCTCCCCCTCCCCTGCAGCCTGGATATGCCATCCTCTCCGAAGGCGTGCAGGGTCTAGACTATCCCTTGACATTTCCACCCAGTCCCCTGTGCTAATGGCCCCACCCCACCCGCCATTTCAGCCCAGGGGAGTGGCCCAGCTGCCTCGGGTCCCTCGCACCAGACCCTGCTCATGCCTGTTAGTCACAGTTGTGGAAAGGCCTCCTAGAACCCCATCTCTGCCCCACCCTTGACTCCCCTCCCCTCCCTTTCGTGTAACTCAGAGTGAGTGCTGGCCTGGGGACCTTTGCCCTGTGGGAATGGACAATGTCTGGGAGCCCAGTGATGCTGTGTGACCTCAGGTTTGCTCAATCTCTGAATCTAATCTTCCCCTTCTTCCTTTCCTTTCTTGTTATTTTTCCTCTCAGCTTTTTCTAACTCATCCTTTTTGTTATTATATATTTTTATTTTATCTTTTCTGTAATGTCAAGGACATTTTAGCCTCCCACAGTCTGTGACAGACCACAGGTCAGAAGCATCAGCCACAGCCCCGAGGGCTTCCTTGCTGGGAGTCACTGACACAGGCCCCTGAGGGCTCCCCTACGGCTGATAGAGACAAACCTTTTTCTGACTCACTCGACCAAGCGAAGTTAGGCCATCGCTTCACCTCTTACCTCTCTTACATCATTTAAGAAATGGTGAGACTCCTGTAGTGAGGCTTCAACGGGATTCATGGCCATAAATGGAGAATTCGAGTGTCCAAAAGCTCATCTTCGTCACCATTGTGACACAAGCCTCCTTTCGGATGAGACCCAGTACTGAGGACTATAGGATTCAGTGCTCGGACGCGGGCACACAGAGCCCCTGGGGGACAGGGAGCCCTTTGGAGCATCCCAGCAAACAGTTTTCAGCATGCGTGACTGCTTCCTGTCCCTGGGGAGCCCCACTTTGTGAGCGGGAACCAGACCCTTTGCAGACATCTTCATAGGGGAGTTTCTGGTGGTGTCTACTGACTCTTCGCTGTGTGACCAACACTGGGTAAACAATATCTAATTCCCTCAGCTGGAGATGCATCCATTTCACAGAGAGAAGAACCAGAGCTCAGAGAGGTCTAACAGCTTGGGGATGCTCCCGCAAGCAAGCAAGCGTGAGCTCGGTACTCTTCCTGCTCTAACAACTCCACAGTCCGTTCCCAGCCAAGCATGGCAGAGGCTCCATACGGAGCTCACCAGGGACCTGCAACCCTTGACCACCTTCTCCGCACCACCAAGGCACTTCTCAGTCTTTTTTTCTTTTATTTGTTTTAAAAATAATTTATTTTTATGTACATGGGTGTTTTGCCTGCATTTAGTTCTGTGTGTGTGTATGTGTGTGTGTGTGTGTGTGTGTGTGTGTGTGTGCATGCACATGTGTGCATGTCTGTGTCTGTGTGAGGGTGTCAGGTCTTAGAGTTACAGACAGTTGTGACCTTCCATGTGGGGACCGGGAATTGAACCCAGGTCCTCTGGAAGAGCAGCCAGAGCCATCTCTCCAGCCCCCACTTCTGAGTCTTATCTGCCCCTGTGAGGTGTGACACAGCAGCAGGGCCTCACAGACTTTCTCAACTGAAAACTGAAAACTGAAGTCAGAATCGGGCAAAGGACCCAAGTCACAGGACTGGGAACCAAGTCTCTGGGTCTAGCTCTGCCCTGGCCCCTGCCTGACACCTTACTTAAGTCAATGGACCCAGCCCAGTGTGACTTAAGGCCCTGAGCGGCCATTCAGGTGGCTACAGTTCTGTAGAAAGAGACAGAGAAAGGATGCAGGGCGGGCCGCTGGGTGAGGGGCAAGCCCGCAGTTTCACGCTGAGTCCCCCACAGGCACCCCAAGTAACTGGTGGGACACCCCCACCATCTGCTCAGTGGACCACAGCTTGCTAACTCCTGCACCAGTTCCGCCAAGGTCTGACCCCGCCCCGACCTCTCAACCTGTGCACAGTGACCCAGTGCATGCCTCCACAATATGACAACATGTAGGAAATAGAACCATTAAGGGAGGCCCAAGCCACAACTCTGTTGGGAAACCCAGACAGGACTTTAAGGGGGAGGGGCTGCCACCATAAAAATAGGGACACAGTGGTATCAAGAGTGACAGGGTCTCCACATCAGCCCTAGAGGGGGCTGGCTGTGGGCCCTATGGTAGTGGTAGCAAGGGGCTGGACAACTTCATAACATTCCTGTTCTCTGAGGCACTCGGGGTGGGGACAGAGGTAGGAAGAATGCATCCTCCTAGGACGAGAAAGGTCAGCAGAGGCATCTCTAACCGTCTCTGACAGGCCTGCCACCCTTAGGTCAGCCTGGGCTCAAGAGTCCCGCGGTGTTGACCACTTTGACTACGCCCCATTCAAACTTGTGAGGAATGAATTCTTGTCCTTATTCCCCGCAGGGTGGAATGGAGGCCCCCAGAGGTGAGACACCTCCCTGAGCCCCTAGCTGTCAGGGGCAGTGTGGGTAATCAAGAACCACCGTCTCTTACCTGGTGGTGACTCACCGACTCCTCCCCTCTGATCCTTCACCAGCCACAGGGAGAAATCTCTATAACAACCACCATAAAGTGGGGGTGACCCCCGGGGTCCCCAAGGACTCTGTGGGCTTGTCCTGACACCCTGAGTCACAGTCAAATAGAGCCTGGGGGGTCCTCTCAGGTCAAGGTGGCCCGTCATGCAAACTGTTCCAGAAAAAGGGCTGGGGGGACCCACAGGCCTATGCCTCTTCAGGAGGTGCCCCCACTCAGGCTCCACGGTGACAGGAGAGCACAGCAAGCTGTCATCAGAGAGGCCAGGGTGGGAGCTGGTCCTTGGGAAGGGTCAGAGGTACAGTCCCTGGGCTCTTCCTTCTGTAGTTCACAGTGGGCTAGCTACAGAGAAGGGGAGAAAAAGGAGGGGGATGGGAAAAGCGGATAGGTTAGTGGATGCGCCAGCAATGGGTGGGTGGGGGATTATCAGAATGAGTGGCTGGGTGGGACGGGAGGGGTATGGGTGGTTGTGGGTGTCCGCGTGCCAGAACCTGCGCCCCTGTCTGCCAAGCGTCTATAAGCTCCCACATCCAGATACCTACGCATTTGAGGGCTACATACAGCTTAGTGGGAACCCAGCCCCATGTCTGGCTATGTCTGTGTTCTCGCTCTCTAGGCTTGCAGTATGACTTAGTGTAGGATGTTCCTTTAATCACTGTGTGTCCAAAATTGTTAGTTGATCCTGTGGGACTATGAGTGTATCTCTATGTCTATCTGTTGGCTTGGTTGTGTGTGTGTGTATGTGTGTCTGCTCTATGTGCATGTGTGTATGGTGTGTTCATGTGTTTGCACGCAGTATGTGTGTATACAGTGTACATGTGTAGATGGCTTATGTGCATGTCTATATATGGGTGTGGTATATATGTACACGTGTGTCTGTGTGTGGTATATTCATGTTATGTGTGTGAAGAGATGCGTGCTCTTGGCCACTGGTTTGGCCTGTGAATCATATCTATGTGTCTCATGTTCAGAGGCCTTGGTCCTATTTGGGTATTCGTCGCGCGCTCCAGGTGTCTGTTCCGAAGTCGCCCTGTGTCCAGCAGGGGGCGCTCCCGGCAGCCTTGGTTCCCGGCAGACAGACAGGAGTGTCCGCCCCGCCCCGCCCGGGCCCGCCCGGACGCCCTGGGCTATAAGTTCGCGCCGCGCGGCTGTCCCGCAGCACCGCACTGGTGATCCTCTCCCGAGTGTCCCGCCGCGTCTGAGCTGTCGCCGCTAGCCTGACCATGGCCGAGGGTGAGTGCCTGGGCCGCAGGGTGGTAGAGTCGGGAGCAGGCTGGGCTGTCTCCAAGTTTCCAGAGGAGAGCGACAGGTGGGCCAATGGGAGGCACCTTACTGGCCCTGAATTGTTGGCCTCAGTTTTCCCCACCCCAGGGCATAGGCGCTAATTCTGCCCCCCTGGATGAGGTGAAAATGCTACACGGAGGTGTACTGGGAAGGGTAAGGTACTGTCATCGTTTCCCCCAATACTTAGCTAAGAGCAGGGTCCCTGCCGGGTGCCAGGTGCAGAGGAACCACTCAGGGGTGCTGGCCGGCACGGGGCGCTTGGCTTTCCTCTGTGCCGGGAAAGGGGTACAACTTTCCCGGCTGATTCTGTAGTTTTAAATCGAAGGGACATTCCAGCATTTGGTGGAGCACCGCTGAAGCCAGGCCTGCCTGATCTTTCAGGTCCTCTCGAGCCTCGTGTCCTCCAAGCCCCGATCTTGACCACTTGTTGAAGCTCAGGGTTCCCGACTGTAAGTTAGGGACGGTCGTGCCACCAGCCTTAGTACAACCACAGGGCTGAGAAGAGTGGAAAGGGTCCAGAGTCCTGTTTCTTTCCTGCCTGCCTCCTTCACGTGCTCGCATGTGGACACAGGAACATGGGAAGCACACGGGATCACATGAGACAGGACTTGTACATTGGAGAATGTTCCTAACACTGTCAGACCAGAATCCTGGCTATTAGGTCGAGTCTATTCAGGGATGACATCTGCCTGACCTCAGGGAAGGAACTCGGGCAAGTGAGGGGGTGTGAAGAGAGACCTGAGGCAAATAGGGAAATTCCAGAGGTTAAGCCCTGCTGTGAGGCCTTGCTCACTCCCTTTTCTGAAACCTCGGCAGGCGACAGGCTGTGATGTGTCACCTGAGGGGCTGCTTATCCCCCATTCCCATCCCTATCTCCAAAATCTGGGGGACCTCAGAGATAGCCCAGGCTCACTGTGTTGGGGCTTCCTCCGCCAAGGTCCCCCTGGCTTCTGTGACTCTGAACCCTGACTACTGCACCCTTCAGCCTGTGTGGGTGGGGTACCCCACCCTGCCTCCCCTGGCCAGGGCATAGTTGCCACCAGGGTTTCTAGAAAAATGACCTTTTTCCTGCCTGAGCCTTCCGAAGTTGAGGATTTTGGGGGGCTGCCGCACCTCACTGGCAGTGAGTGGTATTAACCTCTTGGCTTTGGTGTGGCCGGTCATTACCAGGGAAACCTATGAGTCTTGCTACAAATCAAAAAGGCATCTGCTGTGGGACCAGGACCATAGACATCCCATTTGAGGTGGTGTTTGGAGAAGCCTTCTGCACTTCCAGGGTGGTTCCCCTGAATTTGGAACTCTTGCACAGCACAGGGTCCAGCACCTAGGGTGGCCGACTTTGGGCCAGTCCGTGCCCTGGCCCTCACTCCGACCACATGGCTGTCAATGTCCTGAAATCTCTGAGAGTGCTGTGCCTACGCTCGACCACAAGGATGCCCTGGTCCTGACATGAGCCTGTTCAGACCCCCTCTCCCACCCCACCCCTCCCCTCCCCCACCTGTCACCTAGTGCTGCCCAGGTCCTCAGCTCCTCCTGCAACTGAAAACAGAACTTCTGCAGCGCACACCTCTCTCCTGGGCTGAGGCCCATCTTGACTTCTTAGTGCCCTTTGAGGTTCGAGGGTAGGGACACTTGTCTAGGATCACAGAGCCACCCAAGAGAATGACAGACAACACAGGTCCCTAATACTCCCAAGCTGCCATTTTAGAACCTTTTATTTTGGAGAATCTTGGGCATCCGTAAAGTGGGGAGGGGAGGGGAGTGTGATAAACCCCTCTGTCTTCACGCTCCAACCAACTCCTGCCTCCCACCTTGTGCTATTCTTGGGAAGAAAATCTCACGTCATATCTGCTGTGAGTCTATCAACACACACATCAAAAATAAGTCTCCTCCGAGGAGGAGACAAGTCAACAGAATCCCCGGCTCTCTACTCTGCCACCAGTTCAAGTCCCAGCTGTCTGTCTCCTGCTCACAGTAAATGTTTAAAAATCACCGTTTGAAATTGGTCTTAATAAGAGCCGTACATCACAATGGGCAGAACACTCTCCGTTTCCCATTACAGGGCCTCCTTTTAAACGGTTAGGGTTGTTTTCCCCCCTTGCATTTGCTATGTTAAGGAAGCCAGATCCTTTACTGAAGGTCTTGAATTCTGTTGGCTATGCCTGGTTCCATGCTTTGGCCTGAACCTTAGCCTAGGGTACTTCCAGGTCATTGAAAGTTAGGATGGCTCGGGCTGTCTTCAGGCAGGAGGAACTGGCGTTTAAGGCCAGGCTGGGCTACAGAGTGAGATCCTGTGTAGCAAGCAGGGAAGGGGAGGGAGGGGAAAGGAAGAAAGAGGGATAGAAAAGGAGGGAAGAAAAGAGGAGAGGGGAGGGAAGGGGGAAAGGGAGAGGAGGGGACGGGAGAGGAGGGGAAGGAAGGGAAGGGTACGGGAAGGGAGGGGAGGGGAAGGGAGAGGAGGGGACGGGAGGGAAGGAGAGGGGAAGGAAGGGAAGGGTACGGGAAGGGAGGGGAGGGGAAGGGAGAGGAGTGGAAGGGAGGGAAGGGAAGGGGAAGAAGAAGGAAGGAGAAAGGAGGAGAGGGGAGGGGAAGAGAGGGGAGGGGAGAAGAAGGAAGAGGAGGGGAGGGGAGGGAAGGGGAGGGGGAGAAGAAAGGAGGGGAAGGAGGGGAGGACAGGGGAAGGAGGGGAGGGGAGAGGAGGGAAGAGGAGAGGCGGGGAGGGGAGGGGAAAGGGAAAGTTATTTGGTTCTGGCAGCAAATGCTAAGTACTTTCAGCAGATCCCACCCCTGTGTAAATCAAAAGCCAAACACCCTTGAGGGTTGTGACCATGTGCGTCTTCGTGGAGCAGGAGCATGGCGTTAAGTGCCACACTGTGCTTCACACACATGGTTTTCTTTAATGCCTGCCACGGCCCCGTGAAGTGGGGTCTGGAAACTGAGGCCCAGGAAACTTGAATTGCTGGAGACCACGTGACTGGGTCGTGGCAGAGGCCTGTCCCATTACAAGCAGGGCCTTGTGATTAAAAGCCCTGTTGATACGTAGCCTTGCCAGATCCCTGCGGCCGTGGGAAGCCATGGGTCACAAGGGGTCAGGACTGTGCCTTACAGAGGTGAGAAAGTGTCACCAGGGTCTAGAGAAGGTCACAGGGGTGTAGCGAGCGGATTGGATCACCTGGGGCCACAGGAGCTTATTTCTGCCTCTGTTTCTGTCTCTACAGAGCTGATCCTGGAGAGGTGTGATCTGGAGATTCAGGCCAATGGCCGTGACCACCACACGGCCGACCTGTGCCAAGAGAAACTGGTGCTGCGGCGTGGCCAGCGCTTCCGGCTGACGCTGTACTTCGAGGGCCGTGGCTACGAGGCCAGCGTGGACAGCCTTAAGTTTGGTGCCGTGACCGGTGGGTGCCTTTGATTCCGTCTGTGTCCTGCTCCTGATGGGAACAGGACAGATGGATTCTCACCTCTCTGCATGACCTCCCCATCCTGTGGGAATCTCAGCTGTCATTAGCCCCATTTCACAGATGAGAAACTGAGGTTCAGAATGGAAGAGGGAGAGGCTGCCTCGGGCCCTGCAAGCCCGTGTGAACCGGGTTGCTGCTTCCCATAGCTTCCTGCCTTGGAGTCCCATTAAGATTCTCCAGAATGTTTCCCACACCAAACAATCTTCCCATTTCTTCTTACCAGGGACCCTAAGAGCCCAGCAGGCCTCTGGAATCTGGCTTAAGCCAGCTGTGGGTATTGGGGAGAATCCAGTTGGCTAGAGGTGGGGGTGGACTGCTGACCTGCTGTGTGACATTGAGTTAGTCACTTAGCCTCTCTGAGCCGGAGTTTCATCAGCAATTCACACTGGTGGGCTCAGTCAGGAGGCCCTGGAAATGTCCTGTAGATGTTGGTGGCTGTGGCTTGTCTCACTCCAGGGGCTCCAGAGATGGGCAAAAGGGCGGTTGGACCCTGTCCACCCTCTTCCCAGTCTCTCTGGTTGACTGTTCTAGGAAAGTGGCCTTGAAAGCCAAATCAGTTGTCTAGCTTCTGGTAGGAACCACTCCCTCAGGGTCAGCAAGGGGCCACCTGGCTGGGACTCTGGCTTGGCCAAGGGTGTAAACGGCCAGCTTTCTTTGGTCTTTAGGGATAGAAAGAGTGGCTGCCGCCCCAGCCCCGCGGAGGCCCTTTCTATCTGAGGGACATTGATAAGCTTATCTCGGAGTTCACAGGCTGACAGGATATCCCCCCCCTCCTTTCCTCCTCCCTCCTCATCCACGGTGGCAGCCATTACCCAGGAACACCACAAACCCTCACCTGTAGGCCCCTTTCTGTCACTCAAAGGGTCCTAGCCAGTATCTGGCCTGTGGAGCGGCAGGCTGGTAGTGTTTGAACGTGCAGGGCTGGATCATGCTAGGAAAGGTGGGGCAGTTCACATGCCCACCCTGTTCCCTGCAGTGTGGAAGCATAATGGGCTCCCATTTTGCAGATGGTGAGACTGAGGTAAGGCTGCTCAGATGGTTAAGCCACTCAGTGGATCACACGGCAATTAGAGGCACTGCCCCGTCAGTTCCTGACCCAGATGTGAGTTGAGGCTCTCTGTCACTTAACCCTGTGTCTACCTGAGTGCCTGCCTGGCCTCAGTGTACCCCTCTGTGACAAGGTGGCAGGTGAGGTGTCAGCCTGAGCAGCCTGCGAGCACCCACATTCTCTCTCCTCCCTGACACAGACTCTTCTTTCTTCTTCTACACCGTCTGGGAAGAATAGCCTTGGGAGTTCAGTGCTGGGAGGGCCGCTGACCTCCTGAACCCCAAAGTTAATCTCTGCTCAGCAGTCCCCATCAGTCACTCCCATCTGTCGTGGTTTCCCTGTCCACTATCCAAGACCCTCCCAGGTGCCGGGGAAACCTGAGGGACAATACCAGGAAGCCAGGCTCCCACCAGGCCAGGCTTGAGTCAGTGCCCAGCCGAAGCCTGGCTGGGGACCTCTTCCTCCCTTAGAACCGTTTAGTTTATGCTCAGCCTGTTCTACCGCTTCAGGGAAACTGAGGCACCGGAGAAGGGAGTTAGTCAAGCCACTTGATGAAGGGCCTTGTGGTCCCACCCTGGCTCTTCCCCCTCCCCCCAGGTAGTTTGGGGTCTGGCGGGCTCTGCAGCAGGCTCAGGCCACAGTGGACAAACAGCCCTTGAGAAAGGACAAAGTTTCCTCCCCTGATGGAGGGTGGAGAGGCAGGAGATGAAGCCAGCCCAGGGGGGTGAAGGGAGCCTTGGGGAAACTAATTGAGGGTGTTACCCTGGAAGCCTCACTTACCCCAGCCCAGCCTGTCACCATGGTCCTGGCAGTGCCAAGACCCCTTGGGCCTCTGGAGTTACATGGGTCTAAAGTGGTCATCGTGGGACGTTTGGCTTCATCGAAACTACCTTGTAGAACCACAGTCAGGAAGTTTGCAAAACCAGCTACGTAAGCAGTGGTGGGACCAGGGGACAGTGTGTCCTTGCCCGTCCCCCTGCAAGCCCTCTTGGAAGGTGTATAAAGGTGTGTGTGTGTGTGTGTGTGTGTGTGTGTGCACACGCGTGCGCATGTGAATGAATATGTGGGTACACCTGTGACTGTTCCCAGATATAGAGGTGCGACGTGTGTTTCCTGACCTACCCTAGAGATTTCCATCAGCAGACAGTGGCCGTGGGACCTGGCCCAGGCAGGTGACCAGAGTGACCAGATCATTGATCATTCAAACAGAGACACTTCTGAGAAGGGAAGGGCGGTGGTCAGGGTTGTGCTGGGGCTGCAGGCTTAATTATGACTGAGCTGCCCCGCCTACCCCTCTGCCTCAGTTTCCACATTTGTGAAATTGCCATTTACTTCATTACCATAAAAGTGTCTCCCCGTGTCACGGCCCTCAAAGCCTGCTCTCTGGCCTACGACCTCAGATGTCTCAAGTCCCTTAGAGGGAGGATCTGAGGCCAGTCCCTCCTATAAATGCTTTCCACGGGCCCTCGGCGAGCCTCCCCAGCTGTGCCAGAAGGCAGTGGTGAGAATGATAGGCCATCGTAACTACTTATTGAGCACTTACTGTGTACCAGGCTTGCCTTCTTGAAACTTCTTGGCAACCTTAGACAGAATGACTTCACTCTACAGACGCAGAAAAGCCCCATTTCACAGAGAGTGGAACTCAGGCTTAAGAAACAAAGTTTCTTGTTACAAAGTTACAAGCCAGTTTCAAACTTGGGAATGGACCTTCCAGGGCCTGTGGTCCAAGCTTGTTTCTTTGAGGAAGATACTATGTGTCAGGAGAGGCCTGGGGTCTTGGCTTAGCTGGGTGGGTCTCTTGAGTTCCACAGCTAGCTGGCTCCTTTCCAAATGTCAGCTCTGGAAGTCAGGGAGGGTTTGAATGCCTCCAGTACAGCCCCTGGCACCCAGACAGGCTCTTGAGGCCTGTGTCGTGCTTATTAGCTCACGGTTATATTTGGGCTTGGGTGCAGTGGTGCTGGCAGACAGGGAGGAGGGGTGGAGACCGGGAGGGAGTCCCTCGGTGAGCAGGCCCCAGTATTGTCAGCAGGGAAGGCAGAGTCACAGGGAGGGGGTGGAGAAATAAAAATAAACTGCCAGGCTGCCTCCCAGCTAGCCAGAATGCTCCTCTGTTTCTTCGTGCTCTGCCCAAGGCTAAAGTGACCAGCCCTGCCCTCCTGTGACTCAGGCCTGTCTGCTTGGGCCGGGCCACCCCTTACCTGGAAGAGACTGTGCAGACCATGATACAGGCCGTCACCCACCAGGAAGCAGCATCTTTCACAATGGAGCGGTGTAGAGGCCCAGAGGCCTTAAGACCCCAGAAACCCAGGATCTCCTCAAAGCCTCGCTCTCCAGGCCTCATCTTTCTACTTTCTGTCAGTTAAAGGGAAGCCCAAAGAGCCAGAGGCCTCTGTGAGGTGTACAGGCTGCAAGGAAATGATTGCCCTCATGTGCCATCCATGGGATTAGAGGGTCCCGATAAACCAATGCTCCCCCCTCCCCCCGCCTGCCCGCCTGCCCCGAGATCCTATAGCCAGGATCTCAGGTGTCCAGGTCCTTCCTACTCTGAGTGTGTAGCTGTGGAGACGGGCAGTGATATGTGAGAGAGGGCTTTGGATAGACGCCTCGGCCATGTCTGCCTTGCTTCCTGCCAGCGTCACAGTCAAGGATGCTGAGCCTGGCCAATGCGATGTCACCTCAGATGTCACCTCAGATCCAAGGCGGACGACCGAGGCTCTCCTAAACTGGGAAGCTCCTCTTTCTGGGGCCTTTACCACGAACCTATGGCTACTTCACCAGTGAGGAAACAGGCTGAGGGAGATGGACCCTCCTGGCAGGGTTCCTCCAGTGCCCGGAGGTGGAACTAGGCCTCCCCCTCAGCCCTGGGAGCCTGGACCATGTCCTGCCAACGCTTTACTCACAGCTGTGCCGTCTCCTCCCTGCAGGCCCCGATCCCAGTGAAGAGGCAGGGACCAAGGCCCGCTTCTCACTGTCTGATGATGTGGAGGAGGGATCCTGGTCGGCCTCAGTGCTGGACCAACAGGACAACGTCCTGGCGCTGCAGCTCTGTACCCCAGCCAATGCTCCTATCGGCCAGTACCGCCTCAGCCTGGAGACTTCTACTGGCTACCAAGGCTCCAGCTTCATGCTGGGCCACTTCATCCTGCTCTTCAATGCCTGGTGCCCAGGTGAGCTATTTTCTATCTACGGGGGCTGGGGACCGATAGAGGGGGGGTGGTAACCGAGCACGGGGCGGGGCAGCCTCAAAATAAGGACTCTTTTGACATCCCAGTTGAGAGACAAGGAAGCCGGTGACTCACCTGGAACCCAGGGATGCTCTCCTGGTCTGGGGGCCTGTGCGTTCCTACAGCACTCAGAGCCAGGTGTCCCATAGACTGGTTAAAACCATGACTGACAATTCTGGGGATTGGGAGGTACAAGATCAAGACCAAGGGAGTCACATCCAGTGATGGCCTTCTTGCTGTGACCCGACTTGGGGAAATGCATCATGTGGTGAGAGAGGGAGAGAAGGCCAAACTCTTCTATAGCCGCCCCAACCTCTAGCTAATTAACCAGTCCTCGGTTAAAACAGGAGCCCATTCACCAGGTTCCTCCTCCTAACACCGTCACACTGGGGACACAAGGCAGTGTTGTGCTGCCAGAGTCCCCATTAGGGGAGAGGTACTTAGCTTCTGGCTTGGACCAGACACTGCGTTCATTCTCTTCACGAGGCCCTGGTTTAAACCCATCCAGGTTGGCTTAAGGACAGGAAACCGAGTGAGGGACAGCAGGGCCCAGAGTCTGACTCATAGCTACCTCCTTACACAGCTGGCGGAGGACACGTCAGCATCCTTGATGCTCTGACAGGAAGTTGAGACTCAGAGAGGTTAAGAGGCTCTTGGAAGCTCCTCCAGTCATCCAAGGGACGGTGGCAAAGCCAGAGGGGAGAGCAGGAGAACTCCCAGGCCGGCTTGAGTGTCAGGAGGAGGCTGAGCCGTGGCGCACCTCCTGGACTCAGTTTCCCCATCTCATCCACACACACTCAGTCTGACCATTTTGTTTCTTTTTTCCTCTGACATGGTGAAGCAGGAGGGGACCCTCAGGCTGTCTAGCCTCAGAATTCAGTGGCCTTTTAGGCTAGCCTGAGTCTGGCCTCTGTGCTATCAGGCAAACCCTACACGGGACCATTGCTTGTTTTCTTTTCTCCTCTATTTGGGGACATTTAATGGCATACTTGATAGAGAGGCTTTTAAAATTCTTCTGGTGTGCCTACTTTTGGTTTTTATTTCTAATTCTAACAGATGCCAGAACAGCTTCTTTATCTTTTTATGTTCTGTGTTTATTTTTGAGGCAGCGTCTCATATCATTTAGGTTGGCTTCCAAAACTCACTGTGCAGCTGAGGGTGACCTTGAACGCTTCCACGTGAAGCTAAAATTACACCCCTCACCGCACTCTGTGGGGCTGGAGCGATGGCTCAGCGGTTAAGAGCACTGGCTACTTGTCCAAAAGACCAGGGTTTGGTTCCCTGCACCCATGTGGTGGATAACGACCATCTATAACTATTTCCAGGAGATCTAATGCCCTCTTCTGACTTCCTTGGTGGTACTCATACATACACACCAGCAACACACACACACACACACACACACACACACACACCTTTTTTTTTTTTTTATCAGACCATGACTCTACTCTGGAAACGCTATTGTCCGAGGTCTTGGGTTAATCTTAGCTCCATCCATATACACCCGGAGAAACTGGTCCATGGCTCTTGAAAATCGCTATTTCCAAGATGGCTGCTAGCAAACATCAAAGGCCAGGCCTCGTATTGGTGACCTATAATGCTAATACTTGAAGGCTGAGGCAGGAGGATTGTGCATTCAAGGCCAGACTGGGCACCTGGGCAACCCTGTCTCAAAATAAAAGTGAAAAGTGAGGAACAGACTGCGGACTGGAGAGGGAGCCCAGTGGTTAGTGCTTGCTTAGCATGCTTGAAGGCCTGGGTTCAATCACCAGCACCGAAAGGAACCAAACCACGGAGGGACTATAGCCAATCGGCTAACGTCTGGTCTCTCCTGCAGTTCTCCTCAGATCTAGACACAGTGCTCTGAACACAGCTGCCCAGCCTTTCCAAGACGCCACATCCTTGCACGATGCCCACATGAGCTGCGTCTGCCCAGTGTCCCATTAACAGCCCTGAGGTCATCCCCAGGGACCTGTGGCGCGTCTCGCAGAGCACACGATGCAGGCATTGTTTGGAACAGAAGTGGCTTTGCTGAGACAAATTGCAGTTTGTTTGGGTGAAGCAAGAACCCTTGCCAGCCCACAGGGTTTTAGCGTTCAGGACAGGGAGAGGGCAGCTCCCGGGGATGTCCCCCCGTCCTTTGGCTCAGTCTTACCCTGCCCTGAGGATTGGAGTGGGTCCCAGTCAAGCAGTACAATGAATGACTAAGATGATCCACCACACTGCAAGGCCTGGGGGAGGCAGGAACTTGGGCTTGGGCGGGGGACAGCTGCAGTGGGGGAATTTTCAGGATGGATGGGAAAGGGCTGATCTGCCTGGAAATGGGAGCCTCGGTCCTGCCCTAGATCCAAGGCCACAGGATAGTACCAGCGTGGGTATGGCTTTGTGTCCCCAGTGTAGTCAACTTTCCCAGAAATCAGAGCCATGGTTCTAATAGCACATGTGCTAACCACACTTCGTGTGGTAACCCTGATCTTTGCTTTCTTTTTCTCTCTCTCCTTCCACAGAACTCAGTACTGTAAGGTTAATCCCCCGTGCCCCTCCCCCTCACTCCCCCTTCCCCACCCCTCCCCCTACACCTCCAGTCCTCGCCCCTGCCCCAGCTCTGGAGCCAGAGGGCAGCGTGCCCAGGGTGCCAATGCACTCGCCTTCCTCGATACCACCGTGCAGAGGTGCTGACACTGTACAGGTCTCTGAAGGTCTAACCTTAGCTCATAGCAGCCCATACGACTTTTTCTCAGCAGAGAGTGGGGTTTGCCATTCTTTCAGGCACCATGAAGATATTTTAATTTCTTTTAAAGAAAAAAAAAAGTGGGGGCTGGGATGTACCTCCTAGGTGGGTGGGGTACTAACCTAGCTTATGTGAAGCCCTGGTTTTGATCCCTGGGTAGTGCACACTTGTAATCCCAGAACTCTAGAGGTAGAGGCAGGAGGATCAGAAATGCAGTGGTGGTGCACGCCTTTAATCCCAGCACTTGGGAGGCAGAGGCAGGCGGATTTCTGAGTTCGAGGCCAGCCTGGTCTACAGAGTGAGTTCCAGGACAGCCAGGACTACACAGAGAAACCCTATCTTGAAAAAACAGAAAAAAAAAGAAAAAAAGAAATGCAAGGTCACCTTATTTGCATAGGGAGTTTGAAGTCAGCCTGGGATCCATGAGACCCTGTCCTTTAAAAAATGTTTTTTTTTTAAAGTAAATATGTCATTGTGTGATATTAAGACATCAGCCATAAATAGTTGAATTTTCTCTGTGATGGAGAGAGGAATTCATAGAGAACAGACACCCAGGCCAAGGGCTCAGCAGACTCATCATGAGGCTCTGGGTTTCCCCTCCCAGCCTCAGTTTCCCTGTCTATGATGCAGATATCATGAAGCCAAGCCTCAGTCTCCTTGGCCCTGTATTCCCACCACCAGTCACAGGGAATCCTGTGGCCCACGTTTTCTCGGGGACAAAGCTTTGCCACCTGTGTCCTCGGCTTATGCTGCCACCTGCAGCCTCCTCCATCATGTCTCTCGAGCCTCCCTGACCCCAAAGCTGGCCTTGCTCCTTAGGACTGTGGTGACCCCTCCCCAGGGAGTGGTGCACCGTCCTGGCTGGCTTAGAGTTCTGTTCCCAGCACCCCACGCCTGCCACCCCTTTCACTTCTAGGAAACTCCAAGAGGTGCTAAGAGGGACTCCGAGGCCAAATCACACTGAAAATAAACACCAGAGCCGGGTGGAGAGGCAGAGGCAGGGGCAGGTGGATCTCTGTGAGTTCGAGGTCAGCCTGTTCTAGGACAGCCACACCTACACCGAGAAACTATGTCTTGGAAAACCAAACCAAAACAAAACAAAATAAGTGCACATTAGGACCAAGAACTCCCTAGTCCCGCCCCTCCCCCATCATTTATTTGGACGTCTGTTTTCTCACTTTGGAAGTATTTCTGAGCCTCATTTTCCCCGTCTTTAACATAGCGTTTATGGGAGAGTATATAGATTCATGTGTGTTCTACTTACAGCCCAGCTCTGGGCATGCTGGGAAAGTATATATATGACAACCTTGTCTCCAAATGATGTGACCTGATAATTAGTTTTGCTATCGAGAGAGACTTGGATCGGGGAGTTAGCTCCAAGCTCCACCTTGCAGGGCTCCTGACTTGTCCGCTCAAGCTGGGACTCCTTTCTTCTGTCTACAGCGGACGATGTGTACCTAGATTCGGAGGCGGAGCGACGGGAATACGTCCTTACGCAGCAGGGCTTCATCTACCAGGGCTCTGTCAAGTTCATCAAGAGTGTGCCTTGGAACTTTGGACAGGTAGGACAGTGCCTCATGGTGAGCACAGGGTAGCCTATGTCTGGAAACCCAAGATTTCAAGATGTGAGTGGGTGGCAGAGTTGTTACCCATTCTATCCTGTTAGGAATGCAGGATAACCGTGTCACTGCAGGCCCAGAGAGGGGTAAGTAAGACTTGCCTAAGGTCGCATAGCAGAGGCGGCACTCCTGGGCCCAGGGTAGAGAAAAGATGAGGAGAGCCGGGGAAGCAATGAAGCCAGCTGGAGTTCTCAGAGAAGGGGACAGCGAAGGCCCCTTGACAGTGATGACCCTCGGAGGATGTGCAGTGTGTGTTCAGCCTGTGTCAGGCGGTGGGTGAGGATCTTGCTGGGTCAATCAGTCCTAATGAGAGCCTCCAGAAGCACAAGCAGCTAGGCCACACCCTTTGCTTTTGATAGACAGATCTGACTAGGGGTGAGGTGTGCCCTCTCCAGGCATTCCCAGGGGTGCTGATGTTGCTGTTCATAGAACATCTGTTCATATCAGCCACTGCTCAGTAAGAAACAAGCCTGACACATGCATGGCTGAAAGTTATAACCATCATCAGGACACGGCTGCTTACAACGGAGACCGGCCAGGGCAAGGCTGTAAAGTCTGGGCTGGGTTGGACTCAGATAGCTGGCTGCTATCTGTCCTGTTGTTTCCGGTTCCCAGCCAGGCCTGGTTCTGCAAATCTCAGGTCCCGCTTTCTCCATTAGCCACCCTCCAGGAAACCTCTTGATCCTGTAGAGAAAACATGGCTCCCGGCCCCTGGTGTGTCAGCATCTCCAGGGGAGGAGCCCATCTCAAGCCCTCTTCCTACAGCCTTTGGATCAGTGTCTGATGCTCAGACCTGAGAAATCCTTCTTGGGTGCAGGGAAGTCCTCCTGTGTGTCAGTGTCATGCTGACCACAGCTTCCTCATGAGGGATCGCAGCAGCAGAGAGCCCTCCCCTGCGCAGGCAGTCTGGCTGTGGGTGGGAAATGAACCATGTCTCCGTGACGTATAAACCTCACCACAAGTCAACCTCGGCTCCTAAGGCTTTGCACTCTCGTCTGAGAATCAGGGTTCCACCCCTGCTGTGGGACCTTCCAGGTTCTCCTTTGCGAAGACTTGAGACAGAGGAGACCTCGCTGTCCACAGTGGTCAGAAAGGCTTCTGGAGGTTGGAAGCACTTGGGCTGGGCTTAGTAGAACAAGGAAGCGTTTCTCATAGGAGAGGCTAGCACTGTGGGAAGAAGACACGGGTGGGCACGTTTGTGTCCTGCCTGAGAAGGGATCTGTGGGTAAAGGAACCCTAAGGGGTGAGATGGGAAACATCTTTGTTGTAAATATCTCTGAGCATCAGGCTGAGGGCAATGCGGAGCCACAGCAAGCACCAGAGGACTGTTCTGTAGCAGGAAAGGACATGTCGGGACAAGGCTTTGCCAGGTTCAGCTTCACAAGATGAAGAGCAAAGGCAGGAAGGAGACTCCTTAGGTGCCGGGTGGGCATGACCCTTCCCCTCTTCACACTTATGTCCCCCAGATGTCCCTCAGATGTCACACTGCTCCCTCCAAGGCCTCAGGCAGCTGGCATCCTGAGGGTGTCCAGAACCAGCTGGACTCCCATTTACCAGCGAGATGGAGTGGAGTTCCCGCAGCGGTGGGGGTATGGGAACCACCTCCTGAAGAGGCTGGTACTCCAGCTTCCTGTTGTGTTGTTTTCTTGGACACAGTTTGAGGATGGGATCCTGGATGCCTGCCTGATGCTCTTGGATGTGAACCCCAAGTTCCTGAAGGACCGTAGCCGGGACTGCTCACGCCGCAACAGTCCCATCTATGTGGGCCGCGTGGTGAGCGGCATGGTGAGTGCAGGGAGCCCTGACAGACCACTAGGCCACTGTGCCCCATGTTGGGGATGATGAGGGCTTGGGGCAGGAGTAGGCCTCAGCAAAAGCAGTTTAGAAAGCGCTACACACATGAGGTTCCCAGGGCAACTCATTCAGCCTTTCACCCAGCAAATATAGACCAACAGTCACTAATGTCCTGGGTGCTAGGGTAGAGCTTGGTCTAAACGCCATGTGGTCCCCAAACCCATAAAGCTCTGTGCTCGTGGGTAGGTGAGAGGAGACGGACACTAGCGGAAATAAACATGAGAAATGAGTGCAAGCACCGTGGGAACAGGGCTTGTGAGTGTCTAAGCACAGGGTCCCACCACGGGCAGGGGCTGGGGGTCCTCCCTCAGGGGTGGTCTCCAGGATGACTGGGAGGAAGAGATAGCCTGTGCTAAGGTCCTGGGGAGAAGCTGGAGAGTGGGCGGGGTCAGAAAGAGCTGAGTGGACGCACAAGGCCAGACCAGAGCACACAAGGCCTTATGGGCTGTAGACCAGAATTTGGATTCTATTCTGGAAGTAATGTGCGTTTCAGAGGTGTGTGGAGCCAGTGTGGTGTTCCTGAAACTCAAATCACACCACGCCACTTGGGAGTGATTCCCAGGGCAGGTTCAGCCCCTGAATCGCATTCTCGGCAGTTGGCTCCGCTAGGCCTCCGTCTGTCTCCTGAGCTGCACCCCCGGTTATCCCCGACATTTCATCTGTCGCACTACAACAAACACACGGTGTCTACAATCCTTCATCCTGGCATGGCCTGACTTTGTTTCCCATGATGCCCTGCTGATTACAGGTCAACTGCAATGATGACCAGGGTGTGCTTCTGGGCCGCTGGGACAACAATTATGGGGATGGTATCAGTCCCATGGCCTGGATCGGCAGCGTGGACATTCTGCGGCGCTGGAAGGAACACGGCTGTCAGCAGGTGAAGTACGGCCAGTGCTGGGTGTTCGCAGCTGTAGCCTGCACAGGTGAGCGCCAGCTGGGCAGTCTGGGCCAGTCTCAGCACGCAGTAGGCCCACGGGGACACAGAGAGACCTGATTTCGATACTGCTTCTGCTGCTGGGATACTGTGTATCCTGGAGACTAGGAAGCACCAATCAGCCTGTTTCTGGTCTCTAGGTGGACTTGGGACAGTGTCTTCGTGCCTCAGTTTCTCCAACTGGTCGCAGGGAGCCCTGAGACCTGGGACAATGGTACCGAGTGTAGTCTCAGGCTAAGAATGGCTTGGGCTGGGGTCTCAGGGCATCCAGTGTTCCAGGGCATCTTGGTGGCACCACGGGCATTTTCTCGGTGCCTGGCACTCAGCAGCACCAACCACACTGAGGTTTGCCTTGGAGGGCATGTGACCTGCCGGCTGCCCCACAGTAACTCCCAGCGCTGCTCTGGGCACTGGGCAGATGAGCCTGCCCCCACCCATGCCCGCCTCTGAATCACCACATCCTAGCAAGCGGCTATTATTGGCTCCTCTTCCCCAGTGGGAAATGAAAGCTCCATGAAGGGAAGTGACTTGCCCAAGGTCAAACGGCTGGTTCAGGGCACAGCCTGGCCCAGAACCAGGTATGTACGGCTCTGGGGAAACCCCACATTCTTAGACTGTGGTGATAAGGTTTCTCAGGCCTGTCCTGGGGACAGCAAACAGACAACACAGAGTCAGTCTCCTGTCAGCGGTGGCTGCAGGAACCAGGCAATAGGTAGCAGGTCACTGCTCCCTCTCCCCCTCCGGGCACCTCCTGCGTCTCCTGGCCAGAAGCCAGGGCCGGCTGGGAAGCTCTTTCACAGGCCACTGTAGGGCAAAGGGCAAAGACCACATCCCCCGCCCCCTGCAAAGATTGAAAGTCAATCAAAAGGGAAAGGAAAAAGCAGGAGTCCCATGGCTGAAGTCTTTTTGTTTGGTTTCATCTTTTAGATCTTAGTTTCTTTTTTCCCCCCCACCCTAAGAGTCTATCCCATTTATGGTAAGGGCTGAGTGTGTCTAAGGGTTAGTTACCCAGAGTGCTTAGCGGGCCCAAGGCCCTTGGAAAGAAACCAAGAAACAGAACAGGGGCTGGAGCTAGGTTGGTTGAGGGCTCCTTTAGCATATTCATGGTCCTGAGTTTGAGCCCCACCCCCACCTCACCCCCACCCCCACGGAAACGGGCCTTATAGTGTGTCCCCCCCCCCCCATCTCAGGGATGGAGACAGATGATCAAGAACAGAAGCTCAAAAATCAAGCCTTCAAAGGTCACCCTTGACTACACGGCTAGGCCGACAGGGTTACAATAAGACCCAACCAAATTAAAGCGGGGAGGGAGGAAGGGGGGAGGGGGAAAGGGGGGAGGTGGGGGGGTGAGAGGCACTCAGGATTCCTGCCCTGCTCTTTGTATATTGAGCTTGCAGTCTTCCCAGAATGCTCAGCGCCTTGCTAAGCTCCTGCCCTTTGCTCTCGGGGCTTGCAGGCTAGAGGGGTGCTGAGGTCAGTGTGCCCAGAGTGAGGTGTGCAAGGTGATTTGAAATCAGGGGCCACGACAGAGTCTCCCTCTGAGGTCCATGGGGGACCATGAGGATGCCGAGGAAGGAACATAGTGGGCACAGGGTGACCAGCCAGGTAGGCACCAGGGCAGCCAAGAGAGGCAGCTCCCTGACTCCACACCTGGACAGTGGGCCCGTCGTCCCCTGGGGTGTGGGTGAGCCTGTGGAGGCCTGCGCAGGGCAGCTTTGTCCAGAGCCTCGGCAACAATGTGGACTCGTCTCTATCCTCCCCACCCCCCCCACCCCCCGCAGTGCTGCGGTGTCTTGGCATCCCTACCAGAGTGGTGACCAACTACAACTCCGCCCACGACCAGAACAGCAACCTGCTCATCGAATACTTCCGCAATGAGTATGGGGAGCTGGAGAGCAACAAGAGTGAGATGATCTGGTGAGCCCCCCACTCCCCCACCCCCAACCCCCCCAGCCCCCACCCCACCCCACCCCCTACCCCCCCAGGGGAGGCTTGGGGGTGGGGGTGGGTGGGAACCGGAAGCCTCTTGGAATAAGCCATGGTTGAACTGGGCCCCGACTGCTGAGCGGAGGAACAGGCAGAGGAACTGGGCAAGAGGAAGCTGGGTGGAGACAGAGAGGTGGGAAGCCCACCACAGACAGGCGCAGCCCCAGAGGGGATGGCAGGAGGAACTGGGAGGGGGTAGGAGTCTAGAATGCGAGTTTGGGTCCCGGCTGGCTTTTGGGACTACTCTAAGCTTCAGAGAGGGAAAGGATTGAACCAACCTCATAGACCAGGGCTGGAGCAGGGAGCTGGGGCTGGGGGGGTTCAGGTGGGTAGAGAGGGGGCCTGGACCAGGCAGGGCCTGAGGGCAGGAAAGTAGCCAGAACCGAGGACTTGAGAGATTAGCCAGTGAGACCTGGAGGTGCTGAAGAGCTCAGAGATGGCGGAAGGTCGGCCAGAGGAGGAGAGAATGAGTCCCCACTAAAGAGGCTGCTTCCGAGACTGCTCCAAGAGAGGTTAGAGAGGGGGCTCAGGGTTTCCTGGTCTCCTGTGCTGAGTTGGATTTGTGGGAAATGACAGAAAAAAAACTGTCTGTGTTTCGCCTCTGTCCCTTACTAGGAACTTCCACTGCTGGGTGGAGTCATGGATGACTAGGCCGGACCTACAGCCGGGTTATGAGGGGTGGCAGGCCATTGACCCCACACCACAGGAGAAGAGCGAAGGTGGGCGGGGACTGCACACCCTAGGGTGTCGGGGGAGCTGTGGCTGGGTGGGGCTGAGAGGCGGAGCGAGTGGAGGCCAGCAGTGGAGTGGCAGCCCTTGGTCTGTGTGTGTTCGTAGAGTACTTCTTTTGGGAAGCTGTGAACAAGCCCAAAGAGAAAGCATCTCTTCACCCTCTTCCAAAAATAGCATTGTCACCTACCCACTGTTGCCAGCAATTACAAATGAGATGTTTGTATGTGTCAGACAGACAGACAGACAGACAGACAGACAGCAAGGCAAGTTCTGAGAAAGCACATGGACACCCTCTCCAAAATAAACAAACAAACAAACAAACAAATGCACAGATAGGGATACAAGGAACCTCGAAGTTATAGAAAGTTCTAGAAAAAACCCTTTATGGTATAGTAACACTTGTCCCTTTGTGGAGCAAGTCCTAGTGCTGGGGACAGTCTATGTGACAGCTGCTCCTATCTGGGACAGCTACCGGGATGAAAATGTCTCTGGTTCTCACTGGTGGCAGCTGTAAGTGCTTCTATGCATTGTCACCTTGTCATCAGAGGACAAGCTGCCAGAGCACAGTAAGTTAAAGATGTCATCTCCATTCATCTGAAGTCACTGGACCCTTAGGTTCTGCTGGAAGCGGGGCAGGGACTGTGGAGTTGGTGGAGTGTCAGCATTACGCGGCCTCTTTGTAGACTTGTCCGTATCCCAGTGTGACACTCCTGTGACTCCAGTTTCCATGTCCCATCTCAGGATGTGCCAGACTCTCTACCCATCTCCAGCCCCAACAGCGCAGGTGTGGCTGGACAGGGTCAGGCAGTTGAAGCTTCGCAATCCCGGATCTCACATTCAGTACTGGCTGAGGCGAGGCCAGGCTGTGGCAGGCACTGATGTCTGTCAGAGTGCTCGGGCGGGGGGAGCAGGAGCCGGCCTCCTGGTGTTCTTAAGACGCCTTGGGGTGCATTTCTGTTTGACTTATGAAAGGCTGGGAAGCTTTATACAGAGAACTTTGCAGATACGACCCCACAGTAAAGGGCAGCTTGGAGAAGCGTCTGACTTAGTCCCCCAGCTAATGGAAGGCTGAACTTAGATTTGAATGTCAATAGCCAGTTCCTCATCCACATGCTGTCTGGGAACAGCTTCCCTGGTTAAAGAGTTATCTGGTCTGAGAGCTTTTATGCATGTGGTCCAATCCTGGGGCGGTGTGTGTGTGTGTGTGTGTGTGTGTGTGTGTGTGTGTGTGTGTGTCTGGTCACCCACCCCCACCCCCACCCTCCCCTCCCCCTCCCCCACCACCCCCTCCGTGTAGCTCTGCTCATCTCTCCCTTTTACCCCAAACAGGGACATACTGTTGTGGCCCTGTCTCAGTGCGGGCCATCAAGGAGGGGGACTTGAGCACCAAGTACGATGCCCCCTTCGTGTTCGCCGAGGTCAACGCTGATGTGGTGGACTGGATCCGGCAGGAAGATGGGTCTGTGCTCAAATCCATCAACCGTTCCTTGGTCGTGGGGCAGAAGATCAGCACTAAGAGCGTGGGCAGTGATGACCGGGAGGACATCACCTACACCTACAAGTACCCAGAGGGTAGGTGCCTGCGCCCTCAGAGCCGCTAATGGAGCCTTGCCGAAAAGCACCCAGTTGTGCCTGCCCAGCAGGCTGTGGATGTGTTACGTTTGACAGCGTATGTGTGTCAGTGACCCATGGGTTGTGTTGTCGTTTAAGAAAGTCCTCAAAAGCAAGTGCGGATATCAGGATAGAATAGTAAAGGGAGATTTGTTTAGAATATCGCTCAGCAAAAGATTCTGTCTGAGCTGGACACCAGGGTACATGCCTGTAATCTCAGCTACGTGGGGAGCTAAGACAGGGAATCATGTGTTCAAGACTAACACAGTGAAGTCCTTTATCTATCTATATACCTATTTCTCTCTCTGTTTCTGTCTCTCTCTCCAGATCAAATTAAATACACACACACACACACACTCACACACACACACACACACTCACACACACACACACACACACACACATATGTATGTTATAGAAAGTTCTAGAAAGGGCTGGTGAGATGGCTCAGTGGTTAAGAGCACTGACTGCTCTTCTGAAGGGCCTGAGTTCAAATCCCAGCAACCACATGGTGGCTCACAACCATCCGTAATGAGATCTGATGCCCTCTTCTGGGGTGTCTGAAGGCAGCTACAGTGTACTTACATATAATAAATAAATAAATCTTAAAAAAAGAAAGTTCTAGAAAAAAACTCTTTATGGCATAGTAACACATGTCCCTTTGTGGAGCAAGTCCTAATGCAGGGGACAATGTATATGACAGCTGCTCCTATCTGGGACAGCTACAGTGATGAAATATATCCATATAAATACATTATATTATAAATAAAATACATTTTATATACATATAATAAATATATTAAATATATTTAGATAAGTAAATAAATGTATAATTTGATTATATATTACAAAGATTATATATATGTATGTATATATATATATATATATATATATATATATATATGAGAGAGAGAGAGAGAGAGAGAGAGAGAGAGAGAGAGAGAGAGAGAGAACAATAGTATGTGTGTGTCAATTTGGATATGTGCATATATTTGGAGGCCAGAGGTGATGTTAGTTTCTTCCTTTATTGCTGTCCATTCTTTAAAAATACTTATTTTATTTTTTAATTCGTGAGTGAGTGTGTGTGTGTGAGTGTGTGTGAGTGTGAGTGTGAGTGTGTGAGTGTGAGTGTGTGTGTGTGTGTGTGTGTGTGTGTGAGTGTGTGTGTGCAGACGTTAGTGCTGGAGCCCCTGGAACCGGAGTTACAGACAGTTATGGGTTGACCGACGTGGGTGCTGGGAACTGAACCAAGCCCCCCGGGAGGACAGGAAGTCCTCTTAACCTCTGAGCATCTTGCCACCCTCACCTTATTCTCTGCGTCAGAGGCTCTCACTGAGCCCAGAGCTCACCAGTTGGATAAACTGACTAGCTAGCCCTGTTACTACCGTGCCTGGCTTCTAGAAAGATGCTTGGGATATGAGGCTGGGCCCTCATACTCTCAGATCAGACACTGACAGAGTCATGCCACCGTCCTTGTGGCCCTGCTTTGTAAGCCTTGCTTTTTCATCGATTTGATTCTCAGTCGACCTGGAAAGCACAGGGCCACTGTATAGGAGAGATGTGTGTCTTGAGAGGAAGGTTGATAATGTCCATGTCCTGTGTTACGTTACTGATGGGGAGTGTCAGGGGCAGGACCTTGACTCTTGAGCTTCTGGGGTTGGGGGTAAACACATAAACAGAAAACCACTGGGGTGGGACAGGTAGGGAAGGCTTTCTTGGGGCAGGGGTCATTTAAGGCTGGATCTTGGGGGTTCTAAAGGGGTTCGTCTGTGAGGGTAACATGCACCTTCCTCCTCGTCACAGAGCTGTGGAGAAGGGGTTTCCTTGGGGGTTCTCTGAGTCACCAGGACTCTGAATAGCCAGCTTGCCCCGTCCCAACACTCGCCCATTGATCCTTGTTGCGGACATGATCAGAGTTCTCTTCTCTACTGCACAGGGTCGCCCGAGGAGAGGGAAGTCTTCACCAGGGCCAACCACCTGAACAAGCTGGCAGAGAAAGAGGAGACGGGGGTGGCCATGCGGATCCGGGTGGGGGACAATATGAGCATGGGCAACGACTTTGATGTGTTTGCCCACATCGGCAATGACACCTCGGAGAGTCGTGAGTGCCGCCTCCTGCTCTGTGCCCGCACTGTCAGCTACAACGGGGTGCTGGGGCCCGAGTGCGGCGTTGAGGACATCAGCCTGACCCTGGATCCCTACTCTGGTAAGTCTCTGCCTGAACGGAACATTTTTCTTTCTTTCTTCCTTCCTTCCTTCCTTCCTTCCTTCCTTCCTTCCTTCCTTCCTCTCTCTCTCTCTCTCTCTCTCTCTCTCTTTCTTTCTTTCTTTTTTTTTACATAGGACAGGGTCTCTTGCTGGCCTACAACTCTTCAGAGGGCCTGGACAGTTTGTCCCAGGGACCTGGCAGCCCCTGTCTCCCAGTACCACCATTACAAGCCTGGATTTTTGTATTCTGTGGAATTTGCAGTCTTATGCTTATAAGGCAAGCCCTTTACCGGCTGAGCTGTCTCCCCAGCCTCCCAGCAAGCTTAATTCTTAAAGCTGAGAGACAAGTAGGAGCCGGCACAATAGACCACACCTGTGATCCCAGTTCTTGGGGGCGGGGAGCAGACGGTCTGAGGCAGAAGACTGAGAAGTGTGAAGCCAGCTCAGGCTATATAGTAAGACCCTGTCTCAAAAAAGAAAAAGAGAAAAAAAGGTGTGTGTGTGTGTGTGTGTGTGTGTGTGTGTGTGTGTGTGTGTGTTGGGTGTGGGACGTAGAGTCCATCACTGCACCCATTTTCCAGATGTGGAGACAGAGGCACAGAGTAGTCAAGTCACTCTCCCATCAGGGTTGTGCAGCTAGTAAGTGAGGGGATGGGTTTGAGCCTGTCTTGTTTCGTGGCATCTTCCCATGAGTTCGCTGGCTCTTCCATCCCTGTGCGCTCTCTCTCTCTCTCTCTCTCTCTCTCTCTCTCTCTCTCTCTCTCTCTCTCTCTCTCTTTCTCACAGCCACTTCTCTCCTCAGTGTTCTCCTACAGTTCAGTGTTCAGGGCCCCGAGGTCACACACTGATTTAGCACCGGCACAGTCCAGCTCCATAGCTCATCTGTGTCTCCCCTCTGGGGAAGGCAGAGGGCCCGGGACCTGGTGTGACCATCACTCATCCTGGCCACTGGGTTAAGCCACCCTGCCACCTCCAGGTCCCTGTCTGTTGGGCCCACGAGGGTCAGCATCGGCCAGCGTGGATCGCGTGTGCTTCTGTACCGTCAACGCTCAGTACTGGAGAGCCGGTGTGACCTTCCTAGACAAGGAGAATGCCCAAGCTGGCTCTCTCTCTGCTCCCACCCCCAGGCCCTCCACCCAGCTCTGGCCCAACCCGGATTTTCTGAGTAGACAGATCTGCATCCAGAGCTGCCTCTTGACTCTTCTTTCATGGGCCTGGCAAATCCCCTTAGCCCCAAGCCTGGGTCCCAGCACTGACACTCTTGAAAGATGCATTCTGAAGGCAGCTGGCGTCTGCCTCTGCCGCCCTTCACAGCCACCGTGCCCAGGCTAGCAAGGTGACCGTGTCCATCACAGGAGGCAGCAGCCTGCTCACCTGATGGGCAGCTCTGGGGACAGCTCAGAGCAGATGTGGAGTCACTGTGCCCGGTGCTGTCTGCTTCCGTGTGAGATCCGGGGAGACGGAGGCTGGGTCTTTGTTCACCACTGTGGTAACACGTGGCAGTGTCAGCTCAGGCCATCCCACCACCTGATGGAAGGACCCAACTGATCCTCTGTGTCTGGATCCCAAGAATAAGGGGCAAAGCCGGGCGGTGGTGGCGCACGCCTGTAATTCCAGCACTTGGGAGGCAGAGGCAGGCAGATTTCTGAGTTCGAGGCCAGCCTGGTCTACAGAGTGAGTTCCAGGACAGCCAGGGCTATACAGAGAAACCCTGTCTCAAAAAAAAAAAAAAAATCCAAAACAAAAAAAAAGAATAAGGGGCAGGGGCTCTCGCCATGGGTACACGGGCTAGCCTGGATGTCCATATTCTGGTTGTCACCACCTGCTGCTGTCACCCTGGACAACACAGTCATGGTTTCCCATACAGGCCACAGACCCCCCATTTGTACAAAGGCCAGTCCTTCCAGCTGAAACCACTCACTCACTTTCAGGAGCTATCCCGAGGAGAGCAATGCGCTTCGGGATAAACGTGGGACAAGCCCTGAATACCAGGTGCCTTACTCGCAGCCTCGGGGCCACCTCTGCCTTACAGATGCCATCAGAGTGCCCACACTGTGCTGCAGAGCTCCAACCACACAGTTCAGTCAACAGTGCCCCGCCTGCCTGAAAGCCAGGGGGACGGCATAGGAAGCAGGGAGGACAGGCCAGGGGCTCCATGTGCCGGGCTCAGGCTGGAAGGCACAGTGAGTCCATCACGGCCTCCTGGGGCTTCCAGAGCCAAGGTCAACCTGAGACCGATTCTTTTCCCCGGTGCTTCTTGCTCTTTGATGATACGATCTGGGGACTTCCATGTACTAATGGACAGGAAGTCAGGCCCGGGACAGCTGAACGGAGTCCAGATGCTCCCTTCCTCCACCCGTCAGTGTGGTTCAGTGGCCATCCCCAGGGACCCTTCTAGAACGGGCATACCGGCCAAGGGGAGACTGAGGCTGACCACATGCTGTTCCTCCTCCCAGCCAGCATTTGGCCCAAGGCCAAGACCTGGTGACTGACCCGTGAACATCGAGTGGCTCTCCAGGACCTGGCCTGACCTGGCCTGGCCTTCTGGCAAAGCCAGCAGTCATAGCCACACCCTCCCAGTGTGCAGAGTTTCCTCTTTCTCGTTTGTCCCCAGGGTGGGGCTGGTCAGTGCAGCCTTTAGTCGTACAGACACATCATCGGGCCGGGGCAGGTCCTTCTTGTGTTGACGCAGCTGGAAGGCCACCCACTGGCCAGCTTTCTACAGGCCGTGCCACCGGCTGCTGGAGCCAACGATGGACAGGCCGCTGTCTTCCCCCCAGTTTTGTCAGACCTGAGCAGCGGTCCCCATGTGGCAGGGCAGAGTGGTACTAATTTTCCTTTGGCTCCCCAGCCCCTGTGAGTCACCTCATTATCAATTAGCTATGACTCCTGTGGCATGAATGTCCTGACAGAGTGTAGCAAGCAGGACCTTGTTGGTTTATATTTATATTTATTGTGGTGTTGGTTTGCCACAAATAATAATGAAAATCTCTTCACAAAAGATGGTGGTGGTGATGGTGGTGGTGGTGGTGATGATAAGATTAAAAATATAAATCAGGTTGTAGAAAGATACCATGGAGGTATGAAGACCCTACTGAGATGTGAAAACCATTCCACTCAGGCTATGTAAATCCTGGCCTAGCAAGGGAAGAGGATGCCTCTGCTATCAGAGTGCTAGCTGCTCCCTGCAGGGCCATGATGATGCGAAGTTAGCTCAGTACCAATGAGCTCAGAGAACATCCCTGCAGAACTCTTGTTTCCCAGGGAATCCAGGAGCAAAAGGAACTTGCCCAGGGTCTCGGTGAATGAGGAGACCGGATGGGAGGTGCAAGCCGGTAGATTCCCAGCTCTTGCCTCCTTTCTCCAAACTGTTCTGTTTCCCACAACCCAACCCCCAACCCCTCTATACCCCCCAGCCCCCCCGCTGCCCTTAGGCCTCCATTTTCTTGTCAGAGAAAAATGAGATTAAGCCCACGCTTCAAACAGGTCCAGGCGGTGTGGCCCAGTGGTGAGTGAGCTCGCTCTCAGAGGGCAGGTGGCACTGCCGATGGGTGGCACGTCCCGCTGTGGGATGAGGCGTGGCAGCCAATACCATTGAACTTGCCCAAGCCTCAGCTTTCTTGTCTGCAAGCTGAGTGATCACAAGGAAAGCCACTTGGGTTGTCAAGCGGGTAAAATGGGAGGCATTGGGAGAGGCGTGGCGTCTGGCAGTCAGCGGCCCTCCTTCTCCAGAAGACAGAGCCTCCCCCTGCTCCAGGCAGGAGACCCTCCCCGGTGTCCCCAAGCATTCATATCGCCCAGGTACTATTGATAGGTCCTAGAAGGTGGAGACCTGCCAGGTCGCCAGCTAGAAGGAAGCCTTGCAAACTGGGAACCGGACTCCATGAGCGAGTGCCCGCCTGGCCTGCGCTGTGAGGCTCTGGGCTCTATCCAGCTGTGGTGGTGCATGTCTGTCATCTCAGCAGCTGGTCGCATCCAGGCCTCACATGTCACACCTCCCTCCCCCTCCCTCTTTACAGAGAACAGCATCCCCCTTCGCATCCTCTACGAGAAGTACAGTGAGTGCCTGACGGAGTCGAACCTCATCAAGGTGCGGGGTCTCCTCATTGAGCCAGCTGCCAACAGCTACCTGCTGGCTGAGAGAGATCTCTACCTGGAGAATCCCGAAATCAAGATCCGGGTAAGGAACAGATGCCCCGCCCCCCGCCCCACCCCCCGCCCCACCTCCAGCATTCCCATTTACACACCTGCTTCTCTGCAGCCTGGAACCTTTCAGTGCCTCTGGGTCCTTGTGGAAGGCAGGCATCTTAAAGATAAGAGAATGCAGGACTTGAAGCCACAGGGAAGGGCTACCAGAGCCTGCGGTGGAGGGTGTGGTTGTCTGGGTCTGGGACCTAGGTATCTTTAAGAGGCCAGTGTACCCACCTTGGGGATACTGCGGCAGCCAAAGAAGGGTGGCAATCCTGGTGGCCCACGCTTGTACCTGGGTGGCCCTGAAGATGCTAATTCACCCTTCTGGTCCCCCAGTTCACTCCTCTGTGGGACCAGGTCAGTGGTGGCACTTTGGGGATACTGTGAGAATGCAAGGATGTCCACAGGAAGCAGCTAGGGCTTTATACTGCATGCTTGGAGGCTTGGTGAAAGCCAACTGTACCACCGTCACCATCTTCCTCCTAGCCCTCTTCGGGGGTGCCCCTGCACCCCAGCACCAGTTGCTCTAGAGTACCTTGTGGTCATGGGTCAGAGTCTGCCAAGTGCTTACAGACCTTAGCTGATCTGTCCTGACGAACTGGCAGCTTTCTCTTATCAGCAAACCAGGACTCAGAAAGGGTCAGCTTTCCCCAATATCACATAGCACAGAAGAATAGAGTCAGCTTAGCTCCAGTCCTGACGAACCAGCTTTGGACCCTGGGACCCAGGAGACCCTTCATGCACCCTGAGGGTCCTGTGGCGCCTCAGTGACGTTCCATGCAAAGACTTGGGGAGTATCCACCATGGTGGTGTGCAGATGGGAAACTGAGGCACCAAGATGCACCCTAGGGATGGCAGAGTTGGGAGCAGCTTCATTTTGCAAACACTGGAGAAACTGTAGGCATCCAGCCTCGCTCCTGCCCTAACCTTCACCTGCATCCCTCCAGATCCTGGGGGAGCCCAAGCAGAACCGCAAACTGGTCGCTGAGGTGTCTCTGAAGAACCCACTTTCGGATTCCCTGTATGACTGCGTCTTCACTGTGGAGGGGGCTGGCCTGACCAAGGAGCAGAAGTCTGTGGAAGTGTATGTACTGGGAGCCCAGGTTCCAGGGAGGAGGAGGAGGCTGGAGCCAGGAGGCAAGGCTGTTGAGCCAGCCAGCCGGCAGCCCAGTCACCTCATCCGCTCGCCCGAACCCCGCCCACTCCAAACCCCAAGCCAGAGTGCCCACAACAGGATAACCACACGTCATTCCCCCATCAACACACACCTGACCTGGACACACCAGACCCCGTGTGCTGTCTCCACACATCCTCACAGAACCCGGATGTCCACACGTGCCTCTGTGTACATGCACGCTCAGGCATTCACATCTACACACGCATGTGTAGGAACACAACATGCTGTTTTTCTTTCCCGGGCTGTGTAATTCATATGATCAGAACAAACCAAGAGCATGCACAACCCACGCAATCCGCACAATCCACGCAATGTGTTGTCTCTCCTGTTGCCGCTGGGCATGTGCGTGGCTCCCAGCCTGCTGCCAGTACGCATGGGCAGATCTACGCACCATGTATGCTTGCCCCGCCCCCACTAGCAACATCCTTGCTCACGCCTATACATACTTGTACACACGCAAACATATATACATACTGTCTCATACACACTCAAACTGTGTACATGTTCAAACACATACATGTGCATGTGCCACACACACACACACACACACACACACACACACACGGTGTGTCTTCCCTGGCGCTCCATGCGTCACATAGCAACCAGGCCTGCCTCCTCACCTACCCTCTTTGCTTCTGCAGCTCAGACCCTGTGCCAGCCGGAGATGCCGTCAAGGTGAGGGTCGACCTGTTCCCGACGGATATTGGCCTCCACAAGCTGGTGGTGAACTTCCAGTGTGACAAGCTGAAGTCGGTGAAGGGTTACCGGAATGTCATCATCGGCCCGGCCTAAGGGACCCCTTCACCCAGACTCAACCCACCACCTGCCAACCCTCAACTCGACCTGGTCTTTATCCTGAGATAATGAACAACTTCACCCCGTTCAGGCTGACGTGGCTGCCCCAGGGCTCTTCAGAAGACAATGTCCTTCAGGGCCATCCTGTTCCTCCATCTATTTCCCCATCTGTCCCCTTAGCTGTGAGGAATGTTCTGTGCTGACACAGTGGGTACCCTGGCGAGGGTAAGAGGAGAGCCATCACCAGCACTGTGTATCTCTGTATTGTTTGAACCGTCTCTAGAGCCTCAGCGTAAGCACAAAGAGATGGTGAGCCCATGGCTCATCGAAGGAACCAGCTGTCCCCGCCAACGGTTTCCCGCCCCCTTCCCCCTGAACGGGAACTCTGTGTGCTAGGCACTTTGAGTTCTCACAGGGACACCAGCCTGTTAAATGTCCATGAGAAACTTCAGGGTAGAAACTGAGGCTGCCCGTGCTATCCTGTGCCAGCAGGCAGGCCATCCCTTGCAGGGCCCGTGGCTGAGCTTGGAAACAGGGTCTGTGCCATCTGGCTTGGAATCAGGCACTCCATTTGTGACACCAGCTCTGACCTGAGGGTGTCAGAGAGGCCATCTGGGGATGGGTCTGGAAGGACACGGTTAGGATGAGGAGGGGAGAAAAGGGTGGGGAGGCTGGAGAGCGGGGAGTCTGAGCCTGGGCTTAAGCCCCAAGGAGGGCTACACCCCATCCTCCTCCTCTGGGCCTGCTCCTTCTTCACTAGAGCAGTGATTGACAAGCTCATCCCCAGGGTCTCCTGGCCCTGTACTTCTGAAGCCTGCCTCCCAGGCTCAGTGCACTTCTGGGAAGGAGACATCAGCACCAGACCTGTCCCCCCGGGGGTGACCTGCTTCTCACCTGTGCCTGGCTTCCTCAGATGCTGTTCCAGAACTACCCACAAGCTACTCACACAGTGCCTCGACTAGATTTCACAGAAGAAGCCTTAAATGCCCATGCCGGTCACTACCCACCAGGGCCACACCTCCACCAGCCCTTCCTCCTTGGCCAACAATCCTAGACTCAGCACTTGTCTCCAGAAAAGCATGGCCACCTCCAGGTCACCATCCCGAGTTAGGCCACTCCTACCTCTCTGTGGCTGGGCCCTCGAGCTGGAAGACCGCAGTGGTGGAGGGGGTCTCTGGATGATGAGGTCGGGGACTCTGGGGTCCCCTGAAATCCCAGAGGAGAGCTTGGGAAGGATCACTCTGATGCATTTAATATGTTCCGCTTTACACAGAGAATTGCGCCATGAGCCTGTTATCTGCCCTGTCCTCACACAGTTCTGTTTCTTTCGGTCTGTGCAAGCTGCAGATTTCAAGCGAGCTGTAAACATGCTTTGGAAGCACATGTGAACACTGAAATAAAGGTCTATTTTCACACTCAAACAAGGTCTGCCTTGTCCTTTGGGAGCTTCTGAGGGGGCTGGGCAGCACCCACACCTGTGCTGCCTCCTCACCCAAGCCTTAACCCGGCCCGGCCCCATGCTTTCTTGGCTTTCCAGGCTCTACCCACAAACCCCTCCCACTAGCAGAGCCAGGGACTTCCTGTGTCCCCCAGTGTCCTTCCCTCTCACGTGCCTCTTAGCTTTCGCTGTTCCCTGTGCCTAAAATACCCTTCCTTGTCTTTCCTCATCCGCTTGGCTTAACACCAAAGTCACCTTTCCTTGTTTTGCGGTAACAGGCCATGGCGTGGTGGCGCCCAACTATAACCTCAGCTCCCGGGCGCTCCCAGCTCATGGGCCCAACAGCTTGGTCTACTCAGTAAGCTCTAGGCCAGTTAGAGATGCCGTTTCCGAGAACAAGATGGACAGTACCTGAGACATGACATTGGAGGGTTGGCATTTGGTGCACACACATATACACACACACAATACACACACACATACACACACATGCATGCACTCCTACACAAGCATACACACACACACACACACACACACACACACACACACACGTAAAATAACCGCCAACTTCACCTTTCCAGGTCTGTTCCTTGGACACCTCATGTGACTTGAGCATTGGGTCAGTAAGCGATGTACTAGAAGACAGAAATAGGGCCAGAGAAATGGCTCAACAGGAAAAGGTACTCATCACCATGGCTGATGACTGAACGCAAGGGGCAGAAGGAGAGGATCAACTCTTGAATGTTGTCTTCTGCTCCTCACACTGCACATGCATACACATGATGGATGGATAGATGGATAGACAGATGATAGATGGATAGATGGATGGATAGATAGATAGATAGATAGATAGATGGATGGATGATAGATGATGGATGGTAGATAGGTGATAGATAAATGTAACTGTCTTTTATTATTACTTTTAGTTGTTTATTATTTGATAAATTCTTATTACTCTTAGTTGCTGCAAGAACCAGCAGAGGCAAGCTAGTTTGTCTAATCTAGCCTCTTACCTTATGTTGCCTGCTGACAGATCCTTACCAGAGACTAGCCAGCAAAGGACCCTGGGAAATTCCCCTGGAAAACAGAGATGGTCAGGCAAGGAAAAGAATGGGCTGTGTGGGACTCTGCCCATCAGCCCCACCTGGAGAACTCTTAGTTTCCAAAACGTGGCTCCAAGGAGGGCCCCTCTCTGAGGCTTTCCCAGGCTGCTGCCAGATGCTTTGGCCTCTGTGCATCTTAGGCATATGTTTATGCAGGTGGCAGCTGGGGCTACGAACAGTCATTTCTGCACCTGCCTGTGTTCTGGGTGCTCTGGGGCAGGGGCAGACTCACGGCAAGAGGCTTCTGGGAAAACTCAAGGCGCCAACTCAAGCTCGCTGCCTGCCTGCCCGCTCCTAACACGGAGGGACCACACTGCCCCAGCCAGCTCTGCTGTACATAGCTCAGCCGGCCTGAATGTCTTCTCTTGTTTACCCATCCCCACCCCTAAATAAATACTTCTTCTTAGTGCTTGTTCCATGTGATCAAACAGCACAGCCTCAGCGTTGGGGTGATGGCTGAGCTAGAAAATTGCCTGTCACGCAGCGTGAGGACCTGAGTTTGAATCCTCAACACACACACACACACACACACACACACACACACACAGAGAGAGAGAGAGAGAGAGAGAGAGAGAGAGAGAGAGAGAGAGAGAGAGAGAGAGAGAAGCTGGGCACACAGCACCCAAGCGCGCAGTCCCAGCACTGGAGGATGAAGCTAAGCAGGTAAGACACGTGGATCCTGGGGCCAGCCGGTGTAGCTAAACCAGTGACATCTGGGTTCAATGAGAGGTCCTGTCTCAAAAAATTAGCTGGAGAGCCACTGACGAAGACCCCTGATGTCGACCTCTGGCCTCCATGTGCATGTGCACACATACATGTGCACACACAATGCCCATATAAGCACATACACACACACTGAGAGAGAGAGAGAGAGAGAGAGAGAGAGAGAGAGAGAGAGAGAGAGAGAGCAGTCCATTGTCTATTTAGAACACAAAAGTTTCGCTAAAAGCCTAGAGAAATAGAGCCGTTTACACTGGACAGACACATGTGGCTTCCGCTGTGGCCCTTCAATGGCAAGGCAGAATGTCTCAAATGTGTTTATGTGGCACACTCCTAAATCTTCCTCTGGGATTTTAGAAACCCTAAAGGTTATGCCATTTCACCTATTTGTAGATAAACAGAGGGACAGAGAGGTTAAGCAATTGGCCCCAAGTCACACAGCTGGTAGGTTGCAAAACTGAGCCTTGGTCTACACAGGCAGCTATGCCCCAGCACAGAGCATGGTGGAGAAATCCCTGTCCCTCCCAGGACTCTTCCTGCTCACCAGCGGCTGGGACTTCTGGGATGGAGGCCTTCACACTTGCCTGGCAGCCCTCATGGAATAGGGGGTCAGGTTCATCTTCCCACCCCAAAGGCCTCTTCCTTTCCAGCTGCTCATGTTTGCCTAGGATGCCTGCCAGCTCACCCCTCAGCCTCCAGCCAAGCCTGGAATTTCAGAGCGCTGATGAAGTCCAAGAGGGAGGTTGGGGCGGGGGCCAAGCCAGCAGCTCCTCCAAGTACAGTTACCTTGGGGCTGGGGCAACCAGGAACCCAGGCAAAAAAATTCAGAGGACACGTGGCTGGGACAAAGAAAACATTTGTTCAGAAAGCCAGCAAACCAAAGAAGATGGAGGTGTCTTTACACAAGATCATTGTGCAAAGGGATGCAGGCAGGGAACAGAGGACCCTGTGAGCAGTTGGGGGTGGAGCGAGCCTTCTCCTAAGTGGCCTTATCTGCAGGCCGCTGGGTATTCTGGGTTCAGCACGTCTACAGAAAAGTTACTGATTAGAGAAATGTATGACTTGTGTCTTTTGGGTTCCTTTACTGGCAAAAGTTTATTCAACAGTTAATTATTAGGCTCCAAAAGTTATGTTTTCTCCAGAGGACAAGGAAAGGGAAAAGCCACCTTAGAAGCCACCGGGAGGAAGGAAGAGAAGTCATATAAGCCACTGTTAACAGCCAGGACAGGGGGTGTTAAGCACAGGTCTGAGCAGGTACCCACACAGCCCGTGGTTTCTGGGACAAGTGGGAAAAGCAATAGGTCATCGAAATGAGAAGCTGTGCCCTCGGAAGGCATGTCTAGCCTTGAAGAGGCCCAGGCTCTCAGTGAGTGTTGAAAAAATTAACAGACACAAAACACTACTCCATAACTCTGTTCCCATGAGTCCACAGCCGCCGTCGAGAGCCATGGAGTCTCAGGTCACAGACTTACCCAAGGCCCAGCAAGAGAGGAGCTGGGACCTGGCTGGCTGCCCCACTGCTCTCAGAAGAACAGCCTACAGAGAGGAGGGGAGAGGACGTGGGGAGGGCAGGAAAGGGGCAGGCTTGTTTCCGGGACCCTGGACATTGGAAGCCTTGAGTTTAGCCACATTCTGTTTCCCCATCAGTAGCCCTGGGGTCTGAGAAAGTCAGGCTCAGAGGACCAATAAGCATGGGGCAACCCCACAACCCAGAAATTCCATGAGAGACGAGAGCATGCGGGGGACACAGAAAGTTATTCCATGACGTCCAGGTGCCACCATTCACAGTAGAGAAAAAGTGAAAACAACCCAACTATCTGTCCATTAACTTAGTTAAGAGACAACTAAACTCTGCTGTGTAGACCATGGAATATTACTTGGCAGCGAAAAGGAACAAACCCCTGATATACACTATAGTCAGGACAGAAATAGGCTAAGTGGAAGAAAACAGACACCAAAGCTGTGGGAATGTATGATCCCACCTATAGAGAGGGAGGAAGACAGGTGGCTGGCTGGGCCTTGAGACGCTGGGGCATGGGGAGTTGGAACCAAGGGGGATTATGGGAATTCTGTAAACCGTCTTGATGGACGCAGTTGTCTGGACTAGAGGCCATTGAACTGACTTGCACAGCATGTGAGCTCTATCCCAGTAAAACTGTCTAAACAATTAACGTGAGCGGGGTGGGGGGGCTGAGCTCAGAGCCTGTGTTCTGTCTGGGAATTTGCTTGGGCATGCTCAGCAACCCCCTCAGCCCCTTCCTGCCTCTTTGTTTTTGTGAAATGGGGGAGCAGAGAGGAGGTGGTGGCATCAGTGTGTGGGGGATGGTGCATTTTGTAGACAGTTGTCCGTGATTATGTGATTTCCTGCCCACTGGGTAAAGTCAGAGGGTTCCTGGGGGCTTGATAACCCCCTAACCGGTCAGCACTACACCCGCTCTGGCCAGCTGCAGGTCACACTCAGTCTACACCCTTCACAGATGGCTAGAGAGCCGCCTCTAGACAGTGTCCTCAGACGCTGTAAGCACCTTAGTACACACCTGCCATCTCAGCGCCGAGGCTACGGCAGGAGGATTGCGAGTTTGAGGCCAGCCTGTGCTACTTGGTGAAGCCCTGTCTTTGAAAAAGGTGAAGGCAACCAGAGGCAAAGGTCCAGCCTCGTCAGTTCTTCATCCACTCCTCCAGAGTCGTTCTGAAGCAGACAGACAGACCGACCAAGGGAAATGCCAGCTAGGTCAGCCAGAGCAGCGATTTACCTTCACTTGCTAAGATTACTCTTTTTACAGAGGGGAAACTGAGGCACGTGTGGGAGCAGGGTGTGGTCATAACAAAGAATAAGGGCAGAAGCTGAGCCCACCCTGTTTCCACTTTTCTAACAGATGAGTGGCCACATAGCTAGCTGGCAGACGTCCCCCGAAGGGATGGCAGTGGCCCTGGGACCTAGCGTGAGATGAACCATGGAGTTCTGGGTGATTGATGCTTCATCTCCCAGCACTCTCTGGCTGTGTGACTACAAGGAAGTAACTTGCCCTCTCTGGGTCTCATGATGGAGCACCTCCATTATGGACCATAATGGACCTCCATAATGGACACTGCCTCAGTGTGACACAGAGGCCACCAGGAACTCCAGCTGCAAGACAATGGTGGGATCAGAGGAGGTGGCTGGGACCGGATGGTTTATTTAGGCATCTCTCACAGTTGGGGATAGAGAGTGGCTTCTGAGCTAAACGGAGGCAGTGGTGTAGAGCAGCTTGAAGACCCCTGGATGGGTCGAAGTTCGTATGGACCAGGTGCTATACTAGATTTTAGGGACACAAGGTCACCATGGCAAGAGTGACCTATAGACTCTCCCTGGAGCAAACTCCAAGAGGAGCCGAGAGGGCTGTGGTATCAGCTCTAAGATCCAAGCTGAGACTGGCACAGTGGCTCAGTGGGTAAGAGCGTTTTACTCTGTAGACAAGAGGACCTGAGTTTGAATCCCCAGCACGGGGTGTGGAGGCAGATGGATCCCAACAGCCCACCGGCTAGTTGGTCTAAGAGCCAAGCTTCCTTACAGTGAGTGCCTTGCATACACAGGGGTCCTGGGCCCTGGCATCCCCATTCTATAGAGTAGCAGATCAAAGAGTGACCCCAGAGCTTACTGCACAGGCCCAGGGCCATATCTTTGGAATTACAAGGTAGAGCGAGAGTCCCTAGGAGACAATGTGGCCCCCTAGTCACCATTCCCAACTTCCCACACTGCCCCCACCTGCCACACTGATTTGTACGGTTCTGAGAATGATCTAAGGGAATCAGATTTTTTGTTTTGAATGAGTGAATTTATTAAGTATATAGCAAGCCGAGAGAGAGAGAGAGAGAGAGAGAGAGAGAGAGAGAGAGAGAGATCAAATTAACATCCAATTGGATGTTCAAAACATCCAGAGCCGGGCGTGGTGGCGCACGCCTGTAATCCCTGCACTTGGGAGGCAGAGGGAGGAGGATCTCTGAGTTCAAGGCCAGCCTGGTCTACAGAGTGAGTTCCAGGACAGCCAGGACTACACAGAGAAACCCTGTCTCGAAAAACAAAAAATAAAAAAAATAAAAAAAATAAAATAAAAATAAAAACATCCAGCAGAGCAAGGCTGTGTTGGCACACGTCTTTTATCCCACCACTCTGGAGGTGGAGGCAGGTGGGTCTCTGAGTTTGAAACCAGCCTGGTCTACAGAGTGAGTTCCGGACCAGCCAGGATGACACAGACTAAACTCTGTCTCCCAGGAAAATGAAAAACAAAACAAAACAACAAAAATACCACAGCCAATCAACCAACCAAGCAAACAAACAAAACACCCCCCCAAAAAAAAACAGAACAAAACAACAAAACAAAACAAAACCAAAGCCCAACACTGATGGTAACAACATCTGGCAGAGGCTGACTGAGGATGGGATCTCAATTAAGCCCTTACATCTTGGAATGAACTGAACGAGGCAGTGTCTGCTGGGAATGGTTACCTCCCAGCTGTTTTTTAAAGACACGATGTTTTTACTCTCTGACTAGTTTGCTGTTTCCCTTCACAGAGTTAGTTTGGTCATCCCATCCCCAGACAAAGGGGCCCTAGAGGACATTTTGAGACACGCATGCTTCGGTATGAGGTCGGGGTGGGAGGGTGAACCTCACCTCCATAGGTGGCTTCTCAGGGAGCCCCAACAACACATGACAGTTAACAATACAATATGCATCACACACACACACAGGCTGGACGCGGGCAGAGGCAGTGTCTTAGTCAGGGTTTCTATTCCTGCACAAATTCATGACCAAGAAGCAAGTTGGGGAGGAACTTTATTATTCAGCTTATAGTTCCACACAGCTGTTCATCACCAAAGGAAGTCAGGACTGGAACTCAAGCAGGTCAGGAAGCAGGAGCTGATGCAGAGGCCATGGAGGGATGTTTCTTACTGGCTTGCTTCCCCGACTTGCTCAGCTTGCTCTCTTATAGAACCCAAGACTACCAGCCCAGGGATGGCACCACCCACAATGGGCCCACCTCCCTTAGTCACTAATTGAGAAAATGCCCCACAGCTGGATCTCATGGAGGCATTTCCTCACCTGAAGCTCCTTTCTCTGTGATAACTCCAGCTTGTGTCAAGTTGACACACAAAACCAGCCAGTACAACTGACCCCTTGTCAACTTGACACACAAACACATCACTATTAAGCTTCAATCCTTACTTTTTTTATCCATGCCCAAGATCTAAATAACTTTAGAAGTCTCACAGTCTTTACATATTAAAAGTTCAATCCTCCAAAACAAAAACAAAAACAAAAACAAAAACAAAACAATCCCTTTAAAATATCCAATATCTTTTAAAATTCAAAGTCTTAGCCGGGCGTGGTGGCGCACGCCTGTAATCCCAGCACTCTAGGAGGCAGAGGTAGGCGGATTTCTGAGTTCGAGGCCAGCCTGGTCTACAGAGTGAGTTCCAGGACAGCCAGGACTACACAGAGAAACCCTGTCTCAAAAAAAAAAAAAAAATTCAAAGTCTTAAAAATTCAAAGTCTCTTAACTGTGCGCTCTACTAAAATAACTTCTTACTTCAAGAGGGGAAAATATCAGGGCACAGTCACAACCAAAGGCAAACTCCAACTCCAACGGTCCAATGTCTGGGATCCACTCATGATCTTCCGGGCTCCTCCAAGGGCTTGGGTCACGTCTCCAGCTCTGCCCTTCATAGCACACACCGTGTCTTCTATCATCCAGCTGCCTGTACTCCACTGCTGCTACTGTTCTTGGTGGTCATGTCATGGTACTGGCATCTCCAAAACACTGTTGTCTTCCACTGTAATGGCTTCACCAATAACTTCTCATAGTCTCTATTCATGGTGCCAATCTTCAAAACCAGTACCACCTGGGTGTCTCTTACACATTACCAAGTCCAGTCACAGCACAAGGTACAACATAGCTATCTCTGGAACACAGTCTCTGTGCTCTCAGAAAATACTTCCTAGAAGATTTCACCTCAGTGATGCTGATGCTGATTTCTTCTTAATCACCTGCTAATTTCTTAGCTCCAGCTAACCAGCATCAAAAGTTCCAGTAATGCAAAGTTTTTACTTTAGTAGTTCTGGTATCTTGTTAATCACAGCTGATTCTTCAGCCCTAGCTAACCAAAACCACAGAATCTTCACAATCAAAATAGCAACGGCCCTGATAAGAGTCTTTAATATTCCCTCAGAAATTTTTACAAGCCAGGTCTCCATCTTCTGCACTGTTCTCAACATTATCTTCCAAGCTCCTACACAACATCCCACCGAGTTCCACACCGAATGGGTCTTCTAGCCCAAAGTTCCAAAATCCTTCTACAGTCCTCCCCAAAACATGGTCAGGTTGTCACAGGAATACCCACTCCTGGTACCAATTAGTCTTAGTCAGGGTTTCTATTCTTGCACCAAACATCATGATCAAGAAGCAAGTTGGGGAGGAAAGGGTTTATTCAGTTTACACCTTCCACATTGCTGTTGATCACCAAAGGAAGTCAGGACTGGAACTCAAGCAGGTCAGACAGCAGGAGCTGATGCAGAGGCCATGGAGGGATTTTTCTTACTGGTTTGCTTCCCCTGACTTATTCACCTTACTCTCTTATACAACCTAAGACTACCAGCCTGGGGGTGGCACAATGGGCCCTCCCCCCTTGATCACTAATCGAGAAAGTGCCTTACAGCTGGATCTCATGGAGGCATTTCCTCAACTGAAGCTCTTTTCTGTGATAACTCCAGCCTGTGTCAAATTGACGCACAAAAACCAGCCAGTACAGGCAGGGAAGCTACTGTGGAGATTGGAGCCTGAGGAGGATCCTCCAGAGACGGGCAGTGTGCTAGCTGAGCAGTGTGCTAGCTGAGCGGCAGGAGGTACAGCAGGCTGTGAACGGGGTAGGGGAGGCAGGAAGGAGGATGGGAGAGTCCATTTTCTAGGAAGCCAGGGCTACCTCAGCCAGCATGATGCACATCTGTGCGGGCCCAGCTGTGGAAGCTCTGCGTGCTGTGTCCATGGCAGAGCCCAGCCACCTCCGGAAGTGTATGAGGGAAAGTGTTTCTGGGAAACAGCTCCAGAGACTTCAGAAGAAAGGAATCCACAGCTTAGAAGTCTCCAGCAAATTGCTGTGGTTTCTTTTCACGGTCTTTCTAAATATTTACTTTTGTGTCAGAATCGATATTCATCATTTTCCTTTGTATTCTCTTTAAATCCGATCTGTCAAAATAAAAAGTAAACCTACAGTTGCCTTGCCAGGGGAAATAAAATTAAGAAATTAAAAAAAGTATGCACTCGTCCAATTATGATGAGTCATAACATTAAGTTTAAAACCTTGTAGTAAAAATTTATTTATGGGCTGGGGAGATGGCTCAGAAGGTAAGGTGCTTTGCTGCACAAGTGGGGGGACCTGGGTTTGGATCCCAGAACCCATGAGAGGGGTGGGGAGAGAGGTAGAGCGAGAGAGACAGAGAGACAGAGACAGAGAAACAGAGACACAGATAGAGATAGGGAGAGAGGAGAGGGAGGAGAAAGAGGAAGGAGAAGAGGGGAAGAGAGAGGATAGAAGAGAGAGGAGAGATAGATAGAGACAGACAGACAGACTGCTACAGAGGTACAGAGACACAGAGACAGACAGAGAGTGAGGTGCTAAGATAGGAGCCATAACTCTTTGCCAGCAGTCTGCACAACATTGAGCTCCCAGTTCTGTGAGACCCTGTCTCAAAAACTAAAATGGAGAAGTGACTGAGGAAAGAACCCAGACATCAGCTCTGGCCTCCACTTGAGTACTCCTCCTCATCCTGTGAGTGCTCCCACAAACTCCTCACTGCCTTCCGAACAATGTATTTACTGCACAGCCAGCCAAACGCCCTTGTTCAGCCCAGCCTCCCCCAGGTGCTCTGGCCACGCAGTAGCCTGTGATTGGGCCAGAGCCCAACATGTGTATTACAACTGACTGATGGTTTTACTCTCAGCAAAACTTCTTATAATGACAAAGGATTGACTAGTTTATCTGGGTTTGGTTTGGGATTGAGGTTGTTTATTTATTCATTCATTTGTTTGTTTTGACACATGTTGTGGATGGGCCTGGTGCTATTCTTGTGAACCAATCCTCTAATGAATAAAGGAGCCAATCACTGGGTGAGTAGGCAGGACTTCCGGGTTGGACAGAGGAAGAGAGGAAGCAGGATGTCTCCCAGTTTCAGTGGTGGATCCATCAGGTTTTAGATTTAATAAGGCTTACAAGATTTGAATTTTAGTTGTTTCGCCCAGTGATTGAGTTACCATCGTTTCTGAACTACGTTTGTGTGGTGTTTTCCTTCACGAGGCAACTCGTCAGCAAAGCGTGGGTTTGCCTGATGTGCACCATGAAGGCCGTGGGGGGGTTGAAGCATGGTGCTGGTGTGGTAGCGACCCACCAGTGGGAATTTCATGAGCTGGGTGGAGATGTTTCAGGAGCTCTAGGCCAGAGAGTCTCCATGAGATAAAAACAGGCTGGACAGGCAGGCCACCACAGCAGAGTTGCTGGCACAACCACACGAACGTGCTGTGAACTTCATGTTTTAATATTTCCTGCAACAGACTCCTGCTTTCCTGTAGCCCAGGCTGGTCTGGAACTCGCTATGTAGCCCAAGAATGACCTTGAACTCTTGAGCTTCTTACCTCCACCCACTAAGTGCTAAAGTTACTCTTTCACCTCCACACCCTGCTCTTCTCTGTTCTTATTATGTATGTATGTGTATGTATGTATGTATGTATGTATGTATGTATCTATCTATCTATCTATTTATTTACTCATCTACCTATGTATGTATGTATGTATGTATGTATGTATTTACCTACCCATCTACCTATGTATGTATGTATCTATGTATCTATGTATTTATCTATCTACCCATCTATCATCTATCTACCTACCTACCTACCTGTCTATTTATTTTTACTTCTTGGTTTTTTAAGACAGGGTTTCTCTGTGCAGCCCCTACTAATCCTGGAACTCACTCAGTAGTAGACCAAGCTGACCTTGAACTCACAGAGATCCTCCTGCCTCTACCTCCCCAGTGCTGGGATTAAAGGTGTATGCCACAACAGTTTATTATTGATTTTTTTTTAAAATGTGGCCTAACAAGTGGAGAATATTGTCACACCAGTTAAGTTTAAATAGCAGTCTATCAGTGAGTTGTAATACATATACACACACACTCACATATGTATACACACAAGCACACTCACATACATTCACATATGCACACAGTCCTATAAGCATACTCACACACATACACACTGACACAAACACTCACACACTCACACACTGACACAGTGACATACGTGCATACAAGCACACATATGCACACATTCACACACACACACACTCACGGTGTCTTTGAGGATGTGGAGCAGAGCGGGGGAAGAGAGAACTGGCACATCACCGTGAAGGATGTTAGGCAGGAACTTAGACAGAGGCACACTCATCTCTCCCTGAAGGCCAGCAGCCCTGCTGGACATAGAACAGACAGATGGGAACTGACACGCCCTGCAAAAAAAAAAACCACAAGCAAGAATCCTCAGGGAATCTTTCTCCCCAGACAGTCCAAAGCTGGAAACACTGTAGGGTCCAGCGCTTACGGCATAGATATGGGATCAGTGGCCAGTCATGTGGGCAGTGCCACAGGAAGAAGAAATAGGCAACAGAGCACTGTGGGATAGTGGACTGCATCTCACCTGCCAGTGAGCACAGCCGGATGGGTTCACACCCGAAGCTCCATCAGACACAGCTGAATTCGGGATGGCGGTGACCTCAGAGGGGGAACATGGGATGGGAAGCATCTGGGAGTCCGGCAGGGTGCTGATTCTGGGTGCTAGCATGGCTGGGGTGTTTAGGAAGGCACACTGTAACTGTGCCCTTCACATTTGCGTCTCCTCCCCCTCTCCCCTCTCCCCACCCGGGGAGGGATTTGCACATGAAACGTCCCACATAAACTCACATATTTGCACACTTGGTCCCAGCTGGTGGCGCTGATGGGGAAGGCTGTGGAGCCTTTGGGAGGTGAGATCTGAGGCTGTAGCCCAGCCCACTGGCAAATCACTCTCTGTTTCCTGAGTTCAGATGCAATGTGAGCAGCCTGCACCCTGGTCCCTTCGCCTTGTCGTCCCTCCATGGCGGACTGTGTCCCTCGGGACTGAACCCTTTCCTCTTACGTTGCCTTATTGTATTTTATCACGACAGCAGAAAAGTCATAGTTAAGACGGGTCTCAGAATGCCCTGGTAGAGAGGACGGCCCCAAACTTCTCTTCCTCCTGCCTCCAACTCCTTAGTATGCATGCGGCGCTGGGGACGGAATCCAGGGCTCTGTGTGAGTCAGGCAGGCTCTCTGTCCACAAAGCTACAGCCTGTGCCTGCCTTTGTATGTATGTTTGCATGCATGCTGGTGTGCACACATGCATGAGCATGCATGTGGGGGTGGAGCTGAAGTTGGCATTGGGTGTCTTCCTCCATTAACTGCACTTATTTGTTGGGCTGAGGGTACCCATTAATCCATTTCCCCACCCCTCTTTTGAGAGAGTTTCACTCACTACATAGCCCAGGCCTCAAACTCTCAGTAATTCTCCTGCCTCACGCCCCTCGTGCCAGGATTACAGCTAGGAGCCCACACAGACTGCTGATTGTGCCTTTTCTATTTACACATCAACCCTGAATGGGAAACGCTGTCCTGCGATGGCAGCTAGGCCTCCCCTCAGCACAGGGATGTCATAACTGGTGCCCCCTGGAGGGCAGTGGGTTGACAGCAGTGGTGGCCAATCTTGTTGCTCTAGAAAGCTAGGGCCAGAGAGGGGGTGTTGGAGCGAGGCAGTAGGGAGATCTGAGAGGGACAGCTGCCAAGTGACCCTTTGGGAGGCAGCAGAGCTTTCCATGGTGGACCCTCAGAGGAGAGGCGGGCTGGGAGGCTGGGGCAAAGCCAGGGAGAGAGAATTGTGCAGGGGCCCGTGATGGGGACCGAGGAGGAGGGCGCCTGGTCTCTGGTGCTTTCCTGAGCTACAGTGGTCCTGCCCTACAGAGATGCCTGAAGATGCGCGCTGGCAGCCCACGCCCCACCAGGCACCACCAGGCCCCGGGCCCCATGAAAAGATTTTCTCTGCCAACTCCCCCTCCATTCTTTCCCAGGCCTGGCCAGCCCTGCTCAGGGCTGACAGGCCGCCTACACCCAACGCTTGGCAGTGCCAAATCTTAACTGCCCTAGAGGTTTGTCTCTCATGCATCACAGAGACCCCTCCTCCTCCTTTCTCATGTCTCCTATTTCATTGGCGCACTCCTTTGGCAGGGGGAGGGCTTCTTGGTGGTGGTGCTGCTGCTGCGGCCTGAGTTGCTGCGGCCCCTGATGGTCCTGAGACTGAATGAAGCCCAGCAAAGCAGCTTGAGGCCAGATTTGCCCCAAATCAGTCAGAGCTGGATTATTTTTTAAATATAATGTTGTTGTTGTTGTTTTACAAAAAAAAAGTTATTTCTTTTATTTTATGCATAGGTACATGTGCCTAGGTGTATATATGTGGGCTCTGCATGCATACAGGTGTCTGTGGAGGTCAGAAAAAGATATCAGTTCCCCTAGGGACCGGAGTTACAGGTGATTGTGAACCACCTGATGGGGGTGTTGAGAAATGAACTCAGCTCTTAACCACTGAGCCATCTTCCCAGACCCAGAGCTAGATTTTAACAGTAACCATATGCTGGCTCTTAGCGGTGTGAGACACAGATTGAGGCACTGTGAAGACATTAACCATCGGCCCCTCACAGTGACACAGAAGAGGAATCAGTCGTTCTTTTTCGTTTTTGTTTGTTTGTTTGTTTGTTTTCCAATATAGGGTTTCTCTATAGTAAGCCAGGCTGGCCTTGAACTCATAGAGTCACCTGTCTCTGCCTCCCAAATGCTGGGATTAAAGGTGTGTGCCACCATGCCCAGCTGGAATGAATTGTTCCTACCAGAATCTTCAAATGCTATTGAAGTCTTCTATTGCAGAAAATGCACACACATCCACACTTTCCACACAAATGCATGCACATACATGTACACACATGCACACACATGCATACACACATGTGCACAAAGCACACACATGTACACATATGCACACACATGCACACACATCTACACAGACACATGCACACCAACCTTCCCCACATATGGATGCACACACACATATGCACCCTCACACATCTACACACACATGCACACACACATCTATACACACACGCATACACACAGAAGTTGGGGGGGAGGGGTTCTTTACAGATGGCTTACTGACCACATGGGAAGATACTTAGCATCCTTGAGAAGTTTTCCTTTCCAAACCACAAGGAGATTACGTCACACCCACCCAGAGGCTGTGACCCTGCGGCAGATAATGACAGGCGAGGGTAGGATGTGGAAGACCTGGGCCGCTCTTACAGCTCTATGGAGACACTCTGTGGTGCAGCTGTTTGGGGACACGATTCCTTTGGACAACAGACGAGGCTCGGAGCAAACATTGGACCTTTGGGTTCTCCCCAGGGTGAAACCAGAAACCGAAAAACATGTCCACACAAAAAGTTGTACATGAACATTCACAACATCCGGAGTGGACACAACCCAAACTTGCACTAATTGAGAAGGGGGCAGAATGGGGAGTGTCTACACAGCGGAGTACTAGTCTTTAACGAAAAGGAAGTAGTGATATGAGCACAATATGACTGTGGTTTAGAAGCATTTTTCTACCCAGAAGAAGTTGCTCATAAGAGACCACACAGCATATGATTCCATTTATGTGAAATATCCCCAAACAGACCACCAGCTCCAGGGGCATCTGATCCTCTGGCCTCCGTGGGTACTGAGTCGTACATACTCATACTCGACACACAGGTACATACGTGATTAATAAAATAAAATCTTGAATTAAGAAGGTACTTGAGTTTTGTTCAGGACGTTGTCTTGCCTAACCCTACCCTACCTTCTTCTGTTCCTCTGAGTGATCAAAAGTTGTTGATTTCCAAGACCCAGTTCACAGGCCGTTAAAAGTAGATCAGCCATGGCTATGGGGGGTGGGGTGGGGTGGGAAGTGGAGGGGGTGGGGGCAGAGAGCGACTGCTAGTGAGTGCTTTCTTTGTGGATGGCGAAAAGTTTGGAAACTTAAAGATGATGGTGATGGTCACACAAGTCCTAAACAGACTTGAAAGCGCAGACCCCAAACTTTCAGGGGTGAGTGTTGCGGTTCAGAAGCTGTCTCTCAATAGAGCATTTATATATATATATACATATATATATATATATATATATATACATATATATATATATATATGTATATATATATATATGTGTGTGTGTGTGTGTGTGTGTGTGTGTGTGTGTGTGTGTGTGAATAAAGAGCTGACCCAGCAGTTAAGGGCCCGGGAAGCTCTTGCAGAAGACCCAAGTTCCATTCCTAGCACCCACGTCAGCTGGCTCACGACGACTGTAAACTCTAGCTCCAGGGGCCTCCATGGGCACTGCAATCATGCACACTCACACTGAAACCCACTAATACACGCATGATTTAAAAAACCTTAAATGAAGAAGGTACTTGAGTTTTGTTCAGAACGTTGTCTTGCCTAACCCTACCCTACCTTCTTCTGTTCCTCTGAGTGATCAAAAGTTGTTGATTTCCAACAGCTCACAGGCTGTTAGCTCAAAGACTTCCTCAATAGACTTCAGTCAGAAGCACGTGCCTGCCCTCTAACTGTCCGTCTCAGCACTCGCTGAGCGGTGATTTAAAGGGCACCCCTTGGGTTGATGGCATCTATTACAGTCTACATGATTTAAGGACTCACCTGGCCTCTGCTGCTTCATTATCAACGTCTAGAGACAGAGACCATATCTTCTTGCCTTCTGAGTATGCGGAGCCCAGCACCGGGGCCAGCATGGACCAGGCATCCATACTAACTACTGTGCTCAGCTCTGGGCTATCTGTGGTTTGAAGAGGAAGCATTTATCTTGGCCCACAGTTGGAAAAGGTCCAGTCCACCATGGCAAGGATGCCACCGAAGTCCTTCAAAGTTGCTGGGTCCATGCTGGCGAGAGCAGGAGTCTGCGGGAGTGGGGCGGGGAGCAGCAGTGTGCTCAGGCTAACACCAGGCAAGGCGACCGACCGATAACTCATGAGCCGCCACGGAAAGTTCTACAGCCTCCTGACAAGACAGTTCTGTAAGCTGAGAAACAAATGCTCAAGTTCATGACCCTGCAGCAGGAAATTTACATTCAAACAATATCAACAATGGCATCTTTGTTTTTTAATTTTTATTTATTTATTCATTTATTTATTCATTCATTCATTTATTTATTTATTTATTTATTTATTCATTCATTTATTTATTTGAGACATGGTTTCTCTGTGTAGCCCTGGCTGTCCAGGGACTTGATCTGTAGACCAGGCTGGCCTATAACTCAGAGATCCAGCCTGCCTTTTGCCTCCCTGGTGCTGGAATTAAAGGCATGTGCCATCATTGCCCAGTTATCACTGGTATCTTTTAAAACGTGTGGAGGATTCACTCTCGATGTCCACTTTCTCACATCAACCTCCCTCCAAGGAATGATTCACCAACCCCACGCACTGTGGAAATACCCCTTTTTAAGAAGTAAACACAAGACGGTCAAAGGACGAAGCCAGCTGTGCTCCGGTGTGTTGGGGCCAGGCAGTCGTTTTAAGGACACAGGGATTAGGGGTAGGTAGAGGTAGGCAAGGGTGACTAACTCAGACAGGGGAGATCGACATCTCTTAAGTAGGAAGATAATTGTTTAAAATGGGTTGTGTCAGCCAAACATTTCAACGCTGTGAGAAATTATCCGACCGGAACAACATTAAAGAAAAGTGTTCCTGGCGGTCTGCGGCAGCAGAGGTCTCCGGTCCGCTTTGGCAGGGATGTCGGAGTGCAGAGTACTTACTTAGCTCTAGGTCCAGGAAACAGAGAGAGCACGTCTGCCGTGCTTGGTCTTGTCTGCTGTTTTGCCCATCTGCATTTTACAACTCTCTTGCCTCTTTAGCTAAGCCCCTCTGGAACAGCCCTCACCAGCACAACACAGGCGTTTCCCCTCATCTCAACCCCTCTTCTAGAAAGAGCTTCCCCGTGTGCGCAGACGCGAGCCTAGACCTTGATGTTCCTGCTAGAGCGCTGGCAGGCAGGTCCCTGGGCTCCTTCGGTCTCTCCCTTCACCCCAAGGCGCTGGGCTTATAGGCACGCGCTGCCATGCCTGGTGTTTATGTGAGTGTGCACGGGGTTTGAACACTGATCTTCCGGCTTATGCAGTGAGCACTTTACCTACAAGGCCATTTCCTCGACCCCATAAACTGTCTATATACAGCACCCATACAGCCTCTATGCATGCTTCATGAGCTAACGGAAGGGGTGTGGCCAGGTGCCAGGGACCACCCCTGCCGGGTATGGGGGTCCCTGGGATGAGGGTTTTCGAAGTCCAGGTGGGTAGGGATTCGGCAGTGACAAACAGAAACACACACAGAGGCAGTCTGAATCTGAGTGTATTTTGCAGCTCTCAAACAGGGGATTTTATACAGTAAACCAAACATGACACAACTCTTAGAAACCACATCCATGGAAACAATTGTGAATACCAACAAGAATCACTTGGCACAGTAAAATACAAAAATCATCTAAGCATTACAACCCTGAACTACATGTTCAGTGAATCACAGACAGAACAGGTAATATCATCATCAGAAATATAACAATCGCCGGGCGGTGGTGGCGCACGCCTTTAATCCCAGCACTTGGGAGGCAGAGGCAGGCGGATCTTTGAGTTCGAGGCCAGCCTGGTCTACAGAGTGAGTTCCAGGACAGCCAGGGCTATACAGAGAAACCATGTCTCGAAAAACAAAAAACAAAAAACAAAAAAAAGAAATATAACAATCCTAAAGAAATATATCCAATAGGGCGATCATTCAAGGCTAGTGGCATATTCCCAGGAACAGGTTAATAAATCTTTATGGTCAGTGCTCTTAACCGCTGAACTAACTTTCCAGCCCCTATGATTAATTAACATCTAATACCTGATATTTTATAAATCTTCAAAGCATAAATTTAAACTATTTTAATTCTTTCTAATTAAGGTTTTCTTTACCATATACCAAAACCCACCTCCGATGACACACTTGCAGCCATATGAAATTTTATTGTTGGGAAAGTTTTTATCTATCATAATAATTTTGTAAACGATTTGAAAAGTGAAGCGTTGGTTTCCCTGGAGATCAAAGGTCATGTTAGTGACCCGTCTCAAGGGGGTGGTTTCGTACCCATTATTCTTGCTTAAGATCATTGTCTAGGAACTAGACATTGGCTACCAGGAACCTGTAGGTAAGAAAAGGAATGAAAGAGAACAAAAAAGAAAATTGCTGTGAGAACCACGGCTCAATTGTTTTCTCTGGCCGAGAGTTCCAGGAGGCCTCCTTCTTTTCAAGTCTAATGCCTCAGTCTGGGGAGCTTGTCACACAGATTCTACTGGGGTCGTGTGGTATCTCTCTCTTTTTCTTTTCTTTTCTTTTTTTTTCTTTTCTTTTCTTTCTTTTTTCCTTTTTTTTTTCTTTCTTTCTTTCTTTCTTTCTTTCTTTCTTTCTTTCTTTCTTTTTGAGACAGGGTTTCTCTGTATAGCCCTGGCTATTCTGGAACTCACTCTGTAGACCAGGCTGGCCTCAAACTCAGAAATCCACCTGCCTCTGCCTCCCAAGTGCTGGGATTACAGGCGTGCACCACCACTGTCAGTCCCCTTTTTTATTTTTTAATTGAAGCTCGTAAATTTCTCTTTTGGCTGTAGAGATGGAGGAAAAGATTAGTTGGAAGATGATTGGAAAAATAAGGAAAAGAAGAAGAATTATTCCTGTAGCTATGGGGACAAAAATGATCCAATGTAACCAACTAACAGGGTTTAAAGAATCAAGGCCAATAGAAGGAGCCAAACCCTCTGTGCCAGCAGATTCAACATGTGCTTTGCTCATAGTAGAGATCGGGGCTTGTAACTGAGCCATATAGTAAGTGATATCATTGTCTTTCCAAATTCCCCACAAATGTTTATCAGTAATATTCCAATTGTGACTTTCATTATAAGGTAATGGTGTTACACATATGTACCAAAAGCTGACATGGCACTTGGTAGAAAGCTGAACCTTAATATTTTCTACCTGTTGTCCTAATGCCAAAATTACATCCTCTAAAGCATCAAGTTTTACTTTAAACTTTTTATCTATAATTTGTTGTCTTGCAAGTATTAAAGAGACATTTTTATTTAATTCATCAACAAAAAGTGCAGTATTTATACCTGAAACTATTGCTACTGTTGAAACTGTGAGGTAAGGATGGTTGTCAGAGCACTAACACCTAAAACTAAAGCTACAGCAAAGCGCTTCGGTCTAATTAGCTCATTAACTCTTTTAAATGTTTGCAAAGCTACATTCTCAAACCAAACACCATCTTCTAAATCTACAGGAAGCATAACATAAGAAGGTCTTTGTAATAGCAAGATGACTGCATAATTTTTAATTGAAATAGGATCAACACAATTAGTTAGAATACATTTGGAACCACTGACTTGATAAAATCTTTCTACCTTAGTAATTTTTAAATCTGAGGACTGCCCAGTGAGCATACCATAAGGATAGTTTAGGCAAGATCTAATTGCCAAAGGAGCGCTCTTAGATTCCTTGGGCTTTTATAGAAGAACCATGTTAGTTGCAGCAAAAAGTCTAAGTAACCCTGGAAAAACATTAGAAATATTATGTGGAGAAGAGAGAGCAAGCTTCTTCGTATTCCGTATTACTTCTCTTACGTTCTCTGCTTCTTTCTCTTCTGGGTTCTCAATAGAGGTTTTTTTGGTGGAAGGGTCTAATTAAGTCTGTCTGGGATCCAGATTGGTGTTTCCGCATTCTGTAGAAAAATCTTCCTGGGGTGATTAACACATCTGATCCTTTCCAGGTGCCTGTTAAAAGATCCTTCCACATTACTGAAGGAGTAACAGTCTGCTGTAGTGGGGCCCAATGTTTTTGCATAGGAGTAAGTAAAGTAACCTTTATCATCTGTATTAAGGTGGTTAATGGTAAATAATGCATGACTTAATAATTGACAACGCGAATAGTAATCACCACTAGATTTTAATCTTTGAAGTTGCACCTTAAGATTTTGATGAGTCCTTTCTATGATAGCCTGACCTTAGGGGTTATATGGAATTCCTGTTGTATGTTCTATACCCCATTGAATGCAAAACTTTGCAAAAGCTTGGGAAGTATAAGCTGGAGCATTACCAGTTTTAATTCTTTTTTGGCACAGTTAAGGAGAAGCATGTAATAAGATGTTGTATGACATCTTTCACAGCCTCCCCGGTTCTCGCAGTGGCCATGACTGCACGAGAGTAGGTATCTACAGTAACATGTACATAGGACAACTTTCCAAATTCTGGGATATGAGTTACGTCCATTTGCCACAAAACTTGAGCCTTAAGGTCCCTTGGATTAGCTCCCACTTTTAATGGATGATAGACATCAGGACAATGTTCACAGTCCTTCACAATTTGCCTAGCCTGTTCTCCAATCAAACTGAACAACCTTCTCAAAGCCAATGCGTTCTGATGATGTAAAGCGTGACTGTCTACTGCTGGTTCAACCATACTGGCAATCAAATGTTCTTTTGTCAATAAATCTGCCATAGCATTTCCTAAAGCCAATGAACCCTGGCAGGCCAGTATGTCCTCTGATATGTCCTATACAAATTTTTCTTTTTCTTGATTGAATTATATTTTGCAACTGAAGCAGGAGTGATATAAATTTGGAATTTCCAAAGAGCTGTCTCTACATCTGGAAATAAACTACATATTTTGAATCTGTATAAAGGTTAAACTTTTCAGGTATGTGTTCAAGCGCAGTAATACTGCAATAATTGCCGCCTGCTGTGCAGACATTTCTTTTGCCTTTTTAATAATTACAGGTCTATCTTTTATATAGACAGCTGAAAGTCCATTGGATGACCCATCTGTAAATACTAAGAGGGCATCAGAAATAGGTTCTGCTGCTATTTTAGAAGGAAAGATTATTTCTATTTCTTCTACAAACTTTAATATAGGGTGTTGAGGTACTTGATATTTAATTTGTCCCATATAATGAGTTAATGCAATTCCCCAATCATCTGCAGTTTGAAGTAAATACTACAGTTGTTCCCTAGTATAGGGAATAACAATTTCATGCATTTCTCTGCCAAACAGTTCCCTGAATCTTAACCTCCCTTTAATAATTAATTGACTACACATAAAGGGATAAGATGATACCATTTTTACTTGAGTATGAGGGAGATAAATCCATACCAATACACCTTCTTGCCATAAACATGCAGTAGGGGTGTAAGATGTTTTAAGTATAATAAGAGACCCTGTTTTAGATAGTTTACTTGTTTTTCTTTAGCATCTTGCATCTTTTGTTCTATCATATATAATTGTTTCAAGGCTTCTTTTGTAAGCTCTCTTTTAGATTTGGGATCAGGATCTCCTTTAAGAATTTCAAATAAACGATGCAATTGTCCTGTGGTAATTTTAAAATAAGGTCTAATCCAATTAATATTTCCCAATATTTTCTGAAAATCATTAAGTGTCTTTACTTTATCAATCCTGAGTTGCAATTTTTGAGATATAATATATTCATTATGAATTGTTTTTCCCAAGTAATTTATTGGCTTGTTATGTTAAATTTTATCGGGGGCAATAATTAGTTCATGCTTGGTCAATGCCTCAATCATATCTTTCAAAATTAATTCAGTTAAATTCTTTGTTTTTTTCTGCTATAAGAATATCATTCATAGCCAGGTGGTGGTGGTACATGCCTGTAATCCCAGCACTTGGGAGGCAGAGGCAGGGGGATTTCTGAGTTCGAGGCCAGCCTGGTCTACAGAGTGAGTTCCAGGACAGCCAGGGCTACATAGAGAAACCCTGTCTCAAAAAACCAAAATCAAAACAAAACAAAACAAAACAAAACAAAACAAAAAAGAATATCATTCATAAAATGTAATATGAAAGCCTTTTTATACTTAGCCCTGATGGATCTTAAAGCTTGATCTACAAATTTCTGTCAAAGAGTTGGACTATTTTTCATACCTTGGGGGAGAACATTCCATTGATATCTTTGAAATGGCTTTTGAAAATCAACAGAAGGTATGCTGAAAGCAAATCTTTTTGTATCTTCTGGTTGTAACTTTATATTGAAAAAAACAATCCTTTAAATCTATAACTATAATATGATAATTCTCTGGAACAGCTACTGGGGATGGAAGCCCTGCCTGTAAAGCTCCCATGTCATGCATTGTCTTATTTACAGCCCTAAGATTTTGTAAGAGTCTCCATTTGCCTGATTTTTTTCTTAATGACAAACACAGGAATATTCCATGGGCTGTTAGATTCTTCAATATGTCCTAACTGTAGTTGTTCTTCTGCTTGTTGTTCTAGAGCCTGTATCTTTTCCTGAGTTAGGGGCTACTGATTCTTCTGCACAGGCTCACCGTTAACCCATGACATTTTACCTGCATACAACTCATCAGCGGATCCTATAAAAAAATGCTGGTCATCCCAATTTTCATCTGTGGTTTATTTAATTTTCATTTCCCCTAAGATAGCTCTTCCCCATAAGGAGAATGACAAAGAGGAAATAGTGTAAGGTTGAAAAGTTCCCACTTTGCCTTCACATTCCCACGTCAGGATTTTCGAACTCTGAGCTACATTGGAAGGCAGTCCCAATCCCACCAGAGCAGAGGTGGCGTGAACTGCAGGCCATGTCCCAGGCCAGTCCTTTCCTGCGGTGCAAGACCTAGCTGCTCCCATATCCAAGAATCCTTGGACATTCTTTCCTTCTACTTTTATAATTTTTAAGGGTCTTTGTTTAGTAATTTCCTGAGCTCCACGTCTGTGGAGCCAAGCCCTTCATCCCCTCTGGTCTGTTTTAATATTGGGTTGGGGAGTTGTATGTAAGGGCGTAGCATTATCTGAGCTACCTGTTGGTTTTTATGTAGTTGTATTGTTTCTTTTGATGGCCTAATCATAAGTTTTACCTCTCCCTGGAAGTCTGAATCAATTACTCCAGGAAGTACTTCAAATTTTGTCTTATAATTTGAGCTTCTCCCTATTATAAGACCAAAGGCGCCAGGTGATAGTGACCCTTTACATCCTGTATCTACTAATTGCACTCTCTCATATATAGAGAGTATTTAATCTTTGTCTACTGCAAGATCTAATCCTGCACTTTCTGGTGCTGCGGGTAAGCTTAGGCTGTTAAACTCAAGGCCAGAGGATTCAGTTTACTTTTACCTTCTTCCTCTGTCTCCCTATTTTACCCTTTTTTTTTTTAAATTTTGGGGCAGAGGGCATGTCCCTCACCCCATTTTTTGACTCCTCATCTTTCCATCCTTGTGAAATTTTGTTTTACATGCATTCCTCCAATGCTTTCCCTTCTTACACCCAGGACATAACCCCGGAGGTTGGTTTTTCTTATTTTTAGTTTTTGAAGTCTGCTCTTCTTTTTTACAGTCGTGGCTCATATGTCCTTGCTGGCCGCAAGAAAAGCATGAAACCTTTTGGTTTCTGTCTTCTTTTTAAGTTCTGAACACAGGCGCGAAAATGTTGCCTTTGCATTGCTGCAGCATAGGCCAGACCCTGGACCACAGCTGGTGAGGCATCTCTACGTGCTTTGAGGTAATCTTTCACAGTCCCTCTTTTTCTGATTGGTCTAATTAGTTCCTGGCAGAGAGTATTGACATTTTCCCATGCAAGTTGTTTTAATACTATGTCTGAGCCCTCAGAGGGAGGAAGCATCCTGCCCAATGCCTCTTCCAATCTAGCAATCAAGTCTTCTAAAGACAGGCTTCCTTCCTCTGCGAGCCACTGACTGACACTCAGTAAAAAAGTCATAAAATGCTGCCAAACTCTTCTCTGAGGTTTTAACACCTCTATATTCTAACGTATGTCTCAATACTGCCAGGAACAAGCCTCTGTTTTTGGACTGCGAATGCCCCATGATTCTTACCTTTTCGTCATCTTAACTCCATCTGTCTCTATCAAGGGCTCTGCAGCACTCTTTTTTTTTTTTTTTTTTTTTTTTTTTTGGTTTTTCCGAGAGGGGGTTTCTCTGTGTAGCTCCGGCTGTCCTGGAACTCACTCTGTAGACCAGGCTGGCCTCGAACTCAGAAATCTGCCTGCCTCTGCCTCTCAAGTGCTGGGATTAAAGGTGTGCGCCACCCCGCCCGGCCTCCGCAGCACTCTTAACAAGGTCCTATCCTTACCTGAAAATATTTTTAGAAAAAAAAGAAGCTTACCTGCTTCCAGCCCAGTATTGAAGTGCCAGCTGCCAGGGACCACCCCAGCCGGGCATGGGGGTCCCTGGGATGAGGTTTCTCAAAGTCCAGGTGGGTAAGGATTCGGCGATGACAAACAGAAACAAACCCAGAGACAGTTTGAATCTGAGTGTATTTTGCAGCTCTCAAGCAGGGGATTTTATACAGTAAACCAAACATGACACAACTCTTAGAAACCACATCCATGGAAACAACTGTGAATACCAACAAGAATCACTTGGCACAGTAAAATACAAAAATCATCTAAGCATTACAACCCTGAACTACATGTTCAGTGAATCACAGACAGAACAGGTAATATCATCATCAGAAATATAACAATCCTAAAAGAATATATTCAATAGGGCGATCATTCAAGGCTAGTGGCTTATTCCCAGGAACAGGTTAATAAATCTTTATGGTCAGTGCTCTTAACCGCTGAACTAACTTTCCATCCCCTATGATTAATTATTGCTTAACATCCAATACCTGACTTTTTGTAAATCTTCAAAGCATAAATTTAAACTATTTTAATTATTTCTAATTAAGGTTTTCTTTACCATATACCAAAACTCACCTCCGATGACACACTTGCAGCCATATGAAATTTTATTGTTGGGAAAGTTTTTATCTATCATAATAATTTTGTAAACGATTTGAAAAGTGAAGCGTTGGTTTCCCTGGAGATAAGGTCATGTTAGTGACCCGTCTCAAGGGGGTGGTTTCGTACCCATTATTCTTTTTTTTTTTTTTTAAAGATTTATTTATTATATGTAAGTACACTGTAACTGTCTTCAGATGCACCAGAAGAGGGCATCAGATCTCATTATGGATGGTTGTGAGCCACCATGTGGTTGCTGGGATTTGAACTCAGGACCTTCAGAAGAGCAGTCAGTGCTCTTAACCACTGAGCCATCTCTCCAGCCCCTCGTACCCATTATTCTTGCTTAAGATCATGGCCTAGGCTACCAGGAACCTGGAGGTAAGAAAAGGAATGAAAGATAGCAAAAGAGAAAAATTGCTGTGAGAACCACGGCTCAATTGTTTTCTCCGGCCGAGAGTTCCAGGAGGCCTCCTTCTTTTGAAGTCTAATGCCTCAGTCTGTGGAACTTGTCACACAGATTCTACCGGGGTCGGTGGGGCAGCCAACCATTTTATCGTGGGTGGAAGAGTTAACGTCAACTGTTTCCCTAAGTACTACTATGTCTCACTATTGCTGGGGTGGACCCTGCCTGCCGCGCTTAACAGGCCATATTCTCTCTCTCTCTCTCTCTCTCTCTCTCTCTCTCTCTCTCTCTCATCCCCTCCTTTGGCTGCCAGGGCTCAGCACTCCCTGTTCTCTGAGATCACTGGTCCCTTCTTCCTGGCCTTCTCTACACTGCCTCCTCTTGCCCCTCCTGACCCCAGATGGCAGGACACCGAGCGTCCACTCCCCTGCTCCATCTGACACCACTTGCTCAACTCATCTATCTTAAGCTTTGCGTCTTAACCAGCCCCGAACCCTCCTCCAAACCCTACACTGGCACATGTGCTCTCCACTCCCACCCCGTGAGGCTGCTGTCAAGGACCCCAGGCTTCTGGTGGATCAAAACAGACTCCTCCTCTCAAACCTGACCCTTCTTAGACCTGTCCGCCTTAGTAATGGGCATCGCTGTCCGTTCTGTCGCTCAGAACCAAAACCTATAAAGTGCCCTCAGCCTTTCTCCCACCCCTCAAGACCTGATGATTTTATTCCCAAGCCATGGAGTCTTTACCGTGAACTCACAAGGGTCACCCAGGAGCACAAGCCCTCTAGCACCCCAGGGTGCTGCGCTCTTCCTCACCCCCACTCTCCTCTCAGATGCCAGGAGGTTCTCTAAGACAAAATCCACATCCCTTGCCTTTGCCCAAATCACTCAACAATCCTTCTAGTGCGGCCCACGCTTCCTTCTCTCCCGCCAGCTGCCTTCTAGTACCCAAAGTCCTTTCCTTCTCCAAAGCCTGTGCTCAAAGGTATCTAGATCACCAGTATTCCAGAGCGTTCTGTCGCCCGAAGGCCCCCTGCGCGGCAGGATGCTCAGACATCTCCTTCACAAGGCTGGCTGGCATTGACGCTGCAGGGCCCACACAGGGACACTCCATGTAACTTCAGCTTCTCCTGGCATCCGGTTCCAAAACGAAGTGACCTAAAAACAAACTCCCAAGAACACAAGCGCAACAGCAGCCTAAGCAGGAGACTCCAGAGAGGACTCAGCATCACTGCTACCATGGTCCGTGTGTGTGTGTGTGTGTGTGTGTGTGTGTGTGTGTGTGTTCATGTGTGTATGCATGTGTGTGCACATTTATGTGTGTGTGCGCGTGTGTGCACATGTGTGTGTGCGAGTGTGTGTATGTCTGTGTGTGTATCTGAGTATGCCCGTGTGTGTCTATGCATTTTCATGTATTGTGTACAAATGTTCATAGGTGTGCATGTGAGCATGTGGTAGTCAGAGGTCACTTTATGTCTTCCTTACCTGCTTTCCGACCCTACTTACTGAGCCATGGTCTGTCACTGAAGCTGAGATTCACTGATTCGGCTAGACTATCTTGCCTGCAAGCATCAGGGATCCTCTGTCTCTGCCTCCCCAACACTGGGATTTGTGCCCCGGTGCCTGCCTTTTGACATGGGTGCTGAGGACTGAATTCACATCCCTGCACTTTGCCGACTGGTCCGTCTCTGCAGCCATCTTTAACAGCCATACCGCATCTACGGTCCTCACCCATTCACGTTTCCCTCGCAGCACCGATGGCCTGAGATGCTGCCTGCAGCGAATGACAGTGTTGCAACCAGATATAAGCCACTGAGGGTGAAAACATTGTAAGATGCACCAGATAGCCCCGTGGTGGTTTGAATAAGAACGCCCCCCCCCATAGGTTCATATATTTGAATGCTTGGATCCCCAGTAGGTGGAAGTGTTTGGGGGAAGGATTAGGGGATGTGTGGAGGTTTCAAAAGCCTGTGCCATTTCTAGTTAGCTCTCTGCCTCATGTTTGTGGATCCGGATGTGAGCTCTCAGCTACTGCCCCAGCACTACGCCTGCCTGCCTGCTGCCGTGCTTCCTGCTGTGGTGCTCACAGACTCTAACCCCCGCCCCCCAGGACTGTGAGCCCCAAATTAAATACTTTCTGTTTAGAAGTTGCTTTGGTCATTGCATTTCATCACCACACTAGAAAAGTAGCTAAGACAGTCCTTAACCCACAGGAGCTGACTGGGGTCCGTTGTCTCCTTTGTGACGGTGTGGCTCCTATGGAGCTGTGACCCACCCAGTCACTGCCCAGGATCTCAAGAGAAAATTGCATCTCACATGACTAGTCCACAAAAATGACAAATTTCAAAGAGCAAAGTATAGTCTCCTGACTGTTCTGTTTTTACACCATCACAAGGCCAGAGGATTCCAAGCCCAGCCCCCATACGCAGGAGACTGAAGACATCTGTTTTACCTCCTGAGAGTAAAGACTCATTCCTACCCGGTGTCCAGTCCTTCCCCCTTTACAGCACTGGTATGTGATAAATACTCAAGGAAACTGCCAGCGAAGCATTTGTGTGGCGTAGGCAAGAAGCTCTTGTGAACACGAAGGGGGGACCCCTGTGGAAACAGATGACTCCACTTGCAAACAAGCAGCCATTACCGGAAGAGTTCAGGCGGGGACAGGACCAGCTGCCTCCAGAGCTGGTAGAGATGGAATCGGGAGGCCACCAAGTGAGAAGTTGGTCCTTCCCCAAGCAGGCCCTCAGCTCTTCTTCAGAGGCCGTGGGAGGCAGCTTTGGCTTGCCTCTGGCTCCTCTCAGAGTCCACTTAATCTCCCTGATGCTGCCAGTAAAATGAGCCAAGATTTATGGCTCCGGGAAGCCGAGGCAGCCATTCCTCATCCTGCCTCTGTCTAAATCGGCTTTTGGTTTCAGGGAAAACCCCAGCAGAGCATTCCTCCACCGCCCCCCAACTCCCACCCACCAGGGCTGCCTCCTAGCTCAGGCCTGCACCATTAGAGGTGCGCAGGCTGAGCTGGAGACCTCTCCGCAAATGTAAGACCAGAGAGGTCTCTGTCAAAGCAGCCACCGCCCAGAGCCAGACCCTCCATATCACACCCTGTCGCAGGGCTTTACGCATAGCAGCAGCACTCCGAGCGTTTGCCCGTGACCTGCTTTGTGCTCGGAGTTCTGCAGGCCTGAGTCCCCACCGCCACCAAATCTCCAGGAGATGAGAACCACTTTAGCTCCTCCCACAGTACATGGAGACCTGAGACTTGGAACGTTCTCAGATCAGATCACACACTCTGACCAAATAAATAAATAAATAAATAAATAAATAAATAAATAAATCATGCTGCCAGGTTCAGTTTGGGGGCTTTGTAGCTGTTTCAAATGGAACTTTCCATGACGTGGCATGGTGTGGCCCAGTTGGTTTTCTAAGGACAGGTGTGGATGAGGAATCCTGCCTCTACTGCTCTCTGATCTTACCCCCAAAGTAGCTCTCCTAAATTGTTAACGCACTACCCCTCCCTAGGGAAGAGCTGAGGAGGCTGAACAACTTTGGGGCCAGACTGACTGACAGACGGTCCTGACCTTGGCAGCCTCGAAGCCCGAGGCCCATGTTCTCCCCTGTAAAATGGGTTGTGGCTGTGCCTGCTTCGCCAGAGAAAACTGGCAGAGCTGACTAGTACACAGGCGCCCGTCACACAGGCTTCCTTCTCTCATGTCCTCCGTAGCAGGGGTAGCTTGAATTTCCTCTCCTGACTCTTAAGGCACAAGACCTTGGGCTGGAGCTGATGCTTGTTGGGGACCTGGGCCAGGCTGACTCGCTGGCTCTGCTCTCAGCTGGCCCATCATGAACAGATGGAGGTGATGAGGCCACTAATAAATGCCAGCTTTCAGCACATCCCCTTCCCCAACAAGAGTCCCTCCTCTGACCAGCACCCCTGGAGAGCTGGGACCTAGCCTCTGAATAACACCTCCCTGCCTCCCTTGAAGTGCAGACTCTAGGGTTATCCCTTCCATCCCCTGGAGCCAGGCAAAGGCCCAGGGGGATGAGCTGCGATGGTCTTCTATTGCTGTCCAGTCAGTCACCCGGGACACAGCAGCCAGAGCCATGAACTATCTGTTTCATCCCATCTGTTTCTGAAAGTCGGATCTGAACCTGGCTTAGCTGGGTGATCCTGACTCACCAGGGTTCTGAGAGGCTGCCTCAAGGCTTGCCTAGGGCAAGATCATGTTCCACAATTCCTCACTAGCTGCTGACAGGTCTCAGAAGATCCACGTCCCAGCCTGTCACATGTCATTGCAACCCTGACCTCTCCACGTGGTGCCTCTGCTTGGTTAGATTCCGGTCAACAAAGGGAACCCAAGCTCAGGAGGAGGTGATGATCAAAGGGGGGTTCGGGGGGAGGATCTCAGAAGCTGCCTGACCCGTAGGAGCTGTCGGTGGGACCTGGCATTCATGTAGCCACAGAGACTGGAGGCAGAGTCACCTTCACGGCACTCTCCGGAGAGCCAGTCACTGGTCTCCAACATCTGCAGGCCCAGCTCCAGGCCTTGTACGCCTCTCTCCTACCATGGGAGACCATACGGCCTTTCAGACTTTAACTTAACCTTGTGCCCTCCTGATCCAGGCTTTCCCACATTGGTGTTCCCTTTCTAGGATGACTTTTCTTGTTCCGATTAACCCCGAGTTCTTGTCCTTTGGCCTTGAGGGTGAGTCACTTCCTCCCCACCTGCCCCGGCCAGGTTTGAGTGACCTGTGAACACTCATCTTGTCACAGTCCATTTTGCGAGTACCCATTCTTTGGGGGACTGGTCATCACGTCTGCCTCAAGACTGCTCATGCCGAACAAACATGGACTGTGGGTTTTGTTTTGTTTTTTGTTTTGTTTTGTTTTGTTTTGTTTTGTTTTGTTTTGTTTGAGATGGGATTTCATGTAGCCCAGGCTGGCCTCAAAGTTGTCACACAGCCAAGGATGACCTTCACCTTCTGATCCTTCTGCCACTATATGCTGAGTGCTGGCGTTCTAGGCACGTACCGCCAGTTTGCGCTCATGGGGTGCTAGGCAACACTCTGCTAACAGCACTACAGCCCGGCTCCAACTGTGTTTACTTTTGCTAACTGCACCCATCATGCCTCGTGCCTAGTGGCGGATTAAGATCGCAAGGTCCAGGCCAAGTGGGTTCCAGAGGGAGACCCTGACTCAGACAGATAGAAAAACAAACAACCCAAACAGGCCCGGGAGGATACATAGCTCAGTCACTAAGACTCTTGTATTCCAACCACAGTGACTGGAATCTAACTCCTAGGCTCATGTGTCACCTGTAACCCCAGCCCTAGGGAGGCAGAAGCAGGCAGCTCTCTGCAGCGTGAAGGCCACCAAGCTCGGCCTTCTGGGAAAGGCCTCCAGCCAGTGAGAGACCCAGGAAACTGGTGGATTGGGGCTGAGGTATCACATCTGAGGCTCCCTCATGGCCTTCACATACACCACACACTAACATGTTCTCTTACACAAGGCCACAGGCGAAGTCCTTCTGATGGTAAAGGACAGTTAGGAAAAGATAAGCCCATTGAAATAACCCAACTCTGGGGAAGCGGACACTCAGAAATCAGCTTCATGTTCAGGAGAGGAAACTGAGACCCAGAGACAGGACAGGGCCACCCGTGCTGTAGCCAGTAAGACTTCTGTCAAGAGGCCATGCCACTGGTGTGACAGGCTTCCCTGCCAATTTCCATGTCGCAAGCCCTGCCTCCGTCCATTACTGCCCTGCCTTCGCTGTGAGCTGCGGACAGATGCCAGCAGGTCACTCTGTCAGCCTTAAGCCTCTGGCACAGTCTCTGCAAGCCACCGACAGAGCCTCCTCTTGGAAAATTTTTTAGGTGTCAGCAGTCCCTAAAGACACACAACCAATCAGCAAACACTTGCTTTACCCTAAATCAAGAACCACCTCCACATTTCTAAACCCCACCTCTTTGAGTTCCCTCCAGGAAGGTTCTAGATCTTCAGAGCTGGTCAGGGCCTGGGATATTCTAGGCCAACTCCAAAGGGAGTTATGAGCCTTGAAAGCAGGGTTAAGCTGCAAGCCTGGCCCCTCCCCCTCGCACTCAGGTAAGATGGGACTCAGCTCTGCTCAAGGGCTAGCAGGCTGCTCCTAGAATGGAGTCCTCCCCAGATACAGCCTGCTGTGTGGACCTCTGCCACTGACTTCCAGAGGAGGGGACCACTTCTAACAAGAGTGGCGAACCGGTATTCTGAAGCCAAAGGCTTTCACATGAAAACCCAGGGTTTCGGCTTCCCTTAGGAAAACCAGACCCTCTTTTCCATGCAGTCCAGCATGCTGGCACTTGGCTGAACTGAGCACGGCTGGCCGCCCAGCAGCCACACACTATCCTGTTCTCCAGCCTGCTTGCTTGCTTCTTTCATCTGTTTATTATCATGGAGAAAATGGATTTTTTTTTAATGTGCACACAAAATAACGGGTCTTGTTAGGTCATCCACACACAGGCACGCTCCCTCCTTGGCTCACCCTCACCCCTGTTGCCCATTCTTGCTCAACCCCCATGCTTTCTCTGAGCAACAGACCATCTTCTGCGTTCATGCTTTCATGGCATTCACACACACACACACACACACACACACACACACACACATACACACACACACACACACACACACACACGCACGCACGCGCGCGCGCGCACACACACACACACACACACACACACGCACACATTCACACATGCATGCACTCACAAACACACGCACATGTGCGCACGTGTACATCTACATTCTGTATATTAGAGAAAACACTCCATCTCTTTGGAATGGGCATGCCTTACTGAAGATAACACCCACTCCCCTGCAAGCTCCATGATGTCGTCCTTCTTTATGGCAGAATAAACTCCACTGTGGGGGAGTAGCACATTTTCTTTATCCGTTCTTCAGCCTTCCCAGCCTCCCCAGCCCCGGGGCATTTATGGCTTCTCTTCCACCACAGCTGAGACTTGTTTTCCTCTCAATCTTCTCCCAGATACTTCGATTGGCTTAAGACGATGCCTCTAGCAAGAGGTCGATAACTACTTGCTGTTCCCGTGTGGGAGAGGGTTGGGAAGGTGAGAGAGAACCTGGCTTAAGCCATGGCTTATCAGAAACAGGTCGTGGCAAAATGTCTGTTACAGGCCACATCCACTTTGATTGCTTCATTGCTAGCGTCTCTTGCTCACGGGGGCTGAGGCAGATAAGGAAGCCAGAGCTGCGGATGACTTAGGTCGTGACAATGAAGTCCAGATGCAGCTGTGCTCTGGGTGCACCAGGGCCACATCTGCTCGGCCCGTCTGAAGTTCCGCAGGCAACCATGGCAAATATCAAAAGTGTTGGAGGACCTCCTCTGGATTCTTGAGCAATGACCAAGTTTCCCATATGGTGCCGATCTGGGTTGACTCCCGACTTTGTCAGAAACGGACAGATCCTAAACCGTGTCAGGGCGCTGGGCACTCGGTCAGGAAGTGGCCTGGCAAATCTGTAAGGACAGCATTTATCAAGTTCTTGGTGCGCGTCCGGCTTTAAAACAGAAGTGGTCCTGTCCCTACCTAGATTATCAATGAACCCATCTCAAAGCCAACAAAAATGCTAGGAGTCTAGGCTATTGGATCTCGGAGCGGGTCTGGTGTGTTGCAGGCTAATTCTCTCTCTCTCTTTTTTTTTTTTTTTTTTTTTTTTTTTTTTTTTGGTTTTTCGAGACAGGGTTTCTCTGTGTAGCCCTGGCTGTCCTGGAACTCACTCTGTAGACCAGGCTGGCCTCGAACTCAGAAATCCGCCTGCCTCTGCCTCCCAAGTGCTGGGATTACAGGCGTGCGCCACCACCACCCGGCTTCTAATTCTCTTAAAGAAGGGACTCTGTTAGAGCTCCTGGCTGAGAAGGGCAGCCATCTCAACAGCTCTTCTTCCTAGAACCTCTAGCTCTTGGTCCCAGTTTTATCCTCCAAGTAAGAACTATCTATCCGCCTTCCGTGACCCACGCAGACGCATAGCCTGAGCACCCCCCCCCACTTGCTTTCTCTTTCTCTACGAGCTAAGACCTTCCAGGTCCTCCAGCCCTTCCCTGGAGGTCGGTCCACCCTTCCGTGCCTGGCTGGTGTTCCTTTCAGCATCTTGTCAGAACAGCTGTGGCCTTCAAAACATGGAGCTCTTAAGGCAAACTCTCCAGAGGAGAAAGGCTGTGCCCATCCAGAGCCCATCTCGGGCTATCCCCACTCCCCACACCCACCCCAGCCCTCCCCGCCCCCACCCGCCGCATTCTGCATCAACAAACAGTCTCCTCAAAAATATGTAGCTTGACTTAGGTGAGCAGTATGAATCCAAGCTCCTGCGTATATACACCTACATATCGTTTGAATAATGAAGTTTGAAAAGTCAGTTAAGTGATGAGGTTGAAATTTGAACCCACCAGGGTCTAACTCCCTGGATATTTCCTCTCTGCACGGCAGTGCTCACGTCCAGAGAGAGCTTCTAAGGAGGTCCAGAAGTGCTTAGTATCAGATCTGCAGTCTTCCGGTTGGCGCTTCCATGGAGTCCAAGGGCAAAGCTCTTCGCCTTAACCTGAAGCCTTCGGAGTGGACTAATCTGATTTCAGTGAAATGGAAACAAATCCCGCAGGGAGGTGATGTTACTGAGATTCTTTCTAGGGAAACGAAAGACATTTGAACCTGGCTTTCAGCCTAGCACATATCTAGAGGCTCTGTTACACAGTAGGTCCCTAGGCCACTGTATTGCACGGTAGGTCCCTAAGCCAGAGTACAGAGATGCCCACACAGTAAGTACCCGAGAGTCTGAAAGTGTACGTGTTGGAAACACATGACGACCTCATTAATTAATGGCAAGATAACTCAGGGCCACCACAGCGGCTGCTGTCGTGAAGAGCATGTCACTTGAAGTCAGAGCTCTGCCAAGCCTGCCCTGTGGAGGGCCCTGCAGAGGGGGCTGCACTAGACTGTAAATCACTGCCAGCACTGGTCCCAGGCGAGGGTCCTGGGGGAGCGGTGTTCATCACAGACACCGAGCCGACTATTCTGTGAAACACTTTCATCCGTGCCTGCACGGGGCGTGTTTCTTGGCAGCTGCACAGAGGCTGACATCCTCAGACCACTGCTCTTCGCAGCAGACACCGTGCTAACTGCTGTCATCCACCCTGGGATGAGGTAAGAGGATGCATGAGTTGGACGAAGCATTTTAAGGTATGTAGGACATAGTGTCTGCCTAAACCGTCCAGCTAGGCCAGGGGGCAAGCAGCTGTAGCCACATGTAAGCGCACAGGCAGGCTGTGTTCTTGGAAAAGCATACTTACGGAGGCAGGTGAGAACAGGTTGGTCCCTGTGCTGTGATGGAGAAGGAGCAAGTCAGGTCACACAGTGGCTGGGCCTCCTCCGAGAAGTTCTGCAAGCATCATGGCAGCACCCATAACTGCCACAAAGTTAAAGGAGTGATATCTCTCTCTCTCTCTCTCTCTCTCTCTCTCTCTCTCTCACACACACACACACACACACACACACACACATACCACATACATATACACACATATACGCATACACACACACCACATTCATGTGTACATACACATACATGCACACACACATGCACACAGCAAATATACACACACCACATATACACACATACACACACAACACATGTGCACACACATATATATACATACCACACATATACACACATCACATACACATACCACATAGATACACATCACATACATACATATCACATACATATACACACTCACATATGCACACACATATACATATATCACACACACCATGTATATATACATACATACACACCACATACATATGCACACACATGTACACATACACACAGCGCACACACACAGAGCACACACACACCATACCATAAACCACAGCACAAAAAAGCTTGCAGCCTGAGTCCTCTTACCGTAAAGCCCATAAAACCGTGTCTGCATATTCTTTATTCCATCATTCTGAGAATATCTTGGACTCTCTGGTCTTGCTCCTAGAAGTGCCCAGAGCACAGCCCTTTCCTGTGAGAGGCGAGGGCTCTGGGACACAACAAGGGCACCAGATATAACCCAGGCCCAAGACTGATTGATAACTGTCAGCTTGGTTGGAGATGTGCCTTGATGGCCCTGAGTTCCATGTCTAGTATATCACACATGTGCACACACACACACACACACACACACACACACCTTCATATCCAATACACCCACATACACACCTCTACACATACAAACACACCTCTCTAGGCATCTATACAGGTACAAACACACATATACCTCTCTACACACACATACACACCCCTGCACACATAAACATCTACACACAAGATATACCTATATACACACTCTACACACCCCTACACACACATGCACACCCTTGTGCATGCACACAGACTATAGAAATATGATTATCTGTTTTGGAACAGCAGTTATCTGAATCATGTTAACATTACACGAGATAAGTGAGGTTCTGTCTCGCCGCTCACCTCTGGTTGGCTGTAACTTTGGAGCAATAAATTGGAGGCAAGAAACAGCTGCAAGAACTCAGAGAGAGAGAGTTCTTTTCTTTCTTTTTTTTTTTTGTTTTTGTTTTTGTTTTTGTTTTTGTTTTTGTTTTTTGAGACAGAGTTTCTCTGTGTGGTCCTGGCTGTCCTGGAACTCACTCTGTAGACCAGGCTGGCCTTGAACTCAGAAATCCGCCTCTGCCTCTCAAGTGCTGGGATTAAAGGCGTGTGCCACCACGCCCGGCTGAGAGTTCTTTTCTTTGGACCTTAGTTTCTTCCTTGTGTAAAACAAAGGGCTGTGTGTTTTCCAAGTCTAGTCTCCATCTATGGAGCACAGGAAAAGGAAAGCTGGAGCCAGGCAGAGCTGGGGGCTGAATTCCGTCCTTCACACCCTGGGGTGAGCGGCGACCTCTCAGATCCTCTGTTTCCCCACCTGTAAGATGGGACTGCTGTGCAGTCACTGAGATGCTGGGAGAAAGGAAGGGGAAACCCCCTCCTCCCTAGAGGTGCATACTGGTCCTCCAAACCTTCGTGTGTGTGTGTGTGTGTGTGTGTGTGTGTGTGTGTATGTCTAGGGGTGTGTGTTGTGTGTGCTTGACCATATATGGACATGTCAAGGCTAGACTTTCTCTCGGGTGTCTCTTGAAAAATTTATAGTTGACATTGTGTGTGTGTGTGTGTGTGTGTGTGTGTGCAGTGTACTTGCCCATATATGTGTATGTTGAAGCCACAGTTTCTCTTTTGAAAAATTTATAGTTGACATTGTGCGTGCGTGTGTGTGTGTGTGTGTGTGTGTGTGTGTGTGTGTTTATGTACGCACGCGCATCTGTGTACATGAAGGTGCGTATGTGTATAGAGATGTGTATGTGTGCAGTGTGCTTGCCCAGGCCAGAGGTCAATGTTGGGTGGCTTTCTCTATTATTCTCCATCCTTAAATTTTCCTTTTTACATCTTTGTTGGTTCGTGAGCATCCGCGGCCACCGCCCTGCATGTGTGTGGAGGTCAGTTCTCTCCCTCCACCACGCAGTGTCTGAAGATGGGGCTCGCATCAGCAGCAGGAGACTCAGCCACTGAGCCCTCCCCCCAGCCACTCTCCTGGGTTGGGTCTTTCACCCGGAGCTCACTGGTTGGCCTAGACTGGCAGCCAGGGAGTCTCTGGAGCCTGGCTGTCCCCCAGGTGAGGGCTGTAGGTATACACTGTCACGTCTGGCTTTTCCATAGTGCCAAGTGTCCAAACTTAGGTCTTCGTGCTTTACACACTATCTCCATGGCTCTGGTAACCGGCCATTTGCATAGGACTGGACAATGAACTTCCCTTTGATTTCTTTGATTTCTTTTTTAATTCTTGTGTATTTCCAGATATTGGAGGAGGATTCCTTTTTGGCGTTCATTTCTAATTTAGCTCCCCAATGGTAAGAGAACATAGTTCCTAGGGCTTTTAAATTTTACTAGATTTTTGGGGCATGGTTGCGCATTCTGGAAGTTGAGGCAGGTGGATCTCCAAGTTCGAGGTCTACAGTGTGAGTTCCAGGACAACCAAAGTTACATAGTGAGGCCTTGTCTCAAAACAACAACAACAACAACAACAACAACAACAAAACTAACAAAATGATTGTATTTGTTTTATGGTCTTCATTGCTACCTCTGACCTGGAGAAGGTAGTGGGGCAACAGGGCTGGGACACGTCCCTGGGTCAGATCAGCCGATGCTCCAGTCAGCTCCCGTGCGTTGGCCCCCTCAGGCCGCCACTGCAAGCAGCACAGGCAGTGTGGCCTGATCTACAGAAATGTATTACTCTTCGTTTTAGAGGCTGGACATCCAAGGTGGAGGAGGCAGTGTGGCCGGGCACTGGCGGAAGCTCACCGCTAGGCTTGTAGACAGCCCCTTCATGCTGTGCCCTCACTGGGAGGCCAGAGACGACACAAGTTCTGTTTAAAAGTGGTTTTCCAGTATAGGAGTATTTCAGCAATAGGGAGTCAAGGAATACCACAAAGTCACACCACACAGCAAACATCACACAAGAGAAAAACACTGCCTGGCAGGGCCTCTGACTCGGAAGGGAACAGTAGAGGGCTGGGTGAAGGGGAGGGCTCTAGAGGCTCTTCGGAGCATGCGCAATGAACACGTGGGAAAGCGGGGCCCAGGGATTTCTAAGTCTCTAGGGTCAAGCCAGGGGCAGGGTGTTTTTCTCTTGGCCTTCTCCCTTTTTGCTTATTTTTGATAACTAATCAGAAGTCGGGAACAAGGGCAACATTATCATTGGACTACTTCCTGCTCTATGGGGACATCAAAGTCCTCGGAAGCTTGATCTTTACCATCAGGGGGTTGTAGGCCTCTGATTCCATAGGTCGGGGGCTGATAATCCTATAATAACAACCGATTTAAGGTCTGGTTAGAAACCTCTCAAGTCTATTTAAAAAATCTAGACAAGTGTAGAAGGCAGGAAACAATTAGGATTAGGAAAAGGAGGGGAACAAAGCCAACTCCATATTGGATTGTCAAGGATCTGCTGGCCAGAGGCATGGAGCGGCTCCCTACATTTTTGGAGATCTGTCTGGAGTTGTCAGACCTAGTCTTTTTCTGTACCTGACTGGTTGGCCTAGAAGCAGCATTTCTCCCCGGGGAAGAGGTGAAGGCCACCCTTCCCCACTGCTAGTGGACCTAATCCTAGCTGGTTTTCTCTAATGGTTATCAAGTGGTTTGTGTAGAACAAGATTTTTTTTTCCTTAGAGCCACAAAATAATCTCCTTGTCCTGCATAAAGCCGGCGGAGTAAAGCCGGCGGAGTGCCCTATCACACTGTAGAGCTATATCGGCTAAAGAATCTACCTGTTGATAGATTTGGGTCAATTCGGTTTTAACAGGTACCTGTCCTGGTATGCTGGCAGGCACTAGAGTGGCCATTCTGTCCCCTATGGCAGGGAGTTTCCTTTTGACCTAATACTCCAGCCTATTAGAAGGGGCAGTATGCTCTCTTCTGTAACCACTTCCTGTTGAAACTAGTTGTCAGGACCCAGGGAGGCTGGGATGCTAGTCACGGGCCAGGAGGGGACTCAGGCAATGGGGCCTTCGTCTGGGTCACCCGCCCAGCTGAAGAGACCGGCAGTCACATCGGCTGGACTGGCTCATATCAGCTTTCCGCAAGTCCAGGGCTCGCAGCCCGTAGGGTATAGGTAGTCCACAGCTGCCGGCGTTTACCAGCTGAGTGGAATTTTGCTGAGATGGAGATAGACTAGGGACAGAAGTTAAAGTTTAGGAACTTAAAGGAAGAACATATATTTGGAACTTTGGGGCCCATAAGTCCTGGTAATTGGGGGAGGGAGGTGCCCCAAGACCAGGGACAGAGATCCTGCCCTCAGGAATAGGCAGGCAGGGAAACAGGCTGAACTTATTTTTAGTCCAGTTGACCGATGAGAGGTGCATCCAAGTCTTCTGACTTCCTCAATTCCCCGAAGCTTACATGGATTTATTGTTTATAAGAAGACATAAAAGTTTTAGATATATTAACATTGCCACTGTTGGTAATCTGTACTGTCCACACTGTAGAAAAAACAGCTAACCGCTGTTTCTAAAACAGCTGGAGTGGATTCACACTTTCAAGTTATAGTAGAAACTTTGGGTTAAAAAGCATGAACATTTTTCTTCTGTTTAGAGGGGGATGGACATAGAGATTGAGCAGAGGTTTTTTTTTTAAAGATTTATTTTATTATTATATGTAGGAACAATTTAGTTGTCTTTAGACACACCAGAAGAGGGTGTCAGAGCTCATTATGGGTGGTTGTGAGCCACCATGTGGTTGCTGGGATTTGAACTCAAGACCTTTGGAAGAACAGTCAGTGTTCTTACCCACTGAGCCATCTCTCCAGCCTGGGCAGAGGTGTTTTTAGCACAATGAAAAGCACCTTTAAGTCTATACAACCAACGGAAATTTAAAACCTGGAGTTTGTGATAGATAACATCAGTCAGTGCTTATCAGAACTCCATTGATCAATATTAAAACTCTGCACCTTCAAAATAGAGAGAGAAAGAAATCTGAAACATTCTTTTCCTATCTTAGATTACTTTCCTGTAACCTTTACAACCTGCATTTTCATACCTTAAAGCCCCGGTGTTCCCGTCCTCGCTTTCTTAGGCCTTCGGAACGTATTTAGGCTTTGCTGTTCTCCGTCTAACATTCACCGGAGCCGTGAGCAGTTATTGCTGGAAGCCGTCATGGCAAGGCAGGGTCCTTTGAATCCTTTGGCCCTCGTTTTGCTCTCCTTTCTCTGTCACAGTCAGGTGGCCCGCCTGACACAGGACAGATTCTGGAGGAAACCTTTAGATAAACTTGGTAGCGTCTAGAGGAGGGGGGAGCCATCACCCAACTCCAGAGTCAGCTTTCCAATGAAGCAGAGGAACAGCATAAAACAACCTTAATATTATCCACAAAACTTGAGGATCTGCATCCCAAAAGACAGTTGAATCCCATCTGTACTAAGTCCAATGACCAGAAAGCTCGGAGATCAATTCTAAGCCTAGGCCATCAAAGCAGCCACGGTAAGCAGCATTAGCAATGGTGGCTGGTGGCTGGCAGTGGCAGAGAGCAGATATAACCAGTTAATGCTAAACACAGAAAGCTCCAAGGAGACCAGTCAGGAACAAAACCTGGGGTGGCCCCCATCATTCACACACTCAGCTGAGCCTGACCTGTTTTCGTCTTGGCTCCCATGTTTGCCACAAGACTGGCGGCCACACCAGAAATCGCAGAGCAGTCTACACACACAAAACAGACGGACAAAACTTTGCCGACCACCAGAAGCAGGCAGGTGGGTGGGAGGGAGGGTGACATCTCACTCTTTGCCATGAACAGGAGTGAAAGGGTTTTGTAGTTTGATGGGAAGTGGGTCATGTTTGGCTAGAAAAGGGTTTTGAGTGTCCCAGACTCGGGGATGCACTTGGCCGTCAGTCTGGCAAGGGAGAAGGTATGCCAGATCATGTGATTTGGAGGAGAAAGCGGAGGGGAATGGCTGGTGAGCCTGGGGTCAAGCAGGTGAAGGGAACAAAGGAAACAGAGGCTCCCACTATGGCTAGGAGGTCTCCCCCCCCCCCCAACAAGGGGATGGGACAGGTTGGTACCACTAGGAGTGAGTAAGTGAAATACCCCTATAGATACAACTGGGTGGTGTGGTTTGGTAAGGTTGGAAAGAGTGTCCCCTCAACCTCAATAATAGAGGAATAAGAAGGAGAGGTTTGTCCTCAAAAGCCCATCAGACCAGAGTAAGTGGCCCCAATGTCCAGAAGGAAGGAGAACGGTCACTCTGATGCCATGGTGTTTGTGGCTACCTGTTGGACTGCAGTGGTTGGGCGTAGGAAGTCCAGGCCTCTTCAGTCATGTATGACCAGGCCTAAGAGGTTGGCTAGAGGATGATCTGGGCCTGATGTCCCCACACTCTGAGGGACATAGGGACAGACGACATGATGGCACTCTGGACATGGGTGAAGTGGTTTACAAGGGCTCGGGCAGGCCTGGGCCCAGTGACCCCCCTGACCACATCTGAAGCAAGGACCTGGAGGTTCTCAGACCTTGGGAGGCAGGGGAGCCCGGGCAGTTGCTATGGCCAACTAGCATCAGTTTTTTAGTCTGGGGGCTTTTTCATTCTCCCATAGTACACCTTGAAGGCCACCGCTAAGACATTTTGCCTGTGGAGTCAGGGCACCCCTCTCTAGGCATTCAAGTTTGGCCCTGACGTCAGAGAAACTCTGGGAGAAGGAGGAGACCATAAGGAGTTGATTCCCATCTGGAGTCTTGGGATCCAGATTGGTTTATCATAGTGGGACCTTGGGAAAGTGGTTCAGGAATCTAGACAGGGTTTGGAGCTTGTCCTAGATGACTTCTTAGATTTTTCATAATTTCCCTCTTCGGGGGCATCCTTGCAGAGACTGGCCAGGAGGCAAGCTAGAAGCTGCACTCTAGCTAAAATGCCCCCGAGGTATCGCTCCGCTCGGGATCCCGGTCTGGGACTGCCTCGGTCCTGACCGAGTGGGCAGTGTTAATTTGGTGGACTCTGCCTGTGCCCTAGCCTATTCCCAGACTCGCTAGCGCTCTCAGGGAGAAGGTTGTTGGTGAGAATCATATAAACCTCTTGGAAGGTGAGGTTGAAAGATTGGGTATATATTGGAATTCTTTAATAAAGGTGGCGGAGTAGTGATATAGGACCCCAATCCTTTTTTCTACCGGAGAAAGTTTGCTTAGTGAGAAGATGAAATATACTCCAATGAAGCCATCCATCTGAGAGACTTTCTGCAAAGGGAGAACCAAGGCCAGGATAGCTAGGGAGGGACGGGGGAGGAAAGCAGGAGAGGAGGGGGGAGAGGGAGAGGGAGAGGGAGAGGGAGAGGGAGAGGGAGGGGGAGGGGGAGGGGGAGGGGGAGAGGGAGAGGGAGAGGGAGGGGGAGAGGGAGAGGGCATCACGTGGTGCAGTGGGAAGCAGCTGCAGGAGGGCTAAGGGCTGATGGTGGGCAGGAAGTAATTGCCAGGGAGATTTGATTAGTGTGGCCTGTTGCTGAAGAAGAAGGGGAGACCAGAGAGGCCAGAGGAGGAGCAGCTGTGGGTTGATGCAGATGGGTGGGGGGGGCGCGTTACCTGGGTCAAAAGTAGTGGGGACCATCTGGTTCAGGCTTCATGGCTATGGGGAGAAACAGGAGGAACAGAGAGAGGGCCTGGAGAGGTGAGAAGAGAAAGCCTGGTCAAAGGGATTCTCTTCCCATTTCCCTGATTGCTTGCAGTAGTTATAAAGGTCCTGAATGTCGGGATCTAGGGTGCCATTCGGGTTGGTAACCTAAGGGTTATTGAGGCCAAATTGAGGGCCCTTCGGGACAGGTACGGGTGGAGTGGTAGGAAGTTTTCTAGGAGGCATCCCCAGGGGGAATGAGAGGGTATGGATGTCACTGTCCCATGGCTTTGGGGGAAGTGTAGGAAAAGGGGTCCCAGAAGCCCGTAGCATCCCCAGGTTTCAGGGAGGACTTGGATGAGGACCAGGGCTTTTGACAAGTTCCAAAGGCTTGCCAGAAGGCAAGGGGAAAAAAACGAACTCAGGAACGGGATCTAACCCACAGGAAAGGGACAGGGAATGGGATCTAATAGTAGACGAGCCACGAGAGTATGGTGTGTGTGTGTGTGTGTGTGTGTGTGTGTGTGTGTGTGTGTGAAAATAGAACGGGGGCAGGAAAGGGTCGCAATAGCTCAGTCAGGCCTAAGGAAGGTGGGTGACTATAGGGCTCAGTCAGGCCCTATGGTGGAGGGTGGGGGAGGGGAGCTATGGGTGAAGAGGGACATCCAGAGCCTTAAATACCATGGTACCTTCACTTCAATGGCCACTCCTTGGACTCAGGAAATTGTTTGCTCTGACTGATGGAGAAACTTCCTGAATTACTGCCGGGAGGGGCGGGAGTGGGGAGGGAAGGGGATAGGTGAGTTGGAAGGTGAGTTCATTGTAGGTGGACTGGAGATGGGGGAGGGATAGGGTCTTGGCATGGCTTAGACCCCACAGCAAGAGCACAGGCAACGGAAGAGCCTGAGTGTTTTTCCGGGCTGGGGAGATGGCTCAGTGGTTAAGAGCACTGGCTGCTCTTCCAGAGGTCCTGAGTTCGATTCCCAGCAACCTCGTGGTGGCTCACAACCATCTGCAGTGAGGTCTGATGCCCTCTTCTGTCTAAAGAGAGCCATGGTGAATACATTAAAAGAAAAGCGCCTTTCCACTACAAGGCTATCTCTGCAATCGAGAGTCAAGGAATTTCACAAAGTCACACCAGGCAACAAAACTCACACAGGAGATTTATTGGGGAAAATGCATAATGGCTGTGACTGGCAACCGCAGCTTCCGCCTGCTGGGTGTTCACAGCCTGGCACTGCTCCCGTGGAGACCTCCCACCGAGACCTCAAGCCTTATTTTCAGATATCACTCTGGGGACCAGGGTTCTAGCATCCCAGATGGATGAGTACAGGACGTGTAGTCTGTCCTCCTCGTCCCGTCAATCATTGGGAGTAGGTATTGACACCTCTGTTACAATAGTATGTTTGCCTATTTCCTTTCCAGCTTCATCAGCTTTTGCACTATGCATCTTCAAGCTGTCATTAAATGCACAATTGCTTAGGATTACACCTTTTTATTACCTTAGCTTCTTACCATTACACAATGAACTGCCCCACCAATAGCGACATTCTTTTCTTTGATGTCATTTTCCCACTGTTATTATCCAGGTTGGTTCGGTATAAGCGTGATATAGATCTGTCATCTTTACTCCTCTAAAGAGCCAAAAAGAATCAGTATCATGTATCTCAGGCCTCCCTTGAACTCGGTAAAACAAAACAAAAGGAAACAAAACAAAACTCTCAGCTGAGAATGATGTTGCATTTCTGATTCTCCTGCCTCTGTCTTCCCAGTACTGGGACTAGACTCGCCGGCCTTGAACTCATGGCTTCATGCATGCTAGGTAAGCATTCTACCAACTGACCTATATTCCCAGCCCCCCATTCTTTGCTCTTAAACTGCTTGTGTCTGTTATAGAGTTTGTTTCTTCCAGGCAGCACATAGTCAGGTCTTGCTTCTGTCATCTGAGATGTTCAGACTCCTTGCATATTTTGTGATTGCTGACATGGTTGTTTAGGGTCTCCCATAGCAGCTAATTCTTCATTGGTTAGTTATTTTTCGTTATTTTTTTACTTTTTTGTTTTTCGAGACAGGGTTTCTACGTATAGCCCTGACTGTCCTGGAACTCACTCTGTAGACCAGGCTGGCCTCGAACTCAGAAATCCGCCTGCCCCTGCCTCCCAAGTGCTGGGATTAAAGGCATGCAGCACTACTGCCTGGCTATTTTTTTTTATTATTAACTCTTATTCAAAATGCCATTTAACTAATAGACGATGCCCTTACTGAAGATTGGTAGAGGTTTTTTTAAGTGTGTCTAGAGTTAGCTCATAAATAGTCTTGACTTTTACAATGCTACCAGGAAGCTAAGCTCTATGAACATTCTTATTTAGTGTTGAGCTGGAAAGAAAAATCCTTAAGGTTAACCTGGGTTGACTAAGTCATCACATGACCAAATAAACTTTATTTATCTTTAAGATTTATTTATTTATTATATGTAAGTACACTGTAGCTGTCTTCAGACACTCCAGAAGAGGGCATCAGATCTTGTTACAGATGGTTGTGAGCCACCATGTGGTTGCTGGGATTTGAACTTGTGACCTTCGGGAGAGCAGTCGGTGCTCTTAACCACTGAGCCGTCTCTCCAGCCCCCTCAAATGAACTTTTAAGTTCCCATCTTAAAGTGTTTAGCGCCAGATATGGTGATGCACATCTTTAATCTTAGAGCTCAGGACAAGAAAATTAGAGCCTAGCCTGGGCTAGATAGTAAGACCTTGTCTTCAGGGTCCAATAGTAGGGAAGGGGTAGTTCTGAGGCAAAATAAATAAATAAATAAATAAATAAATGTTTTGAAAAGAAACCCACACCATTCAAAGGAAAAGAATAATTTCTTCTACAAATATTGCTAGAACCAGGAAACAAAACCAAAAATCAACCAATGGGATTATATCAAACTTAAAAGCAATCAACAAAAGACAACTTAGAGAAAGGGAGAAAATATTTGCAAACCATTCTTCCAGCAAGGGATTAGTGTCCAGAACAGACAGAAGTTCAACAGCAAACCAGTAATAATCCAATTAAAAATTGACAGATGCTCTGAATAGATATTTCTCAAAAAAAAAAAAAAAGACACCAAAGTATTTAACAAGTGTAGTAAAAAAAACCTTCAATGTCACGTGTCATCACAGTAATGTAGATGAAACCCATGAGATGCCACTTTACAGTTAGAATGCCTCTTACAGCCGGGCAGGCAGTGGTGGCACACGCCTTTAATCCCAGCACTTGGGAGGCAGAGGCAGGTGGATTTCTGAGTTCGAGGCCAGCCTGGTCTACAGAGTGAGTTCCAGGACAGCCAGGGCTACACAGAGAAACCCTGTCTCAAAAAACAAAACAAAACAAAGCAAGAATGCCTCTTACAGAAGAACTAACTAATACATGCTGACAAGGATGCGGGGAAAGAGAGCGATCATGCACGGTTGCTGGGAACACAAAAATTAGTACGTCCATAATAGGAAACACCTTGGAGGGTTCTCAAGATAGGGCTGTCTAGCCAGTCAGCATGGGAGGGTGCTTCCCTCCCATGAGAACGGAGGAGAACACAGTAAGTCTTCGAGCTCTTGAATTGCCACGAATAACAGGGAGAATGCCGAGCAACTGACTCCACAGAATCATCACTTACCTCCACAAGCGTGCCATGGCACACCCTACCCCTCACAACACACATACACACACTGTAATACATGTAATTATATAAAGGAAACTAAAGGACAGGCGAGATAGATGTCTTAGTGGCTAAAAGCAATGGCTATTCTTCCAAAGGACTTACATCCAATTCCCAGCATCCACATGGTGGCTCACAACTGTCACAACTGTCACACACACACACACACACACACACACACACACACACGCATGCATTTATAGTGGTAATGACCACTCTTTATAAACATTATATCAAACCTGAGAGGACCACAGTTAAGCACAGTTAAGTCTTCTCGCTCTTGGGAGAATGCCGAGAAACGGGAATGCCGCCCAATCGCTGGCACAGATGCAAAAGGTCAGGTGCTGTGCAAAGCTGCTCATGACGGCCAATCATGTCACCCTGACTGGCTGGAAAGCAGCCTGCATTCTAGGTTCTGGGTGAGAGCCTCTCAAGAGAATGATGGTTTGTATGAGAGCAAACAAAGGGTAAAGGGTCAGCTTGAACATGGGTGGTGGCACGCAACGGACCCAAGTGGGACCAAAGGGGAAGGAAGCAGCGCACAGCGCATGCGCACACTACGCCGTCTGACCGATTTGCATGGGATTCAAACCTGTGACTCTGGGGAGCCTCCAGGTCTTCCAGCCTCCAACTGGGACTGTATCAGCCCAGTCCCTCTTTTTGTGAGGCTTCTAGCTTCTTGGGGCGAGCAGATCCTGGGTCTTCTGGCTTTCTAGCATGGATATAGCCAAGGTCCAGCCAGCTTCCAACTGCGTAAGCCAATTTAATAGGTTCCTTTTTGCAATGCAATTTCTCTCCGCAGGTTCTAATCCTCAGAGAACTTGACTAACACATTCCATGAGAAGTTAAGCAATCAATTACCCTGTGACCTGGCCACTGCGCTCTGAGGCACATACCTTAAGGAATTGAGAACAGGTGTGCAAACCAAAACATGAGCTCACAGCAGCTTCATCAACAGAGCCGAGAGGGGAAGCGAGACAAACAGAGCCAAAGGTCCACAGGTTAACCGGCAAACACAATGTGGCATGTCCATACAACAGAATGTCACTCCCTTCTAGACAGGAATGAGATCTGACACCTGGCACCAAGGCAGGTAGAAGAATCAGGAAGCACTGGGCCAAGTGCAAAGAGCCAGGTCCAAAAGGTCACATTGGTACAAATTTATTTGCTTTAGATATCTAGATTAAGGGATTCAAAGAAATAGAAAGCAAGCTGTTTGCCAGGGGAGTGAGGGATCGAGGGAGTGACTGCTTCATGGGTATCTGGTTTCCTAAAGGTGGGTGAGAATGTCCTGGAACTGGATCGTGGTTCTGGCCACACAAGGATCACACACACACACACACACACACACAAACACACACACACACACACAGCAAATAGTGTTAAAAATGGGTCGGGTGATTAATCATGCTCTGTGTATCTTACCACAATTAAAAGGAGAATTGACATACATGCAGAGAAGGGTAGTGTGCACGCTTACTAACAGGTTAGTGCTGTGGAAATGAATTCAGGGAACAGGAATACAGCAGCCGAAAGGAGAACTGAAGGCCCTAAAATACACCACCAACCCAATCCACAGAAAGTCGGCGGGACTCCAGTCTCAGCAGCACTGGGATCCATGGGCCTCCAGCAAGTGCCTCCAACCAAAGGAAGGCTCCGGAGGCCACACTTCCCCGCAGAGTATGAAAGAAGGCGCGAGCCATTCCATGCACAGAGCTAAGCTGCAGCGTGAGCTGGCAAGGCTGCCCGGGTCCCCGGTCCGCTGCAGGTGAAATGCTAGCACAGCACAGGGAGACCTCCTTTAGGACTCTAACCCCTCCAGGGACTGAGTGGTGCTAGGGAAATGACACAGCCCGCCTGAGCAGGGCGCCACCACTTCCTCTGGGGTGTGCTCCCCTTCTCCTCCCCGTCCCCTAAGCTTACACCATCCCAGAGTCTTCCAGAGTCCTCTCCCTGGCTTAGCTCACTGATCATCCTTCCCCAGCATATGCTGACGGAGCATGCCAGAATGTGGGTACCACTCCCCGCGCCCCCGAATCTGCCCTCACCAGGCTGGGACATAGATTTTCTCTGATCCCTCCTCATCTGGGCACAGCATCATTTAGCTTTGGCCGGGCAGAAAACATCACAGTCCACTGGACTGCCACCCTACAGGCACTCTGAGCTCAGGGACTCCTTATATCTCAGTAAGAGGCTGCTGGCACCTACAGTTCTCTGTTGGGAGACCCCACACACTGACCAGTGGTACTCCTCGAAAGAACTCTCACCCCAGACATCTTCCTTTGGTTCTAATGTGTCACCCCAAGGTGAGGGGGTTAGAGTTATGGGGTTTTGACCCCCTTTACTATAAACATCACCTACAATATACAGCCTTCCAACACATTTCTCTTTTAATTTCTCAGCACATGTGCATGTAAATACCCACGTACATTATTTAACATAGTCACAGCCGCCACTGAGGCCTCATTTGTCTCAGAGCCGGTACCAGGTGCACTTGACAGACCTTGTGCTTATTAGATGTTTGTAAATGCCTTATCTGTTTGCTAACTAAGACTCACACAGAGAGCTAGCATTTAAAACCCATGGAGGGCTCTATGCAGGCGCTGAGTTCACTAGTAAGATCCTCACTAGGCAGAAATCTTCTGAAAGTCCAGGCATTAAACTTGAGACCTTGAAAGGACCTTAGCAGTTATTTGGCCAACCTAATGAAAATCAGCCAAGCGCCCAGGTGACTGCTGGGAGAGCTGCCCAAGGTCATCACAGGAGACAAGACAGCACCTTCCAAAGCTGCCCTTTATTTGTTTGCTTTTTCAAAAGACGAATTGAGTCATGATGCTAATTTTAATATTTATCGAAGCAGTGGTGGGAATGCATTTTTAATGCAAAATAACTATTTTGGTCTAAAAAAAAAAATTGAACAAACTGGGCTTTCAACACTACATAAAGCTGTATGAATCCCAACCTACTGTGCGGAGGAATAATGGATTCTTAATTGAATCTGTGCCTGAGAGTGGAAGACTGATTTTTAAATGGGAAACCTCACAGAGGTGGTAAGAAATAAGTCCAGTCAGATAAATTATTCCAGGAGAAAGAGCAAAACCAGGCCCAGAAAATGGCTTTTTCTAAAAGACCCCAAATGCACCCAGCACAGCTGACAGCTGGCAAGCCACAGCGCTCATCCACCTTCCTGGCCTCAGCAATTCTGACGGGTCCTCATCCCTGCAGATCCAGATCTCTAAGGTGTCACTGAAGCCTGTCTAGCGGTCCAGGGCCCTATCACTTATCACGTTTGTTCCTGGCACCCCAGGGCATGCGATGGAGGCAGCAGCTATCTTCAGCTCTCAGGGCTGGCAGAGACCCTGAGAATAATCTAGCGCCATACTTCTCAAAGACAAGAAAACCGAGTTCCAGAACGGGAGGCACCTGCCCCAGAAAGGTCACGTGGAGTTCAAGGCTCTAATCATACAAGGCAGTGTTTTGGCAGCTTTGTCAACTCAAGAGTTGCTCCACCTCCGGCTGTGAGGATCTCAGAGCCATGCTACTGGGAATCAAGAGAGAATTATGGACACGCTATTTATAGGCAGGAGGGAAGAAATTAATGAGGTCACGAAAGCTGGGACACAGATCTTGTTTCCTTAGATTCACGCTTTACACTCAACCTTTATTAAACCAGAACACTGTGGGGGTTGGGAGAAGGGCTGGAGAGATGGCTCAGCAGTAAAGAGTATTTGTGGCTCTTACAGAAGACCCAGGTTTGAGCCCCAGCACACAACCATCTGTAATTCCAATTCCAAGGGATCTAATGACACCTTCTGACCTCTACAGGCACAAGGCATGCACATGGTGCACATACATACAAGCAGGCAAAACTCACACACTTTCCTGATAGTGAACTTGGACTTTAGTGGCAAGTGATCTTGATGGACCACCATTACTAAAAAGGAAGTCCCTTGCATCATGAGAAACAGGTAACCACACCACCATAACTTAGGGGGAAGATCACAACCATCTCCAGACATATCAGTTGCTTCAAGAACTGTGTCTCCAGGGCCTTCCTCTATTTGAATTTTTAACCAATAATACTCAGTCATGGGGTCTTCCACTGGATGTCAACACCAGGAGAACAGAAATCCATGAAAACACTTTAAAAAGATGGTGTTTGATTATTTTCCATTTTTCCAAGAGCAGCTTCACCATACTGCAAATCAAATAATTCCCACCAGGCCTGGTGGTGTGACTGAAAACACTGCAACCAAAGACCTCCCAAGCCATCCTCTGTGTGTGGGGCATCACCGGTGCCACCGCCCCTACCCCAGCCAATCTTCACTCCTGCACAAGGGTGAAACCCAGCTGGTGCTCTTTGCCACAGTGTGGACTGCTAACCGGCCAATCAAGCTCCAAGAAGGGCTTGGAGAGTAAATTCATCCTGTTGTCTTACGTATGCACCACTACCAGCCCAAAAGGGAAGATTCTGTGCAGACAGAGAGTTCTCCACTGATGATCACTAATCATTGCACAAGGCAGGGAGAAGAAACATCACATAATGTTGTTCAACAACACCATCTTTATTCAAAAATATATATCTATGAGACATTTCAGAATATACTGCTGCCACCAATGACAGCCTATACTTCTAAATAAAATCCTAAATTAATATACAAATTTAAGCTTTAAAAATATCCTTTAAGAAAAACAAAACAAAAACAAAGAAAGACTGAAGACTTTCTGAGGAATATGATCCTAAAGGAAAGATCCTTGAGGCCTATGGATGCCCTAAAGAAACACAAAACCAGAAGTCACCCACCCCACCCACCAGATCAACTCTCAGGACAAAAGTTTCACTTAAGTTAAACAAGGAAAGTAAGCACACAGTCAGGAGACAGGAGTTGGAGGGGGCACACAACAGGGAGGATTAAAAACTGAAGCATTTCATTAAAACTAACTTCCTCACAGGGAGTCTGCTAGCAAGTGGTGTTAAGAGGCCAACACATTCATTTACATAATCGGACTGGTCACGTCTTGATCCTGCTGTAAGAGTTACGCACACTGACTGCCGGTCAGAGACTCCAATGACTAAAGCAGCATTGAGCTGACTCAACTAAGCTGTCGCCAGAGCAGAGCTGCTACTGGCTTTTGGTCTGTTTCGTGGGCAAGCAGTGTCTGTGTCTGGGGAGGTGTTAAGAGCGGTGTGTGCATGTGTGTGTCTGGGGAGGTGTTGCATGCGAGTATGTGTGTGACAGTAAAGTGGTGTGCTGTGTGGGGGTCGGTCCACAGCAGAGACAGGGATTTCACCTGAGTCAGTGCTGTCCTGTAGCCTCTGGAGAAAAGGATGGTGAGAGAGAAGCAAGCAGCAGCCTGCATTGGATGTGAATAACAGCTTCCACAAAGACCAGGGCGGACACGATGGAACCAAGTCTCACCTCACAGCAGGTGGGTGGCTTCCCTACTTGGTAACACACAGGTTTGCTTTAACCTGTAAAAAGGATGTGTGCTTTTTTTTTTTTTTTTTTTTTTTTTTTTTGGTGATCCTGAAAACAGCAACGTAAAGTAATGAAGCTTCCCAAGGCCCCTTCACTGAATTCCTTCTTAGGGCTTTTGGACTTCAGCTCCAGGTGACAATTCCTATTACACTAGTAGGACAAAATGGTTTCTGTCCTTTCCAATGTCAAAAATAAGCCTGCCAGATTACAATCACTTCCAGGTCCGGGCCCACTCTTTACTCGACGACGTAAAAATCTTAACTACATCATTCAGTCATAATGTCAGCTGGCATGATAATGGAATTTAACCCCAAATGAGTCTCCCTCTACTCCCTTCCTCTGCTGGAGGTGAGTCCTCTGTGAGTGCTCCTCTCTGCAGGGGGGCATGGATGTGCAGTGGCAGAGGCTGCCTGGCACACACAGTGTCCAATCCGGACTGGATGTGTGTCCGCACGGTGGCATTCTGTTCACACCAGGGTGAGCCCAGACTCTGGCGTGGAGCATTCATCAGCCCGGCTCTCCCCACAACTCCCTTCCCAGCCCCAGGGGGCCCTGGAGCAGTGTGGCCAGGAAGGCTGTGGTGAGAAGCTCTCTGTACTGCCCTGTGATTCTCTCAGGTCAGCTCGAGCCTTATTGTTGGATTCTCTAGAATGCTGGCAAAACAACTTCACCAACCATGGTTTGGGTCGGGAAAGGTCGGCCATTTGGCAAACTCTTTGTGGCAAAGCTGTGCTGCCGACCTTGTGAGCAGATCCCTGCAGCCCGAATCCTCACTGGGAGTCTGTTCTGAACCTGCTCGAGGCCAGCTGAGACTTCCATGACGTGCTGTCATTGAGGCAAGCTTCTTCTGAAAGCTTCCAGAAGTACACATGATTCTCATGGCTTATGGGCGTACGAGAGCTAAGGATGGAAAAGCAGCAGCGGCAAGAGACATGAGTGGGGGGAGAGTCTGTGTTCTCAGCAGACACAGCCAAACTGAGTCGTCTGCACAGTCCTGAGCCGTGCTCAGGAGGGAGCCGGAGAGGGTGAGGACTCAGAGCTCCCGCTTCATTGCTGAGGCAGATGCTGGCTGAAGAGGTGGAGCCGGGGCCAGGGGACTGTCTCCAACAGTGACTTGCTTCTTTTCTCTGGCACACATGGGAACCTGGGACATGATGATACCTGTCCTAGTCAGTTGAAAAGAGGTCACCAGCAGAGGGCAGAGGTGCCAGGCCCCCTGTGACATTAGGCAACAGTGAGAGGTCTGGCAAGCTCTGAATGTGGGACTTGAGCTCCTTGCGGACCTGGGTTACTCGAGCAAGCTTCTGTTTATACTCCTAGAAAGACAAAGGAAAAAGAGACCCTGGGTTACACTGCTGGGCTGCCCCATGCCAGCCAGCTAGCCCCACCCACTTGCCCGCATCCCATCCAGACTGGCAGAGCTCCTCGGGACCAGTACCACACTGCAGCTGCCAAGCACCCAAAGGTCCAGTTTTATCAAAGAAGCAATCAGTTTGCCATAAGGCTGAGAGCCTGTGAAAGGATGTGCAGCCTAGCACGTGAAGTGGGGAAGTAAAATCAGTGACGTGTTTCAGTTGTATGGACATACAGGTGCTCACATGCTGCTGAGATTTTTGAGAGCTTCATCTAGACCAACAGTTTTCAACGTATGGATTGTGACCCCTTTGGCAAACCTGTATCTCTAAAAATATTTACATTATAATTCATAACAGTATAAAAATTACAGTTATAAAAGTAGCAACACAAATAACGTTATAGTTGGGGTCACTGCAACAAGAGAAGCTGTATTAAGCGTCACAGTGTTAGGAGGGATGAAAGCACACTTTTTGTGTTAACGCTTACCGACCACCCCAGATCAATCACTCACAGCAAGTTTTCCACATGCTCAAAATACCCACCTGCCACCACCACCTGGGTCTGTAGTCCTTGACATCTCTGTGCTAATTTGTCTAGGAGGCTGCCAACCTCACCCAGAGTCTACTCTTCCTGTATCCTCTCCACTGAGAAAGTACATGTGCCCCATTATCACCATGAGTCAGAACCCAAAACACTGGAGGGTCTCTTGCTTCTCTGGGTTCTAGCAAGGGCTGCTTCGGCCCCTTTACCTACTGGCTGAGCTCCACCTACCTGAGAAAATCCACTTAGTGCCCAAAGAACAGGTATCATTGCTCTCCAGCCCACTTCCCTTTGCTGGTCGACTGGAGATCCCAGTATGCTGCTCTATGTATTAAGTCACGTCAGACTTCTACATTCCTCTAGTTTATACTCCCAATGATAGAAATGGGGCAGGTTTTTCTGTCCCTAGCTCACAAACACTTCTAATAAATCTGTATGAGAAAACACTGGGCTATGTGAGCTCCGAGGCTTAGAAACGCCTAAAGGCCTATGTTTCCTTGACAAGGCATTTTGTAAGGATAAGGAGGTTCTCAAGGCTGGACCCATGCTGCGTAGACTTTTCAGGAGTGCACCCAACGCACTGGAAAGACTCAGGCCAGCGGTTAGCAACAATTCTACCTCCTCTATCCTATTTAAGACATTTCCTCCTTCCTTGCCTAAAGTACAGCTTTTACCTCGAAGGCAGACAGACACAGACCTATCTATCTATCTATCTATCTATCTATCTATCTATCTATCTATCATCCTTCTTTCCCTCCCTCCCTCCCTCCTTCCCTTCCATTTTGGTTCTTCTAGACATTTTCTCTGTATAAGCCCTGTCTGTCCTGGAACTGCAAACTAGGCTGGCCTTGAACTCAAGAGATCTGCCTGCTTCTGCCTCCTGAGTACTGAGATTAAAGCTGTTTGCCTCCACCACCATCCTGCATGAAGACCTTTCTTTAATTCTCAGTCCTTTGGGGGGGACTAGGGAGATCTGAGATAGGATCTCACTATGTAGCCCTGGCTGTCCTGTAACTCACAAGAGACCCACAAACCTCTGCCTCCCAAGTACTGAAATTAAAGGTGTACACCGCTACACCCAGCAGTAATTTCTTAGTTCTTCAATGCCAAATACCTTGCACACAAGGAGACAAGCTTGAGGATGTATGGAAAACTATTAACTATGAGGACTCTTCTATCAAACCAGGAAGCTCTGGACACACGTGCCTCACTCCGTATCTGCCACACCCAACAGTGCCCAGCACGGTAGCAGGATAAATTATCAACACAGAGAACAAACATAAGTATAGAAATCTTCTGCAAACTTGGACTTCAGGCAACACTTTCATCCCTGCAATGAAAGTTAATTTAAGCCTAGGCTCTACAAGGCCAAGGCCCTGCCTCTGCCTGCACCAATACTTATGTGGCATTTGTCTAAGACATCAGGACAATGGTCTCTTTCTAGATATAATGAATTACTAATCACAGCACTTGGAGGGCTGAAGCAAGAAGATCACGAATTCAAGGCCAACCTGGCTACACAGACAGATCTTGTCTCAAAAGCAGAACAAATGAAAGCCTTGCAGGCCACGAGGGTTAAGTAATCAACAAGGCAAGCAGGCATAGCCTCCAAGTTCCTAAGTGCAAGTCAAGACTGCCTTAGAACGAGGGCCTCATGGGGCAGCTGAACAACCCAGCTTAGTGGCAGACAGGGGAACAGGTCAAGCTGTAGCTAGCCCTCTTATGGTCACTGGGCAGACTCCATCATCCCTTGTTGAAGAGTCAGGCTTTCCAAATGAAATCAACTATAAATGCTGCCACAGTCTAACAAAGCATTCAAGAACAAGCCCAAGCAAAGCTACCCCAAGTGTAACTTCAGCTCACATTTCTAATCCTTTTTGACACTCCCCAAAGCAGTGGAGTGTACTCCCCACTTTGGCTCCAGGGAACGCCCCAGTTTTCTGGTCTTAAGCGGGGCAATCCGAGCTCAGGACACTCAGGCTCTCATGCCTTTCGTCTCGGCAGTGTGCAGTCCTCGAGCTGTTGCTGAAAGGCTCCCTTGGAGAACAGCATGCTTGGCAATTCCTGCCCCCTCCACAATACGACCTGTGGTGATGTGAATAAAAATGGCCCTCTCAGGCTCATATATTTGAGTCCCTGGTCACTAGAGAGCAGCACTACTAGAGGAGGATTAGGAGGTGTGGCTTTATCGTAGGTGTGGCCTTTGCAGGGGAAGTGTCCCACTGGGGGTGGACTTTGAGGTTTCAAAAGCCCATGGTAGGTCCAGTTCTCTCTGCCTGAGGATAAGGATATAGCTCTTAGCTATTGTTCTAGTGTCATGTGTGCCACCATGTTTATTGTCAGAAGAATAGACTAAGCCTCTGAAACTGTAGGCAAACCCCCAGTTAAAGGCTTTGTCCCCCCGCCCGGAGACAGGGTTTCTCTGTGTAGCCTTGGCTGTCCTGGAACTTACTCTGTAGACCAGGCTCTGAGTTCTCGAACTCAGAACTACTACTACCACCACCACCACCACCACCACCGGCTAAATGCTTTGTCTTTTAAGCATTGCCTTGGTCACAGTGACAGACCAGTTTCCTGTAAGGAGGCCCAGTAGGAGCATTCTGATTCCCAAAGGGTGCAGCTTTCCTGTCGCTTTAGCACCTGAAAGTCACTCAAACAGGACAAAGACAGAATCCACAGGCTATTTGTTTAGAGTCTCCTATGCTTGTGTGTGATCCTGACCCAAGCACGGGAGTCTACTACTCCCCATCTGGTCCATGCACTTAAGAGATTAGGAGGCATGCCATGGACACCCCAGGATGCTGTTGCTGCAGTGCTTTGCTGGCCACGGACTCTCTGGCAGCCGTCCTCCCAGACACAGCACAAGGTCTTGGTTGCTCTTGGTCTTCACTGGTGCCTTCCCTGAGAAGCCAAGGCAAACCCAACAACAGCCCCATCCCTTCCCTCCCTACTGCCCCCAGCTGCAGCTGCCAGCCTGCCCACTGAACATCAGTGCAGAAGCCTGAAACAGTCAAATCACATCTGACCTTCCACCACCACTGGAGTCAAGATCCAGGGGGCTGTGATGAACTAGATCTCTGTGGCTGCCAAGTAATGTTTCCAATATAGAGAGCCTAAGGTGTGTTCTGAGATAATGTCTAGGATTTATGCTCTTGGCAAAGCACTGGAGTCCTGCCTCACAGCCACGAACTCCAGGAGCGAGTGCACTAACTGGCTGGCTGACACAGTGAACGCAGGCACCACGGCACAAGGAACAAAGCACCGAGGAAACAGGGCCGTCCACATTCTTTGCCTTTTATGGCCTGGGCAGTAAGCCAGACCTGACATGCTGCAGATGAGCTCTGGGATAAGAAGGTTAAAAATGACAGGGGCTGACAGCACAGAGACCTTTCTACAGGAATTTCATTTTCAAAACAAACAAAATTGTGTTTCCTCTAGCAACTCACGTAAGAGATGCTGACCCGAATACAAGCATTCTCTCCCTGGCTGGAGTATTTACATAAGTTCTGACACTGGGGTGGCCTGACTGCTGAAGAGCAGCTACGGGGCACTCCCAGCTGTCTCGTGTATCACCTGCTGCTGTGCACAGCTCCTCCTAGGAGAGAATCATGTGCAATGCAGCCATGAAGGGCCTTGCTTTTAATAATGGCAGTACCATGCTGAAATAACTCCAAGAGCTACTTTGTAACATGGAGAAGCTGGCTTTGGTGCCTCTGTAGTAGAGCACTTTACCCATCACCCACAAGGCCTCAGTTCCAATGCCAGCACCAGGAAATGGAAAAAGAAAAAAGGAAGTAAACTTTTACCTGGATATGGTTTAACCTAGCCCAAGCCCTCTCATGCCTCCAGAAGGTTCCTCCTCCGTATGCTCACAGGGCCTGCTCTTACAATCAGAACCTCAGCAAGCACATCTGTTCAACCATCATCTGACTGAAAGAATAGCACTTACATCTTCACACTGGAAATAAGAATGCTGCTTTAAATTTTCTGTCATCGATCCATGTAGAACAAGAATCATCACTAACCTGTCCCCCTCTCCCTGACAGCTCCAGGGCAGCTACCACATTTCAAACGATACAGTCTGGGTACCAGAGCAGGGCTGGAGCTGCGGAGTAAGGTGCTGGGGAAGATACAAGCAGAAGACGACACTGTGGCTGCATCCCCATGTGTGAGGACCGGTCAGCTCCTCACTGCAGCCACTGATAAGCATGCATACAGACCCTTGCAAAGGACAAATGGCAAGTGAGCGCAGAGGAATGTCCTCGACACCCTCCATCCACCAGACACCACCCATCTGTCACATGACAGAGGGCCTTTTAAACACTAGAACATATACAACCTTTTCCTGGGCCCTTCTTTTTCCTCTGGGAACCCTCAAGTGTTTCTATTGCCACCACAAAAACCCCAGTCTTGGGGCCCCAGAGATGGCTTGGAGGTTAAGAGCACCTGCTGCTCTTTCTAAGGATCTGGGTTCAATTCCTAGCACCAACAGAGTGCTCATAACCATTTGCAACTCAGTTCCAGGGACTCTGACACACTCTTCTGGCCACTATGGGCACCAGGCATGAACCTGATGCACAGATGGAGACAAAACATGCATACCCATAAAAAAGAAAATAATTAAAAAAAAAAAAAACAACAACCTGACAAACAAGGCAAGAATACAAAGTTATACGTCTATACATACACTGAAACATTGTAAAGGATAAAAACAAAATTACTTTTAAGACTAGGTAATTCCTGATAATTTTAATGTGGTTAAAAAAAAAAAAGACATTTACAATGTGAGGTGCTAGCCCTGTAATCCCAGCTACTTGGGAAACTGAAATAACAGGATCCTAAGTCCAAGTCCAGTTTGAACTACAAATGAGTTTAAGGCTAGCCTCAATTGAAAAGGGAATTCAAGGCCAGCCTGGGTATCTTAGTAAAACCCTGCTTCAAAACAAAAAAGAAAAGAAAAAGAGAGCTGGAGACACAGGTGATGGTAGTGTCATGTTCAAGGTCCCACATTTCAGCTCTAGTTCCTCAGAGGTGAAAACAGAAACAAAAGCAGACAGACAAACCACATGCCAGCCGTGTAACAGAGATCTATAAAACGCACTGAAGACCCCAGGTCCTTCAGAAAGCATGTCCGCATGCCATGGGATCCTTCACAATATACAATACCAAGAAAACTGAAATATTATTTTTTTTAAAAAATACAAGGTTTTATGTAGCTGAGGCTAGCTTCCATCTTCCCCTGAAATTATAGGCCTGTAACAGGAATAGAAACTATAGCTGTACTGTGGGTGACTAAGGGGCTTGGACAGAACTGGTATGAATGAACAGATCTGAGGCAAAAAGAACACCCAGCCCACCCAGTAACTATTACATTATGAGCACTAATCTTTCTGATTTATATGTTAAGAGACATATAGATTTGAAGAAAAAGAATTACTAATGAAATGCAAAATCCTCTTATTAACTATTCAACTGTCCTTATAGTCAAGCAAATTATCAGATACTGTCTTGAGTGTATGAAAGGCCCTTTGACAGGAGGCATCCTTTCTTCTCAAAAGCCTACCTCCAAATCTAGGAGGGAACGCAAAAACAAAAACAAAAGCAGAATTTTTCAACTAAGTGGCACCACATTCCAAATTATCCATCTATAGGCCTGGAGAGTGGTCTACAAAGTGAGCCCAGACCACATGAGAACCGCCTCTGACCGGAGGAAGGTCCCTGCTAAAGATAAGACTCTTAACCATGCTCAGAACTCCATCAGGTTATGACCAGCCCTGACTGACTGCTGAGCTAAAGAGGGGGTCTTACTCAGGGTTCCTATTACTGTGAAGAGGCACCATGACCAAGGCGACTCTTATAAAGGACAACATTTAATTGGGGCGGGCTCACAGTTCAGAGGTCTGGTCCCTCGTCAAGGCGGAAGCATGGCAGTGTGCAGGCAGGCAGGCACGGTGCTGGGGGAGCCGAGAGTTCTATATCTTCATCCAAAGGAAGCCAGGACTGTGGCCAGCAGCTAGGATAAGGGTCTCAAAGCCCACGCCCAGTGACACATCTACTCCTAAAAGGCCACACCTCTCTAATAGTGCCACTCCTTAGGCTGAGCATACACAAACCATCATAGGTCAATCTGAGAAACTAGGAGCTTGTGGCAACAACAGGTTCTGTAAAGATGCAGTATCAAATGCTACAGAGAGGGTCAGAGGGTGGAGTCATGAGACAGACTGAGAACTACCCCAGACTAAAACTGTTACTTTACAAATGACAAAAATCAAATAACTGGAGAGGCGGCTGGGCCAGCCATTGAGAGGAATTGCTGCTCTTCCAGGACATGGGTTTGGTCCCCAGCACCCATATCAGGTGCCTCACAGCCACCTAGAGCTTCAGCTCTTAAGATCTAATGCCCTTTTTTGGCTTCCAAGGACTACTGCATATACATAAATGCACATAAACTCACAAAGACACACATACATACATACATACATACATACATACATACATATCCATATATAAACATAGACATAAATAAATAAATTTTAACAACAACAACAAAACATATCAAAGCTAAAAGGCTACAGTAGCCCCAATGGTAGGACCCTGGAAGGTCTGGAGGAGTCACAGCTATGCAGCTCCCTGCAAGGCATCACAGTGGGGCAGGTCTAACTCTATAGAAACAACTGCCTGCCAGGCTATGCCCATCAGAAGTAAACACTGCGAACCAAGCAACCACCAGGGTCAGCATGGAGAACTGGACCCACCCACTCATGACCACTGTGCTGGTCTCAAGGGTATTCAGAGGCCTTCCCTGCTCAGTAATTTTTCTGTGTTGAAATTTACAAAGTTACTGTGTATGCTAAATTTAAAAAAGAAACTTAACCACACTTTTCTCCAAATAATAATTCAAGATAAAGAACCCAAAACATGAAAGGATAAACAAGGAGGTGGGCAGAGCCACGATGGCCTGATGAGTGGTGCACGGAGCCATCTTAAGTTTCATTTTTACTCCTTGTAGTAGCCAGGAAGTGGTCCTACACAAAAAGACTAGTTCTGGCCTTGTTTTAAGCCTTTCCTTCTGTTGAACTATTTCATTTAGTTCTAAAATTATGTGTCTGGGAGATGGGGGTCTATGAGGGTAGCTGCCCAAGGAAGCTTAGAAGAGGGTCAGATCCCCTAGTGCAGGAGTTACAAGCAGGTTTTTTATTTTAATTTAAAATTTTAGTTATTATTTTTAAATTGTATCTACAGTGGGGCGGGGAGGAGAACACGTGAGTGCAGGATCCCTGGGAAGCACCAGAGGCCGTTATGAGCTGCCAGACAATGGGTGCTAGGAACTGAATGTGGGTCCCCTCCAAGAACAGGAGGAGGCTGGGAGCCCCATGTGGGTGCTGGGCCGTGAGAGCAGTGTGCACTGCGACCACTGAGCGAGCCTCTGCCCCACTCCTTACTTTTTTTTTTTTTTTTTTTTTTTGGAGACAGGGTTTCTCTGTGTAGCCCTGGCTGTCCTGGAACTTACTCTGTAGACCAGACTGGCCTCGAACTCAGAAATCTGCCTGCCTCTGCCTCCCAAGTGCTGGGATTAAAGGCGTGCGCCACCACTGCCCGGCTCAGGCTCTTTTTTTTTAAAGGTAGTCTCATCTTAAGGCTAGTCTTGAGTTCATATCAAAATCCTCCTGCCTCAGCCTTCTGAATTTAGGGATTACAGCTGTGTACACCTGGCATTACAGAAAGAAACAGAGATGTAACTTCTAGACTACAAAGCATATACAACCATCCTGCAATTTCTCCTTTTCCAAAGTACCAGCTTGAAGTAAAAGTAGAGGCCCACATTAACAGCAGGGCATTCATACAGACTAAAATAGCACACACTGGGGCAAACAGAGTTAGCCACCACAGCTCAAATGTCTGTCATCTGAACTCTCCTCTTAACATTATGCTCACTCAAGTCAGTGTTCTAAGTATCTGCCATTTCCCACAACTGTCACTAAAGCAAACAAGATCACTTAAGAAGCTAGCCCACTCTGCCTAGTTAACTCTTCACTCTACTCCTTCACAAAACTCTCCTTAACTTGGAGTGGAGGCTGCATCTGTAAGTTTCAGACGAGAACGACAGCTCCTAAGACAGGAGTGCAGAGTAGGGGAGGACCCTGAACAAACACCCTTCAGTATGCAGAAAGACACACAGAGACAGCTCTAGAAATCCACAGGAAAACCATCAAAACACCAGTTCCCAGAGGAGGTACAGGATAAAATGGAGAGGCAGAATAAAGAAACACTCATGACGAACTGGAGGAATCCAACCTGCTCACAGCTTCTCTTAGCAAGGAAAGTCATTTGCAAAGTAAACAAACAAACCCAAGATTTAAAAACTCTACACATCACCCTTTATTTCACAAATTTCTTTTTTGGGGAAAAATGTGTCTCACCACATACAGCCCAGGTTCCCACTGGCCTGCAACTTACGATCCTCTTGCCTCAACACTGTTGGAATTATAGGTCTCTTCTAGCATGCTTGGCTCTCCATTTTAAATTTAACAAAAAGAAATAGATCAAATTTAAAACTAATTTTGTAGGTTATAAACTAATGAGATTATGATATATATATACATATATATGTATATTCTGCATTTCCTCTGGTTTATTATTTTTATAAAGAAGAAAAAAAGAAAGGACAGAATATTTGGAGAGTAAGAATGGCTAAACAGCAGGCAAGAATTGGGGGAGAGGTGGAGCGGTTTGCAACTACACACAAACTGTATGTGCCACCTCCTCTGGCAGACTCTGAGGGCTACACAGAGGGGATTCAAGGCTGCCAATGATAGGTTAGGGTGTAGCTCGATGGCACAGCACCTGCCAAGCATGAGTGAGGCCCTGGGTCCCAACCCTGAGCACCACATGCACCTACACTCACACACACCACTCACATCTTGCTAGATGTAAATTAGAGTTGGCCAAGGGAAAGGATCAAGAGGAAGCCAATACCCCAACATCCAGTCGCATGCCACTCACGGAACCTCACATACCAACTCAACAAGGAGTCCTCACAGACTGGAGGAAAACATGAAGGGCTGGGGATGGGACAGACTTCCCTAACCAAGCAGGGAAGACAAGGCAGGGAGCAAGCCATGGCCGGCTATGGAAAGGATCCAAGTACCAGACCCCATGACCACCTGGCAGGAGAAAGCACAACTGCCTGCTTCAGCAAACTGCTCTAACTGCCCTTAGAGCTGGTAACGCTGGTCTAGTGACATCAGGGCTGTGCACTGCAAAGGCGGATGGATATTTGGGGCCAGCTTGGGTTATCTCAGGCCACTCAACATCCTGACAAGCTCCATGGGAGGCAGGTTAGCCGTATTCACTAAGGTCAGAACTCAGACACTGTGGCCCTGAGCTCCTTATATGAACCTGGAGATTAATTCCTCTGTAAAAGACAAGACTAATTCTTTTATGATTGCTTGCATTTACTGCAAGGAACAGTTTGATAAGATATTGGTTTTGATCATGTGTGCAAGAGGAAGAATGTACTCCAAAGCTGGCAAAGGAACTCTCTCTCTCCACCCACTGTTTGTCCCGTTGTGGAAACAACTGTTTCTAAGCATCTGCACCCTGAAAAAGAGATGCTGCCAAAACCAACAGGCCGTCAGTGTGGTCTAAGGTCCCTTGACTGTAGCCAAAGAATTTCTCAGTTGTTAAAACCTGCAGTGCACAGAAATACAAAGAGTCACATGGCAAGGCTGGATTCTACATCACCCTGCCCTCCCAGCTGTGCTGACTGAAGTCAAGCTCTGAAAGATTCCTTACAGGTCACAAAGAGGAGACAAGTGCAGAGACACGGCCACAGTGAGTTCATGGAGTCATTCTTCCCTTCCCAGAGCATGCACATGGGCAACAGAGCGCAGCAAGGAGCAGGTAGACGCTCAAGCACTCGCAAGTCATTCTGGATGCTTGCCCGAGCCGCTGCGACCTCCCTGCATAAGGGTCATTGTTCCACAACAAGATGCTTGGGGAATTGTCTAAATGGCGCAACTCTGGCTACTCTCGTGGAAGAATAAGATGTCTTCCTGCTGTTTGTCTCATGGAATAAAGTTTCAAGAACAAAACCTTACAAACCTGAATGGAAAGTTACCAGATGTGTGTCCTGTATCCTCTTCCTGCGCTGTGGCTAGCTTCCTCCTCTAGGTCTGAGTTCCTTCACCAATTCAAAAAATCAAACCGCATGACCTCTAAAGCTCCTTTAGCTCAATAATTCTGTTACATGGATATTCAGGCATCTATGTCACTCTGCTTTGTAATGTGGGCACCCTGGTAACTTCACAGAGGGTACATATGCAAGCCTTCTAGAGATGAGGAGTACCACTGGCTACAAAAAGTGACATTTGTACTCTCAATCTGTGACCAAGGAGACTTATGGTGCCTAGATGGGGCTTCCACAATGCCAAACACACCAGTAAGGGACACTCTGCTATGTTTATTAAAATTCTGCTGAAGAGATTAAAGCAGGCTTAGTGTAAGGCCATCCAGCTTTTATTCACAGACTAAGAAACAAGACTCCACCACCTATAAGGATTAAATGTAACTACTAGAAAACCTCAAATGGCTTTTTTTTTCTTTTGTAGATACTGAAAAGGTGATGGCAAATTCTCTAATTCATTTGGAATTTTAAGAGCTCTTACACAAAACAACACAGGGGGGAAAACAGATTGAAGACATGTGCTTCTCACTTTCAAACTTCCTACAGAGCTGGACACTAAAGCAAGGCGCCCTCGGTGGGCACACAGGCATCAGTGGAACACACCTGAGAATGCACACATCTATGGGTGCCAGGGTGTCACACAGTCAGCTGGAGGAAAAAACAGTCACTTAAAAAAATCCTGCTGAGCAAATGAACAGCTTTTCTCTTCCTCACACCATATACAGAACTAAGTCAGAATTGATGGCAACTTAAATGTAAGGGCTCGGACACTAAAGCTCCTGAAAAGCACAATGTAAAGCTTTATAAGCAGCTGCTCCCCTTCACCTTTCCCCACGCCATCCTGACAGCTCTGATGAACAGATGCATACCACGTTTCTTCCAAAATGACAGAACGGGAACTCTAATCAACCTGCTCAGACTAAGACTTGTGAGCTTTAAGCACCTGCTTGGCCTAAGAGCCACCTTTGTCAGAAGAAACAGTCCCTTTGTTCTGACAGTGAAGTCTGCAGGCTGCCCCGTTCCGGTCAGTCCACCCTGCCCCAGGTCCCGCACTGGAGCCTCCCTCTCAGCTGTCAGTAACAGCGCTCCCTTCCACAGTCCTCTTCTCCATTTCAGGGTTTCCTCTGTTTATGATACAAAGCATCACAGCTCTTCCATCGGCTTTCTCTTTGACCTTGCTTGTAGTTTAGGGGAAGAGTGGTACAGTAGTGTCAACCATAACACTCGGAAGCATAAAAATGGTTTTACAAAGGCATCATTTCTAAATGAATCCTAATTCTACTTAAAGGAAAAAGGAAGGGCGCACAAAGGGGAAACCGTAGGATTCTCTTCCACAGTCACCTTTACTGATATCTTCTCTGCAACCAGATACGAAATCAAACCTCTCACACCACTTAATAGACCTAGGAACAGCTCTCTGTACAGGAAAAGGTGACTTACCCTAAGGAATCCGAGTCAGGAGCAAGCGTTTTCTGAGGAACAAGTATCTCCCTAGCACTATGACCACAGTCAGAGAGCACCATGCCCAACAGACTTCAGGAGGCTAGCTGGAGGGTCTGGAGCTCAAAAAGAACTCGTGCATTTGACACTATTCATACGTCATCAATAAGCATATGGTAATACTAATGTTATGACCACGTTCTTCTCGGTCTGTTTCAATATAACCATGGTGACTGTGAGTCTCCTTCCTCTGAGCCTTCCCACACTCTCCATGAAGTCTTTGCTTGCTGCAGCTCTCTCTGGAGGGTCAGTCATGGAGGAGAGGGTGCAGGCTTCGTCCTTCAGGGAAAGCCTTGCTCCTGAGCAGCACCTCCAGTTGGGCAGCGCTTCGGACCCATCTTGGCACACGCGGCATCCATGGGTGAACAGAACTGGTTATTCCCTGCGGATGAGACCCCGGTTCCACAGGGTCTCCAGTGCCTGGGTCCATACAGGTTATATCTCTTCACAAACTGTCCAGACCTCCAGCTGCTCCCCTCTATTATACTCAAATTTCTCTTCTTCAATCACCAGTTCCTTTTACAAAAAGGCTTTATTCACAGTGGGGATTATCTTAAACCACGACCAGAATTGTTGATTGTCGTAACTTCACTAGCTGTCTGGTTTCATGTTCATCTATGGTTTGACACAGACTACGCAATTTCCTTCTGCAAGTCAGAATGGGTCCCCCCCTCCAGAGTCTGTTCTAGCGCTCCCCCCAGCCCCCACCCTCATCAAGGTTCAGAAGCAATTAGAAACCCAACATAAAGTTCTCAATGAAAGCGAGAAGTGCTTGCTATCTGAAGGAAAATACAAAGCTGAAAGAATAAAATACAGAAAAACTTGACAGCTAATTAGAATTGTGGAGAGACTCCCAAGAAAGCAACTCTATGTTCAGGAGTCCATCAACTGTGGCATTTACACTCTGAAGGCAATGAAAGATTTCCAAGCAGATCTAAGCGGCCCTTTGATTTGGCAGTGTCAATGCCTGGCTGTTATGGAAGGAAGGTGGAGGGATATGCGGCCCTGAGCCTTCACTCAGACTACAAACTGGGTATCATCACCACCATCAGGACAGAATGGAAGAAGACCTGTCTACTATAGGGAGTGAGAGGAAATCTTAAATTCAAAAGAGCAGACTGTCCATGTCTGCACAGACAAAGAGCTAATGCCATCCCTCAGCCTTTTATGTTTTATCTAGTCATTTGCTTTTTAAATTGCAGCAAACTTCATTTTATTATCACAATGAGTAGTCCAACCCAGCCAGCTGGTTGATATGGCTTGGGACAGGAACCCTGAGCTCTGGCTGCCCCGGGGTGCCAGATCGCCCTCCTCCACCCTCAAGGGCTGGGCTCCAATGGCATGTCATTTGGTGAACTAGCAACAACGGAGCTGCCAAAGCTACACAATGACTGACCTCTGACCTGGGCCTCATAACTTCTTGGGGTACCCAGTAAGCTCCCTATTCTGCAAAAGCCCTGCCCCCTCCCCCCACCCCCACCCCCCATCCAACAGAGCTACTTACGAATGGGGAAGAAACAGAACAAAGAGTTAACTGGCCCCGCAACCATCTCCTTCTCAGAGACTGTCCTCTATGGTAACTTGCCACGTTCCACCAACAACAGCTGCTCATGATAATCAATGTCTGACAGATCAGAGAAAACCCTTAATGTGTCGCCAAGGGGCAGTTCAACAGATGGCATGATGACTTACAACCAGAATCATTAATTACAATCTCTTATTAGTCCCAGGGTAGAGTGAAAATGCTTCCTCAGTGAAAGATGAGCGCTGCAGATAAATGGCCGTCTGCTCCTGCTGATGAAGTTCCCTTTAGGACCTGTGGTCAGTGCTGAAGCTACATGAAAGCCACACTACTGTTCAGCTGGCTTCTATCTGCCACACTCAAGCTGGCCAGCCATTTGAAGTCCCCCACCTCTAGCCATTACAACTCCCATAGTCACTGAGGGAAGGATATGGTACTGCCTCTCGAGTCAACGGACTGCAGAATGGCGACTGCGTGTCACTGGAGCTAACTCAGCATGCCCCACCTCTGTGCCATAGAACTCTCCCCACTGGAAGAAGGGCGCTCTTTCCCTCCCGTACCTACCCAGGGGCTCTTCGAGGTGCTTGCTGTGGTCATTATAATACTCTCCAGTTCAGCTCCACTCCTCCCTCCCTAGTCTTCTCCATGTATCTTTTACAGAGAGAGAAGAAGCTAAGAAATACAGTCTAACAGGTGGAACAGGAAACCCCGGCCAGCCACACTGCTGGCTCTGCTCCCAGGGACAAGAGCTAGGCTGAGTTATGACGCCAGCCTGCCAGGGGACGACTCTAGACTGCAAGGGGATGACTCTAGACAGTGAGGGGACGACTCTAGACGGTGAGGGGACGACTCTAGACGGTGAGGGGATGACTCTAGACAGTGAGGGGACGACTCTAGACGGTGAGGGGATGACTCTAGACAGTGAGGGGATGACTCTAGACAGTGAGGGGACGACTCTAGACGGTGAGGGGATGACTCTAGACGGTGAGGGGATGACTCTAGACAGTGAGGGGACGACTCTAGACAGTGAGGGGACGACTCTAGCCCCTCCTTGCTGGAGACACTGAGGAACGTGGCCTCAGCTCAGGAAAGGTGGGTTCCGCCCACCATCTGAGTCGGGCTACATAAGATTAAACTTTCAAATTACGTACAGGTAGGGCTTGCAGGCACGTGACTTACTGGCCTTAACATGTATATATGCCGGAAACAAACGTTAAAACAACTCAGATTCCCAAATACAACCAATTAAGTACCCTTTAGTTTTGCTAACCTTTATGTACCTCAATTTGTAATTTCTTAACTGTTATCACTACACTGAAGCAGTTTTTAAGATCCTAAATGAAATGACTGAGGCCCCTGTTTTTGCAGTATGAATTTTTCTTTCCTGGACATATAAAAACATGACTTTGACTTCTAAGGAGGCTCCGGTAATTACGGTTACTGGATGAATGCTCCTGTCTCGTTTGTTCTCAGAGGATAAAGAGGTTGATCCAGGAATGAGATGGGATGTAGGAAGGGGCTCAGGCAGTCGGATCTGCCCTGCAATGTACTCACTTCTAGCTTTTTCTCTTTTTCTGACAAAACCTCTTTCTGGTTCTGGGTGTATTCCACCAGCATCCGAGCCAGCTGGCGCCGGTCTTCCAGTTCCGCTGCCAGGCGCCCGTTATACTCCGCTAGTAACAGACATGCTTCATCTACTGTTTTTGAAAGACGTTCAGCTGCCTCTTTGTCTGAGCACAAATAAGAGCAGAAAACAGACAACATACAAATAACATAGGTATGATTGCAAACATTCCTGAGAGAAGGTTCAGAGTCCAAGAATAAACCAGAACCTGTGAACCAACAGTGCTGGCTAGCCAAGACTCCAAAGGCACCAACTCTGTCAAGAAGATGCATTTCGGAACTGCCTGAAGTGAGGCAACTGGATGGGGCGGGAAAGCTGGCAGGCTGAAGAGCTTCCAGCAAAAGCTCTTCAAACAAAACCAGCAGAAAGGTACTTAGAGTCATCTGTGAAATGATTTCTCTTCCTCTGAGAGGATGAAGTATGTTTGCTTATATTACTACATTAAGAATACTTTCCCAGCCAGGCGTGATGGCGCACGCCTGTAATCCCAGTACTTGAGAGGCAGAGGCAGGCGGATTTCTGAGTTCGAGGCCAGCCTGGTCTACAGAGTGAGTTCCAGGACAGCCAGGGCTACACAGAGAAACCCTGTCTCGAAAAAAAACAAAACAAAACAAAAAAAAAAAAAAAAAAAAGAATACTTTCCCTACTGTTCTGAAGAAACACACAGTGTCTTAGGTGTACAGAGACTGAGAGAAATCAGAAGCTTTGTGAGAGCTTCAGAATGTGGTCTCAGACGCTGATCTGCAGGACTCTGTTCACCAGAGAAAGAGAGCCTAGTACCTGGGAACAAGCTTGTCTCCCACACAGGCTTTTAAAAAGCAGGGCCTTTCACATGTCTATAAACATGACCCCCAGTGGAAACACTTTGTAAAAGCACAAACAAGCAGCAGCACCGCGGATGGTGGCACACATTCATGGGAGGGCTGCCACCAATTCCAGTCAGTCTGGGTTACATAGCAAGATCCAGAGAAGGAAAGGAGAAAAATAGCCTTTGCTTACTATGTGTTGTATTTTCAAAGTGTTGGTCATCATGGACCAGACTGATTTCACGTACAAATAATGGCTCGTCATCTATGTGCTGGGGAGAAAAAAAGAGCAAACCCTTAAGTGTAAAAAAGGGTCTCCTTGGGAAGAAGTGGTAAACAAAGGCCGGTGTAGCAAATGAGCAATGACAAGGAAGGACTTAGGTCCACTAAGACCTGCTGCACCTGTGTGGTGGCGACTGACGTTAAACACACACATCTTGCTTTAAAGGTCTTTTGGGGGCTGAAAAGATGGCTTAGTAGTTAAGAGCACTAATGGCTGTTGTAGAGGACATGGGTTCGGTTCCCAGCACCCACATCAGGTAGCTCACAATCCAGAGAGGCCAGTGAAATCTCGACATCTCCATACATGTATGTTGTACATATAAATTCATGCAGGTACATACATATACATAAGTATTAAAAATAAAATAAAAAGGTCTTTTGGGTGAAAATAGCAGGTTGATGCTTTGAAACAAAGGACACCAGAGGTGCCAGCAGTTACACAGACCATTCAGTGACAGAATCCGGGCGCCCTCAGCATTTTTCAAGGCACTGGAATTTAGGACTTTCTAGCACAGAACAGCCATCTGGTCCTTTCCGGCCTCCATGAGCACTAGGAAATGAACTGCCGAGGGCCCCCCACCTGGGACCTATGCCAAAGATGAGGCTCTGGCATCAGGTTAGAGAACAACACACACTTGGGAGGGGGTGAACAAGACAAGGTGGGACAAGGGAACTGTGCCAGACAGAGGGCAGGGGGCCAGTGCAGCGCTCCAGACTGGCAGTGTACGAGTGTGGCTGCTTTCATCTTGGTCAGTCCTTGACTATTGATCTCTTTATAACAGTAATTAAGATGCTAGAGTACCTGTGATTAAAAAAAATGACAAGAAACACCAATTTTTAAGAGATATGACTTTTTAAAAAGCCAATTCTCACCCCAAGAACCTGTCTAAGGAAGCTAGATCATTTATATAAGTAACTGCAGCCCAGAAACACAGCTTGTTTATCTGGAGAATCACACAAAGCCACACTGGGGAAAGTGAGTTCTGCTTGGCCCTCACCGTCCAAGCCTGCCCTGGAGAACTTCTATAGACCCACAACTAGACAATGTGTTGAGAGTGAGAGACTCTGGAACGCCTGGGTCTAAATGGGACATCTTCATCTAATCACTTCCCTCAGGGCTCAGGGAGCCTGTGGGTATGGAGGACACCACTGAAGTAGTGTCTTCCAAACATAACAGGACCCATGCATGTATGAACTCCGAGAAATATACATTGAGCCTGCCTGGGCCAAGCCAGCCGGGGTCCCCGTGCTGAGAGAGGAAGCAGACGAGAGCCCCGAGGCCTAACTACTACCTCCAGTGTCAAATGCTTGCAAAGAAAAAATTAGCTTCTCCAATGGAATCCCACTGGACAATCAAACCAATCCACACTTAAAGGCAGGCCTCATGCCCAGCAGTAGATGCTAACACAGAACGTATTTAATTGTCCATTAGGAAACGTTCTGTGGTGAAATGCTTTGTTTGGGTGACTTTTATCTATCTTACTGGTCTTTGCTTATGTATTATGGTTTTTGATTTTCTGTTTTTTATAAGTTTGTATATCTGTTTTGTTTTATGTTTAAATTCTGGTTATTTGTTCTTTCATTTACCTGTTTGCTTTTAAAATAGAGAAAAAAGGTGTAGAGTTGATTGGTGGAGAGTTGGGGAGGCCCTCAGAGGAGATGAGGGAGGGGAAACTGTGATCAGAATATATTGTAGGAAAAAAATCCTTTCAATTATAAAGGGGGGTCGGTACTACAAAAAGATGCAGTCCCAATGCAGGAGCAGGCCCTGCCTGGGGCCAACAGTGGCTGCTCTTCGGTCTGTCTTCCCCGTGCCTTAGAGAGTTTCCTGAGACCAGTCCTCCACTTGGGCTGGAGGACCCTGCATGCCTGGCGGACTCACTCAAACACCCAGTTTTGGAGAGTCCCCCAAGCTTTCCCTGTCTCCCTACCAGCAGGCACTCCCAGCTACTAACTCACCTCCCTGTGCTCCTGTTAACAGCAATCTCAAGAGGCACTTATAGTCCCTGTAACCAGTCCTCTCTCCTATGTCAACAAGTTCACCCCAATGAGCCTTCCAAATTCTCAGTGCATGCCCTTCCAATCGCCTAGAAAAATCCCTGAGCTCTTCCCACCTTCACTGGTTCAGCAGGAGACAAGAATCACCCTCGGCCTCCAAATCTGTATTCTTAGTAGAAAGGTGGCACACATAGTGCTGGATTATTCATTAGCTGAAGATCAGGAGAGGAAAAAGTGGGGCTCTGGGAGTGAGATGGGCATTTTCAATAAGGGGTTGGAACAGGCTTCACAGAGGAGGTAGAATACAAACCCAAAGCAGGGCGGCTCAAAGGTACCCACAGCACAGAGCGTTCTCTGATCACCTTGCTCTCCTTCAGGGAGTCACTGCCCACTAACTCTGCCTCCTCCTTAACATTTAATACCAGACATTTCAGCTATGGGCATGGCACCAGAAATGTCTACTATACAGTGAGCCTCAAACATATGCCAAATGAAGTAAGTTGTTGCCTTAGTAACTTAGTAACTTTGACCTCGTCTAGGTGAACACAGAAGAAGTCAAAGCAGCAGCCAGCTTAAAGAGATAGAGGGGAGCTTCCGGTTTATATCTATACCTGGAGCTGACCCTGTCACAGCTCCCGATACCCAAATCCCACTGGGAGAGAGCTGGTCTCCCAAGAGTGCTGACACACCTGAGAACACAGGTGGGACCACCACTTCTGCTCAAATTCCTGGCCCAAGAGGGACCTACACAGAGCCATCAGGACACAGAAACCAAGGAACACCAGAGTACAGGATCCTTCTGGTTTCTGTCTGCGCCCCAGAATTAATTTACAGCTCTCTATACCCAAATTCCTCCTGGAGAGAACTGGTCTCCCATGAGTGCTGACACACAGGCTTACAGGAGGGACAAGCCACAGGCAGAGACATCAAGACCAGCTAACACCAGAGATAACCAGATCGTGAGGCCAGTGCAAGAACACAAGCAACAGAAACCAAGGCTCCTTGGCATCAGAACCCAGTTCTCCCACCACAGCAAGCCCTGGATACTCCAACATGCCGGAAAAGCAAGATTCTGATTTAAAATCACATCTCATGATAATGATAGAGGACTTTAGGAAGGGCATAATTCCCTTAAAGAAATACAGGAGAACACAGATAAATAGGTAGAAGCCTTTAAGGAGGAAACACAAAAATCCCTTAAAGAATTACAGGAAAACAAAACCAAACAGGTGAAGGATTTGAACAAAACCATCCAGGATCTAAAATGTAAATAGAGCTGGGTAGTGGTGGCGCACACGTGTAATCCCAGCACTTGGGAGGCAAAGGCAGGCAGATTTCTGAGTTTGAGGCCAGCCTGGTCTACAGAGTGAGTTCCAGGACAGCCAGGGATACAAAGAGAAACCATGTCTCGAAAAACAAAACAAAACAAAAAAAAAATGTAAATAAAAACAATAAAGAAATCATAGAGGGAGACAACCCTGGAGAGAGAAAATCTAGGAAAGTGATCAGGAGTCATAGGCACAAGCATCACCAACAGAATACAAGAGATAGAGAACCTCAGGTGCAGAAGACACCATAGAAAACACTGACACAACAGTTAAAGAAAATGCAAAATGCAAAAAGCTCTTAACTTAAAACATCCAGGATATTCAGGACACAATGACAAGACCAAAGCTAAGGATAATTGGTATAGAAGACCCAACTTAAAGGGTCAGTCAACAAAATTATAGAAGAAGGCCGTGCAATGGTGGTGCACGACTTTAATCCCAGCACTTAGGAGGCAGAGGCAGGCAGATGTCTGAGTTCGAGGCCAGCCTGGTCTACAGAGTGAGTTCCAGGACATCCAGGGCTACCTGTCTCAAAAAAAAAAAAAAAAAAAAAAAAAAAAAAAAAAGGAAAAAATAATTATAGAAGTAAACCTCCCTAACCGAAAGAGATGCCCATAAACATACAAGAAACCTACAGAATTCCAAATAGATTGGACCAGAAAAGAAATTCCTCCTGTCACATAATATTCAAGACACCAAATGTACAAAACAAAGAAAGAATATTAAAAGCAGTAAGGGAAAAAGGTCAAGTAACATATAAAGGGAGACCTATCAGAATTACACCAGACTTCTCACCAGTGACTACGAGAGCTAGAAGATCCTGGGCAGACGTCATGCAGACCCTAAGAGAACACAAATGCCAGCCCAGGCTACTACACCCAGCTAAACTCTCAATTACGGTAGATGGAGAAACCAAGATATTCCATGACAAAACCAAATTTACACAGTATCTTTCCACAAATCCAACCCTACAAGGGATAATAGATGGAAAACTCCAACACAAGGAGGGAAACCACACCCTATAAAAGGCAAAAAAGCAATCTTCTTTCAACAAACCCAAAAGAAGATAGCCACATAAAATAATTCCACCTCTAACAACAAAAATAACAGGAAGCAACAATCACTATTCCTTAATATCTCTTAACACCAATAGACTCAATTCCCCAATAAAAGACATAGATTAAGAGACTGGATACATAAACAGGACCCAGAATTTTGCTGCATACAGGAAATGTACCTCAGTGACAAAGACAGTCACTACCTCAGAGTAAAAGGCTGGAAATAAACAAGATGGAGTAGCCATTCTAATGTCATCCTGAGTGAGGTAACTCAGTCACAGAACACACATGTATGTACTCAATGATAATTGAATATCAGGCAAAGAGCATGGACTACCCATGATACAAGGGTAGCCAAGAGGAAGGAAGGCCAAAGAGTGGATGCTTCAGTTGTACTTAGAAGGGGGAACAAAATAATCAATGGAAGTAGAGGGTGAGAGGGACTTGGGAGGAAGAGAAGAAGGGGAGGGGAAAAAGAGGGGCAGAATCAGGTATGGGAAGAGATGAAGGAGATGTACAGAGGGTCAGGAAATTGAACAGAGGTGTGTAGTAATGCGGGATAGGGAACAGGGGCGCAGGGGGGGGGGTGTTGCTAGCAACCAGTAAATCCCGGGTGTCAGGAAAGCAAGAGCCTCCCAGGACTCCACAGGGATGACATTAGCTGAAATACCCCGCAAAGGGGAGGGAGAACCTGTGGAGACCATATCCAGAGGTTAGGCATGACCATCCACCCATCTCCAAAATTGTTCCTGTCTAAAGGAAAGACAGGGACAAAGAGTGGGACAGAGACTGAAGGAAGGCCATCCAAAGACTGTCCCACCTGGGGATCCATCCCGCATGCAGACATCAAACCCAGACACTATTGCTGATGCCAAGAAGTGCTTGTTGACAGGAGCCTGATAGAGCTGTCTCCTGAGAGGCTCTTCCAGATCCTGACCAATATAGATGCAGATGCTCACAGCCAACCATCAGACTGAGCACAGGGACCCCAATGGAGGAATTAGGGGAAGGACTGAAGGGGCCTTATCTGGCATCAGTGAGAGGGGAGGCCCTTGGTCCTATGAAGGCTTGATGTCCCAGTGTAGAGGAATGCTAGGGCGGGGAGGCATGAGTGGGTGGGGGAATACCCTCAGAGAAGCAGGGTAAGGGGGAATGGGATGGTGGAGTTGCAGAGGGGATATGTAAATCAGTAAAATATACAAATGAAAAAAGAGATCGAGGGGAAATGACTTGTGGAGAGAATGGGATGAAAGGACTGGGCTTTTGCAGGGAGAAGACTATGTGATCTTGGCCAAGATATCTAACTTCACAGAGTCTCAACCCCTTCCTACACATGAGAAACAGTTCTTCAAATATTCATGAGGCATTGGTAGAGTACTGCACAGAGCATGCTCTTTGAAAGAGTAGCTCATACTTCACTCCCTTCTTCAACTCCTGGTTAGCTGGGAGTGACTGTGATGAGCTCAACGACACACCTGCAACTCTTGACACTGAATCCCCTTCAGGCTTGTCAGTGTGCAATACATTAAACAGCAGAGCTGTGTACCATACGTTCCTATCAGCAGTCCACAGTCCAGCCCTTCCTGCCCTCCACTGCTCCACATAGACCCAATGTGCACTGAGTGCCAAATGATCTCATCCACAGAGTGACAGGCTATGACACGCCATCATGTCTGCTCTAACCAGTCAAACCACTCCTCAGTTTGTTTCAAAAGCTTTTTTTTGTTGTAGCTTATTATCATCTATTTATTTAAGATTTTTACTTGTTTCTTATTTGTATGAGTGCGTCAGCTGTGTCTGGTGCTGAAAGAGGTCAGAAGATGGCATCAGACATCCTGAAACTGATGTTAGAAGCGGTTGAGCCACCATTTGGGTGCTGGGAAGCAAACCCAGGTCTTAGGAAAGGGTAGCAAGAGGTCTTAACCACTTAACCATCTCTCCAGCCTCAAGATTTATTCGTATTATTTTTATTTACACATATATAAGTATGCTGAATGTGTGTGGGTGTCCACGGAGGCCAAAGAGTACATCAGATGCCCTGAGCATCTTAAAGGATTGCTGCCCAAAGTAGGTGTGTGAAATGAAGCAGGAACTACTCTGAGTGTGGAGCTACCTGCCCCGCCCCTCTGAGAGCTTTCTTATTTAACCTGTAAATGGCTTCACACACCAAGACGGCAGAGTACCCAGCACCCCACGGAGTCTCCACCTACAGACATGAGTGCGACTCTGGCTCCTTCTCTCTTGTCGTCCACCCACTCCACCTTCTCACCTGTAATTTTTTCCAGCAGTGACACGTCTTGTACCTCCTGGGGCAGGGAAGCAATTTTCTGTCGAACAGTAGCATCCCCTGATGCTGCATTTTCCAGATCCTGCAAAGCTTTGATTAACTCCTCAGTCTATAAAAGGCAAAGACAAATAATATTATTAAGACATAAAGGGGTCAAAGAAAATCAGCCAGAGGCAATTGATAAAAATCATCATTCTTAGCATTAAAAACAAGTCAAAAGTCACACAAAAACTGTCTTAGTTCCAGAACTTTGTGGATGGAAATGATATAGAGTCTAAATGATATAAAATTGTTTTAAGTCTACACACACATAAATAAACCTCTACAGAATTCTGTTTAAAAAAAATTAAAGAGCATATTTTTGGCAACTTAAGAATACAGATTCCAGTTCATGCTGCTTAATTTCAACTGAAGCATTATTTACAGTATAAAAGTCTACAATATAGAAAAAGACATAAACGCCAGATGCTGAGCAGCTGTGTGCCGGCTGATTAAACTCTTTCTAGAGTTTGCTTTACAAAATAAAAATCCCTGCCAATATTAAAATGTCAAATAAATTAACTCATTAAGAGTTAAAAACAAGAAAAGCATAACCCCCCCCCCATCAGAAGGGTTTTAGCAAACCACGAGAAATCGCAGGGTGCAGATGGGGGCAGAGCACAGTGGCCTCAGGACGGCTGGCTCTGCAGGCAGAAACCACAGCTCCCTGAACGTTTATCAGTCACGCTCTTCCTCTTTAAAGGTTTTAGATGCAAAGATCTGACCTAACATTGCTATTACTTAATCCTGTCTCATCCATCATTTTAACACCACACAGCACACATATACACATGCATGCACACACATACTCATGTGACCTATTTACCTGTCCTATGTCCTGACCACACATGACCATGTAGAATATAGTTAAGATTAACATAAGGCAGTCCCAGCCAACAAACACGTCATGGACAGCCAAGTGTGACAGCATACACCTGTCATCCCAGCAATGGGAAGCTGAGGCAGGAGGTCTCACTATATAGCCAGGCTAATCTTGAACTCATAACCCTCCAGCCTCAGACTCCCTAGTACTAGCAGTTTACAACTGTAATCTGGCCATAGCAGGAAGATCTCGAGTTCAAAGCCAGCTGGTATTACATAGTGAGACTCTATCTCAAAACATTACAAATAAAACAAGCAATAAAAAAAAAAAGACAATGACTGAATTATGACAGATCTTAATTCAAATTAAGATACTTGACAAGTTACTTAAATACAACTTAATCTGTTTGTTTGTTTTGTGGCTTTTTCTTTGACAATAAACAGATGAACCAAATCGAGCTTGTCTTATAAGGGACTGTACGAGGCAAATGTATCCTCAAAAGCAAACTCCCTGTTGCAATACTTATAACAGAGTGCAGCAAATTTATTATCAGTGGCTACAAGACTGTCCTTAGATAATAAGAAGTTATTTGCTGCCTGGCAGTGGTGGCGCACGCCTGTAATCCCAGCACTTGGGAGGCAGAGACAGGCAGATTCCTGAGTTCGAGACCAGCCTGGTCTACAGAGTGAGTTCCAGGACAGTCAAGGCTACACAGGGAAACCCTGTCTCAAAACAAAAACAAAAACAAAAACAAAAAAAAAGAAGTTATTTGCTTATAAACAAGAATGCTAGCCGGGTGGTGGTGGCGCACGCCTTTAATCCCAGCACTTGGGAGGCAGAGGCAGGTGGATTTCTGAGTTCGAGGCCAGCCTGGTCTACGGAGTGAGTTCCAGGACAGCCAGGGCTGACAGAGAAACCCTGTCTTGGAAAAACCAAAAAAAAAAAAAAAGAATGCTATTAGCAACAGGCACAGCGAAGTGCCTCAGAACATCTTTATTATATCCTATAAATCTACTTTTAGAGTATTTTTAACTTTTAATAGACAAAATCAAGTCCAAACATTTTATAAAACAAAAAGTCAAGGTGTAAAAGGCAGGGTGGAGTCAGATGTCTGGGACTCAATGTGCTACTGCATCCTCTGCCCTTTGACAAGCTACACGACTGGGAACACGACTGGGAACAGTGCCACCTTGTGGCCATGATCTTCAGCTAAAGGTCCTCTGAGTCCCTTTGTGCCTGGGGACACATACCAAGAGAGGGCCTGCAGAAGGATCGTGGGGAGAGTAGCTTCCAGGGTAGTCATCATCTTCCTCCTCTTGTATCTGCTGAAAAGTTCGTTTTAGGGACTTCTTCTCTTCTGCTGCTAGGGAAGACGAAGGGACAAGCGTGAGCTGTAGTCCTACCTACATAAGCATCCGGTGCTTTGGACAATGACCACAGGCAAAAATGGCAGGGAAAGGAGGTGTTCATTTTCAGAAATGGCTTCATGCTAACTTTCTTGCCAGTTATTTTAAACTGGTGTAGTTCCTTATGTTACTGAAGAGACAAAAAATTCCCAGTCTGTCATCTCAGATTGGCTCTTTGAGTCCAAGGAAATGCTTCTGAAGTGGTATGTCCCAATTATCATAATTAGACCCTTCCTCCCTTCAAAGGAAGTAAACAGTAAAATGGTAGGATACACGAGGCTATCCAGTGAAGTAAGGCAGCATGTGTGAGGGCGGCCGAGAGCACATCACCCATGAAACGGCCTGCTGTGTTCCAAGGATCGTTGTAGAAAATCAACAGGAGGGAGAGTCATCGATTAAACTGTCAAAGATTTCAAGTATAAGTACCCTTTAAACTTTCTTTAAAACCAGAATAAACCCAATTTTACTATAAAAATTAAAAAACCTATTACCGAGAAATGTGATTGCACTACTAGAAGAAATTACTTACATTTCCATTCTAGAATTAACTACTTTTGATGCTGGCAAGCTGCATTCTTTATTATCTGTCCCTGTGCTTTCACATGATTATGATAGATGTGTTAATTCTAAAATCATTTCTATTGCATCACACTGGGCAACACAAAACAAGCACAAACAACTGAAAGAAATAAATCTACATGATAAATCTGCATTTAACAGAAATATTGGATACCAAGTATGTGCAGGGCATTGCAATGTTTTTTTTTACCTTCATCTTCTCAACAATTTTGACAGAGCATTACAAGAGGAAAAAGACCCAGGGAGGTTAAAGGACTCTGGCATGCCAGCCTCACTGGGACTCTTCCCACTGCGCCCAAGTCCAGGTATCTGTCAAAGGGGGACACCAGGCGCGTGCCTTGGGACTTGCTACATGTACAGAGTAACTGGTAGGAAGATGTGCACATGCTCTCTTAAGTCTCTTCTGGAACCACAGATGTAGCTCCTGTTTTCAATCTTATGCATTAATTAGCTAAGCTGTGACAGGAAGGCCAAGCAGTAGCATGAATTGCTTTTTTTTCCTTATGGTTTTGCTTGTTGTAGAGAAGGAGAAACTAGGCAGCCACATTGCCACATTTCCGATAGAAGCTATCTTTTTTTTTTTGTTTTTGTTTTTGTTTTTCGAGACAGGGTTTCTCTGCGTAGCCCTGGCTGTCCTAGAACTCACTCTGTAGACCAGACTGGCCTCGAACTCAGAAATCCACCTGCCTCTGCCTCCCAAGTGCTGGGATCAAAGGCGTGCGCAGTCACTGCCCGGCCGGGGGCCGTTTGTGTCACACAACACTATTGCAGAGAAGAGCACGCAGGTTAGCCCTCAGCAGCACGCTTCAAGTCTCACTGCAAGCTGCAGAACTCTGAGTCCTGAGATGAAGGGAGTTGTCTAATACTTCAGTTCCCGAACCACAAATCCAGAGCCAATCACTCCTTGTCTGCAATGTCTGTCAGTGACAGGCACATCAGTTCCTCAGCTGTGCCATCCCATTTCTCAGCGACAGAAACCATCTGACATTTCATAACAATAATAAGTAGAGAACTGGTCATAACAATGAAAGCACAACAAAGAGGCTGTGATGGAAGCCATGGTGGAAGAGAATCTGAAGGCCGCTGAGAAGGACTGAGAGCAAGTGCTTGACAGACAGGTGCTGCCGAGGAGCCTGGTGACGCCAACCTAGCAGCAAACGTGAAGAGAGGACGATGATGGCGGAAGGGACCCCACAAAAACACCTGACACCATAGCAAGTTTCAGAGTGTATGAGTGACAAAACCGTGCAATCTCAGCTGGACAGAAGTTTGTGGCAACAGAGTCAGGACTACACAGCAAGACCCTGCCTCAAACTAAACTAAAAAAGTAAATAAATAAAAGTGCAAAGAGGATGTTAGCTTACTGCAGAACACTTGGCCGACACATGTGGAGCTCTTGTGAAAGCCCCAGGCTTCAAAAACTATTAAAAATAAAAGGGAACTCTTAGTATTTTAAAACGCTCAAGGCAAGACAGCTCACACTACTCTCCATATATTTTGTTACAGTAAAAGTTACTTTATTTCAGTGATTCTTTTCTGTTTTTCTTTAGTGCTGAGAATGAAACTTAGGGTCTTGTCCTTCCAGGCTGACACTATCATTCATTTTCCTCCTAGACAAGGTTTGTTTATTCAGGGAGAGCCTTTGTGCTGCAGCTCAAGCTGGCTCAGGCTGGTCTCAAACTAGCAATCCTCCTGCTTCTGTCTCCCAAGTCCTAGGACTTCAGGAATGTACCACTGGGCATAGCAAAAGCAACTATTAGTTTTAATCTTTTTCTGTTCACTATACATTTGTAGGCAGCATTTTAGCTGACCAAACAAAACAAACAAAAAAACACACAGAACTGAGATTTTCTACGTGGATGAAGTTCTTTTTGTATAGTTTTCATTTACACGGTCGTTTTTATAGTTTTGAAAAGCAAAGACTGATATATGGTTAAGTGGGAAACCCACTAGCATATTGCCTACATAGAACCTCACAGAACTGTGTGCACAGTAGCTGCTTAATGTGGCACGTGGTACAATCCACCCATACTTAGCCACTACAGCATAACAGTGCCATGCGAAAGGAGCACACCAGAACATGAACAGAAGAGCAAAGTGAAATTACAGTGTTCCGGAACTAAAGAGGTAGCTGAGTGAAGAGAACTGGCTGTCCCACTGAGAGCAGGATGTGAAGTGGGAAAAGCACCGGCTGCTCTTGCAGGGGACCCAGGCTCTGCTCCCGTCAACCACATCAGAGCTCACAACTGCCTGCCACTCCGGTTCATGTACACATAATTAAAAATTTAATTAGTAAAAGTAAACAAATAGAAATATTTAAGTTCAAAAAAAATCTTTTATTGTAAAGGCAAACTCTACAAGTTGCCTGAAAATAATGAATTACCCATGGATCAATACTACAATATAAAAGAACTACTCAGTTCTTTATGAACTGAATAAATGAACCCTTTTGGGAAGTCATGGGTATTTGAAAGAATCGTATAAACAATTTTGATCATCTAGGCCCTGAGAAGATAAGAATGAGATGCCAAGACCGGAATACCCAGGGAGCCTGTTGAGTGTCTGACTTTAAAAGATGAAGGGGGAGAAAAAGACTCTTTAGACAAATGACACCAGAACATGTCACTACTAGCCTGCAAACGAAATCCAAACCCCAAAGGAACCATGTCCAAGACTGTCACATCTGTGATGGTTCCCTGAGGAACACAATGTTTTTTATTTCTCTGTGTTCCTTTCCAAAGCACCTAGCGCAGCCCACATCCATGTGTAGAAATGCCTGACTGCATTCCAACTCAGGTTTCAGGGTTCCGCTAAGGCAAGAGAGTCCCTGCCTGCCCCAGGCCCTACTGAATGAAGTGTAAGGGGACAGGCAAAAATGCTGGATATTTTCTCAAAACTGTAGAGTGACATTCCCAAGGGCCACAATGCTGTCACTAGTAAACCCAGGGCAGGAAACAGCTCGCTTTTCAGGAGCATTTTTAGGAGCTTTAAGTAAAACAATGGCCCGAAGTCTCCAGAGCACTTTCTTAGAAGCCTCTTCTAGTTTACTGCAAAGGAGATGTAATTTTCAACCTGGAGAAGACTGTGAAGAGTGCAAATGAAGGGTTGAGACATGCTATCGCCACCTGTGCTAGTCCCGGGAGGTCGGGCACAAGCATGTACGCAGTACCAGAGAACAGGAGGGGACGGCTACATGGCCCACAGCAAGGAAGGCTTGGGAGCCAGAGCAGCATTCTTTAAGGATGTATTGCTACAGGTGAAAAGGACAGGCTGTGAAGACGTGCGCATGTGCAGAGAAAAGGACTAGCAAAGCATCTACAAGGGACCCTCAGAAACTCAGCCTGGCCAAAGAACCAGGAGCATCCCTGGGGGACAGGTTGGAAGAACAATCTCAAAGTGGGCTCGTTTCAATCAGAAAGGCACCTCGAGATGGTCAGGACTTGGCACTCGGACTTGCTCCTTAGCAGTACTTACAAAGAGTCGGAAAGGGTGACAGCTTAGACGTGTGTCATGCCAGCTAGGAGTAAGCCATGGCTAACCAGAGACTGAAAAACCAAATAGTTGAACTTATTCTTGGCTACTGTCTTTTTGTTGTTGTTGTTTTGTTTTTCAAGACAGGGTTTCTCTGTGTAGCTCCGGCTGTCCTGGAACTCACTCTGTAGACCAGGCTGGCCTCGAACTCAGAAATCCGCCTGCCTCTGCCTCCCAAGTGCTGGGATTAAAGGCGTGCGCCACCACCGCCCGGCTGAACTTATTCTTTAAAGAAATAAATAACACAAACTCTTAAAAGAACTTTAAAATTCACATATATACTTCACAAAGATACCCTGGGCCCAATAAAAATGAAAATTAATACATAGACAGTAATCTGATAGTTATCAAAATATATAAAACCAAATTTCTTATTACTAAAGCTGAACTCTAAAAGGGCAAGAGACTTATCCAAGGCCCTGCTGTGGTCAATGTCAGAGCCAGGACGAGATAGTCTTTAGTCAAACACAATTGTGAAGGATGTGGTTGTTCCTTTCCCTGCACAAGGACAATCCTGAAGGAGCGAGGAGGGCCGTGAAGAACACACAGAGCGTGACGGAGTGCAAGCATGGCACCATGAGCACAACAAGCAGGCCTGCCCGCTCGAACCCCGGACAGTCCTCACCATCACTCGGGAGCACAACAAGCAGGCCTGCCCGCTCGAACCCGGACAGTCCTCACCATCACTCGGTGAGCACAACAAGCAGGCCTGCCCGCTCGAACCCGGACAGTCCTCACCATCACTCGGGAGCACAACAAGCAGGCCTGCCCGCTCGAACCCGGACAATCCTCACCATCACTCGGGAGCGTCCCTCTGAAGCATAAAGGGGCTGGTGGGTCTCGGCAGCCACAGTGGCCCCCACTGCAGCTTTTCACGTGGGGCTGTGAGCAGCAGCAAAGACCAAGAGCTGTAAACATGAGGTGATGTGTCTACCTTTGGGGGGAGGGCTCTTGGAGTCCTCCATAGACAGTTTCAGCTGCTGTATGAACTCGCCGCCATACACACTGCGTTCTTGCCAGATGTTCAGCAATCTTTCTAAAGGTTTTTTACAGCCGTCATCTGCCTCTCTGCCCAGAAAAGAAGAAAAGATATATATATAAGCTTACATTGTTTTTTGTTTTTAATTAGGACAGATTTACTTTAAAACAACAACAACTGCCAAAATGATTTACACACTTAAAGCAAAAATGGGTCTACCCTGTACTACTTGGATGCTTGTCTTGAGAGAACTACATTCCTCCAGTGGTGAGCTGGGAAGCAGCATCCAAGGGGAAATCTTCTTCCCCTTTGCAAGGTGGGAGAAACAGGGGGAAGGCCTGCATGACTGGTTTTAACAGACAGAAAATAAAACAAAACAAACAAAACTGACCATATTGATTTTGCCAACTTGGCTTTTTAAAAAGATATCAATTTCAGGCATGGTGGCGCATGCCTGTAATCCCAGCACTTGGGAGGCAGAGGCAGGCGGATTTCTGAGTTCGAGGCCAGCCTGGTCTACAGAGTGAGTTCCAGGACAGCCAGGACTACATAGAGAAACCGTGTCTCGAAAAACCAAAAAAACAAACAAACAAACAAACAAAAACAAAAAACAAAAAGATATCAATTTAAATATAATCCTAGACATATACTGGACATTAAAATTAGCCAAGCCTTTAAGATTTTAAAAGCACAAGTGTTTAATTCACTATATTAACATTACACACCTCTACATGCATAAATATGTGTGTGCAATATGTATGTGTGTGTCTCAACCATAACAACTTTTTAACGACGTTAACACTGGACTTAGTCTGAGTTCTGTGTTAACACTCATGTATCTAATGGATAATCTTGGAAAGCACTGGAAATAATGCAGTCCTTTGTAATATTTACCTGAAAGAAAAAGGCAGGCACTCTTTTTCTGGTAATACCTGAGACAGCAGCAGACAAGCAAGACAAGACTTCGTGAAGAGAGGCCCTGCCACCTGTAAGCTCCCAGGCGCTGTTTGTTTAGTGAGACTGCATAAAAGCCAACATCTGAACACTGGGCACCTTAAGAAGGGACACCGAGACTCACAAGATGGCTTGGCAAGCAAATGAGCTTGTCTGCAAGCCTGACGACCTGAGGTCCACACCCAGACCACACAAGCAAAAAGAAAGCCAATTCCTACAAGTTCTTCAAGTACGCCATGCCTCTTCCAGATAAATTAATTAATTAAAACATAACTTTCAAATCAGAGAGACTTGAGCTGTAGCTCAGTTGGCAAAATGTTTGCCCAGCTCTGGGTTCAATGCCAGCACTGTAACCCAGCACTGGGCAAGTTAAGGCAAGAGTATCAGAAATTCAAGGTCATGCATCCTCAACTTGAGTGAATCTGAGGCCAGCCTCAGAACTATATCAAAAGGCTATGCCAAAAAGGGAAGGGGGGAAAGACCTCCACATCTTAGCGTAGAAGTCAAATATCTTTACTAACAACATCAAGAATACCAAATTCAAGCCGGGCGGTGGTGGCGCACACCTGTAATCCCAGCAAAGCACTTGGGAGGCAGAGGCAGGCAGATTTCTGAGTTCGAGGCCAGCCTGGTCTACAGAGTGAGTTCCAGGACAGCCAGGGCTACATAGAGAAACCCTGTCTCAGAGAACAACAACAACAACAACAAAAAAAAAAAAAAAAAAAAAAAAAAAAGAAGAATACCAAATTCAACAGACAGGAATTCTACCCACCCTCAGCACGGACAGCATTTCTGTGAAGCTTGCGCTAACACTCAGCCTGGTCTAGTCAAGTGTCCTACTTATAAATTACTAGTAGCAAGTCCACTAAACTGAGATCAAAGTACTAAGTCAGGAAATGTATAAGTTAACAGGGAAACCCTTCTGCTACATCTTACAGAGCTCAGCTATAAGCAAGCACTAACTCTTTCTTCACAGTGCATGCAGAGATGGGTTACTCTCACTCTTCCCTGTGCTGGCTTCTCCGACAGCCTCATCACTGCTCCCCCAGCTTCTAGCCTTGCCCTCCCACAGCCAGTGAGCAATGTAATTCTAGCTGCTGTGGGAAGGGATCTCGTGTTTCTTTCCACTCTTCGCAGAACAAAGTCCTTACAAAGCCGTCAGGGCTTTCTGACCTCACCTATCGAGACACTCTGGTCATCAGGTCTAGAGCCTAAGTCAGCTAGGCCTCAGGTCTGTCCTTCCCTCCCCCCCAGCAGCACCTCCCCAGTCCCCCGGACTGACACTTCTTGCTCTGCCTTCATCTGCTTTCACATAACCCAGCTCTCACTTGCTGCACAGAACACCTGTTTACTCTTCCCATCCGAACGCAACTTCCTGACAGAAGGGGCTTGTTTTTTCCCTCACAAACACCATACTGGCTGAATCAATCATTTTTTAAATAAATTTTTTAAAAATCAGAAATCAGGCTACCATGCCTGACAATCTGAGTTAAATCCCTGGGACCCACATGGTGGAAGGAGTGAAGTGACTTCTGGAAATTTCCCTCTGACCTCTACATGTTTGCTATAGCACAAGTACATACATACACATGAGTGTGTATACACACACATGAAATTTTAGGTTTTTTGTTTGTTTGTTTGTTTGTTTGTTTGTTTGTTTTTAAAGAAATTAAGGGGAGAGGGGTCCTAGAGAAATGGCTCAGCAATTAACAGGACTTGCTGCTGTTTCAGAGGACCCAGATTTGATTCCCAGAATCTACATGGCATCTCAGAACTGCCTAAGTCCAGTTCCGTGAAATCTGATGCCCTGTGTGGTCTCTGTAGGTACTAGGCACACATGTGGTCATAGTAGGCACACCTGTGGTCATAGCAGGCACACATGCAGACATAATGCCCATATGCATGAAATAACAAAACTTAAAGTTTCTGTGAACTGTAAACTGGTTTACCCATGTGTCCATCCATAGGTACCACTTGGAGCATGTAAACAGCCATCTCAAATTTAACATGGCCAAAACAAAACAAAACCACTTCCTCCATCAAACTCCTCCCTGCCCTGGGTCTTCAGTTCAGACCAGCCATCTACTTACACCAAAAATCTGTCTTCCCTCAGTACCAGCTCCCATTTCATTTCAAGAAATCAAGTACATTTTACAAGGGTGAAGACTCTGACTACAAAATAAGCATTCAATAAATGGAGAGCGCCTTTTCACTGCAAATGTCTTGACCGATCTCATCTTAGCCAACACCACGGCAACACTCCTTCTGAACTCAGGGTTCCCTGCCCTTCACAACCTTTCATACAAGTAAGTGTGTGTGTGCGTGCGTGCGTGCGTGCGTGTGTGTGTGTGTTTTGTTCTCCACCTTACATATTGAGATAAGGTCTCTCAATTGTATCCAGAAATAGATGATTCAGCTAGCCTGGTTTTTACCCATTGAGTCATCTCTTCGATCTAATAGAAGCCTCTAAAAATTATTAATTTGTCAGGTGGTGGTGGTACACTCTTTTAGTCTGTATTTGGGAGGCAAAAAGCAGGTGAGTTCAAGGCAAGCCTAGTCTACAGAGTAAGTTCTAGAACAGCCAGGGCTACACAGAGAAACCCTGTCTCCAAAAAACACAAACAAAATAAACAAAAAAAAAAAAGTTTTTCTACAATATAATAAAAAGATATATACTTATCACCTTACCATACATTAGAATGGTTGACTAAAGAGATACATGTGCTAACTAGTGAACTTTTCTTTCAGGTACAATTTTTACCAAAAGTGCTTACTCATGATTTTATAAATGGTTAAACTTTTTATCAACTGTCCACAGCAGCACAACTAACAAGTGGATTAAGAGGAGAAAAGATACTAGTTATATGGTTAGGTTTTGTTTTTTGTTTTCTCTCTCTAGTTTTACCTGGGCTTTTATAATATCTATGGGAATGTTTTCCTTTTCTGGCTTACAGTTCTTGACTGACATCCTATCAGAACAGACTCCCAGGGAATAAGGAACCATTCCCTTCCCCTCTCTGCTGTCATCTGGGGCCACATCCCACACTGTTTACCATATCTACTTCATCCTGCTCTTCTTAGGATGTCCCAATTCTCTCTCCCTTAGGTCCTCACCCATGACACCTGGAGAAGAGCCCCCCAGAGCACTCTTCTACTTAACTGGGTCTGTGTCGTTTTCAAGTGTCTTGTCCACTTCACTGTTCTTATCTGCCTTCTTCCTTGCTGTTCCCCAAGCTCTGGATTAGTGTTTGGCATAGTTCAAACACATGCTGAATAATGAATGTGTAACTACCTCCAAACTTTAAAGAAAACAAGGTACTTAGACGTATAACATGTTCATAGTGTAGTTATTTAAACCACTACTCAAATCCAATCTACCCTATAAACATTGTGCTTTCTCTGAATTCAACATTTTTTTGTTTTTTGTTTTGGCTTGGGGATGAAAGTAGAGAAGCATCATAAAAATATTGCTAATCAATTTGGGAATTAATGGGTCAACCACCTTTGTTCACCATCTGGTCACAGCAAAAGCACACCAAGAACACTTACTAAATTACTTTTGGTTGATGAGGTACAATAGTATTAAAGTAGTTATAGTACTTTCTATTCTAATGAGAGGGTAAAGGAAAGAAGCCTTGAAACATGGTCCAAACTGAACCTTAAACAGACTGGGATTCAGACAGGAGCTGGGAAACCCCAGGTAGAATGTGCCCAGATGTTAGCCCAATGTCTCCTGTCTATTTCTCTTTGTTTACTTTGTGACAAGGTTTCACTACATAGCCTGGGCTGGCCTCTGCGTGCTAGAATTATGGGAGTGTTACTATGCCTGGCTTCTGTATAGTTTTAAGAGGTGCCCACATGCTAGGCAAGCCCTCTGAATCTTGGTATCCACCTTCTAGTCCTTTCTACTTTACCCTTTTCTAATTTAGAAAGTGAAGATTATAAAAGTGTTAGCTTATTATCCTTACAGGGCACCGATAGCACCCTTAAACCAGATCTTTTCCCCAGTTAGTCACGATTATCCTAATTGAATCAAAGTATATTTGCTAACCCTTACTCAGCCCCAGGACAGATGCAGTGCTGCTGTGCCACGGGACACCCTGTGAGAGACTATGCCAGTGCACTCCTTGAATGTAAGCACTACAAGGTACGTGGCCCGAGAGCTAGGAAGGCCGTCCTTCCCTGCCTGGAGTGTAGGACATGAAACCGGATGAGTGAAACACAGAGCTGGCCTCTAAGACGCGCTCTGCCTTTTAACACTTGGGCTCAGAAACACTTACACACCCAAGGCTACTCAGATGGCACATGAGACAGAGCAGTGTCACACTAAAGCACCCAGCTAAGCCTTATCAAAACAGCAAACCCCAGACTCAATTCCAGATAGCTACTCTCAGCTTACCAGCTGTTTGAAAATTCAGTAATTTTCTTCAAGTTCCTAATACATTCTGCTACTTCAGTGCCCGTGTTCATCAGAAGTTAGCCCCACAGGTACAGGCAAAAGCCTCCAGCTTCAGAAGGCTCAAGGTGGGGTTTTTGTTTGTTTGTTTGTTTGTTTGAACACTTTGGACTACTAATTTTATTCCTTTAAACATTTCAAATCTTCCAAAGAATACTGACTTCAATTCCCACATAACATCTTTCACTTACACCTTCTTAGACTCCAGAACATTTTGATTTAATACACTAGTTTCATTTCCACTCTTCATGGTTTCTTTTGCAAAGATCTGTATATTTTTGTGCATACTTATGAACATAACAGTCTGAAAAAAAAAAAACACCCAAACAAACAAAACAACAAAAACCAACCAACCAAAAACCTAAATTCTCCTCTCTCACATCTGCAGACAAGCCTGAGTGCTATGGAAGTTTAGCAGGCGTGAGCTTTCTCCCCAGCGGCCTGTGTGCTTCACGGTGCTGCACTCTGCAGTTCCGGCTGCAGACTGACAACGATGCGGCTCAAGCATCTACTTTTCCACACATTATATGACTATTTTTGTAATGACAGTAATGACTACTATTTTGAGCAAACTAGAAATGGGGGGTAGTGGGGGGAGTGGGAATAAAAAAGTCTCAGTAACCAATTTCTGCTATTGAAGAGACATTACTAAAATGCTCCTTCGTACTACTAGCTCTGTTTTTGTTTGTTTGTTTGTTTATTTGTTGTTTTTTTTATCATAAATAATGAGACAACTCAGCCATGGAAAATATACTCAAGAAAGAAATCCAGTGGGTGAATTCAGAGGAGAAAAAAGTGTTTCTGGTACCAGAAAGAATCGCTTTAGTGTTTCAAAATGTTCACATGTCTGAGATGATAGTTAAGGGTCCAGAAAAACATAAAAGCATAACCTGGTCTTCACAACCCTCTGTAAAGCACAACACTGTCCATTTGCAAAGGATATCACAAAAACAACAGAACAAAAAGGTAGAAAATGTACAAGCCCCCAATAGAAAACATACCTGGCAACATGAGAAAAAGCATCCACAAGGACAGATTCAAATTCTCTCGTGAATTCAGGTCCTTTCCTTTTACTGTTTTGGATGACATCATTTGCTAAGTACAGAAAAGTAAGCTTTCTATTTGATTTGGCTGGGGAAAAAGAAAGAAAGAACAAATTTTAACTTATAGCAAAAAAATTCTAATTAGTAATAATTAGGATATTCCTAAAGAACATTAGGTATGAGAAGACAGCCTAGCAGGTAGGCACCTGTCATACAAACATGAGGACTCAAATTTAGGTCCCTAGCACCCAAGTAAAATACAAGGTGGGTTCTCTGGAGCAGGCTGGCAGGCAGCTTGCCTAACTGGTGAGCTCTGGCTTTGCATGAGAGGTCCCACCCTGGTATATATATGGTGAAGTGACTAAATATCAAATTCTGGGCTCCACACACTTATGTACCTGCACACAGCAAGCAGATGCAGTCTCTCAGTCTCAATCAATCAATTTCCCTCCCTCCCTCCCTTCCTCTCTCTCTCTTTCTCTCCCTGCACACAAGAAGAACACTAATGTGAGTGTACCTCAGAGAGTCAAGTAGGTGTCTGAATAAAACAATAGAATAAAATAAAGGAGCCCTTTGAAGTCTAACTTGCACATCTGAGAATACAATTTTAGAAAAAAAAAAAAAAAGAAAAACATTAGCTTCATCTCTGTGTTATTTTAACCAGGGTAATTAATTGGCATCAAAAATAAAGATAATTCAAAAAAAGTATTAAAGATAAGCTGTCAATCTTAATGATAAACCAAGGCGTCCATTTACTGTAGTATGATGAAGTCTACTTCAAATACAATCTTCATTATCAAACATTCTGTAGTGAATACAGGAGTTAGGATTCAACTTTGAAGGATAATCTTGCAACTGATGCTCTCAACTGAGAATCTTTCTTTGTGATGCCAATAACCACAGTCAGCCACTGACACTGACTTTACAGTGCAGAAGATTTTCTAGATACACCAATGAATGTTTACCTCAAACAAAAACATGAAGAAATGGTGTACTATTGTTGAAATTTTATACACATCTCAAATCAGAATATGCAAAATTACAGCTCCTACAAAACCCATATTTCTTCTTTGTTACACATATAAAATGTACTGTTTTCTACTACTCTACAGGGTATCATATATTACACCATAAAAGCTTCATGTAATACACCTGAATTACAGTTGCTTGTGGGAACGTTACTGAATTCTCTGGCTTCTATGCACATAAGTTCTCAATCCTAAAGTTATATCACTACCATTTTTGGTCCCTGTTTTCTTTTAAAAGAAATAAATATGAATATAATAAAATGTTTCAAAACACTAAATTTGCTTCAGTGCTATATAGAAAACTAGCAGTATTTATGCCAATATTTATACAACTGTGTACCTAGTCCTTGCTCCACTGCTCTCAAAAAAGAGAAAAAAACGCTTTTGAAAAGCACAGCAGGCAGAAGACTTGATATTTTAAAGCCACAGAATAATTTAAAACTGGGTTTTTAAAGCATATTATAGTTTTGTTTTGTTTTGTTTTGTTTTGTTTTGTTTTGAGACAGGGTCTCAATATGACTGGCTGTGCGTTAGTTAGGGAGATATTGAACTATATTCATTAGCCACTTAGTTAACCCAACTTAAATAAATAACTGAGAAGATCGTGAGAAACTTATACTTATCTTAATGATTTATTTAAAAGCAAAACAAAGCCAGGCCTAGTAGTACATGCCTTTGATCCCAACACTGGGAAGCAGCTGCAGATAGATCTCTATGAGCTTGAGGCCAGCCTGGTCTACATAGTGCTAGCAAGTTCCAAAGCAGTCAGAGCTACATATTGAGACTGTCTCAAAAAAGAAAAAAAAAAGTCAAGATAAAAGTATCAATAGTTGGCTGGAGAGATGGCTCAGTGGTCAAGAGCACCAACTACTCTTCCAAAGGTCCTGAGTTCAAATCCCAGCAACCACATGGTGGCTTACAATCATCCATAACAAGATCTGATGCCTTCTTCTGAAGTGTCTGAAGACGGCTACAGTGTACTTACATATAATAAATAAATAAATTTTAAAAAATAGTATCAATAGCTGATACAGTGTCTTACTGTTACAAATACAGCATTACAGCAAAAGACTAGAGAGATGATTCCATAGTTAGTGATGGCCCACCCCTTTTAATCCCAGCACTTGGGAGGCACAGGCAGGCAGATTTCTGAGTTTGAGGCCAGCCTGGTCTACAGAGTGAGTTCCAGGACAGCCAGGGCTACACAGAGAAACCCTGTCTTGGAAAAACAAACAAAACAAACAAACAAACAAACGAACAAAAAGAATGCTCCTATCGGTGCACATCTTTCTCCAGGACCTAATAAGCGCAGTCCTCACCCTCGTCAAAAAAAAAACAAAAAAACAAAAAAAAAACTTTTCTTTGCAATAGATGAAGACCATTACACAAAACCACAACCAATCACAGTGTAACTGTGGAGTCCAGTGTCAATGAATTCATCAACAAAACAACCCTTGCACCCAAGGCTCAGGGGTCATGAGAAAGAGTGGAGAGACTTAAGAGTTTGGAAGCTCCAACATGACAAGCTGAATCAGGACAAAGCAGATGTGCTAACACGACAGAGGAGCTGAGCCCTACACAGAGAACGACAGGCAGCTAAGAGATGCTGAGAGGGACAAACAGCCTTCCCCAGGGAAGAAGACACCAACTGTTTACCCAATACCAAATGCTCAGCCTGGTCAGCCCTGAAAACATACACAAAGTAACATTACAGAGTCTCTTCAGGTTATACTTAAAAATATATATGTATATACATATAGGTATGTGACAACAACTAATAAAAAAAGAGGGAATGAATTTGAAAGAGAGCAAGAAGGGATATATAGGAATGTTTGACAGGAGGAAAAAGAAGGGAGAAATCATGATTATATTATAATCTCAAAAAAAGGAACTAATTTTAAAAATGATACAATTAAATGAATATGATAATATCATATGAATTAAACAAAATAAAATGAAGAGTGAAAATAGAAAAGAGGAATATAGCACTCAAACATATTAAAAAGTCTTAGTTCTCATAGGCACCTAGTTATATAACCCCAAACTCAGTGTGTACGCTGTGGTCACTCAGATCAGGGTTACTACAGCTTTTCCTTTCAGAATTTTTTAAGAAATAATAAACTATTATTTTGATGAAAACACCTCACTTGACCAGCTGGGCTTTCCGTATGCCTATGATCACGGCACTTGGGGAGGCAGAGGAAGGCAGGTCTCTTTCTGCCAGTTCCCAGCCAGCCAGGGCTACACAGTGAGACCCTATCTCAGAAAAAGAGCAGACTGGCTGCTTTTCAGGGGACCAAAATGTGTTTCTCAGCACCAACACAGCAGCTCACAATTACCTATTCACTACAGTTCCAAGGGATCCCATGCCTTCTTCTGGCCTAAATCACACTGGGTACCTAAAAGAGAAATGCAAGTGCCCTGTGTGTAGAGGCACTGTGACACGGCCAGCACATCGTACACACTTCCCACATCCCAACTCTGGGTGACAGGATGACAAAATGTATCTTCCCACCTCCTTGCTGAGTGAAGTTTAAAAGACTGGTTAATCAAAAATGTTAATGTGACTGGACAGTGGTGGCGCACGCCTTTAATCCCAGCATTTGGAAGGCAGAGGCAGGTGGATTTCTGAGTTTAAGGCCAGCCTGGTCTATAGAGTGAGTTCCAGGACAGCCAGGGCTACACAGAGAAATCCTGTCTCAGGAAAAAAAAATGTTGATATGTACAGAAAGACTACAAAGTATTCTGGAAAAAGAAGCTATTTACCTACATTGTAGCCACAGTAACAAACATTAAAAATAATTCATCTTAGCCACACACACCTTTAATCCCAGCATTTGGGAGGCATAGAAAGGTAGGCCCTCTGGGAGTTTCAAGCTAGTATGGTAAATGAAGCAAGTCCCAGGACAGCCTGCCTCAAAATAGATAGATAGAGCGGGCAAGCAGCTAACAGCACTGTAATACCCAACTATTCCATAAAGGAAAAAAGTTCTATTTATAATCTAAAAGTACTAATTAATAGTTCCTAGAAAATGGAAAGAAAATAACACATTAAAAACAGAAGCGATGCCGGGCGATGGTGGCGCATGCCTGTAATCCCAGTATTCGGGAGGCAGAAGCAGGCGGATTTCTGTGTTCGAGGCCAGCCTGGTCTACAGAGTGAGTTCCAGGATAGCCAGGACTATACAGAGAAACCCTGTCTCGAAAAACCAAAAAAAAAAAAAAAAAAAAAAAAAAAACCAAAAAAACAAACAAACAAACAAAAACAAAAAAAAAAAAAAAACAGAAGCGATTCCTAAATGAGAGGAAATAATTCTTGTAAGTACTTAGTGATAACTCAAAGATGGAGGTAATGTCTAAGACAAGGAAAACCTCTTCATAGGCACAGATGGCTATTTTTGAAATCTCACTGAAAGCTAGATCACAATGGGCTAGTCAGTTTCGGTGTCAGAGTACAGAACCCTTTTCTAGATGAACACCCACCTCAACGCCTGGGGAAGAACGCCCGTTCGAGATTCAACCTGGGAGTCGTCAACCATGGTGGCCAGTCAACAGTTAACTGAGCTGATAAAACTGAGGAACCGAAGCTTCCATTATATTTATTACTTTGTCACCATTTTAAATATCCAATAGCCACATGTAGATAGTGACTGTGGATAGGTTATTTCTCTGCTGGTGAAATGAGCCAATTTAAGCCAAATTAGAATATATCAAAGGCTGGCTTATTGGGAAGCTGTTCTCCAGTGAACAAATTCACCGTCTCCAATGAAGGGCAGGGACGTCGCTGGGGGTAGGGGGGTAGCGGGAGGTGGAGAAAGGGTGCTTGAGCAGAGAGAAGAGGAGAGACTAAAATGGGAAGAGCCTCGACAGGCGGCGGTGGCACATGCCTGTAATCCCAGCACTTGGGAGGCAGAGGCAGGCGGATTTCTGAGTTCGAGGCCAGCCTGGTCTACAGAGTGAGTTTCAGGACAGCCAGGGCTACACAGAGAAACCCTGTGCCGAAAAAAAAATAGGGAAGCGCCTTTAGGGGAAGGGCAGCCCAGACACTGGGCTGGAAAGTTTGGGGTTGGGGTAGGGTATGCCAAATAGGGACAGGTAGGGGAACCTGAAGGCCAGGTCTGTTTTGATATGTTAATATGCACCCCAGTTCCTTGTCCCAGGTCCAAAACCAAATCGCCCTAGAGCAACTGGCCAATAGGCCTGCCTTTAATATAGTCAAACCTGGCTTGGATGGGCTCATTCCACCAGTGGAGAAATAGCCTAGGCGCTGCCTTGTGGAAAACAGAGATAGCTCTGAAATTGACACAGTTAAAGCCTTTCTTTACTCAAACATGAAAACATTATCAGAGGTACAACTTAACTACTAAACTAATTGTTAACTGTGTGATACACAATTCTAAGTGCACTAGAGGGCCCTGATCAAAACAAACCTAGAGAAAGAGACGTAAATAAAATGAAGAAAAGGCAAGAGGTGGGATGGGGTGGCAGAGGGTACAATGGAGGAAAGCACCCTGAACTAAGATCATTGAGGCACTAGGTACTTGAAAAAGCATTAAGTCTTGGTAGCCGTCCTCCCTGGGCCCCATGTCCCAGTTTAGACTACTGAACAAGCCACTGGTCTTGCTGTATCTTCTATGAAATGGGAATAAGAATGCCAGCCTACAAAAAAAAGGGGAGGATGCCAATCTACTTGCTACGTAAGGCCCATCAGATAAGATTATTGACAAAGGAGCTTCAGCCGCGAAAGACTTCTCTCTAAATAGCTATTTTTCAGGAACTCAAGTACAGTAGAGTGAGGAATTGAGAAGGAAGGCTTCACAACAGAAGTCTGAGATGGGCTGATGATTTCAAGATGATCAAAAGACTGCCAAAGGAAATTCAGCAAAGGTAACAGACCAGAGATGCTGTAGAGATGCTCTATCTAACTGCCCCAGAGGGCTGAAGGCATGCCTATGTCAGAACAGCAAATCCTAACTGGGAGACTCACCAGGCTGTGGTGTGCTCGCCTTTAATCCCAGCACTTGGGAGGCAGAGGAAGATGGATTTCTGAGTTCAAGGCCGGCCTGGTCTACAGAGTGAGGTTCCAGGACAGCCAGGGCTACACAGAGAAACCCTGTCTCAAAAAAACAAACTGGGAGACTGCGAGAAGCCCAGAGTCCAGTCTCCTGAAAAACCCTGGAGTTAGCCTGCTGTGTAGCCTCATCAGTGCAAAGACTGACCATACCACTCTCCACTTCGGTTTCCTCGTCTACAACAGAGGGTAGAGACACTGAGGGAGTAAAGTCCCGCTAAACTTCCATTCTCAGTCTAAGGAACCCAGCACAGTGTGAGTTAGCACTGTACCTGCGCGCTGCTCCACACCAGGATGTAGCAACCAGAAGGCAAAGACCAAGCTGTACACTAGGCATTCAACAGTCCTAACTTACCACTTCTACTGAAAGCCTGCACTGCGCCCGCGGCACACTAAAATGCTTCCTGGGTTATCCTGGCTTCTTACCAGAATCTGCTTTGTTGAGCCCTGTGTTTTCCCCATCTATAAAATTCCTACTTCAAAAGGCCCCAAGAATTTAAAAAACAGAACAAAAGAACCGCCCCGTATAGAGGCACAAGCTGCTAATCCCAGCATTTGGGAGGCAGAAGCAGGTGGATCAATTCGAGGCCAGCGTGGTCTACATAGGGAGTTCCAGATCAGTAAAGGCTAAATAGTGAGGTTCTGTCCTAAAGCAAAAATAAAAGCAACCTGCATAAAGACAGCAGCACACGACCAAGCCATAGTAACATAAACTACCATCATCTCCATTTTCTATATAAGGAATAAAGGACAGAAAGGTTAAGCTGCTGGGATAAGTGACAAAGACAGGCTTAACTTTCAGGCAGTAGCCAGAAACAACTTGCATGCAATACAGGGCCTGGCAAGAAACAGGTAGAACTCAGGAAATGTCAGATCCTGAGAGTCTGAATTTAGTGGCAAGTACAGAAGACTATCCAATTTACCAGCCAGTTCTGAAGTCTATGGATAGTAACTAACATGGAGGCAAGGCTTTGGTAAGTACAGGTAAGTTCGTGTCCGTTTTACAGACTAGAATACACGGGCACAGGGATATGAAGAAACGTTCCCAGTATCCTTAGCTAGAACACGTTTGCACCAGGTCTCAATATTGGCCGTCTGATCGAAGACGGCTGGATCTCATTCCAAATGCTCAACGCGGGGCTCCCAGATCCAAGCACAGCCACGATTTAAAACAAAAACACAACACAACACAACAAAAACAACTGTCGTAAGGTGTGAGGGGGTAGCCTGAAGAGAAAAGGAGCTTAATAACTTCAAGTCTGGGCATTTGCGCCCTTTGAACTTCAGACGAATATCCCATACCTTACCGGGCCTCAGTTTCCCTCTCCAAGAAATAAAACAACACTGTTTCCAATCTCGGAACCTCAATCAGAGACCCAGGCCTGCAAAGCAAGGCTTAAGAATCTGGAGGGGGTGTGGGAAAGTGGATCAGAGAACACACCCATGGGAGAGCCCAGGGGTGGGGGTGATCACCTTTGCGGAGCTCGCGGTGCCACACGGAGACGATGGGTCCTGCGTGCTTGCGGTGGTGGATGAGCCACAGGGATAGGGTCTGCACACTCTGCTGAGAGTTGCTCAGCTCTGAGAGCTTCTTTTCCAGCGCCGACTCTGAGAAGGAGGACATGGTGGCGGTGGTGAGGAGCAGCCTGGGGAAAGCGACCGCACTCGGCCCAGGCCTCCGCTGACAGGCTGCAGGGCTCCTCGCCGACTGACAGACAGCTAGGGGTACCAGGTGGGGGAGGGGACAGGTCTCCGCAGTAACAGCCGCCCGCGCCGCCGCCACAAGATGGCCACCCGACCTCTCACCCCGCCGCCACGGGGTCAAAGGGCAAGGGCCAAAGCCGGGCGCCGAGAGGCTTCGGAGCCAGAGGAAAACGATCCTTAGGAGGAGACAGTCTCCTTGGTCCTTGCTGAAGGGACTTCGAACCGGGCAGGCCGAGGGAACAAATCCAGGTACTCGAACACCGAAAAGGGCTTTAACCGCTCGCGCCCGCGCGCCGGCGCAGAGAGCCTCACCGGAACCCTTTTTCCCGCTCCGGCAGAACCTTTCTGGCGCGGCGCGGCGCACTACTTATTCGTCATTTCCGCATAGGGTGCAGGAGGCGGGAGAGTGAGGGAAAGACTGGAAAACGAGGTAAGAGTGGCGGGAGAGTGAGGGAGCTCAGCAGCTTAGGAGCGTCCAGAAGCGAATCCTTAGTGGACACTGAGGCAAAAAGCGCGGGACCTGGGTGTGGGAAGGGCCGCGTCGCTCAGGTGGCTGGCCTAGGCCACACCTCCCTCCATGCTCGATTTGCCCCCATCCCCCGCGCTCCTCTAGTTCCCATAAAGACACGAATTCTTGCAGGCCTCCCCCACCTTGGTTCCTGTTCTGTCTTCAGCAGTGATGTCCCCTTTCTCACCTGATGAAACTGCGCGGACCTCTACTGGAACTCGCCCCTCTTTTTTTTTTTTTTTTTTTTTTTTGAGGGGTGTAATGGCTCCAAGTGCTTGCTATGCAAGAATGAGGATCTGAGTTCCCATCATTAAAAAGCCCAAGTTCTGGGGCTGAGACAGGAAGGTCGCCGGAGCTTGCTAAATGCCTGCTTAACTCCAGGCTCAGTGAAAGACTCAGTCTCAAAAAATAAGCTGGAGAGTAGTTGAACGGGACACCTGACGTCCTCTGCGCGTGCACCCCCACCCCCAACACACATCCCTACAACTTTCCTGACCATTGTTATTGAACTTCTTAGATGTGGGCCCCTCCCAGCCTAGAAGACATTCCTATAGTTGATGCCTGGTTTTCTTAACTTCTCTGTCCCTCATATACGTGCTTTGACTCTTCAACTGGAGTACATCATGATCATAGCTAGTGTAGTGAGACGTTTCAGCGTGCTAGACACTTTTCAAAGCTATGAAGTAGGTATTATCTTCTCACGGCTTAACAGTTGAGGAAACAGGTTACAGAGGTGTGGTGATCACATAAGTTTCAAGCTCACATAGCTAAGATCTGAATGAAGAGAGTGTATTTTAGTGTGTCCCAGCATCTGGGATCAAAGCTGAGTTCATAGCTGATTGAGTGAATTAAGGCACAGGTGAACACCTTATAATGATATAGGTGTGATGGTGCACACCTTTAATTCCAGCACTTGGGAGGCAGAGGCAGGTGAGTCTCTGTGAGTTCCAGGCCCAGCCTTGTCTGGGTAGTAAATTCCAGTCCAGTTTTTAAGACCCTGCCTTTAAAAAAGAAGAAAAGGCTAGGGCTTTTGAGACCTCATCTAAACAGTTGCTGAGTACTGAGTAACTGTCATGTTCTGAGTACCCTAATACTGAGTCTATGTATCCAGCATGTTAGGATTTCTAAATTTCAGTTCTTAACAACAATGCTTTAGGATGGGGATTGCCATTACCATTTGATAAAGAGAACACATGAAATGTGATTGTATAACCTATCCAGGGCTGCTCGGGCAGAGCCAGGAAATGACAAAACTACAATTCAATTAAGGTCTCCTGATCCCAAACTCTTCACGTCTTAGCCAAAGCTTCCTTTAGTCAGTAAATAATTTCTGAGCTTCAGTGTCTGAAGCACTTTTCTAGGCAAACAGACAAGCTGTCCCTGGGAGCTTGCCTTCTTGAGAAGAGAAAAATAGGCATGCAAATATAAAATGAATCAAAAAAAATGAATTGCATAAAAATCCAGGAAGCCAAGGAGGTAGAGAGTGCATAGGCTTGAGAAAAATAAGCTGGTCACATAGGAGTATGTTATATATCAGAAGAGTATGGAGGGACCGTGTCACATGGTCACGGATAGGCACAAGTAAGGGTTTAGTGTTCTCTAACAGGCAGTAACAAGTGCGGGCAGAGCGCTTATTCTTATTGCACTGTACTATTGTGACATTTGCATGCAGGCTTTGCTTATATAAGCAAGGCTGTTACTGTAGGAGACAAGCATGGTACTAGAAAGACAGGAAGACCAGGCTGTCAACTGCAGTAATAATCCAGGTAAAAGGATGACGCAGACCAAGATTGTGTCAGTGGAAGAAGCAGGAAAAGAATGGAATGTGGAGATGCTTTAAAGGAAGAGATTAACAGGATTTGCTGAGAGTCTGGGTTTACATATACAGAATATAAGAATACAAGGGTTGGCCCCAGGGAAACTGACCAAAGCAACTAGGGGAATGGAGTTTCAATTACTAGGACAGACAGACAAACAGATGGGTTTAAGTAATGAAAATGGCAGGGTGGACATGTTTGATTGAAAATGCTTATCTATAAACAGGCACCAATCACTGCTCAATGTCTGGGGAAGTGGTTCTTGGACACACACAGGTGCCACATTATGTCTAGGTTATATACAGTATAATATACTACATATGTAAGTGATGTGTAAACATTGTAACTTTTTTTAAGAAATAAGTAATACTAAGGAACAGACTACTTGTTCAGTACAGTCTCAGGGTTTGGAGGGTTTGAGTTTTTTGTTTTTTTTTTTTTTTTTTAACCAAATAATTTTGGTCTGTGCGTGGTTGAATTGGTGGTTTGGGGCTCATAGGTACGGAAGGCCATCTACAGGTACATAGGCATTTGGATGTGTCAGTGTGGAGCTCAGGGGCCAGTTCTGTGCTGCAGAACTTGTAGGAGTTGTAAGAGAAAAGGTGCAGAGAGAGCTGAGGCTCAGGACCTGTGGTAGTTGAAAGGTTTGGAAGATGGAGGGAATGTAGTCATGCAGCTTGCCTCTTTACCCTTCCGCCATTTAATCCTGGTGGCTGGTTTCCAATATGGAGCCAGCCTTGACTCTCCAAAGTAACTTCGCTTTATTGTAATGTGTAACTTTTTATGTACCGCTAAAGCATATGTCCCGTTATTTAGTTTAGGACTTGGCTGTCTGTAGACATGAAGGAAATTAGTCTTTAGGATTTTGTTGTTGCTGTTTATATTAATTACTTGTGTGTGAGTTCATGTTGCATGCCTAGCACTTCTCCGAATGCCAGAGGACAGCTTGCAGAAGTGGGTTCTCCCCTTCCCACCATGTGGATCCTGGGGATGGAAATCAGGTTGTCAGGCTCGGTGCTAAGCACCTCCACCCACTGAGTCTTTTTTTTTTCAGCAACCCTGCCCCCTTAAACACCTTAAAGTGTTTTTGTTTATGTTTGTTTATTTTGTGTGTGCACGTGTATGTGTATGCACATGTGTGCATGCCCATGTTGAGGTCAGAAGTCAACTTTTCAGAGGTAGGCTGGCCTCAGACTCACAGAGATCTGCCTGCCTCTGCTTCCCAAGTGCTGGGACTAAAAGTTTGTGTCACCAAACCTGGCCTTGATCTTAGTATTTAGCTTTGGTACTGTTTTGTGTTGTCTTTGGTTTGGGTATCAGCATCCTACTGACTTTAAAAGATGGTTTCTTCATCTGCTCTTTCTGTATTATGCAGAATTTGTGTATGTTCATCTCTAAATGTTGGCTACAATTTGCCAGTGAATTTTTTTCTCTCTCTTTTTTAATGAGGTTTTAAATAACAAACTTGTATTCCATGAAAGTTGCAAAGCTTTCCCAGTAATCTTTTCTAATATGTTATTACAGTGATTTTATTTAAGCCATTTTGTCCCTGCTGTAGTTTGGATATGGTTTGAGGGTTCTCTAATGCTTCATGCATTAAAACTTAACCTCGGTTGTGGGGCCTTGAGTGAATGTGCACTTTGGCATTTAGAGGTTAACTTTGGGGAAGCAACTGGGATTACTAACAATTATGCTCCCTTGAGAGAAGTAGCTTTATGATACGGAGAGTACCACACAAGTGTACACATGCACTCTCTGTCTCCTGTGTGTTCTCCTGTGCCACTTCAGGGACTTTGGTAGCAAGAAGACCATCATCACCTAGCCCATCCCTAGACCTTGTACCTCCAGAGCTAGGTGGTCTGCCTGTGAATGCACTTTACTTGTATAGCCTTTTATTAGAAACTAAAATTTAAGCCGGGCAGTGGTGGCACAGGCCTTTAATCCCAACACTTGGGAGGCAGAGACAGGCAGATTTCTGAGTTTGAGGCTAGCCTGGTCTACAGAGTGAGTTCCAGGACAGCCAGGGCTATACATAGAAACCCTGTCTCAAGAAAAATACAAGCAAACAAATAAAAAAGAAGAAGAAAGAAACTGAAATTTAGGTGTCTTTTGAACAGCATGAATGGTTAATCTTCTGTAACCGCAGACTTGCTGTATTCTAAAACAGATTATTTATAAATGCAATTTTTAATCTCTGTGTATGATGTATATGTAGTATGTACATGTTCATGTGTGTGTGTATGAATTTGGGTATCAGGTGCCACAGTATACATGTGGATTTCAGAGTAATGGCAAATGTATCCTATAGGTACCTGTGGATAAGTTAATGCATTCCAGTACTGTGCTCATCTTCATCTGTCTTCAAGGTTGTCTCACAAATTCCCATCTGCCATAGCTCTCCAATACGAAGGTCACACAGAGACACCATGTATCTGTCCACACTGGAAAGCCCACAGTGAGAAAGAGAAAGCACAAGATCCGGAGGTCCAAGGACAGAACACACACACACACACACACACACACACACACACACCGTCATAGCTGGACTCATTTGTCCTAAGCATAGGCAGCACAGGACCCAGTGTGCAAACCTCCATGGGTTGCAGTGATGGCTGCAGAAGGTCTTTTTGTAAACAGTACTGGTGAAAGCAACCCTTCGGGCTCTGCTAAGGAGCATGGGTGATCTTGAGGCAGCAGAGTCACTGCAAAGTCACACCTCATCAAGAATGACAGCCTAATTGGAGCTGCAGCAGGGAGTTCTCTGCCTTCTGGGATTTTGATGTAACAAATATCAGACAAACACTGTCTGAGTTTTCAGATTAATTTGAAAAATTATTTGTGGTGTTCTTGTGTTGTCCTTGTGATGTCTGCAAAACCTGCCCTATTATTGGATTTAATCGCTGATGTTGATATGTGATGTTCCTCTCTCCTGTTCTCACTCTCTTCCCTTTTGGTCTTGATACAGGTTTGTTTTGTTGATCTTTTCAAAGAACCAGACTTTGTGCATTGATTTTGTTTTCTTTTCATTAGTTTTTGCTTTGGATCCTTGTGATTTCTCTTCCTTCTGCTTGTTTGAGGGTTAGTTTACCCTTTTTCCCCTAGAATCTTGGGAAATGAATTTTGATTTGTTGTTCTTTGAAACCATTTTCTAATACATAACAGTATTATATATTTACTTCTGGGATGGGAACATATAATTAAGTGGCAGAGTACTTACCTATCATGTGTGAAGGCCTGAGTTCAATTTTAATTCCCAGCTCCCCAAAATAAATTAAGTAAAAATACGTAAATAAATAAACTGCTTCTTGATGGTTATAGGTGTTCTAGGTTTTTTCATTTTTATTTACTGGATCCTCTCTCTCCCTACACCCTCCCCTCTATGTGCTTTCTGGTTTCTCTCTCTCTCTCTCTGTCTCTGTCTCTCTCTCTCTCTCTCTCTCACACACACACACACACACACACACACACACACACAGTACTTGAATTTGAACCTTTTTTGCATGCTAAGCTAGTGCTTTACCACTGATCTACAGTTATGTGGCCTGGCAGGTCTGGAACTCGGAGACCTGCATCTTGAGGGCTTTGTTTAAAGTGCCCCCCCCCACATACACACACACACTCCTTGTTGCTGCACTGTCTTAAGTGCTGAGTTACAAGCATATGTCACCACCCAGGGAAAACGGTATATGCTTCTTTCATCTACTTCCGTGGTTTTATTTGTTTCTCTTCCCATACCTTCTTTGTTCCGTGTGTTGATAACTTGTCATGTTTGTGAGGCTTTTCCAAACACCCTCCTAGTGATTTCAGACTTGATTCCATTATGCTTGGAGAATATCCTCTGTCTGGGTTCAGTTCTTTCAAATGTGCTGAGGTTGGAGGCTGGAGAGATGGCTCTGTGGCTAAGAGGATGCACTGCTCTTGCAGAAGACCTGAGTTAAGTTCCCAACACTGAACATAAAGTCCTCATCCACAAAATGAGGAGCCCAAGCCTCAGGAAGGTGAAGGAGGCCCACACAGAGAACAGGTATCTGACAGGATTTGTTTCAAGCACCCATTCAACTTTTACGCATGAGAGTGTTTTGTCTGCATGCAAGTATGTGCACACATGTGCCTGGTGTCCACAGAGGTCAGAAGAGAATGTTGAATTCCTTGAAACTGGAATTGCAGATAGTTTTCAGTTAGGGTGCTGGGAACTAAACCTAGGTCCTCTGCAAGAGTAACAAGTGTTTTTAACAGTTAAAACATCTCTCTAGTCCTATGACCTATCTTAGTATTGTTCTGTGGGCTCTTAAAAAGAAAGTGTATTCTGCTATTGTGGGGTAGAGTGTTGTATACCCAGCAGTGATCTTGGGGGTGGGGGTGACTCCTTCAGTGTCCTTGTTGATTTTCTGCCTGGTTATTTATTAGTTGTTGACTGAGGAGCGATGATCCCTACACTTGTTCTTATGCCTACTTTGTAGCTTTTTTATTTTTATTTTTCACACATTTGTCAGCTGTTGTTTTATGCATGTAGTGTGGAAGTGCTATTTCTTAGTAGATTTACTGCTTAACCGTTATATAATGTTCCTCTCTGTCTCAGGTAACCTTGATCTGAAGTCTGTAATAGAGCTCCTATTCCTTTAATTAACATTTGCATGGTAATATCTTCTCCATCCTTTGGCTCTCATGCTACTTGTAACAATAAGTTATATGAAGTGAATTTCTTGTAAACAGTCTTATAATTAGATCACAATTTAAAATCCATTCTGGCAGTCTCTGCCTTTTAATTAGTATATTTGAGCTCTTTACATTTAACATAATTATTGACATATTAGAACTCAAGTCTGCCTCTTGTTCTGTTTTTATTTCTGTTATCTTTTTTCAATCTTCCCACAAGTTGCTTGAACAACTCTTAGAATTTCATTTGAGCTACTTAGGATGCTTTTATATCTGTGTATGTAGCCTTTTCAATGGTTATTGTACCTTATAGGTTTGTAACTTACCAGTTCTAGCTAGGAAGAAGGCCAAACAGGACACAACAGTACTTCAGTGTACTGAGACTTTGATATCTAACTTCTTTTGCTCACTTATTGAGTGAAGGGGCGGACTTTAGGCAAAGCTGCAATTCTAAATGAATATGGCCTTTAGTGCAGAGACAGACAAATAAGCTGTCATTTGAACCCAAACAGCATTCCTCCAAACACCTGAACATGACTATCTATGGAGTGTTGAACCTTTTTCACTGCAGAATTTCTGTTTTTCAGAAGGAGACTGCATAGACTACATGTTGCAGGGTTCCTTCCTATTCCTGACTCACCTTGCAAACTTTTAAAGCCTTAGATCCTGGTCCCCTCAGAATAGATTGCAATAGATCTAGTATGGAGCCCTAGGAAGCTGAACTTAAACTGTAGCCCCTTAATTCTGATGAGCAGCCAGACTGGGAACCCCTGGTATAGTACAAAGAATATTGGTATATTCCTCAGAGTCAGGCATGAGACCTGTTGTGTGGGCCTTACTTTTCTTTCTAAAGCTTGGGCTTTTGTGTGGATGAGGAATTTATGGGCATAAAATATCTAGCATGGCCACATGCACAAAGGTGCATGAATTTTATCTCAGTACTTGTGTACCTGCAGAGGCAGGTGGGTTTCTGTGAGTTTGAAGCCAGCCTGAACTACTTAGTGAGTTCTAGGCCAGCTATGACTAGATAGTGAGACCCTGTCTCAAACAGACCTAGCATGGGGCCTGGGGAAATGGCTAAGTAGGTGAGGTACCTGCTACTAAAGCATAAGGACCTGAGTTCCAATCCCCATCACCCACATGGAAGCCCAGGAGCAGTGGTGTGACCTGTGATCCTGTCACTAGGGGTATTTTCTTTTTCTCCACAGCATTCAGCACTCTGTCAAGCCAGATTGCCACCTACCTTGGACTATGACCCCTAGCGGCATAAAATAACTACTTGGTGCCAGGAGGAAGAAACAAAGCCGAAATCATACTTGCTAAAGACTTTATTGGAGTTGGGGGAGAAGACCAAGGGATAGAGACAGGAATATGTCTCTAACTCATTGACCAACCAGTTTAGCAGAGATGATGAGCTTCAGATACAGTGAGATGCTCTATTTCAGAAAATAAAAGTGAACCACAGTTGAGAAAAGGCATTTGATGTCTACCTCCGGCCTCCATACTCATGAGTTCTTGTATACAAATATGTACACATCCACACTAACAAGTTCAACACACAAATGCCTAGTACAGTGTCTGGCATAGGATGATGAAGCCATGTTTGAACTGGATTCTGGATAAAAAAAAACCCATATTCCTCTCTAGAGGTTTCCCTCTGGGCAGGCGATCGTATTCACAGTGGTCTCATCGGTGTCACTGCAGTGTGAAGCCTGGCACACACCACTGTCCCTCCCTCCTCAGTGGAAGTCCCCTCCTCTGTGAGCACTTCTCTGTTGGCATTCCACTTCCAAGCTCCTTTAGCAGTGCTTTTCTATCTTCTCATTGTCACTTTTTGGACCAGATACCCCTGTTCTGTTAGGTAAACTGAACTGCAGCAGCAGCCCCATGTTAAATAATCAGAGCTGTGGTTTAAAGGAATAGAATCCAGGACTCTAAGGCTCTAAATCTCTAAACAATTCCTTCAGTAATTGACATGTTGTCACACAAGCATGATTTCATGGCCGCCCCATAAAGCTATATGATTGCCTTTTATAGTCATATCAAAGTAGCAATGTGTTATACTATCTTCCTTACAAAATCTGCTTTATATTTCTGATCCTTAGCCCATTCTTTAGCTGTCTGGCTGCGGTAAACCTTAATCTGGATGGCAGTCCATTGAGAGATGATAGCACCATTTATTCATAGGTATGCATTTGGTACCTTCCATTCCAGGTTGACGGTGGCTGGTATGATCCTGAACACATCTTTCGGGCCCTTCTATAGGTGTTTCTGCTGGGTGAATATCAGTGTGGGGTGGCTAGATGAGGGAGCACACCTGCTTGCCTGCAGAATTAGCTACTGCCAAAGAGTTTTCCTGAGTGGTTGTGGCGCTTCGTAGCCTTGCCAACATCTACTATTTTCCTTTCCTCTTTTTCTTCTGTTATATACACAGTGATGATGGTGGTTGTGGTTATTTAAGATAGTATCTTACTACGTAGTTCCGGCTGCCTTGGAACTTGCTTTGTAGGCCAGGCTAGCCTCAAAACTCAGAGAACCTTCCTCTTTCTCCTGATTACAGGGATTAAAGGTATGCACCACTCTACCCAGTTTTTATTATTATTTATTTTATGTCTATGAGTGTTTTCACTACATGTATATATGTGTACCACACATGTGCCTGGTGCCCAAGAGGCCAGAAGGAGGAATGGGGGTCCCCTAGAACTGGAGTTACAGGTAGTTGTGAACCACCATATGGGTCGGACTCAGTTCCTTTAGAAAAGCAATTAGTACTCAACTGCTATGCTATCTCTATCCTCCCAGCTTTTAGTATTTCTTACTTGTAATAGTCAACACATCTGGGTGTTTTTGTTTTATTTTTCTTTTATGTATCCTGTTTTAATATTCTCATGTTTGAGGAATCATTTTGTTTTATGACAGTCTTAACTCTGTAGCCCAGGCTAGTCTTAAACTCACTGTAGAGTCCATGGTGACATTGAGCTTAAGACAGTTCTCCTGCCTCAGTCTCCCAAGAACTGCGATTATAAGTGTGAGGCACCATGCTAGACTTTCAGGTACTGTTAAGGGATGTTTGATGATTGGGTGTTATGCCTGGGATTTTAGTGCTCTGAGAATGAAAGCAGGAAGGCTAAGGCCCTTCTGACTACGCAGTAAGTCCTGGAGGGAGAAAAAGAGTTGGGATTGGGTGCTTGCCCATTTCAAAGTCACAGAAGTATTGTTCTTTGCTTTCTTTGGGAATTTTTCTTTGTTTTGCATTCTAAGTTTAAATACAGTATGAGAGAAAGAAATCACCATAATTTACAGTTCTGACTTTCATAGTTAAAAAATATTCTTAGTTTCATTTCTGTTGCTATGATAAAATATCCTGAGATAAAAAGCAATTTAGGGAAGAAAGAATATTTTCGCTCACAGTTGCAGGTTATAGCCTATCACTGCAGAGAAGTCACAGTGGCAGGAACTGAAGCAGCTAGTCAGGTCGTATCCACAGTCAAGAACAAGTAGAAATGAATGCCTGCATGCTTAGTGCTCAGCCAGCTCTCTCTTCTCTTAAAAAGTCCAGGACCCTGTATTAGTCTGGGTTCTCTAGATTCACAGAACGTATGGGCAGTCTCTATGTAGTTAGGGAATTTGTCGATGACTTACAGTCTGTAGTCCAACTCCCCAACAGTAGTCAGCAGCAGCTGTGGATGGAAGTCCAAGGATCTTGCAGTTGCTCAGTCCCATGAGACAAGCCGGCAAGGAAGAATCCGTCTTCCTTCTTTCAATGTCCTTATATATGTCTCCAATAGAGGGTGTAGCCTATATTAAAGGTGTGTGTCTCCATGCCTTTAATCCCAGATGATCTTGAACTGGAATCCATAGCCACTATGCTTCAAGATCTCCATGCTAAGATCCAGGTCAGAAACTTGTATCTCTGAGCCTCCAGATTAGGATCATAGGTGAGCCTTCCAATTCTAGATTGTAGTTCATTCCAGATATAGTCAAGTTGACAACCAGGAATAGCCACTACAATCCACCCCTTGTCAACTTGACACAGATAATATATCATGTGTCCACATGAAACAATAATAAGGTCATGCGCCTAACATGATATAACTATTCCTCGTACAATCGCAAATGCATTTGTAAATTTACAATGGGGCAGTATCCCTTGGGAACATTCTTTTAGTGTCTCAATACCAATTGATGTTAAAGGAATTGGAAGAAAGATAAATGTATCCTTAACAAAATAACATAGAAGCATTCATATCACTTATAATCCTTGTTTCTGCAACTGGTTACATGGCCTTAGCTGGTATTTATAACTACCTTCCTCTGCTACCCATTCGGTATTTCCTTCACCTTCAACAAGCACTTCAGCAGGTCTTGGCTCTTTTCCTGGAGGATTGACCCATACCTTCATTCCTGATGAGTCATCCTTCGTCATCCTCCTTGGATTAGGCTGTTGTAGTTTCCCATTGACTTTAATCACAGAACATGGTAGTTCTATGACTAAGAGACGCCCTAGGGGATCTCCTGCACTCCAGACATAATCCTGCTTACTTCCATTATGGAGAGGCAATCCAATTTCCCCATTGTAATCTGGATCTACCACCCCTCCTAACACTGTTATTCTTTTTTTAGCCTGATGGTTTAAGGGCATTAGAAGCCCAAAATGTCCAGGGGGAAATCTGAGCTTCCAGTTCAATGGAATGTTTGTTGTGGCTCCTGGTAGGAGCACTCCCCACTCTGGAACCAAAACTTCTAGGCCAGCAGAACCTAAAGTTGTGGGGACAGGAAGCAAAAATTTTCCTAGAGGGTCACTAGGAGTGATAGTGAGTGGAACTATTCCCTTTTCCACCCCTTGATTCCTGGACCCATGAATCCTGGCTATGGGAGAAACTGTACCATATATTGAACGCTGATTCAAAGCATATACTGCCTTCTGAAGAACTCTGCCCCAGCCCTCCATGCTGTTGCCACCTAATTGGCGCTGTAACTGTGTCTTCAAAAGGCCATTCCATCTTTCTGTCAGACCAGCTGCTTCAGGATGATGGGGAACATGGTAAGACCAGTAAATTCCATGATCGTGGGCCCACTGTCGCACTTCTCTGGCTGTAAAATGAGTTCCTTGGTCAGAAGCAATACTGTGTGGAATACCATGACAATAGATAAAGCATTCTGTGAGTCCACGGAGAAGCATTACGTGCAGGAAAGGCAAATCCATAACCAGAATAAGTATCTACTCCGTTTGTAAGAACAAAACGTTGTCCTTTCCACGGGGGAAGTGGTCCAATGTAGTCAACCTGCCACCAGGTTACTGGCTGGTCACATCGAGGAATGGTTCCATATCTGGGGCTCAGTGTTGGTTTCTGCTGTTGGCAGATCTGGCATTCAGCAGCAGCTGTAGCCAGGTCAGCCTTGGTGAGTGGAAGTCCATGTTGCTGAGCCCAAGCATAACCTCCGTCTCGGCCACCATGGCCACTTTGTTCATGTGCCCACTGGGCAATAACTGGGATGGCTGGGGAAAGAGGCTGACTGTCCACAGAACGCGTCATCTTATCCACTTGATTGTTGAACTCCTCCTCAGCTGAAGTCACCTTTTGGTGAGCATTTACATGGGACACAAATATCTTTACATCCTTTGCCCACTTGGAGAGATCTATCCACATACTTCTTCCCCAAATGTCTTTCTCACCAATTTTCCAATCGTGATCTTTCCACGTCCCTGACCATCCAGCCAATCCATTGGCTACAGCCCATGAGTCAGTGAACAGTTGTACATCTGGCCATTTCTTCTTCCAAACAAACTGCCCAAAGTTCTGCCCACTGTGAAGATTATCCTTCACCTGTATCTTTCAGGGTTGTCCCAGAAAGGGGTTGTAATGCTGCAGCTGTCCACTTCTGGGTGGTGCCTGCATAACGTCCAGAGCCATCAGTAAACCAGGTCCTAGTCTTCTCTTCTTCAGTCAGCTGGTCATAGGGAACACCCCATGAGGCTATAGGTGCATGCTTGGCAGCAGATGGCATTGTAACAGGAGTAGAAACCATAGGCATCTGAGCAACTTCTTCATGTAACTTGCTTGTGCCTTCAGGACCTGCTCTGGCCCGATCACGTATATACCACTTCCATTTGATAATAGACTGCTGTTGTGCACGCCCTACTTTATGACTTGGAGGGTCTGATAACACCCAACTCATGATGGGTAGTTCAGGTCGCATAGTAACTTGGTGTCCTATTGTCAAACGTTCAGTTTCCACTAAGGCCCAATAGCAGGCCAAGAGTTGTTTTTCAAAGGGAGAGTAGTTGTCTGCGGATGATGGTAAGCTTTGCTCCAAAATCCCAAAGGTCTCTTCTGTGATTCACCTACAGGGGCCAGGGAGTAATGCTACCCACTTGTAGGCTGGCCTCCCGAATCACTTAGGACAATCAAGACAATTCCCCACAGGCCAACTTCATTTAAACAGTCCTCACTGGGACTCTCCTCCCAGCTGATTCTAGGTTAAGTTTGTGATCACAAATGTGGTCCTTAATAGAAAGCACATTCATAGACTTAGTCACTTATTTTTAGACTACATTCACACAGTTTTATTATTGCTGTTGTTTATCTGTTTTTTGCCTGCTTCATTAATTTAACCTTTTCAGAGTAAATATTTGTAGGAAAAAGAAGAATATATGTAGAATTTAATATATTCTTGGTCTTAAGAACCTATTGGGATGTTACAGGACATTCCCATAGATAAGTAGAAATTACTATTTTTTTTTCATATGGAAAACCAAGTGATGTGGCATCTGTAGTTGAAAAGGTCATTCTTGAACAAGTGTGATGGCACTTAAGCACTCTTAAGTACTAAGGAGGTAGAGGCAAGCGGATCTCTTGAGTTCGAGGCCAGTCTGGTGTACAAAGCAAGTTCATGACAGGCAGGGCTACATGGAGAAATCTTGTCTTTTCCACTACATTTCACTATAACCTTTGCCAAGTATGAACAGCATTGGGCAGTGTTCTATAAAAGATACTAACACTAGACCTTACTCATTTCCTAAAGTACACAGGTCTTTCTTTATGGCAGTATGCAATAAGTATACTTTTATCTTAAAATCAGCTAAGGTGAGTTCTCCGGTTTCTTTCTTCAAAGTTGCCTTTCTTAGTCTAGGTCTTTTACACTCCCATGATCATTTAGAAGCACCTTCCTTTCTTGTTTGTTGGTGCGTGCTTGTTTACTTGTTTTGAGGCAGAGTCTTACTGTATAATCCAAGCTAGCCTCAAACACAGAATACTCTGTCTCAGCCTCCCTGATGGGAGGTTTAGGCATACACCACCATGACTGACTTAACTTTCTAGAAAAGTCCTGCTGAGGTTTTGATTGGAATCATGTGGACTTTCTCAGTGGTTCTCATCCAAGAATGATTTTTGGCCTCCACAGGATAGTTGGCAATACCTGGAGACATTTTTAGTTGTCATAGCAGTGAAAATGCTAATAGCATCTAAAATCAAAAGGCCAAGAAAACTGCTAAGTACTCAACAATTCTCAGGGCAGCCCTCCATCAGCAAATTATCACCCAGCTAAAATGTCAGTAGCTTTACTGAAAGAAGCTCTGAATTAATGTACTCTAGTCGGGCCATGTCTGCCACCTTACTATTTGGTTTCTAAGTGGCTCATTGTTGATTTTTTTTATCACCCCCCCCCCATTTTTTTCTTACTCAGAGAGAGTTTTACTGTGTAGCCCTGGCTGTCCTCAAACTCACAGAAACCTGCCTGCCTCTGCCTCCTGCGTGCTGGGATTATAGGTGTGTGCCACTACCACACGGACATTTTTACCTTCTTTTAAGTTAATCAGAAATATTATTATCCCATTTCTACTACCCTTGTAAGGAGGGTATTTGTTTACTTTTTGTTTTGTTTTGTTTTTCGAGACAGGGTTTTTCTGTGTACTCCTGGCTTGTCCTGGAACTCACTACGTAGACCAGGCTGGCCTCAAACTCAGAAATCCACCTGCCTCTGCCTCCCAAATGCTGGGATTAAAAGCGTGCGCCAGCACATCCTCTAGATTATGACATGTATTTGACATCTCAATACAATGTATCCGATACAAATTATCTTCCACTTCCTGGTACTTGTAGACTCCCAGAACACTGAACTCCACCGCATTTTAGTTTCATACCATGTAAACTGCAAGACGATAGCGGACATGCCACTTAACAGCTCCATTTCTTCATTCTGCTCACTTTCCATGCTTCTATCTAGGTTCAGTTTTCCAATCTTACTTTTTCCTGTAGTGCATCCTGCAATGAGCCCCTCAGATTTTAGTCTAAAACTCAGGTACTCTGCCACAGAGCTATATGTCTTCATTTCTGAAAGCATTTTTGTATGGCATAAAATTCAAAGTTATTAGTGGGCCCATTAAAGATTGCCCTAGTCATTTGTGATTTTGGTCATGCTGTCGAGAAGCCATCTATCAATCTTACTCTACTGCTTTTAAGAACTTCCATCTTGGCTAGGCGTGGTGGTACACACCTGTGACCTCAGCACTGAGGCAGAAGCAGGAGGAACAAAGAAGCTTGACTAAACACAGAGGGAGGCTGTCTCTTGTTCCCATGCCACTGCAGGAAAAGCTGCTGCTTCTTTCCCTTTGGTTTTCAGCAGAACAACTGTGATGGGTTTGTATAAGTTCTCGCTCTAGTCAACTTGGGATTTGCTAGTATCTTAATCAGTGTGTTGATTGCTTTGTTTCGGACCTTTCTGTCGTGCTTCGTCTAATGTTCTTCCTTCTGGGATCTCCCGGGTTCCTTTTTAAAATCTCCTGGCTTACCTTTTTTTTTTTTTTTTTTTTTTTTTTTTTTGCTTGAGTTTGGGCAGTTTTTATTGATTTGTCTTCCACATCAATCTTGTCTACTGCTAAATTCATTTGCTGCTAAACCTTACCGTGTGTTCCTAATGATACTATATTTCTTAGCTCTGTGTGTCTATTTGATGGAGGAAAGAGACATTTACTCAAAAAAGAGAGATTTTCAAATTTATTTAAAATTAAAGTTTTGGTTATGTTTATGAGGTCTCACCATGTGGCCAAGGCTAGACTTGAACGCATAATTGTTCCTACGTGCATAATGGTTCCTACTTCCAAGTGTTAGGATTGCAGTCCCATAAGGATATGTCGGCAGATAATTATTTTAGTAAAAACAATAGTATTTTAGCTAAGCATAATCTTTAATCCCAACACTTGGGCAGAGGCAGGTGGATTTTTGTGAGTTCAAGAGCGGCCTGATTTACATAGTGAGTTCTAGAACAGCCAGGGATACATAGTGAAACCCCTTTTTAAAACAAAGAATATTTGTATTTAGAGGACATTTTATATAAAATAGAATGGAGTCAAGATGTATGAATTAAGAACCAAAAAGTTCTTATTAAGAATTTTAAAAATCGGGAGCCGGGCGGTGGTGGTGCACGCCTTTAATCCCAGCACTTGGGAGGCAGAGGCAGGTGGATTTCTGAGTTCGAGGCCAGCCTGGTCTACAGAGCTAGTTCCAGGACAGCCAGGGCTACACAGAGAAACCCTGTCTCCAAAAAACAAACAAACAAAAAAAATTAAATTCTTAAATCTAATTTTAGGTTTTTTTGGGTTTGTTTGTTTGTTTGTTTGTTTGTTTTGTTTTTTTGTTTTTTGGAGACAGGGTTTCTCTGTGTTGACTTGTCCTAGAACTCACTCTGTAGACCAGACTGGCCTCGAACTCAGAAATCCATCTGCCTCTGCCTCCCAAGTGTTGGGATTAAAGGCATGCGCCACCACCACCCGGCTCTAATTTTAGCTTTAACATCTTTAAATCACTTATTAAAAAGATGGCAACAATAAGTAAGTAATACCTTCAGATAAACAGAGAAGCTACCTCAAGAAAAATAGGTCCAGCAAGATGGCTTAGTGGGTAAAGGTGCTTGCCCTGCGAGGTAGAAGGAGGGAGCCAGCTCTCCCAGGTTCTCTCCTGACCTACAGTCTGTCCGCCCATCCACCTACCTACATATCTTTAATTAAAAAAGGGAGAAAGGAAAAGAGTGTTTTGTTTGTTTGCTTGTTTGTTTATTTTATTCTTTTTTTGGGTTTTTTTTTTTTTTTTTTTTTGGTTTTTTGGTTTTACTTCTTTTTTTTTCTTTTTTTCTTTCTTTCTTTTTTTTTTTTTTTTTAAAATACAGGGTTTCTCTGAGAACCCTTGATTGCCTTGGAATTCACAATACAGACCAGGCTAATCTGCCTCTGCCTCCCAAGTGCTGGTTTTTAAAGGTGTGTGTCACCACTGCCGGACTAATCTTGTTTTTTTAAAAACCTTGGCTGTTTCAGTTATCTGTGGGTCTGCTTTTTTGTCTTGTCTGTGGAGTGTCAGTTACATGGTCTTGTTTCTTCACTTGTTCAGGGAAGTCTTACATATAAAGAGGATGTAAAGACTATTAGTGGTTCCATATAACATCGTCTTCTCAGAGACTCATCACACACAGGAGCCAAAACTGAGCTTAAACGAGGACTGATGAGTCACCAACCATGCATTTCAAGTTTGAGGGCAAACCTTCAGCTTTGTTACTCTAGCTTTAAAGAATACCAGAATATCTCTTGGTTTCTGTCTCAGTAACACCCTTTCCAGAATCTTGTATTTTGACATTTCTCTAGACTAGATTTGTCTCTAGACCATTGTGTTTTCTCTTTTCTCCAGTGACAGCTCTAACTGTGCAGGCCCCCATGGTACCGAGGTGAGGTGGGGAGCTGGAGGTCACTCACTGTGAGCATCCCTGCTCTGCACTATTAGTCTGCTGGTCTCCTTTATTCCCCGGGTGTTGGATACTTTAAGAAATTACTTTTGGGTGGATGTAATGACTCCTCCAATCCAAACATTTCGAAGGCTGAGGCAGAAGGTATGCCATGAATTTGAGGACAGACAGACAGACAGACACACACACACACACACACACACACACACACAATTTGCAATTTGACTTTCAGCCATCAGTAAGAGTGTTAGTCTGTCATAGCCTACTCTACACTACTTGAGAGCAGGATTTGTAAGGATCTGTAGAGATGCTGCGTGTCTGTCAGGGCCTACTTCTAGGTAGGGGATTATGGGATTGCCCTTATCCTCCCAGAGCCCTGCTGTAAAGTTGTAAGACACAGGTGCTCAACTGTAGCCTCTCAGTGCTGTGCTGGAGGTGTGTGCTAGAGGTGGTAAGAGAAGGGAAAGTTGTCCGTAAAGTGTGGATTCGAGAAGGACCAGAACACCAGACAAGGGCTCGCCCAACATGAAGTAGGTGTAGAGAAGCACTGATAGAGTGGAAGAAGTGAAATTGAAGGAATAGTGGAATTAAGAGGTAAATGAAAGCAAGCAGAGATCTCAAGGCTTCTGTCTTGAGTGAGGCTCATGAATGACAAAGGAAAGCCATTCTGAACATGCCATTCCTTCCGTTTCATTAGGCCTGTGTCCATACACAGTCTGAGCTTGGGATCTGCTGCCCTGGGGGATTCCTACTGCCCTAGTTATTTTTCTGAAATTCCTAAGGTGAATTAAGAGAAATACAGAGACCCCAGACCATTGTCCTGAACTCAGCCTTTTCTGAGTTTTATGTGTTATATACTAGATATCCACTTGAACATTTTATTTGAAGAAAATTTTCTACACCAAAAGGAAATAAATACCATTGTTTTATTTTTTTATTCCCTTTTTCTTAGGTCTCTATTGTGGCTTTTTGTTTGTTTGTATGTCTGTGTTTATGGTTGCTTCTGTGAGGGGAGAGGTGCTTGTGCACGTGGGTGCACACATGTGTAGAGGTCTTGGGTATCATCCCTCAGGAACCATCCACCGCTCAGCTTGGTTTGTTTAGACAAGAGCTCTCATTGGGACCTCAAGCTCACCTTAGGCTAGACTGACTGGTCAGCCAGTCTCGATCCTTTCTCTACCCACGTGCATGCCATCACACCTGTCTTCATGTCGTCCTCAGAGAAGAGTGAACTGAGGTTGTTGTATTGCACAGCAAGCACCTTACCTGCAGAATCCCTTGCTCAGGTTTAAGCTAATTCTGCTTGACATTGCAGACCGCTGACTGGGTCTCAGGAATTAGCTATTATCTATTCATTATTATTTCATCAAGTGGACTTCTTGGGTATGGAAAATCATAGTTTTTTTTAAAAGAATTATTTATTTTATGTGTACACTGTATAGCTGTCTTCAGACACATGAGAAGGCATTGGATCTCATTAGAGATGGTTGCAAGCCACCATGTGGTTACTGGGAATTGAACTCAGGACCTCTGGAAAAGCAGTCGGTGCTCTTAACCACTGAGCCATCTCTCCAGCCCAAAAAAATCATAGTTTTAATGGTAAGAAGTATCTTTTGTTGTGCACTTGAACTTTTTTAACGGGTCCTTTTATTTAACTTCTCATTTGTTCTACTGCAGGTAAGCTCACTACCTTCCAGAGTCTGAAATGTGTTTTTTGTCTCTGACTGAAGTTAGCTTCCTTTCCTACTCGTTAGTCCAGTGACAAGTACCTCAGGCAGAAGATGCCACAGTTAGTGTGTAAGCCAGTACCCAGGGGAGTGGCACTAGTCTTCAGCCAAGCTTGTGGCATCCACATTTGGCATTTTCCTGATCTAGATGAAGCTTAGAATCCTTTCTTTGGCTTCACGAAAGCCACAGATGCCAGAAATACCCTTCCTCACAGGGTCTGTGGAACTCCAGATGCCAGACTCTAGGTATCTGATTGTGTGGGGGAGCCCTCTCCTGGTGCTCATCCAGCACAGTTCTGAAATGGCTGAGTCTTGGCCCATACACGCACCATGCTCCTCTGGTCTGTCAACCCTGTGGCCACTGGATTTAGAGTCCTCACTCATGCAGATAGAGATGGACACCCGAGGAGAAAAGTGCAAGCCTGCCCACCAGACTGGATGATCCTAATCCAGTGAGGGGTGATCACTTCATCCAGTGCCAGCATTTTACAGTGTGACACATTTATAGTCCAGCTTCTACTCAATCCTTAGTGCCCTCGGGCCATTAGTGTCCTCCCAGCATGCTGCTCTGTTTTCCCTAAAGGCATGTTTGAGACTTTCATTTCTCTCTTCATGCTCTGTGTTTATTCTCTTTTTTGTTCAACATCTGTCTCTGACTTTGAATCTCTCCTCACAGAAAAGAAAAGCTTTCAGGCTGCTGAGCCTCTTCCTCACCTCTGAACCTGCCTCCTTTGCTTTCCTGCATTCCATCCGGCTTCCTGTGCTGCTAGACTCTCTCCCCGACATGTCCGACGTGTCCGAGGCAGTCTGCGCTCCTGATCCCTTCTCTCTGGCACGCTCTTTTTCCCTTTGTGTTGCTGTCAGCCTCACCCAGCTCTGATCCTTCCTCCGTCCACATAAAGATGAGCACAGCCTCCCAGCCTCCCTTAAAATCTCTCAGTGACAAGAACAGGCAAAAGAAACCTCCAGGGGAAGGGGGAGAGGAAGAGAGAGTTGTAGAGGAAAGAGGAATCAATTGTAAAGGACATGAGAAAGCCTTTTCAGGTGCTAGAAACATTGTCTGTGGGTCTGTACACGCATGAAAATTTACACTGACTTACCAAGTGTGCTTTACTCTGTATATTGCCTCTTTCAGCAGTCCAGGAATTAGAACCCAAATTCGGCCTGGCCCAGGTCATTGGACAGGCATGCTATTGTGAAACTCAGTTCTGGCTTTCCCTGGGATGTGACTCCTCCCTGCTCTCTTAGAACCTAAATTTAGGTCTATCCTAATCCCTAGAGACTGTGGCGTCTGCTGACATCCCTCACTAATCTGGGGACACTCCAGTAAGAGGAGCTAGTTCTTTGCAGTTTCCTTGTCCCCCTTTGCAGTGGCTAGCACTTGGGCCCCCATCCCAATGTTGGACGGCTGGACCTTTACTTTGTATTTGCTTTAAGCTTGACCTGTTTTACTGAGAAGCTTCTCTCCTCTAGCCCGCAGGATGTTTCCTCGGTGAGGGGAAGGTGGTTGTACAATGGCGGTGTTTGACACTCCTGAAGAGGCTTTTGGTGTCTTACGTCCAGTCTGTGTTCAGCTCACAAAGACCCAGACAGTGGAGAATGTGGAGCATTTGCAGACACAGTTACAAGCCATAAGTGACACTGCCCTCCAGGAGCTACAGCAGTACATTCTCTTCCCCTTGCGATTTGCCCTGAGGACCCCAGGGCCCAAAAAAGAGCGTCTGGTGCAGAGCGTGGTGGAATGCCTCACCTTTGTCCTCTCCTCAACATGTGTGAGAGAGCAAGAGCTTCTCCAGGAGCTCTTCTCGGAACTTTCAGTCTGTCTGTACTCTCCCAGCTCCCAGAAACCTGCAGCCTTGTCAGAGGAGTTGAAATTGGCTGTGATCCAGGGACTTAGCACCTTAATGCACTCGGCTTACAGGGACATCATTCTGACTTTTTATGAGCCCTCCATTCTGCCTCGTTTAGGATTTGCTGTGTCTTTACTGTTGGGCTTGGCAGAGCAGGAGAAGTCAAAACAGATTAAAACTGCTGCCTTACAGTGTCTGCAGGTTCTCCTCCTTCAGTGTGAGTGTCAGGACCATCCGAGGCCCTTGGATGACCTGGAGCAGCAGCAGCTGGGGGATTTGTTGGCATCTTTCTTACCTGGAATCTCAACTGCACTGACCAGAGTCATCACAGGAGACTTTAAACAAGGTCACAGCATTGTCGTGTCTTCTCTAAAGGTCTTTTACAAGACAGTGAGCTTCATCATGGCTGATGAACAGCTCACAAGGATCCCAAAGGCCCGAGCAAAGCCTGCAGTTGAGCACAGAGTGGCAGCCCTGATGATTCACAGAGACGCAGACTGGGTAAAAAGTACTGGTGACAAGTTGGCGATCCTTATTAAAAAGATAATTGACTGTGTCTCTGTTCACCCACACTGGAAGGTGAGGCTAGAACTGGTAGAGTTTGTGGAGGTCCTGCTTTTGAAGTGCACTCAGTCCCTGGTTGAATCCACAGGTCCCCTCTTGAAGGTGTTAGTTGGCCTAGTGAATGATGAAAGTCCTGAAGTCCAGGCCCGGTGCAATACAGTGCTAAGGTGTCTTGCCGATCAGAAAGTAGTAGTGGGCAGCAGAGCCTTGGCTGATATCTTGTCAGAAAGCCTGCATTCACTGGCCACGTCTCTTCCCCGCCTGATGAACACACAGGATGATCAGGGCAAATTCTCTACCCTTTCCCTGTTACTCGGGTATCTGAAACTGTTGGGCCCCAAAGTACATGTGATTCTCAATTCTGTGGCCCATGTGCAGCGCCTTTCTAGGGCCCTCATCCAAGTACTGGAGCTTGAGGTAGCTGATGTCAAGATGGTGGAAGAGCGGCGCTGGAACTCTGACAACCTGAGTGCTTCTGCAGAGGCCTCAGCTGCACGGCCATGGAGCAGAGTCCAGAGGCGATACTTCCGATGCTTCACTGACGAGAGGGTCTTCCTGCTCCTCCGGAAGATCTGTCAGCTCCTGGGTTATTACGGGGACCTGTATTTGCTTGTGGATCACTTTCTGGAACTGTACCATACATCTGTAGTTTATCGGAAGCAAGCTGCCATGATCCTTAATGAACTGGTGGTAGGGGCTGCTGGACTGGATGTAGAAGATATTCATAACAAATGTACAAGCACGAGCCCAGAGGAATTGAGAGAGATTGTGAAATCTATCCTAGAGGAATACACAAGCCAAGAAAACTGGTACCTGATTACCTGTATTGAAGCTGAGGAGGAGGAGGGGGTGGTGATGAAGCAGCAAGGCCTCCAGGCTGTCACATCTGGTGTCCACACCTGCCAAGTTGTATCTTTTCCAGCCCTGTCAAAGCCGAGTCCCACTATCTGCTCCATGAACAGTAACATCTGGCAGATATGCATTCAGCTGGAAGGGATCGGCCAGTTTGCTCATGCATTAGGAAAAGACTTTCGTTTGCTTTTGATGTCAGCTCTCTATCCAGTCCTGGAGAAGGCGGGAGACCAAACCTTGCTCATTAGTCAAGTGGCTACTAACACCATGGTAGATATTTGCCACACTTGTGGCTACAACTCTGTACAGCAGCTGATCAATCAGAACTCAGACTATTTGGTGAATGGAATCTCCTTAAATCTGCGTCACCTCACTCTGCATCCTCATACCCCAAAAGTCCTAGAAGTCATGCTTCGGAACTCAGATGCTAGCCTACTTCCTTTGGTAGCAGATGTGATTCAAGATGTCTTGGCCACTATGGACCAATTTTATGATAAGAGAGCTGCTTCCTTTGTCAGCGTTCTGCATGCTCTGCTGGCAGCACTAGGTACGTTGAAAAAGCCCTTTGGATTCCAATTGAGATAGCCAGGATCCTGTTTTCCTGTTCTTGTTTTATTCCATGTTCACGAATGTGCTATAGAGAACATTGGAAAGGTAGTCTCTCCAACCCCACAGGGGATTGTTGGGCTCCATCCTTTATTTTTTATACTTTGAATATCTCTACCATTTATTGAGCCTTGCTTTATAGCAGGAATATAAACCATAGGCTAGCATTTTTTTATTTTACAAATAAGAAAAACCAAGGCTCAGTGAGAGCCTGTGTAGCCAGGGTCACATTATTAATAGGGGATAAAGTTGGATTTGTGGCAAGTTTATTCTTCCCAATATACTATGCTGCTACTGATGCTTCTTAGAGCTAGCAGCATCTGTGCAAGTAGAGACCGGGAGCAGCAGAACGTGCTCTACCACAGGGCTGTGGCAGCACGTAAATCTTTCTTCTCCTTTCTTTCTTTGGGTAGGGGTTGGCTCAGGACCTACATGTGCTAAGCAGGTGTGCTACTACTGAACTCCATCCCTAACCCTCTAGTAGAATTTTCTGATGATGGTGATGATCTATGTCTGTTCTGCCCATTACAATAGCCAATAGCTATGTATGATTAAAACTACTAGGGAACTGAATATTATGGTTTGGTGCCTTTTTAAAGACAGGGTTTCACTCTGCAACCCAGACTGCCCTGGAACTGATTATGTAGTCTAAACTTGGAACTTGCAGCATCCCTCCTGCCTCAGCCTCCCCAGTCCTGAAATTACAGGTGTGAACCATTATATCCAGTAGGGAATTGAAATTTTACTTGTTTGGTTTTTATAGCCATGTGGACCATACTGTGTACTGGGTAACTGAAGAGGCCAGGAGAGGGCTGTATATCTCCTAGCACTGAAGTTAACTTGTGAGATACCATGTAGGTGCTGAGAATTAGACCTTGAACCTTCTAGAAGAGCAGCCAGTGTTCTTAACTGCTGTGCCATCTCTGTCTCCTAAATGCTGGGATTAAATGTGCCACTGTGACCATCCTTAATTTGGTTTTTGGGTGGGAGGTGCAGGGGGGTTATACATCACATACATGCAGTGTCCTCAGAGGCCAGAAGAGGGCGTCAGATCCCCTGGAACTGGTATTACAGGTATCTGTAAACTAGCCTGTTGTGCCACCATTAACATGGCACAATTTGTACCACGAAAAAAAACCAGACTTGGTAGAATTCTACCTGTAATGTTAGCTGCCAGGAAACCCAAGCAGGAGGATCATGAATTCAAGGCCAGCCTGAGCTGTATAGCAAGACCATGGCTAATCAAGAAATAAATCCCTCAGCTGGACAGTTAATCATTGAATGAAAAGCATAGAGCTATATTCTGGTGCCTTGATCCAAAGAACATATCTCCAGTGCTATTAATAGCCCCCAAGGAAAGGGGGCAGAGGAAAGGCCCTTGACCTCGTTCTACCAAACGAGGTCTTAAAGGACAAAGATCATGAAACTTTCTCAGGAGAAGCGACTGGGACAAGGACTGGCTCTGCTCTGAGGTGACATTCACAGTGTTCACTCGTTCATTCATGAGAATTCACAGAGAGTGTGAATGCTTGCTTTGCTCATAAAGGATGCCTGCTGTATGTCAGGCTACACTAAGTAGTGAGGCTACGGCGTGAACAAGATAAACAGACTCGGGGAGCTTTCCTGCTACTGAGAGAAATGATAAACAGGTAATGAAAGCATTAAGCAAGCTCAGGAAGCTGCTGATAAGCGCTTTGAAGGAAATGAAAACCTTATGCAAGGGAGAAACAGGGACAGGCTACTCGAAGTTGCACGGTCAGGGAGGGCCTCTCTGGGAAGTGCCACTAAGACTGTGACCTGAAGGTGGAGGAGGCTGCCAGGCTGTGCATGGCGGTGGCACTTTCTCTGTGATTCTAAGAGCACTGTCAGCAGAGTGGTGTGAATACTGTTCACAGGCGAGGATGAAGTGTTTGGAGAAGATACTGTAGAGAATGCAATACAGGGTTACACAGCAAACAGGGCAGTCCTGCTGGGCACACAGACCGAGGGAAGAAGTGTAGTCTGGACTGCAGTCACTCAAAACCACGACAGAGTGCTGAGGCTCAAACACCCTGAAAGAGGGAAGGTTTTTCTGGCTTGTGGTCTCAGAAGTTTAGTCCAATGTCAGCCTGTTCTGTTGCTTTGTAGAGCTGTGGTAAGATAGAAGCATTTTGGTCAAGGGCCATGGTGGAGGAAAGCTGCCTGTGTTGAGGCAATCAGGACTTCCTGGGAATACCTACAGTCATTACTTCTTCCCCCTAAGTCCCAGCTCTTACAGTTCTCAAATAGCATCACTAGCTAAGGGTCATGACCTTTGGGAGGTGTTTCAGATCCTAATCATAACTGCTGTCTATGCTAAAAGTTACTAGCAAAGCAGCCATGAATAAAACCCACACAGGTTTAGACTGGCTTGGACCTCCGACTAAGGTAGCTAACTACTTAGACATTACAGACTGGGACCAGCTTCTGTGGCCCAGATGTCCCATCTCTGCTACACTGGGGACTAAATTATAGTTCACTCTAAAATTTAAGCATTTTACAAAAAGGCTTAGGAAGCTGGAGGGATTTTCAGTGGTTAAGAGCACTTTTGCGCCGGGCGTAGTGGCGCACGCCTTTAATCCCAGCACTTGGGAGGCAGAGGCAGGCGGATTTCTGAGTTCGAGGCCAGCCTGGTCTACAGAGTGAGTTCCAGGACAGCCAGGACTACACAGAGAAACCCTGTCTCAAAAAACCAAAAAAAAAAAAAAAAAAAAAAAAAGAGCACTTTTGCTCTTGCAGAAGACCCAAATTCAGCTCCCATCACCGGTATGGTGGGTCACAAACATCTGTAACTCCAGTCCCAGGGTATCTGATGCCCTCCTCTTACTAATGCAGGCACCCAAGTGGTATACAGACACATACATGCAAGCAGTACATTCATATACATAAAATAATATAAAAAATTAAAGCATAGGAAATGTGTCTTTTCAGGAGGTAGCACATTTGGATTTTGGAATTTGAATTTTCTTAGATTTCTGATGTCTTTGGTAATCTGAAAGAGGAACATCAAAACATCCTGTTTAGCACTTTCTAAAATTGAAGTAGAAGGGTGAGGACCACATTACAGAAAGGAAAATTGGACAGTTGAGGTATCTGGGACATTGTGTGTTAGGGTGGGGGTGTAAGACAAAATTGGAGATGAGCCGGGCGGTGGTGGCACACACCTGTAATCCCAGCACTCTGGGAGGCAGTGGCAGGCGGATTTCTGAGTTCGAGGCCAGCCTGGTCTACAGAGTGAGTTCCAGGACAGCCAGGGCTATACAGAGAATGTCTCGAAAAAACCAAATCCAAAAAAAAAAACAAAAAAAACCAAAAAGAAAACAAAAAGACAAAATTGGAGATGGATTTTCCACAAATTTTGAAACAGCTCACTATGTAATTGCATTAATGCTCACTCACAGATCACAGCAACACTTGGTGCTAGCATTGCAGTTGTCATCAAATTGCCCAGCAGATGGCCTTTCTTTTAAGATGAGAATGGAAGTTGCTTTCAAAGAACTTCTGAAAAGTCATGAAAGAACCAGGTACATGGTTTAGGGCATTGAGTTTCTGAACATGCATGCTTCATATGCATTGACTAAAAAGCAACAAGAGCCCCAGTGAGAGCAGAACCATTCACAGCAAGGATGAACCAGGAAGTCTTCCTGTCCCAATCCATCCGCCCTAGGGTGTGGGGGCTACCCTATGTACACAAGGCTGCACCACACCCTACTGGGTCACCAGTTCTTTTTGGTTGGCATTCAGTCCTTTCTCAGCCTTCGCCTCAAATTACATTTGCTGCATTGACTTTTGCCTTCAGTATATCAGTAGTATAAGTTTCTAAAAAAAATACTTGTTCAAGAGTTTTACATTTAAATTTTTGATTGAGAGTATCAAATTGTTCTCCTAAGAGCTTGTACCAATTTAAGCTCCTTCAGCAATGTAAAAGTGCCAATTTTGCCACACCTTCACCCATACTTTCTTATTACTGAGCTTTTGATCTTTGCTAATCCAATAGGAGAAAAATAGCACCTTATTATAGTTGTAATTTGCATTAAGAATGAAGTTGAGCTTCTTTTCATATGCTTAAAACCCATTTGTGAGCAAAGACATTTTCCAATCTGACAACAGCTTTGAATGTAGAATAATCTGCAGTGTGGACTCCAGCAGCAGAAGTGCTGTGGCCAGACTGTAACCATTTGGGACCAGTACCTTAGAGTGTACCTAGAGCCTGTTATACCTGGAAGTGGGATGCCGAAGAAATGGCTTACTTAGCACAATTTTACTGCCTGCACTCAGGAGGTAGAGACAAATGGGTCTCTGCCTTGTCTTCAAAATTACATTAAATTTTAAGAGGATGTTTAACTCTGTGTAAGAACATCCACATAGTGGCCAGGACACTGCCCTCTCAAACATCGGCTCCTCTGTGAGAGTCTCAAGTGCCTGAACCTGTCCCCTCCCTTTTGCTATTCTGGTTCTGGGCAATGGCTCCTAATGAAAAGGAGATTATCAGGTCTAAAAGTGACAGGCCTTTGTCCTCTTGTCTGCAGAAGGGAAGGTACTGACCAGTGGCTGTAAGATTGGAGGTGTTGCTTTATGCTTTTTAAGTATTCAGAATCTTTTTTAATTAAAGATTTTGAAGGGCCTCAATATCACAGAATGGCTCAGATTAGAACTTCTGTAGTCAAATAAGGAATTTAGTCCTTGGTGGACACTGCACATTCACTCTGACCTGCTGCCTCCTGGTTCCCCATCATGGTCTCTGCAGAGGCCTACAGCCCCTCAGGGCACAACTGAAAACCACTGGAATTAGCCAGATGTAACACATTTTAGAACAACCAGAAAGTTCCCAGTAAAGCTATCCCTTACACAGCACAATTTTCTAACCCATGTATTTTGTAGTGTATTTATTTTGTGTGTACTGTTTGGTCTGTGAATCTTCACCATGGAACTCTTGACCCTACTTTGCCCACAGCATTGGGTGGGAACTCAGACAGTGCAGAATGAAAAACCGTAAGACTGGAGAAGAAGATATGCTCCTAGCCAGGCGGTGGTGGCGCACGCCTGTAATCCCAGCACTTGTGAGGCAGAGGCAGGCAGATTTCTGAGTTCGAGGCCAGCCTGGTCTACAGAGTGAGTTCCAGGACAGCCAGGGCTATACAGGGAAACCTTGTCTCGAAAAAAACAAATCCAAAAAACAAAGATATGTTCCTTATTAGAAGATGTCTCTCTTCTCACTTAGGACTCTAACAGAAAAGGCTCCAGTGCCTCTGACATGTCACCAAAGAATAAACTTTAAGCCATCATTTGTATTTCTTCTCCAGTCTTACGGTTTTTCATTCTGCACTGTCTGAGTTCCCACCCAATGCTGTGGGCATATTAGGGTCAAGAGTTCCACGGTGAAGATTCACAAACCAAACAATACACACAAAATAAATACACTACAAAATACATGGGTTAGAAAATTGTGCTGTGTAAGGGATAGCTTTACTGGGAACTTTCTGGTTGTTCTAAAATGTGTTAGATCTGGCTAGTTCCAGATTAGCCAGATGTAAAGAAAGTATTCTGAACATTCGAGAGTGATGTATATAAGAGTTGTTCTGAGGCAGGAAAATGCCTCACCTACTAAAGCCACTGAAAAAGTTGTCAGGCACCTGACTGGAGTGGGGGTGGGGTACCAGGAAGTAGTCAGTGTCTGGATAGTTCAGAGCCATGCCAGTCTTGCCAAAGAACTTAATCTACTTATATGATCAATGACCAGGGTCATCATGATAATGTTTTCTTTCAGCACATTGGTTCCCCGACTCTTCTACTGGGCAGCTCCAGCAGCAGCGCAGTTTAGAAGAGGAGGGGAGGCAGCTGGCGGCAGCTGGCGAGGCTAGCGCCACCGCTCAGGACATCGAGCAGTTTGTGCTGAGCTACCTCCAAGAGAAGGACGTGGCAGAAGGGAATGTTGCTGACCTTGAAGCTGAAGACGGTAATTGCTATTTATTTTGCTTTCATTGGTTTCCTTCTTGAAACAGATCATTGTGGAAACAACAAAATCATTGCAGAAAGTGGAAGAGAAGAAAAGTTGCCCCCAAACTTATGCTGTGCACACACGTGTGTGTGTGTGTGTGTGTGTGTGTGTGTGTGTGTGTGTAAAGTGCTTCCAGTTTCCATTTTTTTTAAACAAAGTTTTTTACATGGTTGCTTTTGTTTTACATGGTTGCAAATACTTTTTGTTTTGTACTGATGCTGACTAAACCTAGGACTTATTACCGCCAGGCTCTGCCATGTGCCCACTGCACCAGAGTCTAAATGTACCACATCCTTTCTGGGTTTCATTAAAAGGACACTCCAGGTTTTTATAATCAGTGTTGGGGTGGCAGCTACCAAGCGTCCATCTCCCATGTGAAGTTGAGGTTGCCTCTAGCCTTGCTGTGATACACAGTATGGCAAGGGATGATTCTAAGTGTGATCTTTTCCACCTACATAACATCTCTATAAATTCTTACAAGTGGGTTTCTCCGTCTAAGATAAGAACATCATCTGATGCTGACCAGATTGCCTTCCAGACAGCCAGATCAATCTACACCTTACAAACAATGGCAAGGGTACGAAAATTACTTGTTTCATTTTTTTCTATGTTGACAGGTTAAAAATGGCTTATTATTGCACTTTGCATGCCTTTGATTACTGCCCAAGTTGGACATATTTCTTAATGCCTCTTCCTATTATCCCCCTGCAGGTCCATTGTCTATTCATAAGCTTCATCTTTATTGGTAGAGAAAGATTGCAGTGTTTTTTTACCTATTTATATGAGAGGAGGGAAAAAGAGAGTTCAAGCCAGTATCAGCTCTGGCCTCTTGTTTTATTCACAAACTCAATCTGGAGCTTTAGGTCACGGAAGGATTAATAAATTATTAGAATCGCCTCTGCAAATATAAAATGCCAAGTCATAATGAGCTTGGTGGTCCCAGGACTATCCTAAATCGAACTAAGTCCCAAATTAGTTTGTTAGGTTGGAAGTGAGCAGATTTCTTTTTTTATTTTTCATTTTCCCAGCTGTGCTTTGATTCTAGTAAGTTGGAGCCAACACATCCATCCAGGATAACAGGAGAGAAGAGTACTGTCCAGTATAACAGGAGAGTATACTGCCCAGGATAACAGGAGAGTATACTGTCCAGGATAACGGGAGAGTATACTACCCAGGATAACAGGAGAGTATACTGTCCAGGATAACGGGAGAGTATACTGCCCAGGATAACGGGAGAGTATACTGCCCAAGATAACGGGAGAATATACTGCCCAGGATAACAGGAGAGTATACTGCCCAGGATAACAGGAGAGTATACTGCCCAGGATAACAGGAGAGTATACTGCCCAGGATAACGGGAGAGTATACTGTCCAGGATAACAGGAGAGTATACTGTCCAGGATAATGGGAGATTATACTGCCCAAGATAACAGAAGAGTATACTGTCCAGGATAACAGGAGAGTATACTGTCCAGGATAACGGGAGAGTATACTGCCCAAGATAACAGGAGAGTATACTGTCCAGGATAACAGGAGAGTAGAGCCTACCACAGTGAATGCAGCAGATTCTCTTCTAAGCAGTGGGAAGTGGCCCAGGTCCAGGCAAGGCTCATGCAGAGTGGAACAGGTATGGCTCCCATGGACAGAGTGCTTGCTCTGTTGTAGCCTGCCAGGCTTTCTTTGTCTTCTGGTTTTGTTTTGTTTGTTTGTTTGTTTGTTTGTTTGTTTGTTTGTTTGTTTTGCTGAACCAACCCAAACCTTTCTCTCTCTTTTTTTTTTAAGATTTATTTATTTATTATATGCAAGTACACTATAGCTGTCTTCAGATGCCCCAGAAGAAGGCATCAGATCTCATTACAGATGGTTGTGAGCCACCATGTAGTTACTGGGATTTGAACTTAGGATCTTCGGAAGAGCAGTCAGTGTTCTTAACCGCTGAGCCATCTCTCCAGCCCAACCCAAACCTTTCTATGAACCATACCCCAACCATACCTGAACCTACAGCTCTGAAAGGTGGTGGGGGGTGACTGGGTCTATCATGATCAAAGTTGTCATTCTGATCCAAAATTCAAGTTCCATCAATAAATCTCTTCTTCTGTGACTAAGATCTTGGATCTTGGGCTGGTAAGATAATTCAGTCAGTAAAATATTTGCTGTGCAAGCATAAGGACCTAGGTTTGATCCTCAGAATTTACATAAAAAGCCTGGCATGGGCTTGTAATCCCAGCATTTAGGATGTGAAAACAGGCAGGTCCCTGAGCTCTCTGGCCAGCTAGCCTAGTCTATTCAGTGAGCTCCAAACCAAATGAGAAATACTGTTTCAAAAAACAAGGTGCAAGGTAAATAACTTTTGAGGAACAATGCCCAAGCCTTTATATGCATGAATGCGCGCGCGCACGCGCACACACACACACACACACACACACACACAATCACACAAAGATCTGGTTCTAGTAGATAGTTGCTGGGATCAATTGGAATGAATCAAACCTTCCTCCAAAAACAGAAGCTCACATCCCTTAAATAGCACTCTACAACAGTCAAATTTCAAACAGCAGATCTCACCCCACCCCACCCCAGAGAAAAGCAGGCTAGCCCTATCACTCTCGCAATTCCCAGTCTTCATGGGTATTCGATTTCCTTAACTTCATAAGACTGTTGTCTTGATACAAGTTTGACAAGAATATTCTGTTTAACCACATAAAGGCACCTTATACATCCAAAGTCTCTTTCTGTGAGATACATTTCCATCCATCTTCTCAGCTTCTATGGAGACTAGTACAGCTGTATTATAAGGTTCAAGTTTTCCAGCAGAGGAATCTGAACCCAGGAAAAGTTAAGGAAGCAATGCCCAGCCCAGTGGGAATGCTCACTCACGGCTGCCAATGGAGGGTGGGGCAAGGAGGGGCCTCTGAGTAGACAGGGCCTGGATTTCAGGCAGAGAGGTGATGAGAGATGCGACATCCTCCCCAGCCACTGTCTGTCAACAAATGGATATAGGCTTATCCCTTTGGTGCAAGTGAGGTAATGTGCAGTAGAAGGAGCCATTAACAGGTTGTGGAGTCTCCCTGGCCCAAGCCCCATATCTATGTATTACACCAGGCTGCCTTATAATGTGCTCTCAAACAAAGGTAAGGAAGTGTTGGTACTGGCCATCCAAAGATCCTAGTAGAAATGATAAGCTTTGACCCTGTGTGGTCAAAAGATGAATCAAAAGAAAGAAGAAAACAGAGAAAAGGCCACACCAGACACTGCCCAGCCTGGGGCTTCAAATTAGAACTGTGCCCTAAAAAAAAGTTTTTAAGTTAGCCGGGCAGTGGTGGCACATGTCTTTAATCCCAGCACCTGGGAGGCAGAGGCAGGCAGATTTCTGAGTTCGAGGCCAGTCTGGTCTACAAAGTGAGTTCCAGGACAGCCAAGGCTACACAGAGAAACCCTGTCTCGAAAAAACAAACAAACAAACAAACAAACAAACAAAAAAGTTTTAAGTTGTCTATTACCCCATTTCCTATTCCTCCCAATATATTATTATTCTTCCTCTCATGCAGAACTTCATATCATAGAGCCTATGTTGTATTTGGCTGGCATGGAGATGGGTTGTCACTTACTCAGTAGCCTTGGCTGATCTTAGACTCTGATATCTACCTGCCTCTGCCTCTTAGCCTCTTGGGATTATAGGTGTGTGCCTCCACACCTGGCAAACTTCTTGTGTAACTTAGCCTAAATTCCTTGCAGTGCTTCTGTGGTCATTTTCCTTCTAAGTCCTATTCTGGACTCTAAAGCTGGCAGTCACGTTGGGTGGAACACTTCTAAAGCATTCTACCAATTTGGTTCTTTCAGAGGAGCAGTCAGCCCCTCCCAAAGTGGATGAGAATGACACCCTTCCAGATGTGGAGCCACCACTGCCAGTGCACATCCAGATAGCCAAGGACGTGATGGAGCGCTGCATCCACTTGTTATCAGATAGAGATCTGAAAATCCGCCTGAAGGTCAGTGTGTGGCCCTTCTCTGCACGCGTAGAGCAGCAAGTCTGAGATGTGTCGTGGTCAGTGATGACTAGATAAGCAAGCACATTTCCTCATTTCCTGTCCATGATTGATGTTTATAAGAAGCATCAAGAGGAGTTTTTCTGTGGGGTGACAGTTTTAACATCTCTCTCTGTCAGCTCAAATGCCAAGAGGGAGCTGAGTCCCCCACCTTGAAGACTGTGGAGCCTGGTGGGTTCACCGAGTCCCCAAGGCAAAAAATAGCATGTGCTTCGAAGGCTGTCATTTCTGTGCTGACCTGATCCAGGATGCAGCTTCTAATAACTTAAAGTGGTTGTTCTAAGCCTGGCACTTATTTCTCTTTCTATTTTCCTCATAGGAAAAAAATCTAACACTTTCTGCAGTTTCACTCCCTCGTATGTCAGCAGTTCCCAGGCAAGGTCCCATCATGAGGACTGAGCCACACCGGTGACCCAGTAAAGGGACAAAGGGGAGGGGGACCCTCATAATCAATCTAGAAAAGTTCTGAAGCCAAAGAAAAGCATCAAGCTCTCCTGACCTCTAGCAAGAGGGAGAGCCACTGCCTTCTTGCTCTGCATCAGTCAGTGGCCTTGTCAAATGATGGGTACAGGCGGGGAACCTGGTCTGCACGCTATGGCCAGTGTCAGGGTCTGTGTTGTGGAGCCTTTTCAGTCTTCATGAGACATCTGCTCATCCTCATCCCACAAGCATTTGGAGCTGAGTACTGTGACTTGCAAGGATTCAGTTTTAGTGTCTAGGCACTATTTGGGAGCCTTCTGAATATTCTTCATCTTTGAGATGGCTATGTACACACTGCAGTTATTAACAGTGTCAGTTGGTGCGAGGTGTAGTCCTAGCTCTTGGGAGGCAAAGGCAAGTGTGTCTACAGAAGTTCAAGGCCAGCCTCATCTACCATCTACAAAGCAACTTCTGGGGCTGCTAATACTACACAGAGAAACCCTGTCTCAAGAATGAATGAATGAATGAATGAATGAATGAGTGTCAGTTGGGCTAGCCACACATTAGAACTAATTCCCAAGACCTCTACAATAATGTTGTGGTATACATACTCTGGTGAACACACACACACACACACACACACACACACACACACACACTAATAATAATAATAATAATAATAATAACAACAACAACAACAACAATAAATCCTTTAAAAGCTTGGTTAGACCGACACAGCTGAGTTAACATGATGCCTCTGCCCTTTACCAGCAAGACCTTGAGTGAGCCTTCACATCTGCATGGGGAAAATGAGGACACGGATGCCACCCTCACAAGATTATTCATGTAAAGACAGGAGAGCCTGACATGTGGCATGTACACTCACTCATTCCCTCCCTCACTGAGCCCTTACACAGGGCATGCAGAGGGCATGCAGAAGACAGTGGTACAGATGTGAGCCTGGTCTACACAGAGTTCTATTCTATTGTGGGGAGGGGCAATACACACACATATCCAAATTTAGGTGGTGCTGTCGAGGTAATGAACGGGCTCTAATAGAGATGGTAGTCTATCCTTGAGATGGAGCTTACTGATTCCAGCTAGCCACTGGCCAGGCCTCTGAGGCAGCAACATTTCTAAAGGCTGAAGATGTATGGGCAAAGGGATAAGGCAAGGAGAACATCCAGGCACAGGTGGTAAGTGGACATTTTTGAGTCCATGAAAAAAGATGAAAAGTGTCCAGACGGTGACAAAGGCAGCCATTCTGACCAAAGCCTTTCGTGCCACTCTCGCTCTCTTCTGCCTGCTAACTCTGTCTCCTCCAGGGGCGTGGCCTCTCTTATTCTGTGACTTTGCTCTGGGGTCAGCTGGTTATAGGAGGCTCCTAGTAAGACTCCACTGACCTTCGCTCTGCCTTTCTGCCTCAAGGGCACACACCCTGTGTACTGTCTGGGGCCACCCACCCTTGCAAAGCCTGTGTGCATTGCTGTCCTGACCACTACCCAGAATTGATGCTGGCTGTCAGTATTCAGTAGTAGACTAAAAGGTCAGTGTCCACCTAGGCTAACCCCAGCCTCTCTGGTAAGACTGGCTGCCTACTTCGGATAGCAGCAACAAGACTGGACCCCACCAGCTTCTTAGCCTGCTCCACCTTCCTGCTTCCTGTCTCCTTCAGTGGCTCTGCTGCTCATCTTGAACACCTGACTGCAGTTCTGTTGATGTCACACAGTACTGCTGAAGTCAAACAGTTGAAATCCTTTCCAGAACAGGTTCAAGTCCTTTCATGGTTCTGCCAAGATCATGTGACCACACATCTTTGCTGCGGTCTCCTAAGGGCCTCATCACTTCTTCCTAACACACTCCAGATGCCTTCTTCACTCAGCACCTAGTCTATGTTGAAACAAGTCTATGTTGGCTCATTTCTCTGCTAAGACACTTGGAAATGCCCCAGTATACTTAGCACAAAATGAAAGATTCTTAACATGCCCTTTTATGATCCAGCTCAATCTCACTCTTCTCCTATTGTGACTGCCCTCGTTTCTTAAACAGGACATGCTCTGGGTCTTTTTTGGTTTGCTGTTTTGTTAGTGCTAGGTATGGAACCCACAGCACTGCACATGCTCAGTAAGCACTTTATCCCTGAGGTCCATCCCAGCCTCAGGCTCTTCTGTTTTGATCCAGCTCTAGAGACCCTCACTGTGAGCTGAGCTGTGCCTGCTCGCTCACCACTTGTGTCTCCTTTTAGAAGCCAGTCCTTGGAGACGCTTCCCAAGTCTGTGCTTTAAAGGTTTCTGGTTTTTTTTTTTTTGGGGGGGGGGTGTTTGTTTTTTCTGAGACAGGGTTTCTCTGTATAGCCCTGGCTGTCCTGGAACTCACTCTGTAGACCAGGCTGGCCTCGAACTCAGAAATCTGCCTGCCTCTGCCTCCCAAGTGCTGGGATTACAGGCGTGCGCCACCACTGCCCGGCCTGTTTTTTTCTTTACATTGCACCCTTTACAGTCTTTCCTGGCACAGTAACTAGCTTTTTCTCTATTGAATGATATCTAAGGTCTTTCCCAGCTGACCATAAATTCCATGAAAGCAAGGAAGTATATTTATTCTGTCTGTGTATGCTGGGTGTCTCTTAATATCTGGCCTGGACTGAGGTAAACAGAAATAGCCAAAACTGGAGGATTAGGTTAATTTTGGAACCAAAAGGTCTATCAAGTTTCTATTACTATCTTAATGCATTTCCCAGACTCACTCTGTTAAACTGTGATTTGATCCCAAGCATCTGGTTTCAAGCTCTACTGCCTGTTGAAACCTTGTCTTTTCTTTCAGGTCTTGGATGTGCTGGGTTTGTGTGTGGAGGTTCTACAGACCCACAAGAACCAGCTCCTTCCCCTGGCTCATCGGGCCTGGCCTTCACTTGTGCACCGACTCACAAGTGATGACCCCCTGGCAGTGCTCAGAGCGTTCAAGGTACTGACACCCCTGTGTGTCATGGGATGCAGGTCTGCAGCATGTTCTGTATCACTTTCATCTTCTGCATCACTTTAATTTCTCTGGACACAGAGCTTGAAGAAAGTACAGAAAAATAAGAAAAGCACAGGAGAGACTCTGTGACAATCTTTAGACTTTAAAGCTGAGTGAACTTGTAAAGGCAAGGCCACTGGTATTCACTGAGCATCTCTTGTGTGCCAGGCAGGAAGCTTGGCACTGCCCACATGGACGCTTACTTCATAGTAACCTGTAAGGTGCTTGCTACCTCTACTTTTGGCCAAGTTTAGAGATGATAACATACCTTGGAACTGTACAGCCAGTGAGGGACAGAGCCCAGGTTAGGCTCATGCTTCCTGAACTGCATGAGAGTCGAGGTGATGGGCCCACCTGCCCGGCCCAAGCCCACAGTCACCTACTTCCAGATGAGGCTTAGGTACAGTTGCGTCAGGGATGACCTAGAACTCTGGGACAGGCCTTTGAAAAGCTATAGCCTGCAGAGATGTCGTTCTCCCTGATTAGTTTGGCTTATATTAGCACATGAATTTTCACTTATTTATTTATATCCTTCCTTGTTCTAAAAAGCACTAAACAGCATCCTACAGAGATATGTTTACCATGCGAGACCCCATAAATTGGAAATGGATGAGCAAGATGAGGCAGAGGGAAGAGGTGGAGGGGTAGCCGGTGGGAGCTGGAGCACAGTCAGGATGCCCAGCGTCTCCAGCAGCCAGAACACCAGCTAATATTTGAAGGACGTAATTGATAATGTTAATTCCAAAGCAAAATGCATGAAATGGTGTGGATATGTGTCTGTCTCTGTCTGTCTGTCTGTTAAGAGGAAGGGAGGAGAGAGAAAAGAGCCTGGGGGAGGCAGAGTGGGAAGGAGGGATTACTAAATCTTACTCAGATGCACTGCGCCCCTTTATGAAAATTAATAGGTTATTTAAAGTGACAGGCAGTGTAGAAAAATGGAAGCTCACTGTGTGCACTGTGAGTAAGGCTGCTCTCTCCACTGCAGACACATTAATAGTGCTTTACCTGAGGTCATGTGATACAGCTAAGGTCCTGAGAGGAGGCCCTTACTCTGCAGACTGGACGGGTGCTGTGTGCCCATTATGCCTTGCTTACTGATTCTTAAAGAAATTCCTATCCTCCTGTTTGCTCAGTCTTGTGCAGCAGGGCAAAACATTTCAATATGTTCTGCTACAGGAAGTTTAAACGACACATGCAAAGAGACTGCCTGTTGTGAAAGATAGAAAAAGGCTGATGTACATGAGAGATTATGCAGTCAAACACACAGAACACAGTGATGGCTCCAGCTGCAGGGCCAGCCTTGGCCTAGCCAGGGACTGCAGTCTGGTCGCCATCCCCCATGCCCTCACATGGTAGCTGCTGAGCCTGAGGTGAGCTTGCTCAGCTAGCAAGAATTAAAAGCCCCCAGTCTTCTCGGGGTGTTAGAGAGATTCTAGAGATGATCTAGATCTACGTGAACTGCTTTAAGTTCTCGTTCTCTCCCTCTCCCTCTCCCTCTCCCTCTCCCTCTCCCTCTCCCCCTCTCTCTCTCTTTCTCTCTCTCTCCCCAAAAAAGGAAATGAAATCAGGGTATTAATCATATTATTCATCAACAAAGCTCCCTCAGAATTACTCCCCATGTAATCTGTATTTATGGATAGAAGCATCTATGCCTTGGAAGCAGAGACCTCTGAATTCATAACTGTCAGAATCACAAACCCTGTGCAAGGAATTAACAGCAGTAGTTCTTTTTTTTTTTTTTCTAAGTGGAGACCTAGATAGAATTGAATTACCAAGCATGTTCCAGCCCTCTTGCTGCTTGCAGTGTGCAGTCATCTGGTTGGGAACTGTTTCTGCAGGTTTTACAGACACTTGGAAGCAGGTGTGGAGATTTTCTCCGGAGCCGGTTCTGCAAAGATGTCCTGCCAAAATTGGCCAGCTCCTTAATCACCCAGGCCCCCATCAGTGCCAGGGCTGGACCAGTTTATTCTCACACACTGGCCTTCAAGCTCCAGCTGGCTGTCTTGCAGGGCCTGGGCCCCCTCTGTGAAAGTCTGGACTTGGGTAGGTACCACGTGGTCTCCCAGCCACACGAGACTCCATGCCCCTTCTCCGCATCCTCTGTGAGCCTGTGTCCCTCACCTCCCTTCCCGGACACCTCCTTCATTCTACTCTGCCCACCCCCCTTGCCTTTTACTTTAGGGTATTCCTGGTCTGCTGGAAATTGTAAAGACTTCCAAGGGCCTTGCATGGTTAATCTTAAGTCCCTAGACAGTGATTTGTTATCGCTTGTCCCAAACGCAGTCTGAGAGCCTGAGGCTTGTTTTGTTTTTCTACCCTACAGGTGAGAGTGACCTGAATAAAGTGGCTGATGCCTGCTTGATTTACCTCAGCACCAAACAACCTGTGAGATTACAAGAGGCCGCCCGGAGGTAAGTCTGCTTCAGCGCCGCATCTCCTTACGGCTGCTCTAAATTATAGAGGGTTTGCTAATGGTGGGCAGGGCTGAGGCGATCTCTGCTCCCTTTTCTCTCCTCACCAGGTTAAGATGATTTCTTTAGCTGTGCCAACTCCAAAGATGGTATTTTGACTAGATGCTTTCTCGTCGCAGGAGACCTTTTCCTGCAGTGCAGTGTCAGCAACAATTAGAGGGGCACAGAGCAGGAAGGCTGGGTGCTAGACCTGGCTGGAGGGCTTCCAGCTCTCTGCTCCTTGTGATCAGTCACCCAACACCCTACTATGCCTCTGCTCTCCCCATAGCAAAGCCAAAGGAAACCACTAGGTGTGCCATAACTAACTCTACAGAAAGTCTTACATGGTAGAAGACTGCAAAACTGGGTGTCGTGCAGGCAGATGTGTGCCTGTGTCCGGGGCCTACACCACTCAACTACTTCTGTCAATAAGCTGACCCAAAGAACAACTAGTGAGACCTTTGGGTTTCAAAATTACATGAACCTAATTCCCCAGAGTTTTGGCCATGCCTGTTAGAGAATAGCAGTGCCTCAGATGCAAGCTCTTTTGGTTCCTCGAGGACTAAGTGATTTTTCGTATAAGTTGAAACTAAGCACAGCGGTGTCCTTACCTTGAGAACCAGAGTGCACCCTGGCCTCCTCTGCCCAGCACTCCTGCCTACTGGGAACGGGCTGTGCTGTGCAGCTAGCTGCCTGCCCCTAGACATCTGCTGCCAGGGCTGCCAGGGCTGCCTGGCCTGCCAGCTTCATCTGGGCACAGCCCCTCCTCCCCAGGTATCTGGAGTTACCCTGATCACCCTTGCTTGGGATAGGAGTCAGATGAAGGAGCTGGGAATGCCACTCTGACTGGAATAGGAGAGTATTGTAAGCCTTGCACTCCCTACAAGTGGGAGGAATAGCTTTTGGAATTGATTTATTGCCGTTGCAATTCTTTGCTTTCGATTTCCTTGGTAGCTGTATTTCCTTCCGTCCCTTTCCCATCATCTCTCTTAGACCCAGACTCAATCATGGTTTCTGGAGCATCTGGGTACATCCCACAGAGCTGCTTACCCTCCAGCACCCTGTTCCTTAAAGATCCAGCTTCAGGTGAACGTGCTCCTTCTTGGGCCGAGCCATAGCTGGTTGCACTGTGATGTAAGGTGCAACCCCAGCATGGCTTTGTCTTTAAAACTCTGATTTTCTCACTTCCCATCCCAGCTTGCTTCCCCTTCATTCACTGCATCCCATCCTTCAAGTTTAGAGCCATCAAATCAGCTAACAGTCATAATACATTTATCTTTTCATTTCTCATTCTTCTTTTTTTATTTTTGTTTTGTTTTTTGAGACAGGGTTTCTCTGTGTAGTCCTGGCTGTCCTGGAATTCACTCTGTAGACCAGGCTGGCCTTGAACTCAGAAATCTGCCTGCCTCTGCCTCCCAAGTGCTGGGATTAAAGGGATGCGCCGCCGCCACCACCACCACCACCCCACCACCGGCTCTTTTTTTTTTTTTTTTTTTTTTTTTTGCCTCTGAACACAATTAAACCCAGAATCAGACCTTGCTGAATCTTCAGCTGGTGCTCAAGGCAGCTGGAGGAGGGGGATGCGGCTGGAGGAGAGGGGATGCGGCTGGACCACTTGGAGTCCCTCTGTTTGCTTCAGCACCTTCTTTTCCACAGGAGGTTTGGTCGAGTCAGATGGCCTGTCTGCCTCGTGGGAGGGAGAGGAAGTACAAGGCTGGTTGCTTCACCCACAGCTCATCTGCAGACTTATTTTGAAGGAGTGAGAGAGGTGGGAATTAGTGTTGTGCTTGATCAGGAGCTGATTTGGCATGATTCAGAAATTAATGAGCTTTCTAAATAGGAGGAATTACCCAAGGCAATAGATAGGACAGGCCTAGTGTCCTGTCCACACGCCATGTGGGGTGAGTGACCTGGTGGGGCTGACTGTACGGAAGCAGTCATGGTGGTCCTGAGGAGAGAGTAAGATGGAGGCTCCATTCCCAGCTGATTTGTCCTTGTTCTCTTTTCTTAATCCCTCTGTCCCTTACCAAGATAACACCTATCTGCCCCTCTTGGAAAACTCTCTGTTCCTCTTCTGCTCCAAGTACCATGTAGTCAGGGCACCATGACCCATGACCTGAGCCACCACAGAAGCCTTTACCCCTGCCCCTCGGTATTCACCACATAGAGTAATGCAACACACTCTCTCATGGGAGAAGGAAGAGCTGTATGTGTAAGGAGCTTGTAGCAGGTTTTATTAAGACAAACCTTGGTTTAGACTCTAGAAATAACAGGGTAAGTCAGAAGGGTCCACAGATGGCCCAGCTCCCTTCAGAACAGGGGGGCTCCCCACCCTGCTCCTCCGTCTGCCAGAGAGCTAGTGAGGGGAGCTTTGAGGGCCAGGAACTGCTGAGCCCCTGCCTTCCACAGCTGGGTAAGCAGCATGCCTGGGAGTGGGTGTTTCTGTGGGCCTCAGAGGTCATGATGTGGAATACCAGGCTGGCAGCAGAGGAAGAATTCTGTCATCTCATCCACATCATAGCTGGGTTTTCCTTCCTTCCTCTAGTTTGCTCTCCCTAGCTTCAAAGAATGACCAAGACTGTTTGCGATTTTAATTTGTCATATTAAATATAGCCTTCGTGGCAGGCTTACGTCTAGGTCGTAAACTCTGGAAATGGAAATTGATCAGGGGATGGTGGATATAACCAAGGCTGTAAATGCTAAGAGTGGAGATGCCATTCCAGTTTAATGCTTTTATCTGGCAAATGTGCCTTGTAAGGAGGGGCATAAATCTTTCCGCTTGGGGGAGGGGAGGGGCAAGAGATAACCTTGCTGCTTATTACCACCAGGTGTCACTGTTAACTGGTGTTGGGGGTGGGGGACTCCTTCAGATCCCATGCAGTTAAGTAACTTTAATGGATGACAGATAAGTAAATCATATTTAAGGGTGTGGGAAGAGTGGCCAACAAACCAGTAAAGAAGACAGTGCCGGTAAGAGTAAGTCCTGGACCAGCTGGGCCAGAAGCCTCCAGGATATCTCCCAGCATGCAATTCTGTGCCTTTTGACCACTGGGACTTTGCAATTTCATACTGAAAAGAATCCCAGAGAGCCCACCACTCACCACCCCATCCCAATTTTAGTTTTCTCTTGAGTCTGTGTACTCAGTGGGCCAATCTCCTAGCCTCTGAGGCTCTCTGTCCTGCACTGAGGTCTTATATCATATGCACCTTCACTCTGGACCTAAAGCAAATAAAACTAAGCAAAATCTACTGGTAAAAACATGAAGCTCATGCCCAATAAGTTTTATGATAGACAAAGCTCCCAGACTGCTTGGTCTCTTATCAACTCCTGCCCCCCATCCGTCAACCCCAGCCCCTAGCTAGGGATGCTGGCATTTCCAGGCCGTGCACGTGTTGATGCTGTTATCCCCTAGTCCAGGGTGGGAGGTAAGAGGGCAGCACAGTGTTCGTTCCGTCCTTCACCAGTTGATGGTGATGCCCTCCTCACAGGGCCTTTGTACAGATGAGTTCTTTTTATGTAGTCAGAAAGTCAACTCTGAAAATTGTGCAGTTGAACTCTGTGTGTCAAGGACTGTCTGGATACTGAAAATGGAGGAAAGTAGACGGGAGGCCTCTGCCCTCATGTGCATGTGTATATATACACTGACCAAATGTATGGTGTGCTGTGCATGTCACGTGTATACATTGAATGCATCCTTCTAAATCCACTTGTCACTGATGTCTGAACAGGGCTTTCTTCTTAAAAGAGTCTTTTTTATGTTAATTGGGGCACCCCTCCCCACCTCCATTGGTGGAGGAAGTCAGGAGCGGGTTTGAAGGTTCATTTATCAACTGACTTCCCTGCTCTCTTTCTAGCAGTAGGATCCCAGCCCATCAAAGAACCAGCCGGTGCCTTCAAACCCTGGACAATGCCGACTAGCACAGGCTCCTTCATTTCATCCCTGCCAGAGCCCGACTCCTCTCTATGCCACACACAGGCCTGTCTGTTTGAACAGATCAGGAGCCACAGAGGTGAACCACTAGTTAGGCTGGCTCAAAATGGATATCTGGTCCCCTGAATGGGGGTGAGGGGCAGCTCATTTGAAGCCTGCCTACAAAGCTGTTTCCCCTGGATTGCGCCGGGCATGAAAATGAGGGCACTCCTCATATTTTTCCTTTTGACATTTGATTAATAGTTGACAAATCCAGACCCAAGTAGTTAGCTTCCCTATTATCCATCTGTGACAGCCACTGCTGCTTTTCTTTTCAAGGCCCATTGTTCTAAAAATACACTCAGATCTGAAGCTGCTCACTGTGCACACAGAGGCATGATTTTATGGTGTCAGAGATAAGAGACATCTGCCATGCAGATCACAAACAAAGCAGGTTTCTGGGTTTCTGAAATGAAGGCAGGGATATCGCACTACTGAAACCATGTGTTGCCTGTACTTCCCTGATGCCGTAGTATGTCGTGAGATTGCTAGCCTGCTTCTCTGCCATTGTGTGTGATGCAGAGGCCAAGTGCCAAGATCACAGGCATGTGCCATACCCTACCAGAAATACACTTCTAAGACTTGCTTCTTATCTTTCCCATCAATGGGAGCTGCTGGCCTAGGGCCAAAGCATGGGTTATAGAAAAATAATTTGAGGAGAGGGCAAGTCACATAGTTTGTCACAAAAATATCGTCTTTCTGGTAGGGGCAGGAAATTCTGCTCGTGGCCTCTGAGTGCTCAGATGAGCTTTGAAGCCAGTGGCCAGCAGCACTGTCATGGGACCTTAGCCTAGAGGTGGAGGAGCCAGCCAGGTGGGAGGGGCTGCGTTAGAACACGCCCAATAGGACTTAAACCCTTTTGAATTGTCTCTAACAGATTGGACCTCTCCATGTCAGGCCCTTTTAAATATGCATGAGGCAATGGGAGCATTCTACTGCGTTTATGATGCTCTGTCTTGTGGTACTTTAGGGCATGGTTAGCAGCATACGCTGCTGCTAGTGCTTATGGCTTTAAATCCTGTCCTCGCTGCATTTAAATATTTTTAATAGGAATCTCTGAGTGTGTGTGTTGGAGGTCGATCGATGGATGAATGGTTTTGAACAGGTAAATATAGTTAGGTCTAACAAGTAAGTGAAGCTGCAAAGGTAATTGATAGCATGTATTTGGAGAGTAAATTGTTGCTTCCAGTCATAATCCCCCATTCCCAGCATTTAGAAACAAAAAACAGCCTCAGTGCAGAGGAAGATAGTGAAATTGAATAGCAGAAAAGGACAGGCTTGAAATACTGGTTAACCAATGAACCGAGAGCCATTAGAGTAAATTACTGAGTATGGGAACACAGCCCTACTGCTTGCTGGCTGGGACAATGCGACGCCCTGGCATCCATTTGTTTAAAAGGCAGCACACAGCCTCATTTGCAGTATTGGCATGCTTGGAGTAATGGAAGGAGAGATGGCCAGAGAAAGAGGAGTATGGAGGCTGTTCTGCCAGCGAGGGAACAGCAGGCCTGCTTCCCAGTAAGTAGGCTTGCTTTTTGGTAACCTTTGCACAGGCCAGTGTGGAAAGAGCATGTATGTAACATGCTACTAAGGAGATATCCCAAAGCCACTTCCTTAGACGTCCCAAATAAACAGACAGACAGATTACACAGCCACGGTTCTTTACCTCCGACATTTGCCCTCACAACTCCTAAGAGCATTTTATAGATCCAGAAAGAGAAAGGGAACATCAGATCCTTCCAGCAAATAATTGACAAGAGAAAGACTAGCCTGTCACTAGGAGGGCTGGGAGCCTTGCGCTTCAGCTACAGTTGATTTAGCTATGCAGACCCCGATTGGCTGACGGTTTTCTAGAGTCTAGTTTGAGCAGATGCTGTCTGGGCAGATGCTTGAAGACACGCTCTGTTGTTGTGACACAGGTATTTCTTCTAGGTTTTGCTACTGGGGATGGGGGTAGATAATCCAGTGCTCATGCTGCAGATCTATGGTGGCCTGTGGAAGCCAGACAGCACATTACAACTATCTGTTTGCGCACACGCACACACACACACACACACACACACACACACACACACAACCGGAGTCACCACTGGCCATGTGCTCTCCTTAGGAGCCCTTCCCTGGCTGCATCCACAGAGGGCCTCTAGGATGGCCTAGCCGTACTACACCTTAATGAGTCCGCCTTTCCCAGCAGATGAGACCCTGAAACCACAGCCTTCCTCCACTACCTTTACAGCATCCCAGAGACCTAGCACAGTGTCTGGGCTGATGGGATACTTGTAAATGTCTCAGCCACAAAGATAAGGCCCTGCCATTCACACACTTCCTGCCTCCCCAGGCCACCACACCCCAGGTTGCTCACTGGAGTACCACAGTGCTGATCCTGAAGGGATGCTTGGCTTCTGGAGTTTATTAGGTACTTACTGATACTGTCAACTGTAGATAGAGCTGAAGTGCAGGGAAATGGCTGCCTGCATGAAGGAAAATTCAATAAAACCGCATTTTAAGTGAAAAATCAGTATAAACACCAGGCTTCTTTGCCATGGAAACAGAGGTTGCTTAGAAACTGCCTAACGGCGAGTTCTAAATTTTTTAAAGTCAAGTTATCATTTAAGCTACACAGCCCTACAGGTTATTGAGAGATAATCACCTGCCTCAGGACATGTGGAGGCATGAGGCACAGCTGAGTGCCTCCTATGCTCTGAGGACCAGGTAATCTCTTGATAACTGTGCTCCCTGGAGCCACCAATTTGGGCCTGGGGGAAGGAGAAAGGAGTTTCGTTTAGGAGTTAAATAGTATACGTATATTTTTCAGAAATTGTGTCTCTTTGGGTCTGAAAAAAGATGAAACTGGCCATTTGGCGTGTTTGACAACCATCCCTGCCATGTCTGAAGATAGACTAGGGACATGTTCCAAGCAGTTGCCTTGGTCACTCAAAGCAGAGGGCTTTGTCTTCTGGCGTGATTTTGTAAAAAGGCTGGGTGGGAAGTGGCCCGGAGCAAGGCTCTCCAGAGCTGGAGATCAAAGCCACGGGCTCTGGAGCCCTTAGACACAGCCTCCCAGGCCTCAGGCTCAGCTCCAATGGCAAAGCCAACAGGGCTGGGGTAAGAATTTGTCAGTGTTTAGGGTTCAGCAGACCGCACGCCTCCCACCCAGCAAGAGTGCAGCTGCGCCTGCCAGCCATCTGCTTCCATGGCACCCGGCTCATTCCCACCTCAGGCATGCAGAAGGTGAATGCACTGCATTCTGTTGTCCCTGATACCACAGCCAAAACGAGAAGCCTGTGGCTGAGCACGGGGCCCCATCAAGGCACCGTGGAGCAGAGACAAAAGACAAATGTCTTGTCCTCAGACTGAGCACACCCATAGTGGGCCACGCTGTAGGGTTGGTGGTCATCATTCCTCAGGCGCCAGCTCTGTCCTCCCTCCCCCTCCTCTGCGTGTCTGTGTCTCCTCTTCCCGCCTTCTCTGTCTGGATCACTCAGTCTCTGGAACAGTGTTGTCATTAGACACTCAGGAGAGTGCTTTCCTGCCCCTCCTCCCCACCTCAGAACAATCCCAGTGGGGAGGCTGGGCTGCTTGTGACCGTCTTCAGGAGGACATTTGCTTCCGCAGCTGAGGCAGGAGGAACTTGCTGCCTGCCCAGCTCGGGTATGGCCCTTTCAGGAGCGGAGCACTGACAGACACCAAATGATTCCGGAGAGTCTGATGCTTAACAAAAGCGCGGATTCTTCACACGGCTGGCTTTTGTCCCTGTTGGCATTGCATTTGGAGATCTCCGGGGTGAGCACAGCTCCCGTTCTGCCTGCTGTGCTTGGCCTATAGTCAAAGCAGGGCTTTGGGCCATGGTACCTTCTGCTGACTGCTGCCCAGATACAAGTATTCCTTGAAGGAAGAACAGCTGCAGCTGGAGAAATTGTTCCAGTTCTTGAAGTAGAGAAAAAAAATCAAATGAAATCATTTGCATTCTAACAGTCTTTGGCACCAAGGAAAAACTGTCAACAGTGTCCCATGCAGACACAAGTGTGCTTCCTAGCTTTGGTGGTTTATCATTCCCTCACCACTCTAATTGTCAAAGATATTTTTGTTTTTAAACAAAAATTGCCTCCCACGCAGGCCCCATCGCTTTTCTGCAGTGAAGTGGAAACGATGAATTAGAATATTCTAATCACTTCTTCAGCAACCACTGCATAGGTTATAAACACAAGATTACTCTAAGCTAAGAAACTTAACATAGTTTAGGCAAGCAGCTCAGGCCCAGCACAGTTCTCAAAGCCTCCCTACACACGCACACATACACCCACTCTACCTGTCTCCCTCCCCAGCACAATTCCATCACACAGAGAAGAAAGCAAAACTGGCTTCGGAGAATAAGGACCAGCTCTCCCAAGAGCACTGGTTTTTCAGATTAATAAAACTAAAAATCAAAACTTAAGTTTTATTTAGCAATCATTTTATTCCCACTTGACACACAAAAGTGCACTAACAGGCCTACAAGTAACTGTCATGAAGGAGCCCCGATCATCAGATAGGCACTGTGTTGTACACTGCATTGTCTGTCCTTCCTCGGTTCCCAGGAGAGTCCGCTCTGGGGCCCCTAGGTACCAAGTCCCTTGTGAAAGAAAGGCGGCATGTCTGCAAAGCCAGGGCATGTGGTGATCGCCTGACAAACGGGAGCACGCGGGGACAAGGACAAAGCGTGTGCGTGTCAATACAAATGGAATTTGAATTCACTAGTTAATTCTGGGGCGGAGTCACTAATACAGAGGACTGATGGTATTTTTAGCTGGTAAATGGGGATCACGTGGAGATAGGCATGAACAGCAAACATATACTGGCATGTATGTGTGACAACTTTGTAACAAAACCCATTACTGTGTGTGCTGATTTCAAAAATTAATTTAACATGTGAGGAGGGTAGAGAGAGCTTGTAAAGTCACTCGCCATGGAGCCTGATATCCTGAGTCCCATCCCAGGATCTCTAAGGCAGACAGAAAGAGAAGCCATTCCTGCAGGTCACCGCACCCACCCCACCCCACCCCCCACCCCCCGCCGCACACATGCCATGGCAGGCACGTGTTCAAGCATACACAGAATATCTATAAATATGTTTTTTAAAATGTTTAAATAGAGTTAGTAGGCACTGATATGTACTTTAAACCTTAGCAAAAACCTCAAAAATGAGAAAACTGAAAACCAGGTATGACTGGTTATACTCAGCAGCATGTGGGGTGTAGAGGCAGGAGGTCAAGGCCAATATTGGCTACTTAGCAAAGATGAAGCCAGTCTGGGCTAGAGAGACCCTGTCTCAAAGGGGAAAAGGAAACAATGGAAAAACAGGCGAGACCATGTGGGCATATTCCAAGGCCACAGAGCTGCCACATAGCATGATAGCAAAGTCTGTGTCTGTCCTTCCTTGACAACTTCGGGACCTTTCACAGACTGGAGAGATTCCTGGAAGGGGTATCCCTCTAAGTTGTTAGCCAGCCTCCAGATGAGTCACTCAGTCCTCAGGCAAGTGAGAGGCTGTTAGTCAGCGCATCTCCACTGACTGCTTGCAGTATGCTGAGCCACATCCATGCTACTGAGAAACAGACCTGGGAGACGAAGCCTGGGGACTGCCTGACAGACTGGGAAAGCAGCCCCTCCCGCAGGTGGTTCCATGTGTGGGCTGATGGGGCCAGCACGGGGAGGGCTTCGCTCACCCTGGGAGTGAGCAGCCAGGTATGTAGTGTCTACAGGAGGCCGTCTACTCTGATGGGCCTGGTTCAGAAATAGGAGTTGAGCAGATAGTAGCCAAGAGCTCAGGTCAAGATGGAGAATTTCATTTCTGGCGACATACCATGGCCCTGGCCCTTGAGTTTTGTGTTATGTTTGTAGAGGACATCAATACTGCCTCAAGAGTCCTTGGCCAGCCTCTGACGAGCACAGTCTTTGTTGGCCCTTGGACCCAGACCTCTAAGAAACCATGGCTCTGAGGGACCAGAATGGGTTTCCCCGAGGCACACAAGGACCTTAAAGAAAAGTCGAGGACTGGCCCAGGTCCCCAGGCAGGGATGGTGCAGGGCCAGGCCTGTCATTCCTTCAGACTCCAACCATACACTTGGGAGCCTCTCTGTGGCAGCACTGCTCTGTGGACTAACTACTGTTTCACTCCGGGTCAGTGGGTCAGGAGCTGTTTAACTAGTTTTTAGGATTTGGAACCATTCTAATGGCGTCTTAGGATCTAAAGTGTGGTACCTCTGCTGTTTGAAGGGACTTGATCTTACGATCAATTCCGTCTCAGCCCAGTAAACAGCTCTCGGTTGAGCAGTAGCCCTCCTCCCTTCCCTTTCTCCCTTACTCATGAAACCCTCTCTCCACAGCGTCTTCCTCCACCTGATAAAAGTAGACCCGGACTCCACCTGGCTCCTCCTGCACGAGCTGTACTGCCCTGTGCAGCAGTTCACAGCCCCGCACCCCAGCCTTCAGCCAGTACAGTTGCAAGGAGCCACTAAGCCACAGAACCCCTATGCCACCAATGTGTGCCACCTGCTTCTTCAACTGCAGTGATCCTGCCAGACTCTGCCAGCCCTGCCAGCCAGAAGTTGAGCTGAGCCGCCCCTGCTGGATGCAATTGCAGCAACACAGCGGTGAAGGTGGATTAGACGGCGATCAGTGTATAAAGTGATCAATCACACAACTGCTTAGAAATTGGACTGAAGGAAAAGTAGCTTACTGTTATTTATATTTTACTCTGTTTTCAGATGACATTGTCTGGTGGCTCTAAGAGTTTAACTCTTCAGCCTATTGTCTGCACAGCCCCTCTGCCTCACAGGTCCCCTACACACACACACACACACACACACACACACACACACACATATCCCTTGTACTCCACACCCAAGTTTGATTCTCAGCACCTATTAGTAGCTCACAACCATCCATAACTCCAGTTTCAAGGGGTCCAACCCCTTCTTCTGACCTCAAGCACCAGACTTGCACATGGTGCACAGACACACTTATGAGCCACTTATAAGATAAACAAATCTTTTCAAAAATGTGTTGGTGAGAGATCGATTTCTTCATTTACGGAAGAGAGGTTTTTTTCCTTACATTTCTTTGCTCCGGGATATGGGTCATGCCATGTCGCTCATGAACTTGCGGGAATCGCCTCTCTCCTTCCATCGTGCGGTTCCCAGGGATTGAACTCAAGTCAACAGGCTTGGTGGAAGTACCTTTACCTGTTGAGACATCTTTCCAGCTCCCTCACATCCCATTTATTGTAAGGCAGTGTTACTCAGAATAGCCTTGGCTGTTCTGGAACTTATAACATAGCTAAGGCTGGCCTTGAACTTGCAACAATTCTTCCTTATCTTGCTGAGTACTCTGATTACAGACATAAACTATCACGTCCAGCTTGATTTCATTTTTTTCAGGTGTGAGCGTTTTGCCTACATGTATTATGTATGTATGGATATCATGTGTGTGCTGGGTGCTGGAAGAGGTCGATCTCCCTGGAACTAGAGTATGGATGGTTGTGAGCCACCATGTAGATACTAAGAATCAAATTGGGGTCCACTGGAATAGTAGCCAAGTGCTCTTTTTTGTTTGTTTGGTTGGTTGGTTTGCTTTGGTTTGGTTTGATTTTTCCGAGATAGGGTTTCACTGTGTAGTCCTGGCTGTCCTGGAACTCACTCTGTAGACCAGGCTGGCCTCGAACTCAGAGATCTGCCTGCCTCTGCCTCCCAAGTGCTGGGATTACAGGTGTGCGCCACCACCGCCCAGTTTAGCCAAGTGCTCTTAACTGCCAAGCAGTCTCTCAGCTTAGGTTTTGTTTTTGTTTGTTTTTTAACACTTGGTGCTAGCATACGAGCCCTGGTAAAGGCTGGGATGGATGTGACTAAGTAGTAAAATGTGCCCAAGGCCTTGGGTTTGAGTCTAGCACCACACCCAGAATGTACTCACCCAAGAAAGCCAGGCTCCTCGGGCTCTCTGGCCAGTCTCGCTTCACACCCAGCCCTGCTCGCTTGCCCCGCTCCCTGACCCTGGTTTGACTCTCAGATCCCAGGTGTCTGACACAAGTTTTCAAATGCCTACCGAGGCTGTATGGAAAAAGCCCAGGAGGGGATCCTTTAGTGATTTCAGATGTCCAATGTCTTCATTTCTGCATCACATCAGAATTAAGGTAAGATATATACCCTGGGGTCCTGTCTGTCCCCAGATACTTCTTACTTTACAGCTTCCCCTGCACCTCTCTCTCCTTGGAGGGCTTGCTGTCTCCTCCATGGCCTCCCATTTCTGTTGCATGGATTTACTAGTTGCATCCACACAGGGCCAGCTCAGACCCTTCCAGGGCTTCTGTAAACTGGAAAACAGCTGGAGTGCGGAGTCAGACATGACCCTTTTTCTGGTGTGTGTGTGTGTGGGTCCCTGGCTTTGCCCCATCCCCGCAGGGATGTTACTCACTTCCATCAGGAGCTATGACTGTCCTGTAGCAGCAGCCACTGCTGTGCCCAGCTGTCACCACTCACTCCTTAGGTTGCCAAATAGTGTTTCGCCAAGTCCCCGTTCAGGCTTGCCTTCGCCTGGGGTACCTGAGTGCCAGGAACCTTCCCTTCAAAGCATGCATAGTTTGTAACTACCATTTATGTAGAACAGGCAGGAAAACAAAAAACAAAAAAACCTTAATTTTCTTTCCCATCTGAGGAGTCTGGCACCAGACAGATATTGATCCCCAAGCATCAGCCCCTCACTGACATGAGGGATACTGGACTAGTTCCACTGGTCACTGCCCTGTCAGGGCAGTGGGTGTCCAGCCCCTTCCCCCCTCCTCCCCCCCCCCCAGGTCTTGATGGCCACCACTCGGCAGATGAGTCTTCGTGGGCTTCCTCTCTGACCTCAACAGCCCATGCAAGGCTGGAAATGCCAGGGGTCAGGCCAGAGAGGAAGGCTCTGAGTCTGAGTTCTGGCTCCCCAGAGATATGCCCCTCCTCTGCCACCATAGGGAGCACTGCATCGGCCCCCACGTCAGTTAGCTGATGTCACGGAACTCGACAACTCCCAAGACCTCACCTGGACCCCTGAGCTGAGAGCCCAGGGCAGCATGTGGTATCATTGGCTTTCTTCCCGTTGAGTTCTGCGGTGGCTTTGTTCCCAGCTCTACCAGGACAAAATGATCGGCTGATTCTCTCTCTAGCCTCTGACAAATGAGAAAACAGGTCAGCAAGGCGCACACCTTATGGAGCATTACAGAGCCGGTTAATGTGTGTCTGATGTTCCCAGGGTGACTTGATGGGGGCGCAGGTGGCAGCACAGGAGGGATTGTCATTGTGCTCCAAACCCAGTCTTGCTCCACAAATAGTTAAAATAGACTAAGCTGCTTCCAGAGTCCAGCAGGCAGAATGTTATACTTGATTCAAAAAACTAATTAGTGTGCCTCTGTTATTATATTCAGACAACTTTAATCTTGAGCCTGCCCATCTGACTGAGAGTGGCCCTGGTTAGCATGGGTGTCACAGTGGGCCTTCCCCCACTTCCAGCTTGCTGAAGCGGGAAGAGCTTCTTCCTTTCAGTATACAATAGCACCAATACACTGGACAGACAGGGTGATGCCAGGCCTAGAGAGAGGCAGGATCAGAAGAGCGAGGTCATCCTTGGCTGTGCTGAGTTTTGAGGCCAGGCTGAGATACGTAAGACCCTATCTCAGAAATGTCGAGACGGCCCAGCTACTAAAGGCCCCACGAGCCTGGCAATTTAAATCCTACCCCAGATCCCATGTAAGGGTAGAAGGAGAAAACAGCACACAGGCACGCACTCCTACACTCACACAGTAAACCAAGGATAAGAACAAGGAATTGTCGGGCGGTGGTGGCGCACGCCTGTAATCCCAGCACTTGGGAGGCAGAGGCAGATGGATTTCTGAGTTCGAGGCCAGCCTGGTCTACAGAGTTCCAGGACGGCTAGGGCTACACAGAGAAACCCTGTCTCGAAAAAAACAACAAAAAAAAAAGAATGAGGAATTGATGCCTGGCAGTAGTGGTGCACTCCTTTGATCACAGCACTGAGACCTCTGAGTTGGAAGCCAGGTGGTCTACAGATGGAGTTCTAGGACAGCCAGAGCTACACAGAGAAACCCTGTCTCAAAAAAGAAAGAAATGAAGGATTGGGTAGACAGTTGAGTTAATAAAACACTTGCCATCTAAGCATAAGGAACCAAATCCAATCCCCAGAACCCACACAGAAATGCCAGGTATGATGGCACTGTAGTTGGAGACAGGCCAGCTAGCTTGGCCTACTTGGTAAGTTCCACCAAGCCTGTCTCAAGGTAGAGGCTGGGGTGGTGGCTCACCATCACCACTAACTCTAGTTCCAGGGCACCCCATGTCTTTTGAGCCCCCCCCCCCCGGGGTTCACATAGTGTACATACATACATGTAAGTAAAACACTCATACACATAATTTTTATTATTTTTATAAAAAGGTGGATGGGCCGGGCAGTGGTGGCACACGCCTTTAATCCCATCACTTGGGAGGCAGAGTCAGGTGGATTTCTGAATTCTAGGCCAGCCTGGCCTACAGAGTGAGTTCCAGGATAGCCAGGGACCCTGTCTTGAAAAACCAAAAAGAAAGAAAGAAAGAAGAAATGAAAAAGGTGGATGGCAGATTTTAAAACTAGAGCTAGAGATGGCTCCGTGGTTAAGAATCCTGGCTGCTCTGGAGGACCCAGGTTCAATTCCCAGCACCTACATGGCAGCTCACAACTGTCTGTAACTCCATTTCCAGGGGATCTGACACCTTCACACAGATGTACACACAGACAAAATAACAATGTACACTAAATAAATAAGCAAACAAACGGTGGGTGGGTCCTGAGGGAAAACACTGGAGAATGAGCCCTTGCCTCTACGTGTGCATGAACACACATGAAGAAAAATAAAACAATGTTGTGAGTGTATTTGAGCTATTGTAGGTGGTAAAAAGGTTCTGTCGTGCAGGGAGACATAGAACTTGACTTAGAGCATCCTGGGAAGGTGGCTGGAGGTGCCACATTGTGGAAAGAACATGAAAGCTGGGGGCATTCCTGCCAACGCCTCCGAGTGACTAGACTGTGATCTCGTGGGATGGTCGTTTATACTCCGAGCCCTGCTTCCCATCATTCACGTGCACTTTCTGCCTTAGCCTCTTCCAAAAGCTGTGTGAGGAGGAATCCATTCTGTAAACTAGTATCAATTGCAGTAACTGGGCCTCCACCAGGGCTTCCTGCTTTCTTACCCGCTGCCATGGCTATTGTGTGGTCTTCCAGGACACTGCTGGCTGAGACAGACAGACAGACCCTCAGCATGACCAGCCTTTGAGCTGAAGGGAATGCCTTCTCCAGGCTTTGACTGTTTCCCTGGTGTGGCCTTTTTTCTCCTGCAGCCTCTGTCCATCAGAAATGTCTGTCTGCAGCCTTTTCAGGTGGCCATTGGAGTCCAGGTTTCCTGCTTATCAGTTTAGTCCACTGTTATACCCCCAAAATCATACCCCTGATGAGTGCTGGGATTAAAGGTGTGTGCCACCACTGCCCAGCCTGAGATACACACACACACACACACACACACACACACACACACAGGATTTCTGTGTAACCACCCTTGACTAAACATCAGTTTAGTTCACTGTCATACCCCCAAAATCATACCCCTGATGAGTGCTGGGATTAAAGGCATGTGCCACCACTGCCCAGCCTGAGATACACACACACACACACACACACACACGTGTACACACACACATGTGTACACACATACACACACACACACACACACACAGGGTTTCTGTGTAACCACCCTTGCCTGTCCTGGAACTCACTCTGTAGAGCAGTCTAGCCTTGAATTCACAGAGCTCTGCCTGCCTCTACCTCTCAAGCACTAGGAGGCCTGGTTTTTTAAAATACCCTTTTATGTTAATTTGTGCTAGGGAGAGGAGGCAGAGGCAGGTGAATCTCTGAGAACCCAGCCTGCTTTACAGAGTTCCAGGACAGCCAGGGCTGCTACATAGAAAAACCCTCTAGCTGGGCGGTGGTGGCGCACGCCTGTAATCCCAGCAGTTGGGAGGCAGAGGCAGGCGGATTTCTGAGTTCGAGGCCAGCCTGGTCTACAGAGTTCCAGGACAGCCAGAACTACACAGAAACCCTGTCTCAAAAAACAAAAAACAAAAACAAACAAAAAAAAAAAACCTCTAACCACCCCTAAAAATATTTTTAGATTTATTTATGTGTATATGCATGTCTGTTATTATGGGTGCACATATGTGAGGAAGGCACATGCATGCAGTTGTACATATAAATGCACATGGGGAGGCCAGAGGTCAATCATGGTGCCCTTCCTTAGGAGCCATTCAACCTAGTAAGCACAGCAGGCTGGACAGTGAGCCCAGGGATCTACTTGTCTTGACCTCCCCAGCTCTGGGAGAGCTGTGCCACCACACCTGGCTTTCCTGCCAGCGCTGGGCATTGAGATCCGTCCTGGCACTTTACCAACTGTCGTGCCTCTTGTTCCAGCCCCTTCGCATCCTCTTAAAGAATATGAAGATCATTTTAGATCAAAGGGCTCATAAAAATAAGCAAATGGGTTGGGTTTTTTCCTTCCGACCATAATTGGACAACCCCTGCTCTACATCTTCACAGACAGGCTGGAGCACAAGTTCGGGTCAGTTCACCCTACCATATGGAGAAGGAATTAAGGTGGTGTCGTTTCCCTTAAAGCAAGAGCTGTGTTTAGTTGCCTGCAGACACCGAGATGGGGAGGAGGAAAATGACAGCCATTTATCATCTTGCACGTACAGTCTGTCACAGAGACAACCTGCCGGAAGGGGGGCTGGGAAGGGGTGTGTGGCCAAGCTGAGGCCACACCTACAGAGAGCTTCGAATGCCAAGCCCAGGGTCCAGCCTTGAGGGCTCCGCCCCATCATCCTGGAAAATGCTCCATCCGAAATGTGTCGAGAGCATCCTTGGGATATCCATCTCCTGGCGGCACACGGAAGAAACGGGAGGGGAGAGGGGCCCGCAATGAAATTGTGTTTCTGAAAGTCCCAGGACGAGAGCGCGCACCTCTTCCATCAGCTCCGAACTGTTTGACGCGCGGTGGTTCACGAGCGACTTGAGGCACATAAATATGTGCTTTAAAGTTTAAAAGTACGGAGTGAGATGAATGGGGCCTCTGATGAAGCCTCCTCGGGCTCCATCCGAGCGGCCTGGAGGGGCCCTGGAAATGATTTTCCTGAGCTCCAGCTGTGCAGAACAATGCAGGAGCCCCTCTCCCATTGTGTGACTCGCCCCAGTCCTCCCCATCCGCCTGATTGCACGCCGAACGCGCCGGATTGCCTTTCCTGCGGAGTGAGGAACAGAGGCCAAATTTCAGAAAATAATTCTGAGTGATGGGGGACTCTCGCGAAGCGCTGATTGCTTTATAAATGGCATTCCCCCACCCCCACCCCACCACCGCTGACTTTGGGAGGCAGCGGCTTTTCAAATCATGCCTGAAAAGCAGCCTGATTTCCCACAGGAATCATCTGTGACATTAGGAGCTCGGCTACCTTTTCCTACGGTTTTACCCGGAGCCAAAGCCTGACTGCAGAGCCCAAAGAGGGAGCGGGCCCTCCTCACTTCAAAGCCTTCAGCACCTACCATTTGTGGAAATGCCCCCTGAAGCAGACGTGGCCAGGCACCAAGGGCTGCCTGCTCTTGCTGCAGGAAAGGGTTAAAAGGATGGCTGCCTGCCTGCGCCACCCCCTTCTGGTCCCAGTCCTTGGGTAATTTGCCATTCTTCCTGCACAACAGCGCTAGGTCTCAACCTTCTCTCAGTCAGTACCCTCACGTCTTCCGTTTCCTCCCACACAGGCTTCAGAAGTAAAGAAAGCACCTTCAGAATCTGAGGCTGTTTCTAAGGGAAAAGATGGGGGGGGGGTGTCAAGAAGAGGGACGGGAATAGAGAGAGGAGCCACAAGTCTCTTCTGGAAATATAAAACCCCTCACATCTCCCACAGAGCTGGTGTGCAGTAGAGGGAGACCTGGGAGTGCCACACCTCCCTCTGGCCCATCTCACACAGGGACCTCACCCAGAGGTCTCAATCTGCCCCAGGGTACCAGAGACAGGAACCAAACTGGTACCAGCCGTAGGTGACCTTGGGTGTTGTCCCATCTGCCCCATGAAGAAGGGTTTGGATCAGTTTCTGAGCATTGGCTTACCTCTTTTTTTTTTAAAGATTTACTTATCATTATATTTAAGTACACTGTAGCTGTCTTCAGACACACCAGAAGAGGGCATCAGATCTCATTACGATGGTTGTGAGCCACCATGTAGTTGCTGGGATTTGAACTCAGGACCTTTGGAAGAGCAGTCAGTGCTATTAACCGCTGAGCCATCTCTCCAGCCCAACCCCACCTCTTAAAACACCTGATTTGAGACAGCGTTGACACTACGGAAGATGGGTTTGTAACTGGCACCAGTTCCTTGGAGGCTGTCTGGGCAGCATGCACAACCCGTGAACTGGCGCACAGACTGTTCGCTGGGGTAGTGTTCTTAGGGGTTCTGCAGAGCTCACTGCCTGACTTGAACCTACCTGACTGGGGAGAGTTGGAATGTTGCTGCTCTGGAGCCCGGTTATCTTGAGCTATTTTTAGCCCCTTAACAGCCGTTCTCTGCCTACTCTGTGTCTGAGCTGACATCCTCCTGCCTGTGAGATCAATTCTTTCAGAGACCCTTAGCCTCCAGCAGCCCAAGGGCTGAACACATCATCAGAGACTGAGGCCTACGCAAAGGGATCCCTGCTTGGCCCTTACCTTCCTGTGCAGCACTGAAGTACTCATAACGCTCACCACGTTGGAACGCCGTATTAGTGTGCTCCTAGGCCATGGGCATTCATTTTGCTCCAGAATCTTTTTTATTTTTTATTTTTTTTTGGTTTTTCGAGACAGGGTTTCTCTGTGTAGCCCTGGCTGTCCTGGAACTCACTCTGTAGACCAGGCTGGCCTCGAACTCAGAAATCCGCCTGCCTCTGCCTCCCAAGTGCTGGGATTACAGGTATGCGCCACCACGCCCAGCGCAGAATCAATTTTTTAAATCTCCTTTGAGGTGTGTTTGTGTGCTGACTTTCCTTATTTACAAAAACAACCATATATCAGATGCCCTGTGTGTTGAAGCAAAAGACAGAAAGCAACACAATCCTGGAATCAAGCCGTCTGGCGCAGATGAGACACTCCACACCCCTGCCCAACACAGAAAGTCCACCACGCAGTCGTGCCAGAGTTACTGTGCTTTCATTCCCTAAAGCAACCAGAATGAGAGGGCTGGAGATGAGTGAGCAGTTAAGAGCGCCGACTGCTCCCGCAGAGGACCTGGGCTCAGCTCCTGGGACCCACATGGGCGCTCACAACTGTAACTCCACTTACAAGGGAACCAGTGCTGTCTGCTGGCCTCTGTGGGGACTGTACTTGTGTAGTACAAACACACACTGGACTGTGCACTTCTTTAGAACAATGCTAAGCGACATGTTTAAAAACAAATGGTAAGCCGGGCGGTGGTGGCGCATGCCTTTAATCCCAGCACTTGGGAGGCAGAGGCAGGTAGATTTCTGAGTTCGAGGCCAGCCTGGTCTACAGAGCTAGTTCCAGGACAGCCAGGGCTACACAGAGAAACCCTGTCTCGAAAAAACCAAAAAAAAAAAAAAAAAAAAAAAAAAAAGTAAAAACAAATGGTAGAGGTGTGTTTTACACTTGTTTTCAATAACAATAGCATTTCAATAGCATGCATGTGTGTGTATGTGTATGTGTGTGTGTATTTGGGTACACATGAGTGTTGGTCACACACACACACACACACACACACACACACACTGCATCCTCTGGAGCTGAGGTGCAGGCAGCTGTGAGCCACACAGTCTCGGGGCTGCTGGGATTGAGCCCTGATTTTCTGATATGTGTTCTTTAACAGCCATCCCCCTGCCCCCAGGACTCTAGTCGTAAGCATACGTACCCTTTGATTTAGCAATCGTGTTATTCAGAATTGTCTTTTAGGGCTAGGGGGATGGCTCAGCAGTTAGAGCACTGGTTGTTCTTCCAGAGGACCCAGGTTCAAATCCCAGCACCCACACGGCAGCTCATACATGTCTGTAACTCCAAGATCTGACACTTTCACACAGACATCCATGCAGAATGACTGCTTTTCCAGAATTTTCTTTTATGTTTTTTAGATTCATTTTTTATATTCGCATACGTCTGTGTATTGCGGGCATGCATGGTGCTCACAGAAGTCAGGAGAAGGCTTTGGATACTCTGGGACCCAAACTACAGATGGTTGTGAGCTGCCACGTGGGTGCTGGGAATTGAACCCAGGTCCTCTGAAAGAGCAACAACTGCTCTTAACTACCGAGCTACCTCTCCAACCCTCAGGCTTTTCCTACCACATTTTCAGGGGTGACGAGGGGCATATTCACTGCTACATGTTTGCATTAATAAAAGAGTTATAGTAACCTGAAAAGTCTAGCCAAAATCACTGGCTAATGAGGTACTGGTGGATGTGTGTGGAGTGTGCCACGGCCCTCCAGAAGCAGACAGCTCACATACAGCTCTGAGGTGAAGAACACGGCTGCTGTCCACAGTAGGGGAGACCCTGGCTCAAGGCAGCTCTCTTAGAGGATTCCCAAGCACAGCCTCTAAAGAGCAGAACAGGGTGGCTGCTAAGATGTCTTCAGAAAGTGTTCTTAGCTGGGCATGGCGGCACACTCCTATAATCTCAGGCAGAGGCAGGCAGATCTCTGTGAATTTGAGGCCAGCCTGGTCTACAAAGTGAGCTTTGAGACAGCTAGGGCTACACAGAGAAACCCTGTCTCAGAAAACCAAACATAACAAATATTTTTTTTAAAAAAATAAAGTACTCTTTACAGGTTTTTTTTTTTTTTTTTTTTTTTTTTTTTTAAGATCTATTTATTTTCTATGACTACACTGTCGCTGTCTTCAGCCACACCAGAAGAGGGCATTGGATCCCATTACAGATGGCTGTGAGCCACCATGTGGTTGCTGAGAATTGAACTCAGGACCTCTGGAAAAGCAGTCAGTGCTCTTAACCACTGAGCCATCTCTCCAGCCCCATATATATATATATACATATATATATATATATATATATATATATATATTTTTTTTTTTTTTTTTTTTTCCGAGACAGGGTTTCTCTGTGTAGCCCTGGCTGTCCTGGAACTCACTCTGTAGACCAGCCTGGCCTTGAACTCAGAAATCCGCCTGTCTCTACCTCCCAAGTGCTGGGATTAAAGGCGTGTGCCACCACCGCCCAGCCCCCCTATTTTTTTTTTTAATGCATGTATAACCTTCAAAAACATTTATCATTTAAACAGAATGTTCTCGGCCTGGCGAGCTGACTGCTCCTCCAGATGAACCAGTCAGCTTCCAGTGCCCACTTTGGCTGGTTCACAATCATCTCTAATCACACTGCTAGGGGATTACATCTTCTGGCCTCTCAAAACAACTGCACACACATGGCGCGCGTGCGCACGCGCACACACACACACACACACACAGTATTTTTTAAATTGAAGGTTCTGTGGGTTTATAGTTCTATAGTTAGCTCATGCTGATATGGTTATGTGGGGGGTGTCCCGTCATGTGGACCCCTCTCTGCAGGTAGGGTAGTTATTTCACTGTATCTAGTTCCTCTGTGCATAGAAGAGGCAGACCTGGCCTCTTAGGGTTTCCTGACTGCCCGGACTGAATTCAGGGCTCTAGGGACACACTCTTGGGACACTGCCTGTCACCCTCTGCCCTGTGTTTCCTGATCTTTCTCCCCCTTTCCTGTCTGAGGGACTATAGCTGGGCCCTCTTCTTCAGCACCATGGACAGAAACAGCTTCATTCTATCGATTACCTCACACATAGCTCAACATCCATTAACCCAAAGAATTGAAGAGCAACCACTGGATTTGACCCCAAAGCTGCTAATGTCACATGATCAGATACGTCAGGGCTCATATAACAGGACCCAAAACCTGCTGGTTGGAAACATCATAAGCATTGTTTGAGGCCCAGAGACAAAGCCAGGCCCAGAGGAGGGCTACCTGACCGACCAGCTAGTGTGGGAAGCTTCAGTAACTCAGCAGCAGGCAGGGTATCAGCATCTCCCCGTGAGGGCTCTGCGGACCTGCAGCTGGGCTTTGACGCGCCACAGTGAAGACCACGGTGCTGGGATGCTTTCGTGGAGCAATGGTGGGGCTGAAGGGGATGGGAGATCTGCAGAGACCTTCCAGCTGGCAAGCAGGGGGAGCCTGAGGCAGAGGGAGGGAAGCAGGGGGAGAGCGAAGCCCTTCAGCATTCAGTGTGTCGCTCCATCCCTCCAAGCTCCAACCGTGGGACGGGCCTGAGAGCAGCAGGCTGTGAACGTGTGACAGGGAGACAGGGCAAGCCTGAAGACGGCTGGCTGCCACTCACAGCTCCCTGAGGAATGGTGCCTTGCACTGCCTTAGACACGTTGATTTTGAATCTCTTCTCCGGGCTCTGTTTGGCTCTAGCTTAGAGCCCTGGTGTTGTACAGGCCAGCCATGTATCCTTTTAAAACAATCTTTTATTTATCTTTTGATAATTCCATACATGTAACATTGTATCTTAAACATATCCACCCCTAGCTCTGATTTCCCTTTCTATCCCTCCCTCCACCACCACCACCCCCCATCCTCTCCACCATGTCCCCTTTCCACCACTGTGCACGCTATGTGTGCATTTGGCCGTGTGTGCATATGTGTGTGCATGCAATTGTGTGCGTTTGTGAGCATGCATATAAGTATGTGTATGTGTGTGAGGTTGTGTGTGCATACATGTGTGAGCATGTGTGTGAATGTGTATGCATACATGTGTATATGCTGTGTGTGAGGGGATGCGTGTGTGCATTCAAGTGTGTGTGTGTGTGTGTGTGTGTGTGTGTGTGTGTGATCATGCATATGCACCTGCCTGCTTGCATGCATGCGGTACAGATGCCCCATTTAAGGTTGGGCTTTCGACTGTCGCTTACTGTCTGCACTCTGGCAGCTACTCGAGTCTCCAGCACTGGAACCTTGACGAATCAGCTTTCTCCTCAGTAGAATGATCAGTGGCTTTTCCCAGCAGAACTTAATAACTTGAATTTATTTTTTCTATATAGCCTGGACCTCACTCTGCAGACCAGACTGGCCTCGAACTCAGAGATCTGCCTGCCTTTGCCTCCCAAGTGTTGGAATTAAAGGTGTACAGCACCCCACACAGCCTCGAGGACTGGATATAATGTGTGCAAAGTCTGAGGCCAGTAGCATTCAGAGACAGCTTAAGGTCCCTGGGAGCAGGAGGTGTGTGAGGCCCAGGATGGGCGCCCTCCCTCCCCCCATGGTGCTCAGCTTCCAGGAGGCAAGAGAGACACAGCTTCCTGGACACGCCTCAGCATGCAGAGGCGTGAGGCAACCTGGAGCAGTTGGAGAACTAGGCAGGCAAGATGGCTCAGTGGGTAAAGGCACTTGCACTGAGCCTGGCAACCTGAGCGCTCGCGCCCTAGGTGGGAGGAGAGACCCAGCTCCCTCAGAGTGTCAGTCACCTCACCATGTGTGTCCTGGAGTGCAAATGAAGGGGGAGGGGGAGAATATGAATAGATTAATAATTTCTGTTCAAAAGATTGACAATTAGCCAGGTGGTGGTAGGGCGCATCTTTAATCCCAGCACTAGGGAGGCAGAGGCAGGTGGATCTCTATGAGTTCGAGGCCAGCCTGGTCTACAAGGTCAGTTCTAGGACAGCCAGGGCTACACAGAGAAACCCTGTCTGGAAAAACAAGCAATAAACAACAAACAAGGCTACTCGGGAAAAACGAGGGCCCTTTGCCCCTTGACGTCCCTCACCAGTTATGAATTAGGTAGGAATCACAGCACAATTAGCTTTTGCTGTGGAGTCTGCCTATGTGAAGACAATATTCTTTTACTATAAAGACAAATGTTAAGATAGAAATGAATCTCAGGCTTGCCCAGCAGGCAGAACGCTATGAATGTTCTACATAGTAACTCCCAGGACAACCAGGTCTGAAAAAGTCAATGAACCACACTTAGGCCTAAGCATATATGGCCAAGCACGGCCTCTCTCCTTTCTGGCAATCCTGGCCTCACGATGTCCTCTGATGAGCTAGGATTCTGGGTCTTCACATCCCTCTGAGGGAGAAGGCTGGGGTGTTTCCCGTGAGTAGCACCTGCTTTGCCGAATCCTGGAAAGTCTACGAGAGGGGCTACAGCCTGGATATTACACTCCAGTGTGGGAGGCCAGACTTCCCCAGAAACATTTTCACTTACTAATGGGTTTAATGAGAACAGAACTTCCTGTTTTAAACAAACAAGTCATTAGCATTGACTATAGACTTGGAAATGGATCCTAATGAATTGCTAATTAGCCTCCTCCTCTTCCTGGGCTCTTGAGCTGGTAGAGTCTGTCTCTGGCCACTGGAGCCTTTATTCAGCTAGACCTGGGTCTATACACACACACACACATACACACACACACACACACACACACACACACACACACACACATTCACACACACCCGGTCAGTATACATTTGTTGAACACCTACTATGTGTTACTGAACATAACAAGATCTCTTCCTCACAGCTCGATGGGGAAGACTGCATTAATCCACTAGCCTCAGAGGTGGCACGCTGAGGGGCAGGGCTGGAGCAGTGAGACATCAGTATACATCGGGAAGACTTGATCTTGTCCTGGCTGGGCTGGGGGCATCCCTCAGAGGAGCCTACCAAGGGAAAGGTACAAGGAATAATCGAGCCAGTAGCTAAAGATTGGGTAGACAACTCGATGCAGTGGGGCAAGGGAGTGTCCCAGATTTCCAGAATAGTCTAAGTAAAGGCCTTGCAGTAAGAGGGAACAGGGTGACCTCTGCCCGGCACCACAGGGAAGACACCCAGACGCTCCGGGAGCCACTAACAGGAACAAGTAAGTGGTGGGGAGGTTGAAGAGAAGGAGAAGCAGACACAAGGAGGGGTGGAAGTCAGCCTCAAGGGGAGTGAGAGGCAGCCTGATGTGAGAAGCCTGTGATGCCTCCTCAGGCCACGGTGAGGTCCTGGCCCATGCCACCTCCCAGGGCCGTGTCTGGGTCTGTGGGTCTGCAGCAGTATACGTCTGTGTTGATGTCCGTGACCCATGCAGAGGTCCCTAGTCTGGGCTGCCAACCTGGGGCCATGTTGATGTCCGTAGGCTGTGCAGTGCTGGCCCCACCCCTCACTTGGGCAGTACAGGATACCTGGCCCTGGTGGTGTGAGCATGGGAGAGCTGCCAGGCTGATCCACTCAGCTACCACCCAGGCCCAGATCCAGGGCTTGGAGTTGGCCCAGCCCAGCATCTACCCCATCTATGAACTGCTGTAGCTTGTGAAGGGGCTGGTCCTCCAGATCCAAAGCTAAAGGATCTCCATGACACAGGCAACAACAGGGTATCCCAAAGGAGTTCCAGCGAGGATCCAGTGCTGATAGCATAGCAGAAGCCAGAGGCCTCCAACCAGACCAAGGACGACTGCCATGAGCATTTGCACGAAAGGCTGGGCAAAAGGGTGTACTGTGTGACACATCGTGACACAACACAGTTTCCATAGTGAGATGTCTGGTTTGGTTTGGATTTTTGTTTGCTTTGGGTGGGAGGTTGCAGGGGCGGATATGGAGGAACCCAGAGATGATGATGTGAAATTCACAAAGAATCAATAAAAAGTTTTAAAAAAAAAAAAAAAAGAGGGAACAAGGTGAGTCTGAAAATGTGCGTGCGTGCGTGCGTGCGTGCGTGCGTGCGTGCGTGCGTGTGTGTGTGTGTGTTTAAAAGTTGTGTCAAGGGTGTTGATCTTTACCATTTGGAACACACACCGCAAGGTGCCTGCTCACAGCCCTCAGGCCTTACTCCTTCAGGTGGATGTACCAGCCACTTTCCAACTGCCTCCTGTTTGGTTTCTTTGCCTGAGGACATCCTGCAGAGGGGGAGGCCTCCCATCTGCAACAGCAACAGGCCAGAATTCTTAATGAATTAAGCAGGAATTGGGAACAGATCAACGAAGACTGCACATCTGTAAGCTCTCTCCCCCACCTCCTCGGGCAGAATAGCTCTGAGTTTCAAATTCTGAATAACTTCCCAGGGGTCCTGGAAGGACTGAACCCCACTTGTGTGTTGTGTTTAAACTATCTGCCTACTGCCCATTTTCTGGGTTACTCCCTGCTAAGGAAGCTGGTTGCTTCCTGCCTGAGACACTTCGCCAATCTCTTGTCCCCATTCTGTTTCAGGAGGAACACACACTGAGCCGCCCTTGATACAAGACACACGCGTGCGTCCGCCCTCCCCGTTCTCATCAGCCTTGCCTGATGAGATGAGACACTGTCATCTCCTTTTGCTTTCTCATGTAGGGCGGGGACTGAGTATTTTATTGATTTGAACTTAAATTGATATACAATGGGATGTGGTAACATTTTGGACACATAGCTCTAGAATACACCCTACTCCTAGAGGCTGCAAAGTTTCACAAAGATCAAGCTTGGTGAACTCTGGGAAGGGTGGTGGACCCAGATCTGTGCTCCACCCCACCCCAACTAGCAGACTGACTCCGTCACCAATCCCCTTCTTTGAATTCAGTCCTTCAGTTGAGGCGCCCAGATGGTTAGGGCAGGAGGTGCTGGCAGATCTCTCCATCATCCTGGCTTTCTCAGTATGCAGAGAAGTGTTCACATCAGAATCAGGCTTGAGGTAAGTTATCAGGAATCTATCCCTAACCTTCATCTAAATGAAAGAGTCCTGGTATCCATCCCTGTATTCAACTGGTCCGAATGAAAGCCTCATCTCTCAGCTTCCCTTGCAGCTAGGTGTGGTGATGGGAGAAAGCACAAATGACCTGTAGCTTCTGTATGGTTTGGTTTGGGTTTTTGGTTTTATTTATTTATTTATTTATTTAGGTTTTATTTTTTGTTAGTGGTGGTTTTTTGTTTTGGTTTTTCGAGTTTTGGTTTCTCTGTGTAACCCTGGCTGTCCTGGAACTCACTCAGTAAACCAGGCTGGCCTTGAACTCAGAGATCATCTGCATCTACCCCCCCAAGTGCTGGGATTAAGGGAGTCTACTACCACTGCCCAGCATCAGGCAGGTAAACTAAAAGAGAGACTGTGCGTTTCTCTCTCTCTTGTCCTCTCCCTGCCCCCTTTGGAGAGCAAAGCAACTGTCCTGCACAGAGTCAGGGGTATACTGTAGTAACAGGATGGAAATGCCATCTAGCTCCCAACAAAGCATCTTGTGACATTTGGGAAGGAGCAGGCAGGGCCCCTGAACTTCCTTCGATTGGATGAAATGCAGGAGATCCAAAGTTTGAGCCACTCTCGGCTGTTCATGCCTGAGTGGCACATCTTTTATTCATGGGCTTCATGGCACCAATAGCTGAGCACCTCAGGGTCAGGGCTGGGATGGGGTGGGGGAGGGGAGGGATGCTGGGATGCAGCAGGAAGTGGTTGCTTGGAGACTGTCCTCAATGCCTTCGTCACCATCCCTGACATTCCATTCAAAAGTGTTTCTGAAGTCACCTGCAGTGACGATGGCACTGAGCTCATGCTTTAAATATATCCTCTGAGTGAGGGCACTCAGAAGACCAGGGTGCCCAGGCAGCAGATGCTTTGGGGAGGGGCTGCACAGTTCTTTTTTTCTTGCCCTTTTGTTGTTGTTGATGCTTTCTTTCTACAAGGTCTCATGTAACTCAGACTGGCCTCAAACTCCTACGCAGTCAAAGCTGGCCTTGAACCCCTGATCCTCTTGACCTACCTCCCAAATGCTAGGATTTCCAGTGAATTCCACCCTATCCTAACTTATGTTTGTGTATATACATATCATATACACAAGCATACATCATATACACACATATAAATTATATATGTGTATGTGTGTGTATATAAATTATATGTGTATATATGTATATGAGATACTGCCCAGAGCCTGGCTGTGATGGCGCACGCCTGTAATCCCAGCACTTGGGAGGCAGAGGCAGGCGGATTTCTGAGTTCGAGGCCAGCCTGGTCTACAGAGTGAGTTCCAGGACAGCCAGGGCTATACAGAGAAACCCTGTCTCAAAAAAACCAAATCCAAAAAGCAAAAAGAAAAACAAAACCAAAAAAAAAAAACAAAAAACAAAAACAAACCAACAACAACAACAAAAAGAGATACTGCCCAGGAACCCTAGTCTTCAGTATTTACCCAAGAGAAATGCAAATATATCCATGCAAGGACTTTCATGTGCATGTCCAGAGCAGACCAGTGTCCACCAGCTCCAAACCGGACACAATTCAAAAGTTCATTGAGAAAGAATGGATGACCACATCCTCATGTGACAGAATACCATTCCAAAGCCAGGAAGTGTGGTAGTCTTCACCAGGGGCTCAGTGAAAGATGTCACACAGAGCCCATCCTGCCTGATCACACTGACAGGGAATTCTGACAAAAGCAGAGTAACCTAGGGCATGGGCACCAGTGATGTCTGGGCCAGGGCTGGGGAAGGGGCTATAGCAGAACAAGCGAACCTTTCAGGGGTAAAGGAAATACTTTTCATTGAAGTGATGGTTATGTGACTATAGACTTGTCAAAATCCATTGGCGTATGCACTCCACTTGGTGGTTTTATTGAATGCAAGTTATACTTCAGTAGTTATGATAAGAAAAAAACCATCCATAAACTATTGGGGAAAATATCCTCCACTTATATACTGAAATAACAATTTTTTTCTTTTTTCTTTTTCTTTTCTTTTCTTTTTTTTTTTAAATCAAAGACAGGGTTTCTCTGTGTAGCCCTGGCTATCCTACAACTAGCTCTGTAGACCAGGCTGGCCTTGAACTCACAGATTTACCTGCCTCTGCCTCCCAAATGCTTCGATTAAAGGCATGCACCACTACTGTCCCACTAATTTTATCTTAAGTTAAGAAAAATCACACTCAGAAACAAGATATTATTTGTTTTGGAATAAAAACAAAGTGAACACAGCATAAATGGGGCTTGCAAGCTCAGGACAGGCTGTGACTCTGTAGGCAGAGACCAGTGACTGGGAGTCCAAGTCCTACAGAGCGAGTTGGGATAAACCTGGCCTCAGGACTGGAAACTACACTAGGTCACCAGAGGGGACAACAGCAACCTGAGGCAAGCCACCCAGACTTAGTCACCAGGCCTGTGATGTGTCCATTCTCACCAAAGGCCAAGAACCCTGAGCTGTTGATAGGAAACTTGGCTTGGAACTGGGGTCTGGAGGGACCAGCTTTATCCAAATTCAGACAAAGAACATGGACAGAACTATTCTTCAGAATCAAGCTGCAAACCTGATTCTAAAGGTCCTGAAAATACCCTGACACTGAGGGAAATCCAGGTGAGCAAGGTGGCTCCAGGGTTAAAGGTGCCTGCAGCTAAGTCTGAGGACCAGAGTTCAGTCCCTGAGACCCTCGTGGTAGAAGGAGAAAAGACTCCTGCACGGTGTCTCTGATATGTCTATATATGCTACAGCACACGCTCATGCACGCAAACACACATACACACTAACTCTAAAAAAGAGGAAAGCCAAAAAACAACACAAACAATAAATCTAGTTATTATACATAATAAGCATTCTGGAAGTCACTTTAGAACGGATTTAAGATCCTAGCAAAGGTAAAAGAAGCTATTAAACAAATCAGCTGTAATTAGCTGTCTACATGCAAAAGAAAGAGAAAAAGACAAGACACAAGATTGTTGAAGTAAGTTCAAATGGGCAAGCTCACAACAAGTAGACGAGGTTGAAGGAACAATTAGTGAACTGAAAGTCCAGAGGAATTCACCGAGAAAGTGTTACAGAGAGAAAAAAATAAAGGACAGGTGGACAGACAGACAGACAGACAGACAGACAGACAGACAGACACACACACACACACACACACACACACACACACACATTTGAAGATAAGTCTCAAAGACCACAAGAGAATACATACTAGTCTCTAAAGCAGTGTCATGAAAGATGACAGGTGTTTTGTTGTTGGTGTTTTGGGTTTTGAGACAGGGTCTCACTACAAACCCTGACTGACCTTGAAGTCACAAAGTTTCTTCTGCTTCTGTTTCCCAAGTGTGCGCCAGCACTCGAGGCTCAGGGGGTTTCTTTTCTTTTGTTTCCTGAACAGCACCAGATGACCAGAAAAGTGATATTCTAAGCATGCCCAGTGTAAAGAGCCACTCATTCTATACTAAATGAACTTTCAAGAAGGAAAACCAGTTACAGGCATTTTCAGCTTGTAGACTAGTTCATCACCCATGGCTTTACCGAAAAGATTGCAGAAAGTAGCCAAATATACTGGTAAATCTAACTTCTGTAACCCATTTGTTATTCATTTGTGTAAGGCTGGGGATTGGGGTCAGGCTCTTGTACACTATAGACATGCACTCCCCCACAGACCTATATTCCTGACTAATATATTCTAGGGGTGTAGGCTCAGGAGGTAGAGTATGTATCAAGCATGCACAAAGCCCTTGGCTTCATCTCCAGTTCAGCATCAGCCAGGGCTGCTGGCTCACAATTGAGAGCAGCAGGCAAGAGGGTCAGAAATTCAAAGTTACCAGGTATGGTGGCACACACCTTTGATCCTGGTACTCCAGAGGCTGAATCAGGCGAATCTCTGTGAGTTCGAGGCCAGCCTGGTCTACAAAGAGAGTTCCAGGACAGTCAGGGATACATGGAGAAGCCCTATTTCAAAATCTCAAAAAGAAGAGACTGGAGAGATGGCTCAGTGGTTAAGAGCACTGACTGCTCTTCTGGAAGTCGTGAGTTCAATTCCCAGCAACCATATGGTGCCTCACAACCATCTGCAATGAGATCTGATGCCCTCTTCTGGTGTGAAGACAGCTACAGTGCACTCACATACATTAAATGAATAAATAAGTCTTTTTAAAAAGAATCTCAAAAAGAAACAAAACAAACAAACAAAGCAAAAAGAAGGGTTTTAAGTCATCCCCAGCTCACAGCAAGGCAAGGCTGAGCTGCATGAGACCCTGTCAGACACATAGAGAAAAAAAATGTTTTTTGAGACAGGATTTTTCTGTACTCCTAACTGACTGGGAATTTGCTCTGTAGACCGGACTAACTTTGAACCCAGAGATCTGCCTGCCTCTCCCTCCTAAGTGCTGACATTAAAGTCATATGCCACCATGCCTGTCAATATATTAAACTATTTTAATGATAAATGTTGGAACTAAAATTCTAGACGGTTGGTTCTCAACCTTTGGGTCGCAAGCCCTTTGGGGTTGAATAACCCTTTCACAGGAGTTGCCCAAGACAATTGGGACACATAGATGTTTACATTATAATTCACAACAGTAGCAGAATTACAGTTATAAAATAGCAAAGAAAATAATGTTATGGTTGGGGTCACACAACATGAGGAACTGTACCAAAGGGGCCAAGCCTTAGGAAGGTTGGGAACAGCTCTAGGCAGTAATAAAGAGATGGGGGTGGGATATTGGGGAGTAGGGGGTGGGGATGGGGGAGCACAGAGGGGAGGCACTTCATTCGGTGGTTACATTATATTCAACAGATTATCTCTTCTGGAGGAACAATACACTGTTAGGAAAATTTATACTTTGTTTTTGTGTTTTTGTTTTTGTTTTTGTTTTGTTTTGTTTTTTCGAGACAGGGTTTCTCTGTGTAGCCCTGGCTGTCCTGGAACTCACTCTGTAGACCAGGCTGGCCTCGAACTCAGAAATCCACCTGCCTCTGCCTCCCAGTGCTGGGATTACAGGCCTGCGCCACCACCGCCCAGCTTAGGAAAATATATACTTAAGCAACTATGTTAAAAATGAAAATAAGTAAGCTGGAGCGAAGAGCACTGGCCTTTCCTTCAGAGACTGTCTACATGATGGCTCACAACTATTTGTGACTCTGGTTTCAGGGGAATCCAACACCCTATGCTGCTCTCCGTGGGGAGCAGGCCACAAAAGTAGTGTACAGACACAGAGGCGAAACAGCTGTGCACATATAATAATGATGATGATGATGATAATAATAACTTTTCTTTAAAATGAGTGTCTAGAGAGATGACTTAGTTCTTAAAAGCCCTTGTTGTTCTTGCACAGACCTCGAGTTTGGTTCCGAGAACCCATACTAAGTGGTTCATAACTGCCTATAACTCTAGATCCAAAGGATCCAATGCCCCCTTACGGCTTAAAAAGCCACATCTGCGCACATGCACATACTAACACACACACACTTAGGAGGCAGAGGCAGGTGGATTTCTGAGTTTGATGTCAGCCTGGTCTACAGAGTGAGTTCTAGGACAGCCAGGGCTATGCAGAGAAACCCTGTCTCAAAAAAAAAAAAAAAAAAAAAAAAAAAAAAAAAAACACTCTGACCTGCTGATGATAATATCAGGCAAGTAGATTATATAACAGGAAGCAGACCTTGCGTTAAAGTAAGCCTATATATTCACAATGAAATCAACAATCCCGCAGTGATGGCGGCAGACCTGGAACTGAATAGGTCCCCAGCATTTGGATGGAGTTCTTATCCAAAAAACTGTTTGTTCATTAAAACAAAACTTCACGCAGGCCTGAGTCCCTTAATGTGGAGAAGGATGAGATGTGAGGACCAAGGAGATTAAAAAATAAGGTTGCTTACTAAATTATTAACCATCAAGCTTTGGACTAAATCAACATAACTGCAACTCGAACCAAACAGGCCCAGTGCATCTGAAATCACCAGCAGTGCATTTGCATATTAAATTGGAACATTTATATAGACATAGCCTAGAAAAAAGACCTTTATTAAAACCTGCCCACCGTTAACACTTTCAGATACTTCTGCAGCTGAACAAGGGAAGCCTCCCGCACAGTCAGGGCGAAGGATGGGGGAGGAAGTGGGCTCAGAAACCAGGGTGTGGGGCAAAACCACATACAATGAATGACCTTGCCGTCAAGGGAGAGAAGAGTCTGCAGGCTGTCCAGAGCCTCCTAGCAGATGTTGTTAAGCAACGGTGCTGTGAACCAGGCCTTAATCCTAGGTCTGAAATTATTTACTAACTGTATGACCTTGATAAGGTCTTTCCTCTCATTACCCACACAGGCACAGCGTGCATGGGGAGGCCATCAGACTACAGGCCGGGGTCAGCTCTCTCCTGCTGTGTGGGTTTGAGGGCTCAAACTCAGATCAAGCTTGGCAGCAAGTTCCCTTATCCCCTGAGCCATCTAGATGGCCTTATCTTTATATATATCTTGAGTGTGTGTGTGTGTATGCATGTGTGTGTGTGTTTGCATGCATTTGCATGTATGCATGGGTGTCTGTGTGATTTATGTATGTATGCACGTGGGTCTGCATGTATGCACATGTCTGTGAGTGTGGACATGCATGTGCTACGGCATACATGTGGACATCAGAGAGCTATTTTGAGTGCGAGTCCTTACTTTCCTCTGGTTTTGCCTGCCAACTGTGGCCAGGCTCGCTGCATGCCCGGCTTCCTGTCCCTGCCTGCCATTTCTCTCACCGTAGAAGCACTGAGACGACACACACAGCTTTCCCTCCGTGCTGGGATCCAGATCAGGTGGTCCTGCTTGCAGGGCAAGCACTTTCCCACTGAGCCAGCCACCCAGCTCTTCTTCCTCTTGCTACTTTTTATTCGTCTGGCTATCAGTCTCTCCAGAAAGAGACAGTTGCCTATTTCAAGGCAATATGCGGATTAAACGGCGTCCCTCACAGAGACACTGGGCATGCGCTAAGCACCAAGCGGGGCCTGTGCATCCTGCGCACAGAACAGGAAGAGAGCTCAGGAGCCACAGAGCCGAAACGGGATTTAGAGTTCTGGTTGAGAGACGTTTGTTCCACAGTATGAGAGCTGTCTGTGATTTGGGGCTGTGGTAATAGGAGCGTTCTGTCAAAGTTGAGGGCGGCCATAACTCGGCTTACCTCAGGTTGTGATTGCTGTTTTAGAAGCTGAGTGTGTACACACATGTGTGACTGCCCTAGACCTAAGACCACTGCTTCTGAAAAGGTGCTGGTCACAACCAGCACCAGGACCAACAGCTGCAACAGGGCTTTTTTTGTTTTTTTTTTTTAAAAGAAATGCAAATTTTTATGACCTGCTCCAATCCTGCTGGATGGAGCCCAGTAATTTGCATTTTAACAAGCTACTGTTCACCAGTGTTAGCCTGATTCTGACACATGCTGTAATTTGAGAACCAGTGACCTGGCTTGACACACAGTAGGGAGGGATCAAGGTTTCCAATCAGGTCTACTGAGTCTGTTGGAGGAGAGATCAGACTAATCTAAATGACAGAAGAGCTGGCTGGTTTCTCTTTCCCCACAGCCTGAGAGTTAGGCTCAGGTGTAGGGAAAGTAGTGTGTGTGTGTGTGTGTGTGTGTGTGTGTGTGTGTGTGTGTGTGTTGGGGGGGGTGTCATAGAAACAGCAGCCCAGGCAGACCAGTGCTGAGAAACCGAAGGCGGAGGAAGACAATCCAGGACGGCACTCTAGGCAGAGTGTCAGGGAAATAGTGCAGGTGACATAACAAGCTCACATCCTACATGGGAGGAACGGGTTTGTACGCTCAGGTAGACAAGGGTGAGCCCTGGCCAATCAGCATGTCCCTGGGCTTCCTATGAGCCACGGATATATCAAGCACCAGCTAGGACTGGGTCTCCGAATCATCTAGGACTAGGAAACTGAGCCCCTCAGCTGGTTTTCTTAATGGCCCTGTTTCCTGTTTGAAATATAGATCAGGGTCAACTGGGCAAAGAGACACTCAAAGATGGTGGTTGGGGCTGGAGAGATGGCTCAGTGTTTGACAGCGCGTGTTGCTCTTGCCGAGAATCCAGGTTTGGTTCTCACCACCCAAGGCTCACAGCCTCCCCCCCCTCCCCCCACATGCCGTGCATCGGCTCTTCTTGGTTGTCAGCTTGACGGCATCTGGAATTAATTAAAACCCAAGTGGCCAGGTACACCTGGGAGGGATGGTTGTCTTAATTAAATCACGCGAAGTGAGAAGAGCCGTTTTGAATCTGGGCCAGGCCTTCTGTGGTAGCTCATGTAAAGGACGAGGAGGAAGGAAACCTTCACTCTGCCTGCTTGCCCTCGCCCTTGCTGGCAAGTCCATCCCTTCACTGGCATCAAAGCCAACTTCTTTGGGGATATACTGAGGACCAGCCGAGGAAACCCGCTTCATGGACGGAACAGCAAGGATTCTTGGATTGTCTGGTAGACAGCCATTGTTGGATTAGCTGGGCCACAGTGTGTCCGTCATTCTAATAAATCCCGTATATATTCACTCTATAAGTTCGGGGTCTCTAGACAATCTTGACTAATGCATTCCAGTTCCAGAGGATTTGGTAACTTCTTTTGACCTCAACAGGCACCAGCTTCCTTCCTGAGGAAGGAAGAATGCCTGTTGCCTGTTGTACACATACATATACACAGGGAAAAAATACTCAAAAATACATAAAATAACTAAACACACGTGAACAAAGAAGGAGGAAGAGGAAGAAGAGAAGAAGGAGGAGAAGGAGGAGAAGGAGAAGAAGAAAAGAAGGAGGAGGAGGAGGAGGAGGAGGAGGAGGAGGAGGAGGAGGAGGAGGAGGAGGTCAAGCCAAAACTCTAGGGTAGAGTCCAGAAGGTTCTCTTGGCTACATGTAAGAGACAGCTGATCTAAATGGCCTTGATTGTAAGGGATTCGCTGTTGGCAACAGGAGTCCAGAGATTAGCTGCTTCTGTGTCTGGCTAAGCCTCCAGCTCCCAGACCCTTAAAGGCATGGGGGCTTCCCATCAGCCATCTCTGCCTGTCAAGTGGCTCTGCTGCTCTCCTAGGGGAAACAACGCAGGGAGAAACCGTAGCCTGCGGTGCTCAGACATCAGCAGTGGAAGGAAGAATACTTTCTTCTGCCTTCTTTGAAGAGTTAAAAAACAAAAAACCAAACCAAACAAAAACTGCAACTTTCCCATGAGGAATCCGTGTTCTCTCTCTCATCTTACCAGGTCATAGGACACAGTGAGCCAGTCTTTGGAAGGACAGTGGAATGTGAAAACCAGGTCTCTCCCTCTGTCTCTCTCTTGCTGTCTCTCCCTCTCCCTTCTCCCCTCTTTCTCCCTCTCTGTCTCTGTCTCTCCCCTTCTTTTCCTCTCTCTCTGTTACACACACACACACGGCAGACCATCTGGTAATGGTATGAAACTACAGATATACCAGAATACTTTTTAATTAAAACAAAACTGAAATGCAGTTTCTAAAAATATCTTTAAAGCATGGTATAGGAATAAATATGCTTTATTTCTTTTTTTTCTTTTCTTTTTTCTTTCTTTTTTTTTTTTTTTTTTTTTTTTGCCAAAGGATTAAGGGACGGAACCCAGGCTCTCCTACATGCTAGGTAAGTAAGTACACTACTACCAGCCACACCACCAGGCCCCACATATGTGTCTTAAGTTACTTTCTTGGTTTTTTTTTTTTCTTTTCTTTTCTTTTCTTTTTGGTTTTTTTGGGACAGGGTTTCTCTGTGTAGCCCTGGCTGTCCTAGAACTCACTCTGTAGACCAGGGTGGCCTAGACCTCAGAAATCCACCTGCTTCTGCCTCCCACGTGCTGGGATTAAAGGCATGCACTACCACCTCCCGGCTAGTTACTTTCTTGTTATGTGATAAGACTCCCTGAAAAGGAATCTAAGGGCAAAGTGGCTTATTTTGTCTTACATTTCCAAGGCATGCAGCCCATCGCAGCGTGGAAGACCTGACCAGAGGCAGGAAAGAAGGCATTGGGGGAGGAGCAGGAGACTGGCTGGTCATTCGGCATCCACATTCAGGAAGCAGAGAAATTGGACAGGAAGTGGGATTGGTCTGATAAAACCGGAAGGCCCACCCCAAGGGACGCAGTCCTCCAGTGTCTTAGGTAAGGGTTTCGATTGCTATGATGAAAAACCATGACTGAAACAAACTGGGAAGGAAAGGGTTTATTCAACTCACACTTCCACAGGTGCCCACCCTTGAAGGAAGTCAGGGCGGGAACTCAAACGGCAGGGCCTCAGAGGCAGGAGCTGACGCAGAGGCCATGGAGGGGTGCTGCTTACTGGCTTGCTCCTCTTTGGCTTGCTCAGCCTGCTTTCCTAGAGAACCCAGGACCACCAGCTCAGGCATGGCCCCACCCACAAGGAGCTGGGCCCTCCCTCCCACAACAATCACTAATTTAGAAAATGCCTTACAGGCTTGCCTACAGCCCAATCGGATGGAGACATTTTCTCAAGTGAGGCTCTCTCCTCTCCAGTGACTCTAGCCTGTGTCGAGATGATATAACACCGCCCAAGGCTCTGTATCCTAAAGGTTCACACAACCTTCCCAAACGGTGCCACCGGCTGAGAACCGACTGCCCAAACACACGACGAGTCTGTGAGGGACATTTCCCGTCCAAGACCTGAGGCCTGACTCTTTACTAGAACAGAAAATAACGGGAGCCAGCAGCCGGCCTGCTAATAACCAGTTTGGAGGCTGCGGTACACGTGCACAGTGTCCGGGACCACCTGCAGAAAGCACTTCATGATGATACAAAGTCTCTCTGCAGTTCCCATAGTGACAAAGTCACAAGCTGGCGACTTGGTGACAGCTAACGTGCGTCCTTTTTGTTCTGGGGAGAAGGAGATGCTGTTTTACAGGAGGTTAGTGAGAACGGATGGGTAAGCCTTTCCCACCCCCCCTGTACAAACCTTGCATTCTAGGCCCAGAGCACTAGGACTTCATAGGAAGAGCTCCTGAGTGAATCCGACCTTGGGGCACAGGCCTGCGGTCCCAGGAGGAGGCAAGCTGAGCCGGTGTCCACAGGTTCAAGACCTGCTTGGTCTATGAAGTTGAAGTCCAGCTGGGCCGACTTAGTAAGGCCATATTTCAAATAGAAAAAGGGCCTGGTATTGCAGCTCAGAGGTCAGGCGCTTGTCTGGCGTAAGCAAGGCGATAGAATCCTGTGATACAATCCCTCCTGCTGGGGGACACCTCCACCCCCACCCCCCTGCAGCCTAATCAAGACCAACGTGCTGAGACTAGACAAGTCTTTTTCCCAGACAAATGGTCTAAAAGGAGCGTAGAAAATGAAACCAAATTAGGACTAAATCAAGAAAAGAAAAAAACCTGTAAGATTAGGGAGAGGGTGGGAGCAGCTGGAGGAGGCGTGGGCGGACATGGCTCCAGGGTCTGCCTCAGTAGTGACAGCAAGGGCCTCTTTGGGGAGAGCATGGCGCAGCACTCAGGGAAGAGATGTTGTCAAGGGGACTCAGACGCCAGATGGTGCGCATCCCGGGATCCTGGCCAGCCACCGCATTCCTTGTCTCCCTACTCTATTTACCCTTGCGTCCTGATTGGTTTTCTTCAAATATTGATCTATGTTTCAGGTGCAGATGTAATACTTACCCTTTACAAGCAGCCAGCATCTGAGCTCCATCTTTTCTCTCCCACTTATCAGAAATGACGAAGGCTCTCGCTCCGTCTGTCTGCTCAAGCACCTCACTCTGCACAAGGGATATCCCGGCAGCTCGCCTACCCAGATGGGCAGAAAGGCAGGGTAGCAATGCAGATTCCCGGGCCCTACCCTGTCGCCATCCTATGCTTGTCAATGAGAACAGCCTCCTTGGACCAGATGCCACCTTCAGTGTCTACATAAATTCTCTAAGAAATCTTGGGAATTCGGGAAGAGGAGGTGGACCTAACATCACATACCTCAAAGGTGACAGAGCTCGGATTTGAACCCATGCCTATCTGTTGGCTTGCAGAATTGTACTTGGAGATGACTAGCAAAAGCCATTCAGCATAACTCTGAAATTGTTTTCCTTTTGGATATCGGGTGGTAGGGCGGGGCATGTCCCTGGGACCTACCTGAGACAGCACTAGCACTAAAGTGTTTAGAAGCTTTGCCAGTAAGGTTGAGGCTCCTAAAACATTCTGCAGAAGTGGAACTGTTTGAAAGGATTAGAAGGATTAGGAGGCATGGCCTTGTTGGAGGAGGTGTGGCTTTGTTGGAGGGGGTGTGTCACTGTGGTGGGCTTTGAGATTTCAAAAGTCCACATCAGGCCCAGGCTCTCTTCTCTTCCTATTGCCTGTGGATGAGCATGTAGCTCTCAGCTACTTCTCCAGCATCATGTGTGCCTATGTACAGCCACGCTCCCTGCCATGATGATAATGGACTGTTGGCAAGCCCCCAGTTAAATGCCTTATTTTATAAGAGTTGCCTTGGTCTTGGTGTCTCTTCGCAACAATAGAACAGTGACTAAGACAGTTATGGGACATTGGACAGTGCTAGGGGGAAATTAAGCATTCGCATTAAAGTTAAACGCACATTAAAGCCAGGCCTGGTGGTATAGACCTTAAATCCCAGCATTTGGGAGGAAGAGGAAAGGTTGCACACTTGCCAGGGCTCTTCCCTCCACCACCCCAAAAAAACCCACTCTACTAGCCCTCTCATTTTACAGGAGACACTGGCCAATGCAATTAGAGAAGAGAAAAGAATAAGAAGTGTATAAGTTGGAAAGAATTCAATTGTCATTTACACGACTGGGTGGTGGACGAGGACACCAAGTGGGAAAACACTGCCAATGTTAAAAATCCAATACAGTGGCTGGATACAAAAGTGGAAAATAACACAGAAAACAGATTGGGGGTGTAGCCCAGTGGTGGAATGAGTGTTTTGCAGGCACAACACTTTGGATTCAAGCCCTAGCACCAAAGAAATAGAACTACAGAAGCTGGTAGCCTTCACACGTATACAAAGATCAATGTATTAGAAGATAGCAAAGGATTTTATTGCAATGGTAACAGCAAGAAAAGTGGGCACTAACTCACTAAAAACTACACACAGCGGGGCTGGAGAGATGGCTCAGCGGGTAAGAGCGCTAACTTCTCTTCCAGAGATCCTGAGTTCAATTCCCAGCAACCACATGGTGGCTTACAACCATCTGTAATGGGATCTGGTGCCCTCTTCTGGTGTGTCTGAAGACAGTGACCGTGTACTTACATACATAAAATAAATAAAATCTTAAAATAAATAAATAAATAAATAAGCTATGCACAGACTATAAAAAGACAGCATCTTTATCGTGGGATGAGGTTCTTGCCTTTGCTGATCTCAAACTCCTGGTCTCAAGCAATCCTCCTGCTTCAGCCTCCCAAGTGGCCAGGAGGACAGGCATTTGCCACTGTGCTAGGCTCAAGAGAAAACCTAAAGTTCTCTCTTCCCTCAGCATCTCTTTTGAGAAGGATTTTATTTTGTGTGTGTGTGTATGTATGTATGTATGTATGTATGTATGTATTTAGTCTTTGAAGCAGAGTTTTTCTGTGTAACCCTGGCTGTCCTGGAACTTGCTCTGTAAACCAAGCTGGCTTCAAACTCATAGAGATCTGTCTGCCTCCCAAGTGCTGGAATTAAAGGTGTGTGCCAACCACCACCCAGCTGAGAGGGATTTTTATTTTAAACTGTATGTATACGTAGGGTCTGGAGAGATGGCTTAGCAGTTAAGAGCACTGGCTGTTTGTTGTTTTGTTTTTTGTGTTTTTCAAGGACTGGGGTTTGTTTCCCAGTCTCTACATGGTGGTTTACAATCCATAACTCCAGTTACAGGGGATCTGATGCTCTTTCTGACACCCAAGGTATCAGGGTATGCACACACACACACACACACACACACACACAAACACACAAAGTGCATATATTGCATATATATATATATATATATATATATATGCATTCAGGTAAAACACTCTCAGGCACAAAATAAATTTAATCAATCTAAAAAGAAAGGCTTGTAAATCATGTGTGTATGCACACGAGTTCCGAGCCTGAGAAGGCCAGGAGGGGCTGTTTGACCCCAGATACTTGACATTAAAGAAGATAACAAATTGCCCAGTGTGGGTTTTGGCATCCGAGCCCAGGTCCTGTGGAAGAGCAGTACATGCTCTTAGCGGCTGAACCATCTCTCCAGCTCCTCCCTCAACATCTTATTATGAAATGTCCAGGACTGAGGATGGAGCTCAGTGCAGGAACATTGAACTAGTATGCCAGAGCCCTAGATTTGATCCCTAATACTCTCAGCATCAAAAATTAAAAAAAAACATTTTAATAAGCATAAAAATTGATCTAATGATACAGAACGCACCCATATACCCACCCCCTTGATTCTCCAGTCAGTTTTTTCTGTATTTCACAATATGATCTATGGCAATCCACAGGAGAAGCACAGATATGTTCATTCTCTATCAACCATATTCCCAAAACACTTTTTTGGAGAGGTTCAGAAAAGAGGCCTGAAACAGGAAGGGATGTTGACACACATGCAGGCATGGCTCTGTAAACACTTGCTACTCTAACTTATGATTTTAGCATAATTCCAACGCTGGTGGTTTGGGTGAGAATGGCCCCCGCAGGCGTGTATATTTCAATGTTTGGTGCCTAGTTAGTAGAATTGTTTTGGGAAGGATTGGTGGGGCGTGGCCTTGTTAGAGGACATGTGTCAGTAGGGGTGGGCCTTGAGGTTTCAAAAGTTTCCCCCCCCTCCTCTCTCCCCTCCTGCTTTCTCCTGCTTGTGGATAAGATGTTAAGCTCTAAGCTACTTTTCCAGCACCATGCCTGCCTGCTGCCGTGCTCTCTGCTATGACGGTCATGGACTCACCATCTGGAACTGTAAGCAAGTCCCTAATTAAATACTTTTTATATACGTGGCTTTGGTCATGGTGTCTCTTCACAGCAGTAGGATAGAACTGTAACCAAGACACCGACTAAAATAACAACTGGGTTTTGTCTGAGCCAAGGACTGGATGTAGAGCCTTGGGCATGTAGAGGGAAGACTTTCTGACTCAATTAATTCTGGTTCTAAAAGAGCGAAGCACTAAGTCCTGGAGACAGAATATTACACTTGAACCAGGTACACAGTGGTGCATGCCTTTCACACCAGAACTTGGGAGCCAAAGGCATGAAGATCAGTATGAGTTTCTTGCTAGTCTGGTCTACATAGTGAGTTCCAGGCCAACTGGGACTATGTAGAAAGATCCTGTTTAAAACAAAACAAAACAAAACAAAACAAAACAAAACAAAACAGACAAAATGCTACACGGAGAGGGGAGTAGAAAGTCGCAGAACACATTGAGATGTGTCGCAAAGCTGTAATAATTAAGGCAGTGTGATACTGAGCCATCATAGAGAAAATAAAGGAGTAGACAGAAGAGGGGGGAAATGGCCATGGGGTGGGGGTGGAGCTTGGCTGCTGGCCTCTTGGACCAGTTTGGGGATGGGGGAGGGGATGGAGGTGTTACTGACAGTCTAGAAAGATTAAAAAGTGAGCTCATACCTTAAGACAATTTAAATTCCCAGAGCCTCCAAGTTATGTTTATATAATGAAAGGTAACTCAGAAATGATAACATAATAGGGAGACTGAAACCACTTAACAATGAAAAATATTTGTCAAACAAAATGTCAAAAGGAAAAACAAAACAAAACCAAATTGAAACTCACTCCACAGAGATGCCACAAGTCAACAGGATGATGGGCAGAGACTCAGCCAGTAGTGAGACCCAGCCAACAGTGAGGCCCAGCCAATGGAGAGACCCAGCCAATAGAGAGACAGCCCAGGCCGAGCCGTCAGATCCCAGGGAGGGCGAGCAGGGGGCTGGCATCTGGCTTACCCCACAGACTGCGGGAGATCAGTGCCTTTGATTCTAAGGTTGTGGAGACAGGGGTGAGGGGCGAGGTGCACGTTCACACACCACTTATAGCAGTGTAAATTGCTCCCACGTCCATGGAAAGTAATTAACGAGAATTAAACCATCGTCAGCTCTCTGACCCTGCAATTCTAAGATATATAGACATCTTACAGGAGTGCTCTGCCTGTGCTCTGGCTTGCCAGGTGGAACGCTCCACACAACCTTGTTACCGGAGGCAGGAGACCCCAGTGACCAGCCTCTAGGAACCCTCTGAATAAATCATTCTCTGTCCAACAATGGACTAGCCTTCAGCCGCTCAAACTGCAAGGGAGATGTATTGAAATGTGGTTACCCTGGGGTTGCTATGTGGCTATAACTGCTCCTGCTTTCTGAAGGCCAAGAATTTAGAACAAACCCCATACTGGATTCTTTTTGTGGTGTGTGTGTGTGTGTGTGTGTGTGTGTGTGTGTGTTTCCAGCTTTGAATCCCTGATGAGCGAGGGCCCAGTCCATCGAAGGTGGTGCCAGGTGCCATCCCTGGAATGGTGGTCCTGGGTTCTATAAAAAAGCAGGCTGATGCTAGGCAGTGGTGGCGCACGTCTTTAATTCCAGCACTTGGGAGGCAGAGGCAGGTCGATATCTGTGTTCAAGGCCAGCCTGGTCTACAGAATGAGTTCCAGGACAGCCTGGGCTACACAGAGAAACCCTGTCTTAAAAAAAAAAAATTCTTGGGTTCAAGCAATCCTCCTGCCTCAGCAGCTAGAGTGACTGGGGATTCAGGCGTATACCACCATACTTAATTTTCAGGCTACTCTCTGTAGCAAGGGCAAATGTATGTGCTTGCATGTGGAAGCCAGCACCTCAGTGTCCTTCCTCGGCTGCCAGGGTCTGGCCAGTGGACTGGCCAGAAGCTCTGGGATCCTGTTGGTCTCCACCTCTCCAGCCTTGGTGTTATTCATGAGCATGCCTATGCTTTTAAAACTTGTTTCTGGGGATCAAATCCAGGTCTTCATGCCTGTACAGCAAGTAATTTATCAGCTAGGCCATCTCCTCAACCCACGGGCTATTCCTGTGTTGGGTGCAAAGGGGAAAAATGGCTTGCTACTACCCTTAGGGAATGTTGGGGTTGTTTTGAACCTTCAGGACAGGCCTGGGCACCACCTTAGGAACGTGTCTCCCAGTCTCGTTGTCTCCATTTCCCGCAGCCGCCACCATCGGCTGTGCCCCGCTCGCTCTAGCTTTCACTTAAAGAATCACGGTAATAAGTAAATAGGAGCCCTCATTTCCCGAGCGCCTGCAGAATGCCTGGTTTTGGCATCTGGGCACAGGGCTGCGGTTAGGAGTATTTCATTTCTTTTAACAGCTTTAATGTGATTCCCACACACTGTATATTCATCTGCTTAAAATATCTGTTCCTTGATTCAGCAAATCCACACAGTTGCACAACCCCCATGATAACCGATCTTAGACTATTGCTACTACCTTCCTTATCATGATACTCTCAAGGTTCCTGTATGTTTGTAGCATGCAGGAAAATGTTTTTTTCATTCCCAAATAATATTTCACTGCCGGGATAGACCACATTGTCAGTCACTTGTGGGCGGGTGGACGCTTAGGTTGTTTCTGATTGGTGACTGCCACGGATAATACTTCTGTGAATGCTCATTCCTAGGCGTTTGTGTGGACATGCATTTCCAGGTCTCTTGGAAGCGAGCCTGCTGGGAGGTGCGGAGTCTGTCATGAATGGGACCGCCTCACTTCCCATCCCCCTCAGCCCTGTGGGTGTTTTGGGATCTGCTCAGCGAGCTCCCAGCATTCCTCCTCTGCCCTTCGGATGACAGCCCCCCTTGGATGTGATGGTGGTTCACTGGGGTTCAGGTCTCACTTCCCCAGCCACATCACCACTATACAGAGAGGGAAACTGAGGTTCAGGCAGGTGAGGGGTCCTGCGGGAGGCCTGGCAGCGAGGATGGGCAGAGGCAAGACTCAAGTCCAGGCACTCTTCTTCCCCGGGGCCCTGGGCATGGCAAGGCCAGCATCGCCTTTGGACACTTCTGAGACGGATCACATTCACTGAATAAATGCTAGACACTGGCCAGATGACCACAGGGCAGACAAGATGGCCCTTGGATACCCAGATTCTGCAACGGGTGCAGGCCCTACCGCCTCCATGGCTAGCTTACTTATGTCTCAACCCACCCATTCATCCGTCCACCTACCAGCCAGCCATCGGCCGGCCAGCCATCTACCGTCCATCCTTCAGCCCTTACACACACACACACACACACACACACACACACATCAGTATATGCATACTCCAGTCCTTCCAACCATACATCAGATCACCCACCCACCGATCCATCCATCAGCACATCTATCCAGCGTCCACCTATTACTATTCATCCATCCATCCATCCATCCATCCATCCATCTATCCATCACCCCTACACCTGCCAGTCCATCCGTTGTCTATCCACACACCTCTTGTCCATCTCTCCATCCGCTCTGCCTGCCCACCTGCCTTCAGTGGACCTCCTCTGAACTTGTGTCCTCATTTCAAAAGTTGAGGATCCAGGGGCTGTCTTGGGGATACTGTGGTGCTGCAAAAGTCTTGGGGTCCCTGGGTAGTGCTATTGGTTTTTGAAGGTGCAAAGACAAAGGACCTGCTGGCCACCCTGGCTAGAGAGATCTGTGCCAACCCACAGCAGGTAAAGCTCAGCGGAGGCGTGGCGGGCGGAAAGACCCCAGGCGTGGGGTGAAGCAGTTTGAAGGGATCCAGTCTTGGCAGGGGCCAAGCACTCATGCTTTTAGGCTAAGGAAGGTTCAACTATTGTGTAAGTTGGGGGAACTATGTCCCTGTCCCTCATTTCCTCCTGTGTCATAGAGGCTTGGAGACTGTCCCCAGGAGAATATGAGATCCCTTTGTGGACAGCCTGTAGCACAGGCCTGGCAAAGGCCCCTCAGGCTCTCCTGCTCCATGAAGAGCAGAGCCGAGGAGGAGCTCAGAGCAGCAGCCTTAGAGAAGGCACTCAGAAGGAACACACCCTGTCAGCCCAGTACTGGAGAAGTTGAGGCAGGAGGATCAGGAGCTCAAGATCATCCTCTATTAGAGTGTGAGGCCATCCTGAGCTACGTGAGACTGTGTTTCAAACACAAAACCACAAAGTTCAAATATGTGGGGGCCTGGGATAAAGCTCCGTGGGAGAGCACTTGCCTAACATGTGCAAGGGACCCCATCCCCAGGACTGAAAAAGAAAAGTAAAGTAAAATATTCATTTAAAGCGACAGTGGGTGAGACAGCTCAGTGGGTGAAGGCGCTTCCATCCAAGCCGGATGACCTGAGTTCGATTCCCAGGACCCACGTGGGGGAAGGAGAGGCTGATATCCCTGATATCCTCAGGTTGTTCTCTGGCCTCTGCATATGTGCCCCCACCACCCAAAGACAATGTAATAAAAAATAAAGTGATGTACATATAGGTATTAAAACTGAAAACAAACCTGCTTACCTATAATCCCAGTCCCTGGGAGACTGAAACAACAGCACCAGGAATTCCAGGCCCACCAGGGCTATATGTGACTCTATGGCCAAAACTGATGATGATGATGGTGGTGGTGGTGGTGGTGGTGATATTACCATAAGAATCACCACTGGGAATCACCTGGGACCGTAGAGGATACTGAGGGCCAAAGTGGGGGTCGGCTATGGGGTGATGGGTTTGCTGGATAAACATCTTTGTTTATCCACACGTGCAAACATGCTTCACAGATTATTCTGTATGTGTGATTATCTCAGAATCTAGGACTAACTCGGGTTCCGGCATTCACAGAGGGGGTCGACAGAGACTGCTCCTCTCCCTTTGGAGACCCCTTCCTCAGGCAGCAGCAGCTCCTGCTCTCAGCAAAGCTGCCAGGCCCCTCTCTGCACCGGGTCACCTCTGTTCAGCGCTGTGACCTACGAAGAAGCCCTCCCTCCCTTCCCACAGTAGCTCAGCTCCCAGCCTCAGCAACTGTCCGCACTGTCTGCGTTGGTTTAAACCGCTTTATTGGAGTTGGCTGGTACTCACAGGTTGGGTCATATACACAGGGCCCGCTCACCCCTAGGCAAAGCCCTGGGCCTCCCACCTCCCCTCCATCACCGAGGGTGGCCAGAGGTTTGAGCCAGTTCCGGGGCGGGGTGGGCCCAATAGAAATATTTACAAACCATCAGGGTGGGTGTCCCCTGATCGGGAATGGGGATGGGATGGGTGGAGGGGGTCCCTTGGGTGGATGTCACAGGCCCGAGAAGGGGCTGGGCGTGGGGTGGGGGTTGACGGCAGAGGGGGGCTCGGGGAGAGCCTCGGGGGGCCCTGAGCGAGCCTGCTGGTGCTAACTCTGCCTGGCGGGGCAGCCTCCCGCGTGGGGCTGGTGGGGCTCCGCCTCCCTGGGGGTTCCCGGAGCCCGTTCCAGGTAGAATGAGGAGGAGCAGGAGCGTGGGGGTCCCGGCCCGGCTCTTCACCAGGGGGCTGGCCGTGAGGACGGGGTGCACGAGGCGGAGCCGGGACGGGGATAAGCAAGCAAAGCACACGCGGGACTCCTCTGCCGCCGTCGCCGCAGGGCCGGGAGGACTGCATGCGGGGCGGGCGGGCTACAGGCTGCAGGCCTCGGGCAGAGAGCGCTTGCGCAGCTCCCGGCCCGGCTTGGGCGGCGGCGCGGGCGCGGCGGGGGGCGCATCCGGCAGCTGCAGCACCGAGTTCTCCCCGGGCTGCACCCGCAGGTAGGCTTTGACCTTGTGGTGCCGGGCCTTGCCGTCGCTGAAGTCGATCACGCGGCACTCGTAGGTGCCTTCGTCCGTGGGCTTCACCCGCGACAGCCGAAGCTTGTGGGAGATGTTGCTGCCCACCACCTTGACCACCTGGGGGCGACAGAGGCACCGTGAGAACCGGCCGGGGTCGCGAGCAGAGCCGCCAGGCTGTCCCCAACCCCAGATACAGTCAGGGAGGGGACCCAAGGTCAGCATCCGAGCCGGTTAATGGCAGACGGACAAACAGAAGCAACGCTAATGCCTATCCACGGAGGGTTGCGTGCAGCCAGTGGAATACCGCCCAGCAGGGAAGAAGGGTGAGCCAGAACCGAGAGTTCCACTGACACGCAGGGGAGACTCCTGGCCAGCAGCCTCGCAGCAGAGCTTCGGTAGAGCTCAGGGAGACTTGGGAGGGGGTTGGGAAGGTATGTCCCACAGCGAATGGGTGACCAGAGGAGAATCTGCAGGAGTCCCCTCGCCTTCCACGGTCTGGATCCTGAGGATCAAACTCATGTATTCGGCTTCATGGCCAGCGCCCGTTACCTGCTAAGCCAGCTCACCAACCCAGTCCTGGGCCTGAAGCTGGGCACTGGAAAGAAGGTTCAGAGCTTAAGCGCACTGGCTGCCCTCGCAGAGGACCGGGGCTCAGTTCTCAGCACCCACATGACTGCTCACAACAGTCTGTAACTTCAGTTTGGGGGGATCCAATTCCCTCCTCTAGCACGGGCACCGGGCACACGCGTGGTGCACAGACATGTATCCAGGCAAACACATCAAATAAAAATAAATAAAATCTAAGAAAAAAAAAGTCACAGGCTGACGACCGAGCACTGCAGTTGGATGCTAGAGTTTAACTGTCTCCTCCCTGGAGGTAGAGTGGGTGTTATGCTTGGAAAGTTTTGGCTTTTTATTGATGTGATTATTTTAAAGCTAAAATCTCACTATGTTGTCCAGGCTGGTCTCTAAGTCAGAACCCTCCTGCCTTCGCCTACTAAACACTAGATTGTAGCACCACACCTGACCCTTGACCCAGTTTTTAATTTTCATTTTACAGTCGGGGCCCTGTTCTCCTGGGTCAAGAACCCAGCTCCGTAGACAGCCTATCCTAGCTGTGCCTGTGGGCCAACCACTGTCGTCATAGTTTAACTATATTCCAGAACTCTCTTGGGGGTGGGGATGCGGTAGGGGCAGGTGTGTGTGTGTGTGTGTGTGTGTGTGTCAAGTCTGACTCTCTTTCACACAATCAGCTGGCTCTGTTCATTGCTGTGTAGTATTCTATCGTATACTTGCCTGCCCGTTTCCTGTTGGCTGGTATTCAGGTAATTTCCAGATTGGCACTCTCATGACTAAATCTGCGCTGACTATAACTCTGTTGGCAACTTTTTTTCCATGATGAGAGAAGAGGCGTCTGGAGTCAGACGCGCCGTTAGGGGGACTGGGCGATGGACATGGGGACCCTGATCTATCCTTTTGTAAATTCCTACATGTCTTTAACTAAAAATAACCACAGGAAATGTTAAAGAGGAAGGATGCTGGGGGTGTCGGGACGAAGCCCAGCCATCACGGTAGCGGGCTGCTCACCCCACCAGCCCCATCTCTGGATGGCATCATCTGTGTGCCATGCCTGCCAAGTCTTACAGATCTGCTTTGGGACCCGAGTGGTTCCCTGCTGTTCCCACCTCCCAAGTGAGGGGCCCCGGGGTAAAAATGATGGTCCCCGAGAGGGCAGGTGTAGCTTGTAGATGTATTTCCCAGCCTGCACTGAGACGCACAGCGAGGAACACAGGAAGGTAGATAGATACCTCACAAACAGCAGCAAGTGTCTCTTGCGTGGGAGGACTCACCCCGTCTCCTTTTTCCAATTGGGGTGGAGCCCTGATGCTGTCCCTTTGTCTTATGATGCATACAAATAAGGTGGCTGGTTTACTGAGAGGAAAACTCGACACTCCAAAAAAGGACTCTTGGCCTGGTCAGGAGCCAACCTCAGTATGTCGCCAGGCTAGGAATCGACTTCAGGCTAAGCTCACCCTGGAAACAATGTGACAGACCCACAGAGGATTCCAGAGTTGGCCCCACAGGCCCCATGAGAGGCTCCCGGTGAGGAGCCCATCCCCCCAGGAAGCAGGAAAGCCCGAGGTATGATAGAGCAAGAAGCACTGGGGTGGGATGCAGATGAACCATCCCAAAGGAAAACAGGCGACAGGGCCAAGAATCAGGTGCTCCTCCCTATGGGGCTCAGCTGGAGTCCACTCTGGCCGACTCCATCACCCTGACCAAGGGCACGGAAAGACCCCCGCGGTCCCGCCACTCTCTCTGGTGAGTTAGGAGAAGCCATCGCAAGTGCGCAGCGGGAGCGAATTACCTCAACATCTGTTTCCCTCACGGATATTAATTATCCTTCATTTGTCAACCCTACAAGGCGCTAATGGAGTAATAATGCGCAGCGCTGGGAGCAGCCGCTCCTGGGGAGGGAGGCCGACGCCCCGCCCTCCGGGCGCAGGCGGAGACCGGCTCTGAGACCTCTGCCCCAGTGCCAACCCCCTCCGCCACCTCCCAGAGGCCAAGCGACATTGGTGGCCTTCAGAAGGGCAGGCGGTGGCCTCGGTTAGGACAGAGGCTACAGTACAGCCACACGGGCACCCTGGCCATCCGAGGCAGAAGCCAGATGGAGGCGAGGCTGCAGGCAGACTTGGCCCTCACTCAGCATAGCGAGCAAAAAGGCAAAGACCCGCAAGGCGGCCAATCAGCGGTCGGAGCACTTCATCCACAGTAGCGTGTTGTCCTGGAAAATCCCCAAGGCCGGCGAGGGAGAAAACCAAGGCTCCCAAGATCAGGCAAGCTTGACCACGCTCGGGGCGTGGCGTTTGGGCCCTCCCATCTCCCTCACCAGCCCCAGCTCTCTGTGTCCTAGGGACGCCCTGTCCTAATAAAACTCAGCAGCAGCTGCTCCCTGGAGGGGCTCTCTATTCTGCCTCGGTTGTCTGGGGTAATGGAAAGAGACTGCAGGGCTTCCTCATTCAGGAATCTGCGACCAGAGAGGCCGAATGACACACCGGCCCGCCGGGCAGCCTGGCTGTAAATCATAATCACAGCCCAGCATCGACAGGCCTCGGCGATTAAGCACCTAATCACGCCGAAAAGGCTGGCCAGGCTGGCCCTGACCGGCAGCCTCTTGCTGGCCAGAGCCACACACCCCAGGCTCTGTTCCCCCCCCCCCCAGCTGGGCCAGGAGGAAAGGTCAGGTCATCTATGTCCATGGTGTGACCCTTTCCTCTATGTGGCTCCTAGGGGAAACCTTGGAGGTACCTGGGGAGGGAGGGAGGAGTGGGCGGGGCTAGCCAGGGCTAGTCTCTATCCACTGTGCCATTTCACCAGGCCCTGGGCAGGGTCAAAGGCCAAGTTGGAACCCTGTGGGTCTGAGTACCTCTAGCTGGTCCGACTGTGGTCACCTTGCTGGACACAGAACATCTAGACTAGATTGTCACTGCCCCTGAACATGTGAGACACTACCCTTCTATCGAGACCCCCCACCATCTGCAGGGGCTAGGGCAGACCTTGACTCCGCTGAGTCCTTGCTCTTCCTTGACTGGCTGCGAGCCCACCCACAGCTGACACAGCGCTGAGAGCCCTGGAGGCCTCAGCCCTGCCCTCCAGAGAGCCCCCAGACCCGTGTCAGCTCAGGCCAGAGGCTCTCAGAGACCAGCCCTTCTCCTCCTGTGGTGGTGGCTGCTGTCACGTTTCCCTTTATCCCCCGTGAATAGTGGATACATGGCCGGCCATTTTCCACTGGACGTAAGTGGCTGTGACCGTCTGCAATCAGCTCTTGCCTACTGTGACAGCAGTCATCCCCTGACAGGCCCAGGGAAGGGGGAACGTTTTCCTTTTAACTAATTTTTGTGAGTGTGTGAATGTATGGGTATGCGCTTGTTTTGAGACATACGTGGAGGTCCGAGGATAACTTGTCGGGGTTGGTGTGGGTCCCAAGGATCAAACTTAGGTCATCAGGCTTAGGGACAAGCACCTCTACCCACCGAGCAGTGTTTCCTGCCCCAAAGGGAACTTAAGTCAGGATGTCAGCACCATCTCTACCTGTAAGACTAGTGAATGATCAACGTAAACTCTAATGCACAGAGAGCCTTGGGAGATCACAGCAATCCTCCCAGATCTTGAACGAGGCTGGTAACACAGGTACCCTAAGCTCTGCAGGACGGCAGCCTGCGGGTCTGAAGGCCGCGGGTAAGTACTGGAGGCTGGGTTCCTCAGTTTCTAGTGTATTCTTATGTCATCTCATTTCAGAAACAGGGCTAGAGAGTGCGCAAAGCCAGACGCAGAACTCAGCTCCCTGGTGTCATCAGGATCCCCAACTACTGTCAGGAGAGCTGACCCTGAGTCTGGACCTCTGCAGGTTCCACAGGTTCAGAAGTGTCCCCCACTAACTGAAGCCACGACTCCACAGTCCTTGGCTCTGCTGACCTGTACTTCACATAGTGGTTTGCCAAAGGCCCAAAGATGTCCCAACAGCTAAAGCTTGGGAGTTAGTCCAGGAAACCTGGCCTTTGGATCACGTTTTCTTTTTAGCCTTCAAGGCTCTGGGACCATTCTACCACTTTGAGGTGGGTCCCCTCTGGGTCCCTGTGGTCCCCACATGAGTTCCTCCACTATCACCTGGACACACAGGTGCACAGGTGCATTGAGTCAGTCACACCATGGCAACACCCACATTATTACAGACAGGTTTGCACATACATTGGACTGAGCATATGGGAGAGATATAGTAAGCAGTAAGTGTTAACTGGACACCTAATACGTGCCAGGCTCTGTGCGAGAGATATAGTAATCAGTAAGTGTTAACTGGATACCTAATATGTGCCAGGCTCTGTGTTGGGCTGCAGAAACATAACAGTGAACCAGACTCCTCCTGGGCCTACTGTCTCTGGGGGAGACTGACATGAAGCGAAAAATCTGGGCCCAGGGTACCTCCCTTGCTGAGTCATGAAGGGAGAGACGGGACTAGAGAGGAACACATTTCTAGGCAGAGAGCCTGGCCTATGCACAGGCCCAGGGTTGGGAGGGAACAGATGGCCCAAAGCCTGGTAGAATGGTCCCAGAGCCTTGAAGGCTAAAAAGAAAAGTTTGTACCATTTCCTAAGATATCAAGAACCCAGGCAGAAGAAGCACCTTGGGTGTGGTCTGCTCTGCCTGCCCATTTAAGAATGCCGGCTTCCACAGCGTCCACGGCTTCTGTGTAAAATGCTGGGCTTGGTACCAGACCTGGAAGCCCCAGCTGGTTCGAGGATTACAGAGATGGCTGGGGGTGACTTCACACTCCCACGGAGAACATTTATTTTATTTAACTAATTAGCATTGCATTCCCCTCTCATGAGGCAAGCAGCCTGGAATTATAATCCTCTCAATCAATTAGATAATTCTTTCTTTGCCAGAGCCCAAGAGAAGCTCATGAAACGGGACACAGTAGAGGCAGAGGGTGTTGTCCTCAGAAGGGGCTGCATTGACAGTGACGCAGACCTCTGCCCCAGAGGCTGATGGGTGTGCAGAGCAAGAAGAGAGCGAGCTGTTGGCTGAGGGCAGGAGGGCAGGCTTGGCAGCCTTAAACCGTGAACGGCTGTAATTTCCGTAGCCTTCTGAAAGGCACCAGGGCTACTGTGACCATCCGGGGTCTCACTTGCTGTCCCCTCCCCGAGTGGCTGTAGGAGCCTTCTCCCTGCCTCCTGGCCTCAGTGCCTTTATTTATCCTGGTGGCAGCCCCCAGTGCAGGGCCACACCCAGCTGGCCTCAGGGCCCCGAGTTTCCCTATATTCCCTAAGAAGCTGTGGGAGACCCAGCCAAAAGGGGGACTGGGAAGGTTGCCCCAATATACATGGGTTCCTACACTGTGCTGGCGAACCTTCCAGAAATCCAGCCTGGTTCTGTGGCAGCGCGCGTGCGCGTGCCCAGAAAAGTCTTCTCTGCTCGGGTTTTTTTTTTTTTTTTCTCCCATTTTTTTTTTTTTTTTTCTTAACAGTTCCTCTCTCTTCCAGGTTGGACTTTAGGTACTCAAAACCCTGTAGTAACTGTCACACCCCAGCTCCTGGTGTCCCTGGCTCCCCTGGGCTCTGGCAGATGACAGGAAGTTCAGCAACACTAACCACACTTCAGGTCCGCTCCAGCTTCCGCCCGTCCAGTCTGTAAAATGGACAAACGCTCTGCCCTCCCTGTCCAGTGTCACCGAGGAGTGGATGCCTAGGGCCGGCTGGTCCTGGAGTCACACCCTGGAAGTCACACCCTGGGATCCTGAGATTCTCCAGCATCAGGAATGCTGGGCCAGAAAGAGCCCACTCCGCCTCCAGAGACCTCGTAGCTTCCCAGTGACAAATGGGGCTGAGTCAGGCATGGACTGCCACAGAGGCACGCCTGGCCTTGGCCCACCAGGGGAGAATTCGTCTTCTCTCTCTTGTCATTTATCCTGCCTGTCATTCAATGGACTTGAAAAATCTCTGGCTAAAAGACCCAGAAAAACAAACAAAAAAACCTCACCAAGTTGGGATCCCCCCCCAACCCCTCCCACTTCCTCTGTCTTCTTGCCCAAGTTCCCTGCTGAAATGGACCAACCCCCACTCCCAAAATAAAGTCAGCTTTTTTTTTTTTTTTTTTTTTTTTTTGCTACAGCTGTATCTTCCATTAGAGCATTTGTGGAAAGTCATTATCAAAACTCACACTTATTTTGGTGGCGTCCTTCCCCGAGTCCTCCTGCTGAGAAGCTTTTAGCTGGGGGTGGGGAGGGAGGAACAGAGAGTAGAGACAGGTGTTAGTGAGGGGTGGGGGTGGGGAGAAACACCACGGAGACAGAGGACAGGCAGAATCATGGTCAAAGATGCTGGATCTCATGAAATGTCACCCCGAGCCCCGTTTGTAGAGACACTTACACACCTAGTCAAAATTTAAAATGATAATAAAATAAAGGCTGGAGCGGTGGCTGACCAGTTAAGAACACCGGCTGTTCTTCTAGAGGACCCCCCCCCCCCCCCGCTTAGTACCCAATGCCCAGCTCCAAGGCATACAGCGCCCTCTTCTGGCCCCCTAGGTACTTGCTCTCACATGGTGTACATACACCCACAGGAAACTAAAATAATAAATAAATAAATATAAATAAATAAGAAAAATATAAAATAGAGATGGTGAGGTCTGGCATTGGTTCCCTCAGTTTCCTGGCAATGCAGGAGAGGGCAGCCAATGGGAAACGAATGAAATCTGGAAATACCAACCACAAAGCCAGGCGTCTGGGCTCACGAAGATGCTTGGCTCTCAAGGGGGTGTGTCCGTGTATACATACAGATAGGGGAAAGTGTGGGCGGCATGTCCCTAGAAGTATGTGTCTGCTCTCCATCTGGGAGTACGTTCAGTTCACCCGAACATGTTTGTAGCATATGCAGTTGCATCTTTGCCCATGTCCTGGATACTTCCACCTCAAAATACCTAAGAATACCCTTAAACATCCCCCAATACCCAAAGATCCTTTTGTAAAGGTTTCCTCTGGCCACAGGAATCTTCCACATCTGCATGTGTCAGGTTGACATACTGCGGATTTGTTATCCCCATAATCAAGACAGAGTTCGCCACGGATGCCCCATTACCTCACCAGAGGTGTGTGTGTGTGTGTGTGTGTGTGTGTGTGTGTGTATACATGAAGGTGTGCACACATTTGTTCATGTGGATGTATGTGTATGTATATGTATAGTAGATGCTATATAGACATATATATGGGTTGCTACTGTCTCAGGCCTGCCTAAAAGCAGACCCAGAATGCATAACGGAAGTGTACTTGACTTATTTAGGAGGAAAGGCTAGGAAGAGCCAGACAATGGCTTAGCTGGCCAGTTAGACCTGAGCTGCCACCCTACCCTGCCAGGGCACCTTGGGGACACGGGTCTTATGGATGTCTCAGCCTTAGGGAGAGGAGGCAGATTGCTTATCCGCCACACCCTCTTATCTACCGATAGCAAGCGCAGTTTCCCAGAGGAAACCCTTAGAGTGGCGGAGGGCATGGGCTGGTGGCAGTGTGGACGCAGGAGGGCTGAGTGTGTGTGTGCTCCAGCGCAGGGAGCCTATCTGCATGTAAGCACGGTGCTTGGAATGCACTGGGCGACGACGTGGCCTTATGGGGGAGCTCGCTACAAAAATATCGCAGGCGCTAAGGGGAGGGGGTAGGAAGTGTCCTGAGACTCCCCCTTCTTCCGTACCTAGAAGGAGGTGCCATGTTGCCGGCCTCAGGCTCCCTGACACTAGGGGAGGATCTCAGATGGCCATCACCCGCCCTACCTCTGCCAGGAGTGCCAGAAGGGTGTTGCAAAGGACAGCGCTGCCAGGTGCAGAGTCCCCAAGTTCCCCCGCAGTGTCCCCTAGGGAAACCTATCCCAAGGTCTTACCTGGTTGGAGGCCCAAGTCTGCTTGTCGGTCCAGTCCCGGGGGCTGCGCTGGTACCACCACTGGATCTCCAGTGAGTAGGACGGGGAGCCGCTGCCCCGGAAGGAGCAGGCCATCTCCACGTCCTCGCCTGTCCGCGCCGTCATGTCATGGGGTGTCTCTGTGAAGAGGGCTGTGTGGGGAACAGACAGATGAGGGCTCAGAAACGGGAGTCTGGCCCGGGGGGCAGCTCTGAAGGGGAAGACACTGTCCTAGAGGCTGAGGGGTACGTGGGCGTGGGCGGGGGAACGATGGGGGACGGCTGACTTGGAAGTGAGTCGGGAGGCCAAGGAGGCAGGGGAGCTGCCAAGTTTCTCTCTTCCAGATTCTTCCGTTCACCCCGCCCAGTGCCCAGCCCTGTGAGCCCTGCCCCACGTTGTGGCGACCCCACCATCTGCTAAGTCAAACCCAGCCATGAGGATCCCACTTCCCCTGGGGAGCATGCGCGCAAACTCTGGCCCTCCTTGGTGGGTGGGTGGGGCGTTCTCCTGTCAGGCTCCTCCCCTCTGCCTGGGGTCTTGCCTCTCCAACCTCTTCTCCCAGCTCCCTCTGCTCTGGTTTTTCCTCAGCTCTTGGCTGGCTCCTGGGAGCAATCAAAGCTCGGGTTTCAAGTCGCCCTTTTGTGGGCCCCCAGCAGCATTCAGTTCAGTGGTCACCAGCCTGACTGCGGCAGGTGTGCCGAGCGAGGAACAGAGAGAGGCACCCACCCTGCCTGCAGTCACAGAACAACCAGTTCCAGGAGCCAGCAGCAATGCTCCCCCAGCCCTCCCTTCCTTCCACCCAGGTCACTATGCTGCACCCCCACTTCACAGGCCCGGCACCCCTCCCCTCCCCTCCATAGGCTCTGGTTCTTTCTCCCCAAACTGTCTGAGACGCAGCAATTAGTATGCCTTCCTCCTCTCAGGAGAGATTATCTCAGACAGAAGGGAAATGGGAGATGCCTAGCAACTGCGGGTCACCCCAGGAACGTGATGTCTGTCAGCACCCTCCCCTGGACTGTACAGTCCCTCGGGCCCAGCCCAGAGGAGACACTCCTAGCCCCAGAGCGTCTCCTGTCCCAGGAAAGAGGGAGCCATGAGAGGGGAGGTGGCCCCCTGAATTCAAGGGGCATCGGCCTTACCCACCTCCACAGGACAATGGGAGTTTTGCGTGATCGGGTTTGGCCCTGCACCCACGCGGGGGCTTCTCTCTCTCTGTTGTGCACAAGGTGCCTGTCGTTTCTGCAAGGCCTCTGGGCCGAGAGAAAGCCCAGGGGGCCAAGGTTTGCAAAGCTTCTTATGAAAGAAAAAAAAAAAAAGCTTTCCTGTTTCTCTGCAGATTGGAAAGGCTAGCTGGGCCTGGGTCCCTAAGCAAGGCCTGCTTGATGACAGGAACATGGATTTAACCCTGGGGACGTGGGGTACTGTGAGCCACCCCAAGGGCTGGGCTGTCCTTGTCCGTCCCTAGGGGGCAGGAGAAAGGCGGACTCCTGCAGGGGTAGGGCCAACAGAACATGCCTCTCCTTGTCACAGCTCAGGGCCTGTGCAGGAGCTCAGGCTACCACGGCAAAGACAAAAGCCGTTAGCTCTCTACCTCAGCTCTCCCAACTGAGTCTTCAGGAAACTCTAGGGGTGCTGACCCAGAGGCTTTCCAGACCCCAGTCCCTTGCCACAGGGCTAAACCACCCTTACCATGCTGGCCTCCCTCCTTCCCTCTCTCCCTCCCTCCCTCCCTCCCTCCCTCCTTCCCTCTCTGTTTCCTGAAGACTGTTTTCACAGTTTTAACAAAGCACGCCTACCCCACGCCTGCTCCCCTCTAGAATCATCTGACCTAGGGTAGGATCCAGAGTCCTTCCAGGGGGAAGCTGGTCTGTATGTAAGCTAACATAGTGACCACCAAGGACAGCTTGCTGAGTGGGTCAGGGAACCTGGATTTTAGGTTTTATCTTAATTCACTGAAATGTCACCATTTGTGTATGGGGATGGTTACTGTCCTGGGTGCATAGCTAATGTGTTATCTGTTTTTCCAGGAAGTAACAGCCATTTCTGACTTACCTGTCTGTCTGTCTGTCTGTCTATCTATCTATCATCTATCATCTCACTATTCTCTATCTATCCATCTATGTATCTATCATCAGTCATCAGTAATGGGAAAAGAGCCCTGTTCCCAGTGGGAGGTCAGTCGTACTTCTGAGTGGCTAGAAAATGCTCTCCAGAATCCACATCTGACCATCCTGGGCCAAGCCTTTGTGGCCAACATCTCGCTTGCCAAGTAGAGAAGAATCCAGGGGTGTCACAGAGAACCTGCCACCAGGAGGAGCCAGTATGGCCTGGGAACAAGCAGCCCCTGGGTCCAGAGTCTGAGATCTGGGTGGCCAGGAATGTGACCAGTAGGGGACGCACCTGTGTCCTATCCAACATGCCACTGCTAAGACTCAGAAACCAGAGAGTGGCCCTCCTCCAGAGCAGGCTCCACGTGAGATCCTGGATCTAGGCAAGTGAGGCCACATCAGGCCTGACACATGACCCAGGAGTCTCCTCTCCTCCCAAAAGTGAGATTCCAGCAGCCACACGTGGCAGACAGGATGGAGAGTGTCATCTATGTGGTGGTTCCAAGTGGTAGACAGGGGAGAGGGTGACGGGAGCCCAAGGAAGGGCCATGCTTCTGTCTGTCCCCGCTTAATCTCTCTTGGCCACAGCCCCTCGCCCACCTCCTCACCAGAGCAGCAGCAGCCTTGGCTGGAGCCTGCAGCTTCTCTCTCCAGGCTCAGAGAAGACAGAGCAGACTCTGAGTGGTCCAGCAGTGATGGTCAGTAAGGCCAGGTCCCAGTCTTTGAGTCTCTGAGATGGCCCTGCCCTATGGCCTGGGGTGGGAGAGCATGGGACAGGGCCCATCCCAGGCCACCTGCCACTGAAAGCCCACCGCTGGTCTAGGCCAGCTCTTTCCACGCATGGAAGATTGAAACGGCATTGAGAGTCACAGGGACACTCCATTTTCTGGTTTCCTCATGACAGAAGCTTTTTTTTTTTAAAGCTAAAATTAATTTTAATAATATATTTTACTTAAATCAATTCCAAAAATATTATTTCAACATTTAATAAAGTTACTAATGGGATATTTTACGTCTTTTTTTCTTTTTTTTCTAAGTAGTGGAAATCTGAACGAATCTGTTTGGCCCTCAGGCTCAGTGTTTGGTGGCCTCTGCGTAGATGTCTTAGCAAGCAATGAACTCCCTTGCCTGTCCTTGTGATTTAGAGGGGGCATCTGGGCCCCCCACAAAGTGCAAACCTTCCCCCATACTACAGTAGAGTCAGAATTTGAACCCAGGACAGCCTGTCCCTCAAGAACTCCCACCCCTGCTCTATAACATGCTTCTCAGGGCTCTCAGCTGCTCTGGGGTCAGGGAGTGTTTCATTTTGCTTTATTTAAAATTAGGTGTCATTGTGTGGCCTTGCCTGGCTGTCTTGGAACTTGCTCTGTAGACCGGGCTGGTCTCGAACTCAGAGATCCACCTGCCTCTGTCTCCTGAGTGCTGGGATTAAAGACTGTGCCACCGGACTCCTGCATCTGTGGCCTTTTCTTGTAAAGCTCGTTCTACAAAGGGGCAGGCGGCCCTGTACCAGGAGTGAGGCCACGCCATTTCAGTGCTGGCCTAGCAGGCACAAAGCCCTGGCTTTGGTCCTTCGAACCACACACTCAGGGCACAGTGGCAGACGCCTGTAATTCCAGCGTTTAGGAAGTGGAGACAGGGAGATTAGAACTCAAGATCACTCCCAGCTGCTTGGTGGGTTCAAGACCAGCCTTGGACACATGCATGAGACTTTGTCTCAAAATGAGAAAGAAGGGGGAGTGACCCTGCTGGCCAATCTGCAGCCCTGGAGGGCAGGTGGGGGTGCAGGTGGGGTTTCATCAGTGTACAGGCCTGGAAAGGCCACTGAGGCAGCTTGCCCAGTCTGAGGCAATCAGGAAGACTTCCCCGAGGCGGTGTGCCCTGGTCTCAATCCCAGTACACACACCGTCCCGAGCACACGGTGGACAGGGTTGTCAGAGGAAGACTACGAGGCCATCACTGTGGCTACCACAAACAGCTCCGCTTCCCACAGGGGCTGTGGGCCCCCTAAGACTTATCAGAAGCTGCACGGTGGGGTTCGGTAGGGCTTCCCTGGATCGCCTCAGTTTCAGCCTCGTTGTGAAGGGGCAGAGTGACGGAGAGACACATAAGGAAGCAGGCTCTGTGCATGTGACAGAGCATCCACGCCCCCTTTCCAGTCAGCCACGTGAACAGGGGTCCAGTGTGTGCGGGAATCCTGAGAGCACTGGGCCAGGAGCCAGGCGGTGAGTTTGTAGCCTGGTTCAGCTGACTGTTCCATCCTCAGCTCAGAATGTCCCCCCATCTTGAACACCAGTTTGTCTGTCTGCAAGAATGGCTGAGTCCCAAGGCTACTCCAAGGAGAGGACAATGGTATATGTCAAAAGGCTGTGCTGTGGCCTAAAGAAGGAAGCAATCTGGGAGAGCTTCCGAGAGGAGGTGAGCTGGGTACAGTCCGATGCCGGGGGTCAAACCTAGGAAAGCAAGCCAGCTTTGGGAGCAAAGGCAGGGTCGGGGTCCTGCTGGGCTCTGCAGAGTTGTGAGCGTGTGTGTGTGTGTGTGTGTGTGTGTGTGTGTGTGTGTGTGTTGTTGGGGGAGGGATACATGGCTGCAGGCCACATACTGCCGTCCACCATGAGGCAGCGCTGCATAGACCTCATCTCCCCCACCCAGCTACAGAAAGAGAGCTGAGAAAATGGAGGAGCTGCCCACACCCACGCATAAGCACACTCCGCACCTCCATCTGGACAGCCCAGGTATCCCAGGTGGCTGCCCCTGTGTCCCCTACTGGGCAGCTGCCATCCTAATTGTCCCGGTTTTTTCCAGATGAAGCTGGGACTAAGAGAGGTGAAGCGACTTGCCCATGGCCACAGAGTGAGTCGCTGGTTAAACTGAACCCAATTTTAGAGGACTTGAGAGTGGGACCCTCGCCTAGATCATCTCTAAACACCCTTCCAAGCCCCACGCCCCACGCCCCTCTCCCTCCCACCAGCCCTCAGCCTCCCGGGGGCATCTCAGACACGAGCTCAACTGTGAACCCTCTCCTCTTTAACCACCCCCAGGTTCCTTCCAGATCAGGTACCTCCTGAGGCCAGCGTGTGTCCCCTGGGTGGTATAATTATAGATTTGGGGGGAAGGGTGTATGTGTTCTCCAGCCCCAGGGCCGGAACCCGCCTGGGAAACTCAGAGAAGACAATTAAATCCAGCATCCGCAAATTAGGATTCTGCAGGAGAAGGAACAGGGGCTTGATTGAGCGTGACATCGGCTGCCTCTCTGCTGTTAATTGGGGCAGCGATACACTCATTAACCCCAGGCCCTATCGGGCATCGGCTGCAGGGACTGGTGCTGCCGCCTGGTTGAGCCGGGCTTCGGCTTCTGGCAGGTACGAACCAGCTGAGGCTGGTCCTGTCCTTCAGCACCAGGCCCTTCTCCTGGCCTACACACAGAGCTCTGGCTTTGCCTTCCGTCCTGTTGGCTCGCCCCTCCCTGTTCAACCCGGGCCAGCCCCTTTGCCTCTCTGAGCCGGTTCCTTTATCTGCCAAAGGGCAGGCAGGGACTGCTGAGGGAAAGGGCATGAGGCTGTGTGTGTGTGTGTGTGTGTGTGTGTGTGTGTGTGTAGGTGCTCACTCAATAACCCCATCTCTCAGCCCTCGCTCCCTAGAGACGCATCTGCAGCACCTGGAGAGGTCACATGACAAAGGAGCATCTCTGGCCCTGTGACCACTCATGCACCAGTTGTGGCCTCTTTACCCCAAAGGCACTCCTTCCTGAAGCCATTGGGGTCTTGCACACCTGAGGGACTCATCTGCTCACAAATGGGCGCCCATGCCTGTCTCCTTGCTCTGAGCCCAGATCTCTCTCTCTCTCTCTCTCTCTCTCTCTCTCTCTCTCTCCCTCTTCTCCTCTCCCTCTTCTTCCTTCCCTCCCTCCCTCCCTCCCTCCCTCTCCCTCTCCCTTCCTCCTTCCTTCCCTCCCTCCCTCCCTCCCTCTCTCTCTCTCTCTCTCTCTCTCTCTCTCTCTCTCTCTCTCTCACACACACACACACACACACACACACACACACACCCTTTAGCTCCTCTCACACGGCTGTGTTTAGTAGGAAAAGGGCTGCTGTCAGGGTGCAGCCTCTGCCTGCGCTGAGAACATTTCTGGATGGTTCTGACAATAGCGCAGCACACTGAATACACTTTAACTGTGTATTTCACACACTTAAAAATAGTCGCCAGGCGGTGGTGGCACACGCCTTTAATCCTAGCACTTGGGAGGCAGAGGCAGACGGATTTCTGAGTTCAAGACCAGCCTGGTCTACAGAGTGAGTTCCAGGACAGCCAGGGCTACACAGAGAAACCCTGTCTCGGAAAAAAAAAAAAAAAAAAAAAAAAAAAAAAAAAAAAACCAAAACAAACAAACAAAAAAGTCAATATGGGGGGGGGGCTGGAAAGATGGCTCAGTGTTCTGAAGAATCCTGTCTGCTCTCCCAGAGGATCCAGGTTCAATTCCCAGCACCCACATGGTGGCCCACAACTGTCTAGAAGTTCTGTTCCAGAGATCTGACACCCTCCTTCAGACACACATGCAGGCAAAACACTGATGTGCATAAAATAAAAAACGAATACATTTTAAAAAGTCAGCGTGACAAACATATGCTCTGAGTGTCTTACTGCATGTTTAGAAGCCCGCAGTGGCTTTCCTGAAGTCAAAGCAGCCACCCCTGAGTGAACATTTCACAGCTTGTACCTGGACCATGCCCCCACACTGCACTTCCCGGGGTGTCCACTCCCGGCGAGGTCCTCTCCACGCGCCCAGAGCTTTCCTGAGCTCTTCACTAACCTGCTGCCTCTGTTCCATTGTCAAAGGGAAGCACGGTCCCCTAAAAGCAGGGGTTCAGGCTGTCTCCTGCGTGGTCCCAGCACATCAGGATGGTGCCAGGCACACAGCAGGTGCACAGGAAACCCCACCATGTTTGGGAGTGCAATCCCCACAACTCCTCTCTCTCTCTCTCTCTCTCTCTCTCTCTCTCTCTCTCTCTCTCACACACACACACACACACACACACACACACACAAATCCACGGCTGAGCCTTGCCGAGCTGCCCTAGAAGGCAAAGCTCAGAGGAGCCAGGGCCATCAGGGCTAGCCCCCTGCTGCAGCATCAAAGGCAGGAAACCTATTTCACACCCCAGTTTTTGTTCAAGAGACCCTCCTTCCTTCAGGCCCGGCTAGGTGGACAGTTATCGGTCTATTTCACTGGAGAGTCCTGGTGCTCAGGGAGGGAGGGGCGGAGCCTGAGGTCAGGAAGGCAGGATGTTAGCTCACAGCTCCATGGCTGGCAGGGCAATTCCCCCACCAAAGCTGGCATTGTATCTAGGCCCCCTCCTATTTCAGTCTAGGAAGTGTGACATTTGGGGATTATTCTAGGGAAGCTGCTTGGAGCCCAAACCAAAGCGGTATCCCCTCCTCCCCTCCCCCTCCCCCCATCCCTGTGGGGATAGGTGCTCTCCTGATCTGATTACTTTACAGATCCAATCCTCTCACTTAGCACTGCTTAGGAGAGGGGCAACTCCCTGAAGGAAAGGCGGGTGAAGAGGGACAACAGAGGAAGCCCCAGCCAGAGCCTCTCCCCTCTGGAGACTGTGTGTGCCACTGGGATGCCCTCAGGGGAGGCTTCCTCCTGGGCCTCTCTCAGCCGTGGAGGAGAGGTGTATAGAGTCCGAGGACTGCCTGTGTGAGAGGCAGACCCGAGGCTCCCTGTCAGACAGCGGAAGGGCGTGCAGGGAGCCCTAGAGTGAAGATGGCTGCCCGGATGCAGGAGGGCTGAGAAAGACAAACTCTGACCCCGGATCCCCGAAGAAAGGCTCCGGGTCAGAAAAAACCCAGCCTTCGAGGAGCACAGGGCGGAACACAGACACGCACGCCAGGGCCCACCGCATGAACAAAGGCTGAGACAAAGTGTGGGGGCCGCTGAGGGCGTGCCCCGTTTCTAGCGGTCGTGAGGCACGGCACCCCCCACCCCTCCGTGCCTGCCACACTGTTTGTGGGAACGGTGGAAAGAGGCACGGGGTCCGGAGGAGCCCGAGGGAAGGCAGGTATGCATCGACACGGACAGTCAGAGCAGGCTCGCTCGCGGCCGAGGGGACAGCGTGGACCTGGAGCCGACCGATGCTGCTCGGTGAGGGGCCCTCGGAGCAGCCAGGGGCTTGCCACGGGCAGATTTGCACATCGGGCTCTGGAGGACGGCCTCCACTCCCGCACAGGGCGCCTGTCCCGTCGCTGCTGTTATTTACTTAATATTTATTTTCAAAGCATCTTTCTCGTTTTTACTTAAATAAATTCAGCTTAAAAGGAGACTTTTATTACTGCCATAAATGGAAAATCAGCCCCGCTTGCCATCCATAGAGGGAAACTGTAAAAATCAACACCAGGCAAAGCAGCCTGGTGACTCCCGGGCAGCGAGGCTGCGGCGGCGGCTCCTGCCTCGGCCTCCGGTCTGCTCCACGCTCGGGGAGGCGGGAGGCGGGGAGGTGAGCCCGTAGGGTTGTTGCTAAATCCAGAGCGACACCACACAAGCACACAGAGGCATTCTTTTCCATTCAAAAGGACTTGAGACATAGGTTCGTCTGAAGTGGGGGTACCCATGGGTACCCCGAGTTTCCTGGCTCGGTTCTGTCTCGCTGGTCACACTGAGAGCTCTGAGGCCGGGCGGTGCTGTGCCACAGACCCCAGCCTTTGCCCTCCGGTCTGCTCCACGCACGGGAGGCGGGAGGCGGGAGGCGGGGAGGTGAGCCCGTAGGGTTGTTGCTAAATCCAGAGCGACACCACACAAGCACACAGAGGCATTCTTTTCCATTCAAAAGGACTTGAAACATAGGTTCGTCTGAAGTGTGGGTACCCATGGGTACCCCGAGTTTCCTGGCTCGGTTCTGTCTCGCTGGTCACACTGAGAGCTCTGAGGCCGGGCGGTGCTGTGCCACAGACCCCAGCCTTTGCCTGCCGCTGCCATCCATACTTCGAGTCCCCTCCACTTTGTGATACTTGGAGTGCTCGGAACAAGTGGGGCGGAGACCAAGGCGGGGGAACCTCTAGACTGTCCTGCTCCACGCAGGGACTCGATGGCTCAAAAAGCCGGCTCCCCTCCAGAACGGAAGAATGAGGTGTGTGCAGACACAGGAGGGGGCGGAACACAGACTTCATGAATTTTGAATGAAATGGGGAACCTCAAGCTGGTCTATCCCTGCGGGAGCCAGCTTCCCTCCTTCACAGGAGCCACACCCAGTGGCTGTCTCCCCGTCCCATCAATCCAAAGCTGAACTCATTCCAGCAGCCTGGGGCTCCTCAGCCCCTGTCCTGAGTGTGGCTGTGCTGGCCTCTGCAGGAGGAGAACTGGGGGTGGGGGTGGGGGTGGGAGGATGGGGGGGTGGGCGGGGGCGGGGTTGTGAGCTATCGCCTGAGGTGTGGCTATCTCTGAGCTCTGGTTCCTAGTTCCTACCCACTGCACTGGCTGAAGGCTTATTTTGAGGAGGGGATAGATTAATGAGATGGAAGAAGCTGCTTGATGTGTAGAATATGGTAGGTCGCCAACACCCTCTGCTCTCCGGTAGGATTATTCATTGATGAGGTTTAGACGTGAGCATGTTCACACAGGGGTGGGGTCTCTGCCCACCCTGGTGTGTGTGTGTGTGTGTGTGTGTGTGTGTGTGTGAAGGAGGTTGCCACAACCAACACAAATACAAGGAGAACACCTCTGAACACTTAACTGTATGCTCGGTGCCCCGTGATGCTATGCCTCACTTTTCTCTATCTCCATCTGTGAAATGGGAATGACGGCAGCAGCTGCCTCAAGAGACTGCTGTGAGATACAATACCGCCACTATCTAATAAGGGGGTCTGTTTCCCCCTTGGAGAGCTATGTCCTTCTCCTTCCCCAGTGCCGGGATCAAAGGAAGGTGCCACCACGCCCAGCAGCCGGAGTTATTTTCAGCCAAGGTGAAACTGACTTAAAATTCACCAACCCAAAAAAGTGAAGGATAAAGAGTTGCCAGGAGCCCCACAGCACCGTACCACCCTCGCTGCTGCTGTCTAGTCCCCACACAGTCTCACCACACCAAAGGGCACGCCGGGCCCGTGGGCAATCTCTCCTGCTCCACCTTCCTCCAGCCCCGGCAGCGGTACGTCTGCACGGCCTCGCCGGATCGGATCGGCCTGTGCTGGATCATCTTACGTGGCCGGATGTGGTGTCCCACCATTGGCTTCTTTTACTGAGCACAGCCGCTTTGAGGGGGCGTCAGTGTCTCACGACATTTGGAGGTTTTGTTTGTTTTTACATTTTTATCTACTTTACTTTGTATGAAGAGTCGGGTGGGGCTTGCACCTTGGCACTCAGATGGTCAGAAGACCCTTCTGGGAGTCAGTTCTGCCCTTCCAGCATGTGGGTCCTGGGGATTAAACTCAGGTGGCCCGGCCCGACTGGCACCTTTACCCATGAAGCCGCTTCACTGTCCCTAGTCACTCTTTATACAAATCAGTCCTTCCCTCTTTCCTTCCCTCCTCCTTTCCAAGAGAAGGTGTCATGTGTCCCAGGCTAACCTCCAAATTCCTAAGCAGCCACAGATAATACCCTCGAACCCTTGACCCTCTTCCCTCTGCTTCCCAAGGACTGAGATTACAGCTATGGGGCACCATGCTCAGTTACATGGTACTGGCAATAAAACCTGGGGCTTCAGATATGCTGGGCAGGCACTCTATCAACGGGGCTGTGTGTTTCTTGTTCTTTTGCTTGCTTAAAACAGGGTTTCTCTCACTTTGTAGCCTGGGTTGGCCTGGAACTTTCTTTGTAGATTAGGCTGGACTTGAACTCACAGAGATCTGCCTGCCTCTGCTTCCCGAGTGTTGGGATTAAGGCGTGTGCCACCGCCACCCAATTATTCCTTTAATGCAGTAAGAAGTCCTCACTGGCCTCTTTACTTATGGGAAACTGAGACCCCGAGAAGGAAGGAGCCTGCTCCATTTCCGGCCAGGCCCCCAGACACCAGGCAGACCCCGGCTGAGCAGGCAGTCATCCCGCAGCTGGGGGCAGGGATCTTCCCAAGGCCGCCAGCACATCCAGGGGTATGGCAGTGGAATTACACATCCGAGAGATTTAAGGAGAGCAAAAATATTCTGGCACTCGCAGGACTGTGGGAGTTGATCAGGCTTCCCCGGTGGAATTCCTGCCTCCTCCTCCCACACAGGCCACAGGGAGGGAGAGGCAGACAGGTGTGGGAGGCCCAGGGAGGAACGCCAGGGCCAGAGAGAGCCAAGAAGGCCGGAGTCCCCGCTGGCTACGGGCACTCTTTCTTCTAAACCTGGCTGGTCCCGCAGAAGCAGGAGAACCTGCAGGACCTTGTCCTGAGGGCTAGTGGGGCTCACTGGTGTGAACCAGGGCCAAGATCTGCCCTCCACGGTGTGACTCCAAAGCTCAGGCATACGCTTACCTGTCGCCGTCAAACAGGAAAGAGCAAAAGAGCAGGACGGAAGCTACCCTGGGTCGGAGGAGGGAGCAGCGAGGATGCAGCTGAGAGGAAAGAGCTGTGGGGAGGCCAGAAGGATGCCCTGGAGCCTCGGGGGTGGGGGAGGGGAGGAAAGGGGGAAAGGTAGAGATGACTGCGGCAGAAGCTGCAGACACACACACCCAGGGTGCTCCGGGAGCAAGGAGTGCAGGTGACAGGGACCGGGAAAGGACAGCTTTGATCTGGTGCTGCCCTGGGCCCTGCCTAGAACCTCAGATCTGCCAAGTCACAGCCCCTGTTCCACCTGCCCCACTGCTCCGCCCATCCCCAACACTCCCGAGGTACCATCTAGCAAGAGCTCTGAAGACAGACAGACCAGGATTGTAACTCCTACTGCACTTTCTCATCATAGTCCAGTCCCAGGCTAATCTCTGCGTCTCTGTTTCTTCACCTGTAAAATGGGCACGGGAGGCCCACACTGGCTCCGGGGAGTCCTGACACGCGGCTGATGACACCTTTGCCGTTCCCACCCCCTCACAGGGTGGACTTGGTATGACTCCTCCCTCTCCAAGGCTCCACTCTTCCATTCCTTGGGAGAGGACTGGCTTAGTCTGGCCCCTCTAAAGCCAAGGACAATTCTAGAATCAAGAACAGAAGGAGGTCTGCCCCACCCAGGGGGGCTTTTGCACTTAGGGTTCCTCTAACTAGGCTAGAGGCACAGCAGAGAAAAGAGGGAGGGGGAGGGGCATGCAGGACTCTAGGACTGGGCTAGTGACAGGGGACCCCTGCCTGCAGGGAGTCTAGGCACATAAAGGGAGCAGTGGGTGACCAGCCCTGCCCGGGGCCTTCCTTGGGCATCTGCCTGCCCCTCCCTCTCCGAGTCTGCGTGCCCAGAGACCATTAGCGTGGCTTTGTTTTGAGTGCCCGTCTCCACTACCGAGAGCTCTGGCCGCAGGGCCTCCATTAGGGACCCTTTCCCAGGGCCGATGACAGGCGGCAAACGGCTCCCCAGCGAGCCGGCAGTAATTGCTGCTGTCTCCAAGGCCGGAAATGATTTTTTTAAAGCCCCGCAAAGCAAAACAGACACCTGGCTGCCTGGTTTCTGCTTTCCCACCTCGGCCAGGAAGCAAGCCTGAAGGTCTCTAAGCACCGAGGGTACTAGAGACTCCTGGCGGCCGAGAGTATGCTGAGGAATCCAGACTGTGGGGGAGGGGCCCAGGCCCACCGTGCCTCCCAGAGTCTCAGTTTTCCCACCTACAAGCTAGGCAGTAGAATGATGCCAAGGGTGCCCGTGGCTTGGAGACCTGGAGGACAGCTAGAGGGAAGGACGACCCGGAGTGAGGCAGGCAGGCAGGGAAGGGCACAGGTTTGCGATGCGGGCAGAGCCTGGCACAGACACGAGCTGGGAGAGGGCACACTTCGTGCGCAGGAGAGGACATGCTCTAAGCACGTATGCAGGCATGCGTACACACGGGCTCCCACCTCCTCCCCAGATGCTGAGCCAGCATCCCGCGAGCCCACACCCAGGGAGCCTTGAACTATCCTCCTGGTCTTCTGGTGGGCAGCATCTCCTCCAGTCTCCCTCCCACCCCAGCCTCAGCGCCTGCTCTCCACACTGCAGTAGCCTGAGCCAGGCTTTCCCCACCCTCCAATGGGGCGTGTGGAGACGCGGTTCAGTGCCCGTCTTGCAAGCACAGCGACTTGAGTTTGATCCCAATGTCATAAAGGTGGAGGTGGTGGTGTATGCCGGTTACAGGGCTGGAGAGGCAGGGACAGGTCAGTCCTTGGGGCACCCACCTTGCTGGCTAGCCAGCCTGGTCTAATTGATAAGACTCAGGTCAAGGGGAAGCCCTGTCTCAAAAAACAAGATGGGCTGGGTCTAAGGAGGAGCACCTAAGGTTCTTTTCTGGCATCCTCTACACGGACACACATGTATACAGCAGTGGGAGCTCTCATTAGACTCAGAGGATTGCAGTCACTGAGAAGAGTGGGGAACCTCTGGCTTGGCCAAGTTGTGATCCTCTAAGCCTCAATAATTGCTCATTCATTCATTCATTCATTACTCATTCATTCATTCATTCACTCATTCATCCATTCACTCACTTATTTATTCATTCATTCTCATTCATTCATTCATTCACTCACTCACTCATTTGGTTATTTATTGAATACCCACTCTGTGTGGGTGTTTTTTGAAATAAGTAATATATGTGTGTGGTTCTGAGTTGTCATTGATGAGGTATGTGGGGTGTGTGTGTGTGTGTGTGTGTGTGTGTGTGTGTGGTGTACAGAGAGAGGTGGGGGGGCAGGTAAGGGACACCGGAGAGAAGACGGGAATAGCAGACACAGAGAAGGCAATGAAGATACTAAGGCAGAGAGGGAAGAAAAGAGAAGGGAAGCTCGGGCGAGACAGACGACTATCAGGGGAAAGTGCGCCCAGGGAGAAAGACCAGCCAGATGGCAGGCACAGCACCTGGCAGGTGGCACTGCTGACCCCAAGCTGTTAGTTCTCCAAGGCCCCTTTCAGCTCCTGAGCTGGTCTCCCAAGGGCAGTGGAGGCCACAGGAGCAGAGGGTTCCGGGCTGGCTCCTCAGCGGGGAACCTAAAGGACAGCCAGACTCCCTCCCAGCCTGCCCCCACGCCAGCGCCGGCCACCCAAACACGCTGCAGGCATGCATTTAAGCAAAGCCATCATTACCCAGGCTGGGGACCCTAGGTGGAGCCACACGGAACAGCACACACACTCACAGACCCCAAGCATTCCCCCCACACACAATGGCAGACTGGGGCTCCAGAGTGTTCTGTGGGTTCTTTCAGGCAGAACACAGCACCCCCAGTACCTTGGCATTCCCTCCCCCATGACAGTCTCACAAGCCAGGGCACCGAGCCAGGGCACTGTCAGGTTCAGGACCAGGGACTGCCTACACACTCTGCTGGCAGTCAAGCAGGCAGCTGAAAACCCGGGAGCCCAGGCTGAGCCTGGCTGTGGCCTGCCACAGCTGTGTGTCTCCAGGTCCGTCATATCTGACCTCCCCTCAGCATCCTGAGAAACTGCGTTGTCCCTCACTCCGTGGTGATGACCATATGGTGAGAGAATGGTGAGAGGGGGAAAAAAAAAAACAAAACGGAGAAATGTGTGCAGAAGAGACAAGCCTCAGGCTGCGAGGCTCCTCAGCCCACCCTCCCCCAACGCCCCCAGCTCCATTCACATTTGCTCCTCCCGGCAGAGCATGGGCTTTGGAGGGATTTTTAGACGCCTAGCATTTAGGAGCAAACTCAACATTGTCCAGATGGGGAAACTGAGGCCAGGAGAGAGGCAGACAAGCCGCCCAGCAAGGCAGAGGCAAGGGAGAGCTGGGCAAAGCCACGGGTGTGTCTGCTCAGCCCTCTCTCACGCTAACGTTTCACTCTGAGCTGGAGTAAAACCTCAGGCTGATGTCCCCGCCCCAACACAGCCCTCCAGCTCCCCTCCCTCCTACTCCTAATGAGCCCGTGGCGAGCTGGCAATGTGTCAGAGCTTTATGAACGCTTGCGGTGTTCAGGCTTCTCCACCCTCCGCTGGCGCAGGACAGGAACCTTCAGGAAATAAAGTAGAACCTGTCCACGACATCCCCGGCTCAGGAGCAGCCGGGACCTGCCTGCACACTTTCTGGGCTGGGAAGGCCACTGTCACGGTGCAGAGGTGAATTCCCTTCTCTGAGCTGAGTGTCACACCCTGATCCCCTGCTCCCTAAACAGCCACACAGAATCTACTTAAATATTCCTTATGGGTACAGTTGCCTGTCTTTCCCACAAACCCGACAACTCCCCGTGACGAGAACCTTATCTGTCCTCTTCACTAATAGTTTCCAGGAGCTGAATGGCCTTGGCGTGGGGCAGGTACTCAATTGGTGTCTGTCGAGTAAATGAATGAACACTTGGTAGCACTCCCCACCCAGGTACAGCCCTGGCATGCCCCCAAGCTGCCCATTCCCAGTCTGGATGCCCACAGCCAGGCCTGAGTACCACCTGCACTATGATGTTCTTAATGGTTTCCTATAAACAAACCCACTATTTTTAATACCCGGTTAGTCTCATCCTAAGCAATCATATCTGTGAAATCACAGTTTTGATGTGCTGGCTATATTTCCCAGCCCACATTAAAATAAATGCATAACTATTAAAACGTAAGAGGTTTGTCTGGGCTCTGCCTAAGACCGTTTCTCAGGGAGGACTCAGGTTTGCTGAGGCTCCGGGAGGGGCTTTGGGAGGGATTGAAACTGAAGTTGAGGGTGAGCCAGAACTAAGGGCCCAGAGAGCCCACTGATGGCTTCCAAGGGGGGGGGGGGAGCATTCATCTGTGTGTCTGGTGGTGGGGGTGGGGCTTGAGAGTCCTTCTCCAGGATACTGGGCACCACGGGGAGTCAGCAGGTGGGTACTGACCCTGTGTCACAGATGGTCACTGGCTGGCTGCCTTCTCTGGTTTAACCCTCTGCTGGGCCATCAGATGGGGAGGGGGAGTTCACTTGTACCCTCTCATCCACCTGGCAAACACATTCCACAAGCACACAGGGGCTGGGCCCCGGCTGCCCAGCACATAGTGAAGTCAGTCTCACCTACTCCCTGCTGTGACCAGTAGCCTTGAGGAGAATCCAATTTTGTAAGATTTTTACTGTAAACTTGTGATACTTAAATTATCTTAGTGTTTTAAAAATATATTAATATGAAGGGAGCAAGTGTAAGAATTTGTATCTGAGACCTTTACCTTGTCCACTTATCCTTCCTTCCTTCCTTCCTTCCTTCCTTCCTTCCTTCCTTCCTTCCTGCCTTCCTTCTTTCTTTCTTCCTTCTCCGCACCTCCCAGAGCTGGCTTGAGATACTTTTCCCACAGCTTCATCAACTGTCAGTTTGGTCTTGAAGTCTCAGGGGGTGTATGAGCACCTGGAGATCAGGTTATTTCTCTTCACCTCTCTTCCTCTCTCTCTCCTTATTCCTTCTTTCCATTGAGAGAGAGAGAGAGAGAGAGAGAGAGAGAGAGAGAGAGAGATTTGGTGGCTTTTTCTCCCCTAAGGATGTCTTTCTATCTAGCCCTGCAGGTCACAAGGAAATTCCCCATCACCCTTGCTGTCCCTGTGTGTAACGCGGTGTAGAGCCCGAGAGGCCACCTGTAGCTGCAGTTTGGCAGAATTGGCCCCAGGAGTCTGCTGATGGGCAAGGTGTCAAAAGCGACCCGGCGTGAAGGCCTTGAGGTAAACCATTTCTGAGGACCAATTTCCCATAGGAGGCTGGGAGCCCTCAGCCCAGGCTGAGTATTTATGAGAGTATTGATGGCATAATCACCAGTGTGGGAGACAAAGGAGAGGACACATTTTAAACCTCAGAACCTTGCGGAGACAGGACTCCATCTTCTTCAGCAATCCAGCCACCAAACCAGCCAGGTTATCGATAGTGAACCACCAACAGTTAGGCAAGGAACCCGAGAAGGCTAGAGACAGTTTTTCCAGAGCACGAGCTGCACGTCAAAGCCAGCAGCCCCTCCTCCAGGGCACCCCACTGCTTCTGCCCGCCAGTGCAGAGTGCTTCAGTACAGCAATCACTCACTGGACTGAGGGCCAGGCCAAGCTGGGGGCTTCGTCTGCACTAGGGAGACATTAATAATTGAAGGGGCTGGGCTGGGCTGGGGGCTGCATGCGGCAGTGGGCTTTTGAGGCTTCTCTGTCTAGATCACTCCTCCTCAGGCAGCCAAAGCCAGCCTGAGCGCTTGGTGATTGGCACTCTGCATCCCTAGCAGGCAGGGGTGACTGTTGGAGGCAGGGCTTCCGGTCTCCAGAGGCCAAGAATGGCCTCGGAGCTCATTAAAATGCAGATGGGGGCGGGGACTGGGGTGGAGCCCGGTGGGATAGTGCAAGGCCCTGGGCTTGATCCCCAGCTCTGTTAAAAGAAGGGGCCGTGAGAGGGCTCAGCGGGTAGAAGTGTTTGCCGCCAAGCCTGACTAACTGAGTTCAAACCCCAGGACTCATATGGTGGTGAGAGAGACCCAGTTCCGGCATGTTTCCTCTGACCTCCACAGGGACACCTCAACAAAATAAACATGGGGGGGAAAAAAGAAAAGAAAAAGAAGGAAGGGAGGGAGGGAGGAGGGAGGGAAGGAAAGCAGGTCTACAGTCTGGGGGCATATACATTGTCACAAATAACCTGGTGGGCTCAGATTGGGGCCCAGAAATGTCTTCACAAAGCTCCTGCTTACCATTCCACACCCAGAGAAATCACAGGAAGCTTAGCTATGGACTCCAGGAAGATCTGCTGCTTTCCAGAGCTTCCGGTTCCTCTTGGTGAAACATGCTGCCTTACCGGTTCCCTGGGGAACACCCCCCCCCTTCCTGGAGTTAGGGCTGTGCAGAGAAAGAAGTTCATTACAGGATTAGGCCGAGTCTGCCCAAAGGCTGGCCTCAAGATGACAGATCCAGAGTCACAGGCACACCTTATTCTGAATGTGGTCCTCCTGGATCTGCACAGGCACAGCGACCTTGCGGGAGTCGTTGGCTCACTCCAAACTCAGTTTCCTTGAGTATCTATCTAATGCCAGCCTCACACAAATGGTGCCAGCCTGCATGAGTTCACAGTGGGGAGAGGTCTGGGCACTTAGAACACACGGTCAGCATCTGTGTACACTGTAGGTCCCTCGCCTCCGGCCCCTGCTGGGGGCAGAGCAGTGAGCTGCCCTGCCCTTAGGAAGAAAGCCAGAGCAGCTGCCTTTGCAATGTAGGAGGTGTGAGTCTCCCCATCCTGTCTCTGAGTGTTGGGGTTCACGTGCCTTTTTGAGAGCCAGGCACCATCCACTCTGCGAGCCTTCGCGATGTTTCATCTGAAGGACGTTACGTGGATGTTGTTGGGGTGGACGGGCATTGGAGAATAAACAGATATCCTCACTGACCTGCCTGGTCACAGGCACTCCGTGTGACAGCCCCGGGGACAGACAGGTGCGGGGCAAGCGCTGGTGGCTGGGCAGGATCAGATGGAGCTGCAGCCGTGAGCTGCCGCCAAGCTAAGCAGTCGAGACTCATGGGCTCATCCTTAGGACTCCCTGCCTCGAACCCCGACCCTTTCTCCCAAACCCACAGACACCACCCTGACCTGGCCATATTCCTGAATCAGCTGAGGACACGCGGAGCCCAGGAATAATGAGACGATCAGGCTCCGATCTGCTAAACAGCAATTTCGGGGCTTTTTCAGCACACACAGCTTTTATCAAATTGGTATTCTCCTCCTGAACACAAATGGCTTATTAGACATGACCCACTTATTCGCCGCGTCTCACTATCATTAATAACTGTTTCTTTTTGTGATTAAGTGAGTGGCTCCAGACCCTTCCTGTGGTGACAGGGTGCTGGGCCCGGTGGAGGGGCAGCTGGGGGGCTCCTTAGCAGTCAGTACTTGGTGACTTTGAGCCTGGCAGTGTCGAGGAGGCAGACTGGCCCCTGCAGAGCAGCGGGACCATCTCTTGAGGAACAGAGCAGAGGAGGTCCCAAGGGGTGACCCATTTACCCAGAGACACAGTCAGGAGGAGATCAGATTCCCAGAAACCGGTCCTGTCCCCCCCTTTGCATTCAGCACCTCCCCTGAACACCCAATTCAGGGATGGGTCCAGCGTGGGGATGGGAAGATGAGTGTGGCTGTGCCCCCCTCAGCGCAGCTGGCACCAGGGGGCAGGAGGAGACTGTCACACAAAGGAAAGAGCCTGCTCGCTCAAGAATGACCCAAATTCGGAGGGTCTGGTGCCCCATAGACAATGACCATAGGCCTCAGAGTTCCATGTTCGAACCTCAAGGGATCTCACACTCGGAAAGGCAAGTCCTTCTCGGAGAGGCCTCCTAGTATAAGTTTTGACAGTGCCGAGGAACTGAGCTGGGGAGGGAAGGGTGGAATTCCCAGTTTCCCCTGAATGAGAAAGAATGTGGCGGGGAGATAAATGTCCTGGACGAAGCGACAGACCCCGGAGCCAGCCTCGCCCTCACTGTGTGACCTTGCACAACTCCCTTCACCTCTCTGAGCCTTGATCTCTCATCTGTAAGTAGAGCATCAAAATAGTCCTCCCCCCCCCCCCACTGCCTGTCCTGCCAGGTCAGCAGGAATCACGATAGACACAGAGGTAAGCAACGGCGAGGGTTTCTGTCCAACCTAGCGAGGTGTGTGTCGATCCAGGGACCCGGGCTTCCCTAGACGCGGGGATTCTGTGCACTGCTTCAAAAACGCCTCCCTCTGGAACAACCTGCAGCACACCTGTAAAAGGCCTTCCGGGGTCTCGAGGCTCCGGCACACACCCCTAACTCACTCCCATCAAAAGAAACTCCTGTTCTCAGCCCTTTGTTCAAACCTCCAACAGTCTGGGCACACGGAGCACAGCATGCGTGCTGTAGCCCCTGCTGAGGGAAGAGAGAGATGGAGGAAGGGTCTCCCCTGGTGTCATCCATCTCTGCCCCGGAACACAGCATGGCTGGGGGGGGGGCAGGGAGCCTCCACAGCTGACTGCCACACACACCCCAACTCTGCTGCCAACTTGGGCTCCTGTGGGGAGGAGAGGAGCTTCAGACACTGGGGCGGGCAGTACTGGAAGCACCTGCTTGCTCCCCGCTCCCACAGTGCTGGAGTTGAGGTCCAACATTTCAGTCCTCTAGGGGCAAGGTTGAGGTGGGGTGCCCAAGATGGGGGTGCGAAGGGCTCATGACCAGGGACAAACATCCTACATTCCTCTTCACACCCGGCCTCGGGCTGGAAGGAGTGACCTCAACTACTCAGTGTATCCCAGCTCTCTGTCCCTGCCTCCTCCCCATTACTGTCCCCATCCCTCGAATACCACCCACATGGCAAAGGAAGCTGCCACCCAGGCTAGCAGGTCTTAAGCAACAGCATCTGGCGCCCCTCGGGACCATTCCCAGCGGTGGAAGAGATGGATCCTGATGAAGGGGACGCAGTAGCAGTTCAACCCACAAAGGAGAAAGGCATCCGGGCAGAGAGAAGTGGGTGGGCAAAGTGTGTGCACAAGTGCGTGCATGCATGTGTGTCCGTGTCTGCAGGCAGACAGGCAAGAGTTGTGGCGAAGCGAAGCGTGTGTGCCCGGTGCCGGCTGGCAGGGCGAGCCACCAGCCAGTGTCTGATTCGTGTGCGTAGTGGGCACAAGTCTATTTACCAGCGAGGAGAGCCTCGGAGGGGGTGTGCAGAGTTGTGAGTGCGGAATGCAGCGAGCGTGGCTGAGTGTGTCCGCGGCTGGAGACATCTGTATGGTCGGGGAGGTGTGTGTATCCGCGTGAGCGTGTACGCGCGTGGAGGGGGGTCTTCCGAGAGCCGGGGCGAGAGCGAGTGTGCTTTTGGGAACCCCGTTTTGCAGAGCTGGCCCGGATAGGAACCAGGGTGGGTCCCCAGTCCCAGCAGAGGGCGCCCCGGAACTCTGGGCCGTGGCCTCAGTCGGCACAGGTTCGAGCACCGCGACCCGCTAAGTTGGAGCGTCTGCAGCCGGGGTGGGGTTCAGTGGGGGGAAGTCCGTGGGGGCGGCGCGCGAACTCACCGTGTCCGGAGACGTGGTTGTCCCAGGGCGCATGGCCCGCGGGCCGCGTGGCGCCGCCGAGTTGCAGGAAAAGTGCCAGGTAGTGGAGGGCGCCCAGCGCCGCGGCCAGCGGGGCCCCCATGCTGCGCGCTCCGGCCGGGGGGGCGCCGCCGCCTCACATCGGGGCTCCGCAGCCCGCAGAGCCCGCGCCCGCCGTGCCCTGCCCGGTGCCGCCGCCGCCGCCCTCTCCCGCTCGCCCAAGCCCGGCCCCGGCTGCAGGCAGCGAGCGCACGCCCAGCCCGCCGCCTCCGACTGCGGGACTCTTCGCTTGCGCGGAAGGCCACTCCGCGCCGCCGCGCACCCGCCCGCCCCTTCGCTCCCCGCCCTGAGCCGGCGGCGGCGGAGGGATCCGCAGCTTGATTTATCATCAAAGTTTTTGCCCAGGCTGGGATTTTTAAAGCGGTACTCGCAACTGGCCTCCCGCGCGGGAGCGGGGGTGGGGCAGGCCCGGGGGGTGGAAGGCCACCTGGGGACCTAAGTCACCGCACCGCGGAACACCAGGCTGTCGGGAGTCGAAATCCGATCTCATTGGGGATAAGGGTCAAAGCATCCCAGCGGCCACCAGACCCGCGCGCTGGAGGGGCCGCTCAACTTTGTCAGCTTTTGGTGGTCCCGGGGCCAGGACCAGGCGGGGTGCAGGACAGGTGGATGGGGGTGGGGGGCGCCCCCGAGCTGAGACCAAGGTGAGCTGCTTTAAGCTCTGGCAGCCTAGGGGTCCCCCGTGTGATCACGCGCAGTTTCTCCTGTCTGTCCTCGAGTTCTTCGTCTGAGAAATGGGGACGGACGCCAACAGCAGAAGCAGTAGGGGGTGTCTTCGGAGTTAAGTGGGTAAAGTGGGGGAACATCGCGGCGCCCACACAATGTAGTTATTGTGGTTCCCGTGTCTCTGGGACTCAGCAGTTAGTGGGGCTCCTAGCTTGGAGGTGTTGGGGTTCTACGCAGTGAACTGGATCGCCCCCTTCTGGACTGTAAGGCTCTCCCTAGACGAAAGGTCTAGATGGAGTGTGTGTGTGTGTGTGTGTGTGTGTGTGTAAACCATGAAGCCTCTTCCACTCCCAAGAGCCTCAGTCGAATTCTGATTCCTTCCCCGACCCTTTAACTGAGGCTTTTGTGACAGGAAAAGAGGGTTGGGGGGTCATTTTAAAGAGAAGTCCATTTCCTCCGAGGTCCTGCGAAGATCTGGAGCAAGATCTCTGACCCCGGGAAGGATTCTTTCCGCCCTCATTTCTCCTCCGCCTTCGCCGCCTGGCATAATTTCAGCATTAAGGACAGCCCCCTTTTCGTTTCATCCTTTAAGTACCGCGGACAGAGCCTCAGGGGCGCTTGGATGCGAGCGTTCAGCACCATGGACAGACCTCCGGCTCCCCACGCCGCACCGCAGGGATCCAGCCGCCAGCCCAGCGCACAGTACCTAAAGTTTGAGAGATCTAAGAAGCGGAGTGACACACCGTGCTCACTGTCTTTATTCTGTCTTCCCGTGCCCCTTTCAGATATTATGGTGGATAGCACACTGTTGTCACCAGGACCAACTCAGGTGTCCCTCCCTGCTAGGGGTTGCGCTTTAGAAGCACAATCTCAGCACCACGGACATCCTCGCCAAAGTGTTTTCCAGAACCACGGACAGCTCCTCTTCGAGCTCAGCCAGCAGTGCAAAGGCTGACACCCAAGAGACTCTTTAAATTAACTCCTATCCAAGACCTTTCCAGAATACTGTGGTGGCAGGATCCGGGCTCGGACCTGAGCGTTTCTCCTCTTCAAACGCAGATTGGAAACAGAGAAATACATTTCAAAATATGAAGAGAGGCAGACAGAGAGACGGAGTCTGAGACTGGGGGGGGGGGGAAGGGCACAGCAAAGGGACAGGAAGTCTCAGGCCCCTCAAGAACAGCCTCTAGGTACGATACCTGTCCTATCGCTGTCAGGAAACTGAGGCTCAGAAAGGCTGAACCTGTTCTCTAAAGTAGAGCGATGCTGAGAGCATGCTGGTCTAGGCGGCAGAGACAGACCCTCGGGCATCTAGCTGAGCAGCTTTCACTCAGTCCTCCTCGGTACAGCCTAGGAAGGTAAGAGCCAGGGAGGGCTTTCCTGAACAAGGTCCATGTCCTCTGTCTGCTACCTCAGGGCTCTCCCATTCCACCCTCCTGCTTCACTTGTGTCCCCCACCACAGTACAGTTCACACATCATAGTCATACCTGTGACTCCTGAGGCAGGGGGACCTAAGATGTCTCCATTACCCAGCCTCCCCCTCCCCCCTGCCTTTTTATTTTTATTTTTTATTTTTTTATTTTTCGAGATAGGGTTTCTCTGTATAGCCCTGGCTGTCCTGGAACTCACTCTGTAGACCAGGCTGGCCTCGAACTCAGAAATCCACCTGCCTCTGCCTCCCAAGTGCTGGGATTACAGGCGTGCGCCACCACTGCCAGGCCATTCCTTCCCCTCTCCCCCTTTAATTAAAATTTCTAAATTGCTGCCTAAGATTTAGATAAAGAGAATGAACTACAGCTTTAGTAATGGCCATCGGGGCTCCATCACTGGAGTGGCCCCAGACGACACCGGGTTCCACCATTTTAGTTAGTTTGTTTGTTTGTTTTGAGACAGGGTTTCTCTGTGTAGCCCTGGCTGTCCTGGAACTCACTCTGTAGACCAGGCTGGCCTTGAACACAGAAATCCGCCTGCCTCTGCCTCCTAAGTGCTGGGATTAAAGGCGTGCGCCAACACGCCCGGCTCGGGTTCCACCATTTACACCTGTGACCCCTGAGGCCGATATCCTCCTTTCACAGTCAAGGAGACGAAGCTCAGGAGATGGAGGCACTTGTGCGAAGCATGTGTATGAGTAGCAGAGGCGGATGCGGCGACTCTCCAGGCCTTCCTGGTGTGACAGTCTTTTGTCCGCATCCCGGATCCACCCTGAAACGGATCCACCCTGAAACGACTGAGCCGGGTGAGACAGAGGGTAACCACACATTGTCCCCCAAAGTCTCTGGGAATCCAGAGCATGCCAGCCCCTCACAGCGCTCTGGAACGCTCCAGGAGAGAGTGAGTCTCCTGTCCCCGGAAGGCAACTAAGCAAACATCCAGCAGTCCCGTGGACGGCGGGAGGCAAATATCACTGCCGTTTCCCCTACGCAAGTTCTCTGGCTGGGGAAGGAGCTCATCTCACAGTCGCTCCAAGCAGAGGGCCTCGTGCTCTCGCCACCTCGTCGTCGTCAGAGCTCACTGGAGAGTCTCCACCCTCCCCTTGACTCTGGGAGGCCGCCCCCCCTTCCCTCCTTGAAAGGTGTCACTTGAGCACTGTGGCTCTGTCAGTGGTAACAGCCGTAAGATTTGTCCTTTTAATCCAGAATCAATAACAAATTTCATTTAAAAATAAATTAAACCAGGCATTGGAAATCATTCACCGTGCGGGCCAGGGCCCTATAGAGCGCCGTCTAAATGGCTTCCTCTCGCTCATCTATCAATGTCACGAGGTGGGAAATACCTGCGCTGCCTGATTCATGGGGAGACGGCTTAAATGCATCAGGACCTAACAATGAGCAGGGTAAGGCAGAGCCGCACCTCGCACACACCAGTAACATGGGAGCAAGGCTTCATGGGAGCTTATCGAGACCCCACGGTCACTGGCTTTGAGGGAGCCCATTTGTAAGGGGGAACAATGGCTTTAGGATATTGCTGCCTAATTTCCAGAATGCACCACTGAGCTCAGAGGAGCAATGGAATTCTATTAAAGCCTTATCTGCCACGGGAGGGTATGAGACCGGCAGGGAAATCCAGACTTGGCACTGGCGTGCCCAAGACAGCACCGGGGCTGACCTGGGAGGTGAGTAAAACAGGCCAGAGGTGGGGGCGGGGCAGGCGGGGCCCTGGGCGTGTGGAAATATGTGCATTAATAGAACTCCAGTTGCCAGCGATTACGTTTACATCAGCGAATAAAACTTGGCAATAAAACATCAGAGCTGCGTCTCCGACAGCACCTCCATTTATAGCCTGTGTATTTCACTCATTCTAACGGGAGGCAGGGAACTCAAGGTGTCCCCAGTTCTCCCCCCTTTAATTAAATTTCCTAAATTGCTGCCTAAGATTTGGATAAAGAGAATAACTTACAGCTCCAGTAATGGCCATCGAGGCTCCTGGTCCATCACTGGAGTGGCCCTGACTGTACCAGGTCCCATCATTATTAAAGTGAAATATAGCAAGCCTTGTCTTCCTGGGCTCTGGTTTGTAGAGGATGATGCAGCCTCTTGTTAGATGCTGGCCCAGGCCCAGGCCCAGGCCTGCCTTGGCTATCATCTTTCCCTGTGCGAGCCCCCCCACTCCCCATGCACTCAACACTGTGCACATACACATCCATCTGAAGTCTCTGAGGATTGATCAGAGGCTACAGCGACCCTCAGGACCCTCAAGTACACATCACATAAACCATTAGTGCCCAGGCCACAACTAGAAACATTGACATTAGTGTCCCATACTACACCAATGCACAGCCACTGGCTTTACAACAACCCTGGCTTGCTAGGAACTCACTACATGGACCAGGCTGGCCCCAAACTCATAAGGATCTGCCTCCTGAGTGCAGGGATTAAAGGTGTGCACCATCACACCCACCAAACAATTTTTGTTTTGTTTTGTTCTGTTCTTTGAGACCAGTTTTCATGAGGTACCCCTGGCTGGCCGGGAACTTGCAGGCCTGTCTGCCTCCCTAGTGCTGAGATTAAAAGTGTTCATCATCACATAGGAGCAGATCTTCTGTTCTTTAAGATTTGTTTTTGTTTTTAAATTATGTGTCTGTGTGTGGGCTTGTGTACCTGCATGCAGTGCCCGTGGGGGCTGGGAAAGGCTTCCTGAGAGCTGGAGCTACAGGCTGTTACAAGCTCTTCCATGTGGGTGCTGAGATCCTCTGTATTGCTCTTAACAGCTGAGCCATCTCTCCATCCCTGAGACAGAGTTTTGAGATGTCTGTATCTTTAGAATCTCTGGAAAGGATGCTGAGCCCACTGAAGTCTGGGCCTCACCCTGGCGGGGATTCTTGTACAGTCTAGCTATTGAGGTGGGGGAGACATTTGACAATCTGCCAACTTAAAACCTGCACCCCCCCCACCAGTGTGTCTAATGTGTCATGCAGCACAACTAGGGCAGAGGGTCCTCAACTCCTGTCCCTGACTTATGATCATGGCTCTGCCTGCTCTTGCTCTCCTGGAGGTCAGTGTAGGGATTGCACTACGCAGACCCTCTCTGATGACTGCTGTCCTTCCCTGGTCCATCAAAAGCTGGAACCCTCCACAGAGAGTTCACATGAGCTTCCAGGCTTTCAGACTGATGCTTCCATGGCACCCTGGGGCAGACCCAGCCCTCCCACCAGGGTGGAGCCTACCCTTCATGTGTACTCTGCCTCCCCTAGGGTGCCTGGTCACCCAGGAAGGCCCTGTTCATTCCTAGGTTTAAGGCCAGGGCCAGGCAGGGGTGGAGAGAGATTGTCCAATATGGCGGCTGCCTTGTCAAGCTAGAAGTCTCCTGAAGACTCCAGCTCCTAGCTGACAGGGATAGTCACCAAAATTGAAATCAAATATAGCTCCACTTGAACCTTGTATAGACTGGGAAACTGAGGCCCAGAGAGGAGAGGTGACATGGGCGTGGCACCCCACAGGTGAAAACCAGAGCTGGAATGGAAGTCAAGATCTCCCAGCTGTGCCAGGCTCTTTCCTCCACATCACGGCCTGACCGGGCCGACAGCCACTGTCACCCTTGAAGCTAGGGAGCTCATCCAAAGACATCCAACTCTGAGACTCCCCAAAAGATTCCTGCAAAGCTCCCCAGGACCCTTCGTTTTAGAGTGTTCGATAACAAAATACCACAGACAGGGTGGCTCACACTGCACAGCTCCACAAGCCTTGAGTCCAAACTCAAGGTGCCGGCAAGATAGGTTTCTTTTTGCAGCCTGTTGGCTGGGCGGTGGGATCCATCTTGTGTGTTCTCAGACAGCCTCTGCTTTCTGCATGCAGACAGGGAGTGAGAGAGAGAAGGGGAAAGGAAGAGGGGGGCTGGGGCCTCCAGCTCAGCTCCAGGGGACCTACCAACCCTCTGCTGGGCTCCTTGTGCACAAATAAAAGTCAATCTTAAAATATATGGAGTTTTTAAACCTGTAATTTCAACACATAATCAATCATATAAACCGTTCCTAGCGAGGCAGGTCACAGCAGCTCGCTGACAGGAGCACGCCTCACGCTCAGGACATCTCGACTCGATGGCCTCAGGTAGGGCAGAGAGTAGTCTTGCGTGACTCCTGATTTTTCTCTAATGGACAATGATAGGTGGACCAGGGCCTAGAGGGGACCAGGAGGCCAGGGTCTCCGTGTGCTCAGGAACGGAAGAGAAGGCTCATCTGTTGAGCTCTGTGTGCCAGGTGTGGGACTCACCACTTTTAACTCTAATGCCTTGGGTGTGGCAGTTCACCTCAGCTGGCTGTGTGGGCCAAGGTCCACTGCCGGAGGTTCCTGTAACCAGGACCTCAGGTGGAGGCCAGCAGAGAGCAGGATCTCAGTCTGGGGGGTGGTTTCCTGGGGGGGACAGAAAAGAACGAAATCACCTTGTGAGTGTCCATCAAGAAGGCTTGTTCACACTAAGGACAATCCAATTCTGGGACTTTCTGCTGCAGAGCGAAGGATCACAGACAGGCAATGGGTTGGAGGTCAAGACCCCAGCTTGGTGAGGAGGCAGCCGGGCTGTCCTCTTCCAGTGCTTGGGGTTCAGGCCCTGGGATCCAGCAGGCGCAGGCCCTGTCACCACTTCCTCTGGGCTCTGAGTCCCCTTCTGCAGGCGTCATCAATGGTCCCTGACCGTTCTGGTACAAGCACTGGTTCAAGCCGGTGTCCCCTCATTCCTTTATGTGCCTCAAGGCTGGAAAGGGCCCTCAGCCCACCTGCAAATGTCCCCTTCCACTTCAGAGACGGTGACACTGCTGTCCAGTGACTAGGTGGCTGGAACAGGCTTCAGTCTTTGCCAACGCACGTGATTAAATCAAGCCACAGCGGATGAAAGGCGGAAGAGTTAAATCCTTATCCCAAGCCCCGCCCTCTGTTTTTGTCGCCTGAACCTTCTAGACCTGTTCCGTGTACTCCTGGTGGCCTGTGGCCCCCTTCCTCTGTCATCTAGACCAGCTGCAGTCATGGCCCCAAATGCACCTCAGCACAGGCACCTTTCTGAACCTCTCCATCCCAAAAGACCCTTCGAGATGCCTGGCCAAGAGCTCCGAGGCAGCTTGGAGAGCGGGTTTCGCACCTACATCCGTATTTTCATTTTGTTTTCTGTCATCTGTAGATCCAAATTCTCCATCACTGCTCTGCCACTGTGGTAAGTGACAGAGCATACCACTGGCGCGGCTCCTCTCTTGCTTCTGTTTCCTAGCCTAGGAGACGTCCCCCTTTTCCCTGTCCCCCCCACCCCCCAGGGCTGTTTAGATGAGCAGATACACTTGATTGGAGGTCCCTAGAGAACAATCAAGAGTGTACCCTTGGCTTCAGATGAATTGACACCTCCCGAGGGGGCTGTGATTATCCCTATTTCCCTGACAGACAAACTGAGGCTGGAGAGGGTAGAAGCTTGGCCAGACTTGTACAACTGGTTCTTCTTGCTGTGTGGACTCAACGTTCACTGCATGTCCTCCAGTGCAAAACATCCTCAAACCGTCACCTGCTCGCCCACCCTTGAGGGGTGCAACTCCAATCGGGTTACATGTTCTTCCATGTGTGGATCAGAGTGTGGCCTCAGCCCAGTCCCCTTGTGTAATTCTGAGACCGTTGTCCACCCCTCTGAGCCTTGTTCCTTCCTTTCTAGACTGGTGACAATGACTCTTGTCTTAGCTTTGCGAGAATTGAGATGCCCACGAGAGGTATGGCTCGGCCTCCGCCGCACGAGGCCAAGCACACCAGCGGTTGCTTTGCCTGTCCTTGCCGCCTCTAGGTCATTCTCTAGATGCGGGCAGTCCAGCTGTTAGCACCCTACCTCACTGCACACGTGGGGAAACCGAGGCCCAGCGAAGGGCAGAGATTTCCGAGGTCACACTGTACCTGGATCTATAGTTCTCTCCATTTTGAGCTCCCATTGGCACTGCGGAGGAACCCTGCCCCCCCCCCCCAGCTGCAAGGTCAAGTGTGTTCTCCTCTTCCTGTAACGGGAAACAGGTCCCTCCAGTTAGAATAAAATCCCCACACATGTGTGTGGGCACACACACACACACACACACACGCACACGCACACGCACACGCACACGCACACGCACACCCCATGCCCCATTTCTCCATTACTGCTCATCTTCCACCCCCATTCTCCCCCTCCTTGACGTCTGATGGCTTCTAGATTGTTCCATGCCCCTTCTGATTCCCCGTCCCTGCAGCACCACTTCCCGGAGGACAGGCCGTCTTGCAGAGCTTCTGAGTTCCCTCAGTAGCCCTGACCTTCAAGATCCTGCCTTCCTGCTCCTGGGCTCTGAGCCCCGGTGCCTCACACTCTTGCTCAGAGCTTTGCACACAGTTGGGCCTCAGGAAATCCTGCTGAATGAAGAGATGGAATGTTTGTTAGGCCTGATGTCAGGGGAAGTGATTCCATATCACTCTGATTTCTGGACTCTATTTTCCCCTGGGAGAACAAAGAGTTGGTAGGATGGTCTCTTTCTCACTCTGGTTGTGAAGGAGGAAGCTAGTGGCAGAGCGAGGCCCAGAGGTGGCCTTGAGGGGCTAAGTTAGGACAAGGACAAACATTCCCACAGGGTGAGCTGGCTTGCTTCTGGGGAAGTGAGCCCCCTGTGGCTGGAGGCTTGCAAGCATGGTCAGCGGTGGTGGCAGGGGAGCCCCGAGGTCACCCCTAAGACCAGTCACAGGCGGAGCTAAGAGGCTCTGGCTCTGAGTGGGCTCCATGTAGCCACAACCCAGGCTAGAAATGGAGGGGCGGGGTCAACCTGGCTACCGTGCTCACAGCCTGGCGTGGTGCATTTGTTTGCTGGCATTGTCTTCCAGCCTGGGTGCACTCCAGGGTGACAGTTTGGCCACTCCCAGGATGGCTACAGCATCTTGAGGTTAGAATGCCCTGGCCCCAGGTAGCAGATTTCATGGAGTTCTCTGCCTGGGGCCTTAGTCTGGGGCCTTGCCTTGAACCCTGAGGGCTGGAAGACAAGAATCTTAAGTAGACGTTCACTGCAACTGCCCCTGCTGAATCTCCTGTGACCTTTCCCCTAGCTCTCCTTCATCCCCTCTCCCTCTTATCCCTCATCCCCTCTCCCTCACCCTCTTCTCCCTCACCCCCTCCTTCACCCTCCTCTCCCTCACCCTCCTCTCCCTCATCCCCTCTCCCTCACCCTCCTCTCCCTCACCCTCCTCTCCCTCATCCCCTCTCCCTCACCCTCCTCTCCCTCACTCTCCTCTCCCTCATCCCCTCTC